>CM019752.1:29574445-30254445 GCA_009761765.1 Phenacoccus solenopsis
CATTTTGGATGCATTTTGACTCAGATTTGAGAGTTCATACTCTTTGATTTTTCTAGGCAGATTTTTAGAGGAAATAAGAAAGATTTATGAACTTTCCTGAAGCAATTTACCCTCCATAAGCCTGTTTTTGCTTTAACTCCCCTCTGAATTCATTTGAGAAGCTAAAATCAAAATAAGTTAGTCGCTTGGACTCATTTTATCATATGACACCACGATAAAAAATTTTCGGTTTTTTATGTACTATTGTACCCCACCACATTTTGAGTCCGATAACCTCTTCTTCTCCCCTCCAACATCATATATGAAGGTAAATTTGAGATATAGTATGCTTCTTATTCCCAATAATCATATGAGTTCGTATAAATCTCATTTTTATCAATTTCATGCTCCTCAAGATTCACTCATATGTTGATAATCCGCCATTTTGGATCGATTTTGACCAAAATTCAAGAGCTCATATTATGATCACCAACTAACCTCATATACGAAGTTTGATCTTTTTAGGTCAATTTGGTGATGGAATATAGAAGATTCAAAAATTTTCATGACTCAAAACTTCCTCAAAAAGCCATTTCTTGCTCCACCCCGTCGGCGCTACACTTGTGGTAACATTAAAACAGACATATATACGTACCAAAAAGTTGGACATTTACCAAATGATTATAAATGGTCTGAAACACAAAGATTTGAAGACCGCATCCTCCCCGATCCCCCTTCCCAAATCAGGTAAGCTGTAATAGCTATCGTTTTTATCAAAAACTCAGCTAAAAAGAAAGAAAGAAAGAAAAGACAAAAACTAAAACGCAAATCATTCAAAATATACTTTAGATACAGTCTTACAAAAAAGTATTTTTTTCAGTTGAAGTTTGAAGAATAAATATAACGAAATTTTGAGTAGAATGATAAAATTATACTCGCTTAAAATTTTAAAAGTCAAAAATAACATCAACTTTTAATACATTTGAGAAGACTGAGTTGATTTGAATATAAATTCCATTTCCATCTATACCGCAGACGGGAAAAGATAATGGAAAAATTACGAAATTTTCCAAATCTGCACTTTTCATCATCATAAACAATGATTACACAGTGCACATGACGGACACGTTTACGAACACGAGCAATTAAATTAGCTTTACAAAACGAGCGAAATTCACTCGAAACGACATCGAAAAGACACAAACCCGTTATCGCTTCAAGAGAAATTCCGCAATCAACAACGAACGCTCATTTCAAAAGCTCTACAAGTACAAGAATATACGAGTAATTTCCGAATGAAAATACCGTATAAGAATCGCTTAGGATAAGAGTTTGGAGTCGGTGCCAATTCATCGACGCTGTATTACTAACGTGCAATACTTGAGCGTGCACGTGAGGGATTAAAGTGATTTCATGAAAGTTCATTCGTACTCATTTATTGATACCATTAGCAAAGGCTCGATTCGTATAAATGATAAGCGTGTATTTACCATATACCCATTCGCTTACACTCTCCATCCTCATCATTCCATAACGAGGAAAATACACGGTAGAGACTAGAGAAACCGGCAACGAGGTAAAGATGGATATTTCCACACCAGAAAGGAATATCCTACCTTTATACTTTTTCCAATTCAATAACACCGGAATTCCTCTTTAAAAAAATTTTATTCCCGGTCTAACACGTCGCTGATTCGAATTACGTCATACGAGCAGCTATTGGCACACAAGAGGCCTCAACTTTGTTTGTTTTTTCTATTCGTTGTTTTATTCTCGGTAAACTTTTTCTCTAGGCTGAATTCGCGTTACACCTATTTTTTATCGTAGGTACTCTTCTCCGTAGTTCCGCTAATAATTACTCGAGTTGGATAAACTTCGACCTTATATTAAAATAATGAAAAACCTAAAAATGAAAAATTCCCTTTGCCGAGGTCGGAATGCGCTCCACTATGTTTGCCGACAATTCCAACCACCGAGGTTGACTTTGACCAGGAATTTAATAACGTAAATTATTAAAAACGGAAGGAAACCTACCACGAAATAATTCTCGCAGGAATATTTTCCAAGTATGTAATCATTTCGAACTCAACTGACGATTTTCTTTCTACACGACACAAAATTTTTAACGTGATCTGTAAGATTTTTTTTTTAGACTTCCTAAATGAATAGAAGGGTTGCGCGAAAATCTTCTCTCCCGTTTATTTTCTTGAAACAGTATTTATAAAAATTAAAAAATATCCATAAGTTTCCTACTTAAGGTTCTGTTCATTTAAAATTTTTTTTACCGAGTTATGTATGAGTCAAATGAAAATCGGGCCATTTGAAGAGCCTGGAGAATTGTGTGAAGGTTTTTCTTCGAATTTTTTTGATGCGTATCTATATGATCTTGATAATTTTATTCTTTCAGAAGTTTGTTTTTTCTAACGTCACCGATGAATTTTAGTATTCATCAATTTCATGTTTTCGCAGTAACAAGGGTATATTTATTACTTACCTATTCTAAATTAAGCCATTTAAACATTTTAGAAGCCCTATTAAATATTGAAAATATCTTTACTTATTTTTGCATTCTTGATATGACTCGAAATGATGATTCACTCATATTTTGAGAGAGGCTGAAGGAAATCCCACTACATTCTTGACCTTAGTATCACATAACAGTGAGGTAATGACACTAACATTCCAAATTTCTGCTTAACAATTGAATTTGATGAAGAGTTGAAGCAAAAACAACTTGTTGAGGAAGTTTTGAGAGATGAAATTTCTTGAATCTTTCATTTCTTCTCAACAAATGCGCTTGGAAAGCTCAAACTTTATATGTAGACTCAGTTGGAGACTAGAATATGAGTCGTTGAATTTTAATCAAAATAGATCTAGAATAACGGATGGTCAGAATTAAAGGAAGGCTTAAGAAGCCTCAAAGAGGTCAAATTTGATAAATATATACAACGAGAAGTATAATATATTCCAAATCTAATTTCATAGTAAATTGGAAGGGAAAAAGAAGGATTATAGAAAAGTAAAGGAAAAATAGAAAATTTTTGATTATGATTTCAAATAACATAATGTGCTCAAATTCCCCACTAATCTAAATTTAAGCTCTCCAAGTGTAAGAGTTCAAGAAAGAATTAGAGGATCACTTTTTGGAGAAGAAATTTTTGGTTCATTTTATACTGATATTTTCCTAATCCCATTGAATGAATTTTACTAGAGAATAAACATCCCCAATTCGAGCTTACGCATTCAGGTGCGTTGTTAAATTATAACTAATCCTCCCTCAGATGAATTTAGAAAATTTATAGCGCTACGTTAAGCACCATCCCTTTCGTAACAGATAACAAACACCTGCGATAATTCCAACTATTATCGTCGCTCGTTCGTTTCTAGTTTAGGAGTCACAATTCTGAGAATAGAACTAAAGGTGTGAATTTTTGAAGTTACAAAAATTGCCAAGGGAATGATTAAAGAGAACACAACAATATCTAACTTTTCGTCGTCACTTATTTTCTATGTAAATAACGAAGCCGGAAAGCTGGTTGGAAATTCGTCTTATGCCAAATTTCAGTCTTGTAATTTTATACATCAGATCTGAAGAAACTTTTAATCCATCGAAGGCTTACTAAAGGAGCAACTTTAACAAGACATGACGTACTAATTTTATCCACTTACATCAGTTTTACCTTTTACAACGTCCTGTCATTCGTAAGCCTTTTGAAAAAGCTTATTTTTATTGAAAACTGTTGCTAAGACGAATACGTAGAAAAATTTAGGATGTTAGTTAAATCATTCGTTAAATATCACCGACAAGGTTACGCTGAAATGATGAATGTATTACAAATATTTTGGGAACACTCCAAAATGATGAAACTTTCGTTTTAGATCTCAAAAATACTACATATTCAACACATAATCAATGGCAACGAATAAAAACTAAACCGATAAACGCAAATAACACGATGTTTTGAATTTCAAAGAAATGCGACAGAAGTTGAAAATTTATAGCTTGTATAGTTAAGAGAAACATGTTAAAATGGGTTTAGCTGGAAAATATTAAAAAACTTTTATGTCTCTCGTTGTACCACGTTCCCACTATACGAGTATATTCTTGCTGTGGCGGTTTTGCTTAACTTGGGAAACTGAATGAAAATCTTTCCTGCATTCGAAGACTTAACGAAATAATTCTGACCGAGAATTTTTTTCCCTAAAACGATTTCTTCCGTCGGATAATTTCATTAACGCGGAGCAATTTTTATGCGATTTTTAGTCCGGAGTTGAATATCAAATGCCTCCTTAATCGCTTGTTTTCTCAACCATTCTATCCTTTTCGTCTGGTCTGACGGTGTAAATTTTAATTCCAAAAGCAGAATTTCACTTCTTTCTCGTTTTAATCCTCTTGTTTACTACCGTATTTCATTATTTACTTACCCGCGTTTTTTTCGCTTTCGCTCTTTTCGCTGAGTCAGGGTAACAAAACAAACACCCGGAGTAATTAAAACTTACATTTCTCGTCGACGTTTTCTTTTGGACGCGGAATTCAATTAAAATGGAATGCCGAATCGGTGCTACTTTTTACTCTTTAGGTGCGTCGAGCCAGTGTATTTTATTCCTGTCGGGACGTTTTCGACTCGAACTTTGAACGAATTTTATTTTGTATTAAATCGTATAATTAAGAGGAACAGAAATAAATTTGAGACGTTAAATTCAAAATATTCGCTATAATATTTTCACGAATTTGTTTGAAAGTTGATTTGAATAAATTCCATTTATTAAATTTTAATAGTTTGCGACAAAACTTCCACTAGGAATTTGATGTAGTATGACAATTTATTTTCACTGCAGGTGAAGTTGATACGTTAGAATACTGAATTGAATTTGTTAATGAAGAACTCTCCACCCACCCCACAAAAAATTCGTGTTGATTTAATTAAATCTGAAATTGCTTTTAGGACAAGTTATTTAAATTCAACTTTGAAATTAGGAGCCAAAATGTGTAATTTAGTCTATGATATGTGGAACTGCAAAGTATCAATTTTTCACATAACTCGAATGAAGGAAGAATTCAAAATTTTGTATTTAACAAATTATTCCAATTATTTTCTTTTTTCTGGTGCTATTTACTACTTGAAGCAGTGGTGAGCAGAAAATTTCTAGAGTTGAACTTTGTGTAAAATTTGTCTCTTTTTAAGTAGACTTTGAAAGAAAGTAGGTCTTAGGAATAGCCAAATATTTCGATGATGGTTTTAAGATTAGCAAATGTGATAGTCGTTGTAGAAAGGGCCCTTACATGTAAAAAATCATTATTTATTTATTTATTTATTTATTTTGTTCTAAAAACCTTCCTCCACAACATGGTGTGGTGGAAATGTCCCAAAATTGCGTATTTATGCCACATTTTTGAGTTTAAAGTTGACGTAGTATGGTGGTTAGCAGATTTATTTTCTGGCTTTCCTGAACAATTTACGATTTACATGTAAGGGCCTTTCTACAGCGACTATCACAAATGAAGACTGAATAGTTGTTTAAGTAAGATAATGTAGTACCTAAATAGTGTACTACCGTGAGAAGAATTTGACCGATTTTCTATTCAGGAGATAATTGCGAGTGAAACAGAAACGTGAAGTGTTAATTGCTTAGAGAAGACAGGGAAGGATGATACTCTCTCTGATCTCGAATGGATGCAGGAACATTTTCTCAAATTATTGTTAGTTATTTTTTCACGAATTTCGTTTTAAAATTGAAAAGCAGGGCTGGTGAATAAAACAATTGTTTTGTTCTGTTCCGTTCTCTTGTTCAAGAGAATATGAATTTTATTGTTCTATTCTGATTTTGTTCAAGTTAATTTGTTCTGTTTTGTTCAGTTCTGTTAGTAATGGGTAATTCTCTGAAAATGTCCATATTTCGATGTCTTTATTTTTCTGAAAAAAAAAGTTGATATTGGGAATTTTTTTGATTGGGATAGTGAGTATATGTGTCCTTGATGTCATTTATGCCATTCGGCTCAAGTCATGTCCCCCTGGGGGGTAGGGGGACTTTTTGAAATTTTATTACCCAAAACCTAAGAACTTCTTAGGCCGTGGCTGTTGATTCTCGATTTTGTGGCTTATTGTAACTCAGCCGTAAGACGTCCTAGGAACTTGAAACAAAAGGGATATCGAAGATTAGTAAGTACATATAATATTCACCTATTCAATATTCTCTTAAACTGACTGTTAGGAGCTCCTTAGTAAATTTTTGGCGAATTCTCTCAGGTCGTGGCTGGTTGGTTTTAATCTTGAGCCGTGGCGAAGTGTCTTTTTATGACCATGGCCTAAGAACTAGTGTCTTTTTTCGAGAGACAGCCATTAACACCTAAATTAATAACATCTTTGTTAGTGTATCCCCATTAAAATTGATTTAGAATGGCAAAAAGACACTAATTCCTAGGCCGTGGTCGTAAAAAAAAACACTTCGCCACGGCCTAAGATGAAAACCAACCAGCCACGGCCTAAGAGAATTCGCCAAAAATTTATTAAGGAGCTTCTAACAGTTAATTTAAGAGAATATTGAATAGGTGAATATTATATGTACTTACTAATCTTCGATATCCCTTTTGTTCCAGGTTCCTAGGACATTTGATGGCTGAGTTAGAATAAGCCACGGCCTAATACCACAAAAACCGGGAATCAACAATTTTTACGAATTTTGCTTTCCGACTGTGATAAATAAATGACATTTCACATTTCGAATGCTGGCAGTGTATTCTCATGATGTCAAGGAAGCATTGTAACCGCAAAGAAAAACGAATTATAAAATCATTGCCGCAGGAGAAGCAAACAAAAAACGCCACGGCCTAGGAGTGTATAAACCATTTACAGGTCTTTGAACCTTCCTGGAGGTCAAGCAGGGAAACTTTGGACATCATTTTGAGTCCTCAGAAGACACTTTCTTGTGGTGCCTAGCAATGGTTGGGCGCCTCATCATGGTTGAAAATATAGGGCACCACAATGACTATATTTATACATTAAAAATTAAACCCCTTTTAAATAATGGAGTTTATGGTATATATACCTTGTGATGCCCGATATGGAATCCTCAGAAGACACTTTCCTTGTGGTGCCTAGCATATGGTTGGGCGCCTCATCATGGTTGAAAATATACAAGGGCACCACAAGATATTTAATACGTATATTCATATACTTATAATATACATAAAAACTTCAATGAAAAACGGAGACAAGTGAAATCATCCAGTACACCATAGTGATTAAAAACTTCAATCTCGAGCACATGAACGTCAACGTAGGTGATTACATAGGTAGAGGTACTTGCCTACTCATTGACGCAACCAAGTAGAACTTTTTTTTAAGGGAGGGGGGAGCTAAACCAAGATATAACGACTAAATTTTTCCCGCGCAATTTACGCGTATACGCTTAATAATAAAATTGATTCTTGAAATTTCTTGATTGCTTCCATGTGCCTACCCTACGAGGAACAATGTGAACATATGATAGGAAAATGATATAAATTCACTCGTGGTAATCCTTTCAACGTAGATATAATCTTTCAGAAATTCCTCTATGATGGGTATACAGCACCTGAAATAAATTCTAATTTGCTCTTCAATGGAGATTCGAATTTTCCTCTGAAATCGAAAAATTTACCCGTCGAATCTTTCGGGTGGTATTAAATCATAATACTTATTTACGTTCGGTTGCCGTGTACCGCGTACGTGCTCGAATTTTGTTTAAAAAAAATATTCCGGTCGTTTTGATGGAACATTTGAATAAGAAGTTCGCAGTAAACTACGCTACTGGAATATTAACAAAAGGATTAAAAATTCGCCTTCGGGTACCCGCCATGTCCGCGAATTTTCAACTTCTTCGTGAGTTAATTTTCGTCGATACAATTACCAATTTCTCAACTACGAGAACGAAGTTGCCTAGTGGCTGAATTACGATTTTTAGCTTAGCTCGGTGTTTGAATTGCTTAGGTGGGCCGAGGATGGAAATACCTACTTGACGAGCGAATTAAGTATTGCATGTTGAATTCCCGAGCGCTAATATTCGTCAAGGTATACCAAGTATTTTCCACCAAGAAGGATGTTTCATTTATGGTCGTGCGATGGCGTTCATTTGTATTGGCACGCGTTACGTCTTAACATTTCGCCAGTTGCAGAGCAACTTAAACCGATGATTCGTTTAATCGAGTTTTCATCGAGACGCGTCAGCAATTTAGAAAGCTCGCGGGGTAAATCCAAGAAAGCTGGATGATTTATAATATTCAGCTACGATAATGTTGCTACCAAGCGTAAACTCGACCTGTGCTAATGAATATAGAAATTTATCGCGTCTAAAAGGCGAGATAAATTCGCAACGTTGTCGCCGCAAAACGCAAATTGTTTTAAATAAATATACGTAATGTGGTACCTAGCGTAGTCACAACGGAGGAGAAGCAGAGTCTTCAGTGCTCTCGCATTCATCATAACCACGTTACCACGTAGCTTTGTGGTGGGAAAATTACGCTTTTAATTTGTTGGAAATTAGAGTTTGATGATGAGATGTATGACAAAGGTTCATATTGTTTTAAACTAACAATGACATTTTTTTTTTCAAGTCTTGTGTACCTAGCTATATTTTTTCAATAAAAATTGAAAATTTTAAATTATTTATTTTTGAAATGCATTTGTCAATTAGGTATTTGATATAAAAATAGTTTCTAAGCCTATTAAAATGAGAAAATAATAAATTTCACTCACCGGTAAAGTAGAGAAACGGTAACAATAAATAAATCATCTTCTAATCGCGACTAATCAGTACACAGATAGAACTCAACAGCGCCAAACCGAATCATAGTTTGAACGCGATAAAGAAAAATTCGATCACCGATACTGTCGAAATCGCGATTTAGTAATAAGAATTACCATTCGGCGAAAATATTTACGCCACGAAAATAAGACGATCGTACACTACATCGAAACGACCCTAGCACCAAGTCAACCAGTAACGTACTGACGATAAAGGACCATTGAGAGAGTAAAAATTTTGATAAAATACATCAGCGGCATCTGGCGCGCGTCAAACAATTTAACACGTTTCGCGACGCCCCTCGAGATTCGAAAATCCCTTCTCGCGTACCGCGTACCCTTTTGGCGACAAAATGGCAGATATTAACGACAAGTCGACGACGATATCATAAAACCGGAAATAAAATTAATTATTTCGTTTTGAATACTTCGACGACGGTAATTGAAGCGGAATTGTCTTTTGTCATTTTTTGCGCTCGTTTGCCACGAGAAAAGGTTTTTGTCGAGTTTCGTGACGATTTTAATTAGCGGGATTGACGGGCGTCGAGATTTCTACTAGACGTAATATACGGGGAAAATTAACGCGTGGAAAACTGGAACCGAAAGAAGAGTTGTATTGTTGTGACTTTTCGACTAGATTCCGATTCAAATTAATTTTTTACAAATTAAATAAATTCAACTCCTAATTATGATATGTGCTGGGTAGGGAGAAAGGTAAATGGGTAGTTTATACACCACTCGAACGCTAATCAGCACCTACCATTTCGCTAAAGGGAAAATAGGATTATTTGCCCAAAAAAAGTTCGCATAGCTTGTTTTTGAATTTTTCTTTCTCATTTAGGACGTTTAAAATAAGAAAACAAAAAGAACATTCGCTCATGAAAAATTTTTCAAGAAGGCAGAATCAAAATTAATTTTTATCTTGGCCTAAAGCATATGAGAAACCACTTTTATACATGGCAAGAATCTCTAAAAAACCTTCAGACAGGTTGCTTAGAATTTCTTGATGAAATGATTTCGATGTTTTCATTTTGTGCAAATTCAGACTTGGATATAAATAAGCAATAAGCGTGTTAATGGTTTTATCCTTACTCTTGTAGTAACTGGTAAAACCATTCAGGAAGTTGAATTAGAGATAATATGCGGTACTTCTTTGTCTTAGTCATCATAACATCCCATATTCATCTACCATCATTTTAAGATTTCTATGGATCTTCATTCTTCTGGCATTCCTCAAATTTCGGTTTTTTTCTTTTTCGATTCATTTCGATTCAAATTTGAAGGATCATATTATAGTTTTGAACTGATGAAGTTCAAGTTTCATAACTCTTAAGTTTATTTAATAAAGAGATATGGATGATTTAGAAAATTTTATCACTCCTTTTCCTCTGCAAAGGATGTTTTATTTACTTACTTACTTACTTACTTCTACCTTCCTTCATGTTTGATAAGGCACTGATCAGATATGTTAGTTGTGGATCTGCTCAAATGGTTGCCCATGCTGAAGTACTTCAGATACCTACCTACGCTCCACATGAATTTCATCTGACACCAGTCCGATTTTCTCGTGGCAGTGCTGCCAATATTAAAAATCTTGAAACTTCGAAAAATTATAAGAAATCAAAAATTGTAGTTATAAGAAAATTGACCTATCCTAAAAATAGTGCTCACCAAGGCGAACAAAAAAGGTTATAAAGTTTACCTTCGTACGCTGCGACAGGAATGAGTTATGAATTTTTCAAATGGAAAAAATTGAACTTTTGTAACATTTAATTTGGAAAACATGAAAAATCTTAAAATTTCAAAAATTCACTAAAAATCAAGCATTGAACTTACAAGAAAATTGACACATCCTAAAAATAGTGCTCACCAAGATGAACAAAATGGTTATGAGGGTGACATTTGTACATTGCAACAAGAATAAATTATGAATTTTCAAAATATATAAAAATCAACAAATCTGAAAATTTCAAAAATTTTGAGATTCGAAATTTTGAAGTTCATATTTCATTTCAGCTGCAATGTACGAAATTGTATTATACAATCTTTTTTGTTCGTCTTCGGATCTGGTATTTTTTGAGCGCTTCAATTTTCCCGAAAACTCAATTTTTAATTTTTTTTTTAGTTTTAAGATTTTTGAATTCTTAAATTTCAACTTATATTTTTGAAAAATTCATAACTCATTCTTATCGCAATCCTTTTTTGTTCGTCTTGGTGAGCACTATTTTTAGGATAGGTCAATTTTCTTATAACTACAATTTTTGATTTCTTATGAATTTTCGAAATTTCAAGATTTTTAATGTTGGCAACACTGCCACGAGAAAACCAGACCGGTGTCAAATGAAATTCATGTGGCGCGTAGGTAGGTGCCTAAAGTACTTCATCATGGGCAACCATTTGAGCAGATGCGCGACCAACATATCTGATGGTACCTCGCGAGTGTATTTGTTGCACCCATTATAATTATAAATATTAGTGATGTTATTGCACCCACATAGATGTAAAATACCTACATTACTGTACCCAAAAAAAGTAATCCATGTTAAAGACCAGTTCAGGTTCAACAGTGTACTAATTTATATACGTGGCATAAAAATTATTCGAAGGATCGTTTTTTCAGCCCCCTCCCTCCCAATTCTTTTAACTTTATGGTTATTTTCAGCTTGAAGGAAAATTAAAATAATTTTTTGTTAATATTTCTGTTTAAGATACGATGAATTTTATAATTTTTTCATTCCTTTTGTAGATGTATTTCCCGTAGATTAAAATGTCTCTCAATTCCTCCGAGGCTTCGATGAAAAAAGTGACAACTCCAATAATACCACACGAAATCGAGTAAAATTGGATGTTCATTATTTTTAATCCACTTATTGAAATTCTTTCACATGTTTGAAAACCGTTACTCGGCTGTTATTTTGATACATCATTGTCAAACTGTGCAGTTCTAATAAGGTACGCGTTGGGTAATCCGTGTACGCGTCAGTCGTCAATTGGCGCGCTATACAGCAGAACACACGATCGAAATTAGAGCAGAAAAGCAAAACGAGAGGAATTTTTAGGCGAAAACACGACATTTAACGTTCTCTCGTATACGAGAACGAAAAAGCACGCAGCGATGCATTATCTGCGACCGATAATAATCTGAAATATAGCAGTTTTCGCTTCGTGAATAAATGGCGGTTGTTCGATTTCGTTTTGATAATTCAAATTTTATCTGTTATTGCGACGGTAAGGTGCGCGAAAACTGAATAGAATGAGGATTCTGAGGTACGGCATGTTTCCTGTTGGCGAATTTTCATGCAAACGACAATAGTAACGCGATTAATCTTTCCAGCGACTTTTATTATTCTAGTCGAGGGTCATTTTAAAAACCAAAACGGTTCGAAACCCACTGTTACACGTTAACGCTCTTGTAAAGATATTTTCACGTTCGATCGCGCTTTCTCGTGAATTGTAAATTATTAAAATAGACGATGAAAGACTACTGGGAGTTGGGTTGAAGTCTTGTTAGACTCTGACCACACTTCGATGATTATAAACCGCTGAACTAGGGGTCAATAAAATCAAAAAGCCTTCTTAAAGCAAAACTTATAAATTAGCGGTTTAAAAGAACACGTGCTTTCGTCACCATTTCTAAAAGCTATTAATGAGTTGAGAATTTAATTAATGAGTTACCAAAGCGTTCGTAAAACATCGATTTGAGTTAGGGTGGTAATATCGGTATTAAAGGATGCCAGAATGCGAACCGCCTATATAATAAAAATTAATTACAACTATTCGTCAGACTGGCCTATTTGGTCCCTTTTTTTTGGAAAAATAACTTTATTACCTTACATTCTACTGAACCCTCGGATTGCTTTAATTAAAATATTCTCCTGAAAAAGCAGCTTTCTTTTTTCTTAATGTTTGAATAAGTATCAGTGACAAAGTATCCCACAATTCAACCGCCCACTAATAAGCCGTATTAATTGCCTTTTTTGGGTACCTTAATTTAGACATCCCTTAACTGGAATGTTTATGAAAATTTTGTGACCTCGCTTTAGGAAGGTAGAATTTCGAAAGCTAATTTGCGGAAAGTCAACAAATATTCAAATGAAGAAATACAACTAACCGCCTACTAAATGCTCATTTCCACGAAAGTAGTTTCCAACGTGAAATTTCACGTACGTTTTTCTTTTTAACTGTAACCTATTTTCTTTTCTGTTCGTGTTTTTCGCGAAGGATCATTTTTTTCATTGTCTATTTCACGCTAGTTTTTACCTTTCTTATTCCGATGTTTTTTCCTTGCCATTCTACACTGGCATCCTCGAATGACGAAACTTTTTTCAAAATGTTTACCTTCGAGTTTCGTAATTGTTGTGCTAGCTTAGAAAATATACACTTATAAAGTTTCACAAAAGCCCAGTGTTTGGGTATTCATTAAAGGCTTTCCCTCTTTGATCGATCTTCCTGGAAATGGCTTGGATTCTTTTTCATATCATTCATTGGTATTTTAACATCTTTATGGTGAGTGTTTTAATCTCATTGTCACAGTTGTAAAAAATCTGTCTCACATTATAGACTTTTGCTTCACGTTATCGACTGGAAGAGGGAGCAGCTGGAATCTGAATTCAACATGCTCGAATTACACTCTCCTTGTTTTTCCAAAGGAAAAATGGGCCGTGGTTCTTCCAAATTTTTTTGGCACACTCGGTAGTTCTTCTGTTTGCCTACTCTAATATTCAAAACATCCGTTGGTAATTGAAAAACAATGAAAGGTACAGATGAGTGAAAATATCCAAAAAATATGTACCTAGCTATGAGTTTTAGCATAGAATCGGACATTACAAAGTGGGATTTGGATGGAAAATTGTCTCCTTTGTACTATTTAGGGGCAGTACATCACTCAACAAATTATAGTGTGAGGGAGAAAATTGTATGAATTAAAATTTTTCAATTAAAAAAGTAATAATGAACACCCATGCTGCATTACTGGATCTGAGCTTTTAACTGAGGCTTTGTTCAGGTTCATAAATAACAATGCTAAACTTTTCATGTCTACAGGCCACGCCCAATGCCAAATCTAAAAAGTCCAACCCTACCCTTCCAAAACCACATAAGAAGTTAAACTTAGAACTAATATAATATTTCTTGTCATGCAATAATCATATGAACACATATTTCTCAAAATATAACTACTTGAGGCTTTTCAAATTGTTATAGGTGCTCTCTGACGCACCTGATAGCTCCATAACGCGTAGGAGTTAAAACTCGCACACAATGTGTGTTGCAATGTAAATATAAGGTTGCGTTTTTATATTATTAATCGCCTTAATGGTCCATCACGACGTGTGGCATAATTACTTGCTATACGCGTGATTTAATTTTTGTAAGGTAGCAATTACTTAATTATAACCTTAATTGTAGCCGCTGCAAAGCGCTACATAGCTTATATAATATATTTCTCCCTGTGTTGAAAAGAACCAATAAATAAAGTTTTTCTCATCATAGGATTTCTTAATTATCACGATTTTAATTTTTTTTTATTATTTGTCGATTTTAACGCTTCTAGGTGTAAATTCTATTTTGGTATTGGTGACCCCGACGTGATGTAATATTGCGTGTCGGTTACTCTTAGAATCATTATGACCAAAAGTGCAGTTGTGACCGCAGCCAGTAGATTTGAACTCATATTTATGTTCAGTGGACACCCCCCCTTTCTAACCCCGTTGAGTTTTTTTGGTCTCCTTGCCGGTCAAAAAAAGAGGGTTTTTGGGTCCCAGCCCCCCATTGTGACCGTGACCATCGCTAAAATTATCATATTTCCTAATGCCCAACCTATATCTACCTAACGCCAGCTAAATTTTTTGGTCCTCAAAAAATCCCGCCAAATCCGGTTTCTAAAGCACTTTTTCGAGATGGGCTGTAGACTATTAATGGACATTTCTCCCATTTCTTACAAAATCTTCGAAGCAATCAAATATGACCACTCGAAGACACCTACAGTTTTCTCAGAAATAAGTTAGGGCTATGGTCGCGTTATAAATCTACCCTAAATCTTCGCCGTTTGGCCTCTTACGTAAATTATTTACCTTGGAGACGACGAAATTAAACTTCTCTTCCTTGCGGCGGAAACGTAAATAATTACCTCGCTTATTTCGTGGCGTCACGACCCACAAGCGTTGAAAAAAGGTATCCTATATCTCGTTTACTTTTAGCAGCGATAATTTGCTACGCCTCGAAACAGCTATTAGACTCGTTCACACTACTGAAACTTTTCCTTATAGACTTGAGTTTGAGATCACGAAAATACTGGCGTTAGTATAGGTATAATATCAGCAGTTCAGATGCGAACGAAAATCGTCTTTAGATGCGAAAATTTGGAAACGTAGAGCTCCGATGCAATTATCAGATTACTTTTTCAATCACAGTCGCGCTTACCCTACACTGGAGCATCGTCTGCCATAAATTTCCGCCAAAAAGTACCGAAATGATAATCCTAAGCATTCGCCGCGAAAGTTTTTGTCAATTTGATACCAGCGGCGCTATCTTATCGTTTGAGAATATAGGGTCGCACAAATACACGCAGTCGGTGTGTATGGGAAACTAGGGCAACGGGGTAAAGCACCCTTAAGCCGAAAAGTGATAAGAGAAATTGAGGAAAATTTAGCGTATTTACTGGATCTGTGCAGTGTACATTATACCGCGCTTACTCTGTATTGCGAAAATAAACTTTTCCTCATTTAATGCTTTAAAGTAAAAAAAACCTGCTCTTACATGTTAGTGATAAACGTCCAAGTCTGGTGAAATTTTTTTTCTCTTATATTATAGACGTTTGGGTTTCTATGTTTTTTTTTTTTTTTTTTTTTTCTAAAACTTTCTACATCGATGGTAAATAACACCACCTTGCGCCAATCTACGCACGCAATAACCGTAAAAACATTTTGTTACTTTTCTGTATCACCGATGGCTTCATTCTCTTTCATCATTTTTCTATCTTGATTAGATTAACAGTGTCAATTCGAAGTTTGAGTGTTTCAATTATTTATTAGAAACTGAAAAAAAATCACTTCTTGTTTATAAACTCGATCAAGTCACGTTTGCAGTGAGATATACTTATTATGAATGTTTTTCAGCTGAGTTTTCAACTTGAACACTACAACTATTAATAATCTACGTGATTTGTAAGAGGGGTCGGGGAAGGGGTTTTCAAATCTTTGCGTTTCAGACCATCAGGGAGTTGGAGCAAAAACGGTTTTTGGAGCGGAAATTGTTACTGGAAATTTCACGAATCTTCCATATCCCCTCACCAAATCGACCTAGAAAGATCAAACTTTGTATGTAGTATTAGTTGGTAATCAAAAAATTTAGCTATTGAATTTGGGTCAAAATGAATCCAAAATTGCGAATAATCGAAATTTAAGTAGAGCTTGAGAAGCCTCTAGTGCTTAAAATTTAAACATACGAAATACTAAATTTTTCTAAATTCAACTTCTTAAGTGATTTTGGAAGGCATAGGGGTTTTCAAACTTGGTATTTGGAGTGGCCTGTAGACATGAAGAGCAAGTCCTAATTAAAAACTCAGCTCCAGTAATGCGGCTTGGCTGCTTACGCTTATGTTATTTTTATTTCCTTCATTATACGAAAAATAGCACGATAGGAATAACGTTTAACGTTTTTTCTCATTTATGGTACTATAAACAGCGTATAGACAAGAACGTACCATATTTGGGCGGAAGGAGAGGAAGAGAGTAATGTATTGTGTGTTCGTTTAATTTCAACTGCAACCGACTTTCCATGTTGTTTTTAGCTCGTCTACGTTAAATGGGTTGCAGACTCTGAATTTAAAGGGTAGCTCATACTATATTCTTCGACGTTACTTACAAATATGATGTCGGTAGTTGCCATATGGATTTTTGAGAGGTAGAAAAAAAATTAGATCTAAGTTACATTGCTCATTTCTTTATTATTTTATGAACACTAGGTTCATTTACAATAATTTTGGAACTGAAAAGTATAATTAATTACGAGTGTATACTTATTTAGTAAATTTGTCATCTACCTAAAATAATTAATTTAGCTAAGAGTATTAGTACCAGTATGTGGTGGAAAAAGACGTTTAACTGGTTTGAAATGCAATGGCGTTGATTTCAAAGCATTGATTTCAAAATTCATCATGAGTTTTAAAACCAATTATACCACCAAAAACTCACTTAAAAACCCATCGAATGGGTTTGAAAACCGATTATATTGGTGAAAAACTCGTTTAAAAAGTTGTCGAACGGGTTGTAAGACCGGTTATACCAGCAAAAGGTAGGTTTAAAACTCGCCAAATAAGTTTTGAAATTGGTTATTATACCGAAGAAAAACTTTTTTGTCTGATTTTTAAAGATGTTCAATTTTTATGGATTCTTAAACGTATTCACTTACTAAAAATTTATAATTCTTACTTTTCTTACTTCATTATTCTCATATTTTTCTTCAGATATCGCACATATATACCAACTTTTTGTTTTTCATTTCTTTATACTATCTTTCGGTTTTGTTGTATCATTTTTTTTTTTTTTTTTTTTTCGCTTCTCCTCAGTATCCTTCAGTCTATTTTTCACTCTTTGTTTTCTCTTTTGCTACCTTCTGGAATCATTTTTTTAAATAATTGATACATTCTTGTGATGTCGTATTTGATGGCACTCTTTACTTTGGAATGAAGATAAACCAGATAAGAAATTAAAGTCACTTCGTACATGGATCCCAAACGTTTCACTAAAGCTTCAAAAAATTTCTTGACCTATTAATTATTCGGGCATTCATATTATATGCTTTGAAAACCATATCTGTTTTTGAAATTTCAATCACTCAGTCTTTATGAAAATCAAATGATTTTTTCAAACTGTAACTCTCATTTTTTAGGTAAAAATGTTAGGTAAAGATGTGAATATGTAGAAAACAGTATTTTGGAAGTTGATGAAAATTACACCAATTTTTCATCTCAAATTATTCCACGTAAATTTTCATTTGAAATGAATCTTTGTCCTTTTCAAGAATTTCTAGTTACAGAAACTTTAGCTGTAATTTTACTGGAAAGACGGTATTAAAAATTAGGCATTTGCGGTGGAAAATTCTAAACCGATGAAGTAGGTACTCTGTGGGCTCGTTGCCAGAAATTCCTTGTGAAATGAAAGTTGAAAGGAGATTGCACTCAGTCACGTCATGTACGTTTTTTCGCTTTTATGGAAACACGTGCGAGAAATTACATACGCTTTGACGAGTGTAAAAGTATGTCGATGAAATAATACAATCGTTGTGTGAAGGGCTGTTCATCTGTATTCCGAACCCATTTTCTTTTAGCTATTAAATTACGTACATTTTCATTATTTAATAAATTATTCACTTGAATGGTGCAAAATCTGTGAAAGTTCTAGTAATCTGAAGGATAATTAAAATTTATGAATGGTTAATAGCAGCAGTAATTATAGGTAATAATAATAATTTGTAATTTGAAATTTATTTGGTGAAAAATTTTTTGTATAAAAAAATGCAAATACCTAACATAACAATCATTATCAGGGCAAAAACTTGATTTTATCAACAAATTTTGATTAATTAAATTTATTCCAAAATTGCAGTTTCTAGAGAATGAATGGAAACATATGATGCTTCTTAAGGCAAAATATCAAGTGTGAGGCTAGGACCGAGGAGAGTCAGAATGAATAATTTTCGGTTTTTGATTTTATTCTTAAATCTAACAAAAATTTTGAAACATTTTGATGAGAAAAAAATTTGAATAAAGGTTCCGAACATTATTTCAGTCTGAAGTTTAGATTTCCGGCCCTCAGATATCCGAGCCTGAGGACAGTGTGCCCTCTTTGCCTCGCCCTCTCCTCGGTCCTACGTAAGACTAACAAAATCGCTTATTGTACGCCATTAATTTCAAATTTGTATGTCGAACTCATCTATCTGGAGTACTATTTCTAAAATCTAGATTCGCGTGATTGTCATGGATAAAGTTTGAAAACCGCAAATACCAATTATAACCGCTTTAATTTCGCTTATTTGCGAAGTTTCCAATTACAAGTTCGTTATTGATGCTTCTCTCGTGGACAATCTTTGTAATGGTTTTTCATATATTCAATGCTCATGTAAATAGGATTGACAGGCAACAGCTTATAAACGAACTTAAATCAAACACAATTACCAATTGTATTAACCCCATTTATATTGATCTATGGTTAAAGGTTTTAAAGAACTCTCTACTCTCTATTTTTATGTTATTCCTTGTTTTGGGAAATTTAATTGCATAACCAAGACACCAACCTCATCGAAAAACCCGTGGAATTAAACGCAACGAAAGGCAACATCTGTCATTCGATGTCCTAACTGAAATACCTACTCGTTGTTCTTTCTATGCAAACCGTGACCCAAGTTTATGGAAATTGTTCGCGGTATTCTAATATTCAGGTCGAACCGTGTAATTATTAGCAACGCAGTATCAGCTCCTATATTTGGGGTCGCACGTGTACTTGTTTTTTCTTTTGGATTGAAACATAAACTTGAGGTGTGGTATTGTACTTTATAGTGATGAAATGAAGAAAAAACACAAACTTATGACTATTTTTCAGTTGCCTAGTACACGTCCTACTCCAAAATATCAGCTGATACCCTAAAATTGCCAACTTGTGCTATTCGTCCTGTATATTAAAGTACGCCCTGAATACACTCTTCGCGAAGAATATGGCTGATTAAGAACATCATCATCGTGAATTTACAAGCAGGTGTATCAGAAATGGAAAACTACACGTTAATTTTAAAATTTAATTTTTCTCGTTTGAAAATTAAATTTTAATTAAATTTAGTTCCTTTTTCGTATCACCTGGATGTTTTAATTTACTCATCGATGCGGCTAAAAGATTTCACTCCGTTCTATAATTCTCTCTGAGATTTAGCCATTGCCAAAATTCTACAACGAAATGATTCCGCATCGTCGTTTTCTTACAATTTAATATCTTTTCAAGTTCTAAAAGTACCAAACCGACTTTCAAACTCGTCGCATTATTTTTTTCAAATAATAAGTTGGCAAGAATAGCCAAACTGTGTGGATGAAATCGCGAATTTGTTTTGTTTTTAATGCGAGAAGACGTGATCGTTATGAAGAAATTTTCGAAAAATAAAATTTCCTTCGGTATTGAATTTTATGAGTCTTCTTTATCTTTTATTATTTTTCATCTTTTCATTAATAGCGATGAATTTCTTTCTTTGATAGTATCGAATCGAAAATCAGAGATGTATAATAAGTATGTAGGTATTAGATGAATTTCTTTAAAAAAAAAAATTTTTTTACTATCATCTCCATCGTGGTTTTATATTTTCCTATTTTGTTATTTCTTATTTTTATTTCGAAATATGAAATTATCTACTGGTTTTTAGGTATTTAAATTACACATGTCGAAAATCTGGTGAAATTTCCGACTTTAATTCATATCACAGAATTAAAAAATGCTGGACTCCCATCATCTTACTTTTAACAAAATAAGTTACCTACCTAATCATGTTTATTTAGATACCTCTCAAGTCACTTTTTTGAGCCTGCCGAGCCCTGTGCCCACGTAACATTTCACATATCAAAGGAGTTACATCTCTACTTGTACGTACATTTCTTATTTTATAATAGCAGCATGGATAAATTCATGAAATTTACCATTATCAATTATTATTTTATTTTATTTTTACAAAATATATTTAATTAGTTACCAATTAGTTCTACGATATGCTGCTGGCACTAGTTCCTAACTAACTTAACTAGCTTCCACTGCTTTCGCTCGCGTATTACCCCTCCTTTCATGTCTTAATTTCCCTTATAGTCTCTGAATTAGGATAGCACATGGTGTAAAATACCAAACAAAGAATCTGATTACTATTATTTTCAATCCAGTCTATTTCAGATAATTAAGCATATGCGTGTTTACATTTTGAGAATGAAACGAATATTTCAAGTCAAAAATATGCTCATAGTTCATTTATAAATTCACTCATCATTTACCAAAGGGAAGCCCGGGTACTCCTGGAGTGTTATCTGAAATAAAACCAAAAAAATAATGAAGTGTGAGTTATTTCTTTCCAAATATTAAAAATTATGAATCTATACTTATTTCAGTCCAATTTTAAAAATATTATATTCCTTTATTTAATTTATTTTATGAAAGAGTGGCATCAATTTGTAATACTCTGATTTGGTTGACACTCTGGTGCTTCATTGATACGTATTCAAATTAATTGATATAAATTGCCGCAATGAAAAAGAAAGTGTATTATAGTACGATTTGACGAATGAATATCTGCCATTGAAATGTTATTTGATGAAATAAAACCAAGAGTTGTTTGAATTTTTACTTAATGTGCTTTGGGATTTGATATATGAAAAGTATACGTTAAAGGGTAAAGTGAAGTAAGTACTTGAAATTTAACTCACGTAGAGGCAAAATATGGTATGAAAAATTTTCATGTACCCATTTTTGGCGCACGTAGATAATTTTGATGAATCTCAGTCCGTGTATAGTGTCGTTTTAAACGGCAAATACAATTGAATTTAGGTATTATGAAACGTTTATATTTTCGTGGTGGATTTCTTCCTTTGGACTAAAATAAGTACTTGATTCACCCTTTCACGTGTTTGCCGACATAAAAAAATGTTTACTACAAACTCACCTTTTGGAGCTTCATTCGCCATACTCATCATTACGAACGCTACTACAACCACGAGACATACTTTGAAAAAAATTTCCACTTTCATGTTTGCACTGCTAGGTCGTAAAAACGTTCACACTTGAATGAAAAAAGCAACTTCAGTTCACAGCTCGATTTCAGTCTGGTTTTATAGAAAATCATTATTATTCGTGACCTTGTCCTTAAATTGAATTTAAGAAAGAAAAAAAAATAGTTTTTCATTAAAACTTTCAAACCACTATAAATTATTTTAAAAGCACTTTTCGTCGATAAGACTTAATGTAAAGGACTTTGAAGTAATTCCGAAAGATAAAATAAATTCGTTATTCGTCTGTTGGCTTGACACGAAGGAATTACAAACACTTTTTACCCGGGTGTTGAACAATTTGAAATTTTTCTTCGGTTCTTATAATGTTCCATCGATATTATTAGCTGAGTTTTTAATGAAAAGGATAGCTATGGCAGGCAGTGCCGGATTTACGTATAGTCAATATAGACAGTTGTGTAGAACAGCAAATTTGTGGAACACAGTCCACAAAATTTTCAGCAAATCAAGTTACTCAATCATTTCAACGAAATCATTACATATTGTTATGTGGTTTGTGTACAGGCAAGGATGGACACCCTCCTGAAAAATATGAGTGATCTCCGACTTATTTAATTACTTTTAGAATGCACGTTCCGCTCGTTTTC
Organism: Phenacoccus solenopsis; assembly: GCA_009761765.1. Lineage (NCBI taxonomy): Eukaryota > Metazoa > Arthropoda > Insecta > Hemiptera > Pseudococcidae > Phenacoccus > Phenacoccus solenopsis. The sequence goes on from CM019752.1 coordinate 29,596,600, forward strand.
CAAAGAAAGGTGTGTGTTTATTGACACTCCTCACTTCACTCCTGGAATTAATTTTATTATTTTTTTTTTGTAAGTTGAAACCAAAAAAAGTATATGGCTTTCGGTATCAATATAACTTTATATCTCATAACAAATGAACGCAATTAGTTGATACAAATAAAAACATTTTTTTTATGTATATGTTTTTTTTAGCTCTTGATTTTTACCTGTTTAAAAGAATAACGTTCTTTTTAGTTCACTTATGCGTTCACCAAGTTCTTTTTTGTTTTCAGTGAACTTTACAAAATAATGTGCGCTTATGCATTCACTTGAAAGTTTTTTATTTTTTTTATTAGTGGACTTTACTAACGTTTGTTTGCTTGTTTGTTTCACTTGAATCAGTTTTGTTCGACGATAACTTGAGTAAAGTTAGGGGCTTACCGAGGACATTCTTCAGGGGTGGGGGAGAAAACCAAAAATTGCCAAAAGAGATTCAAGTTCCCAATTTCAGCGTTGAACAATTATAAATTTCCCAACTTTTCAAAACACCTGGGGGGGAAGCTCCCCCCATCCCCCCTTTAGTTACGCCCCTGAGTAAAGTGAACAGATCCTCTCGAAATACACAGGGTAGGTAGAGTAAGATGAGCTTTGCCAAAAAGTCAAGCTTTGGAGCTTTCAGATTTTGAGAACATAATATTTATGTTAAACGATAATTTGAGTAAAAGCGAAAGGGTCGAGTTGAAACTTGGTGGAGTGGTAGATTGCTTAAGTTTCCAATGCTAATTAATTTTTGAAGTCGAAAGTATATGAGGTAACGTGAGCGCACGTGAGTTGAGGTTTTTTATTCTAGCACGATACTCCAATAAATGTTAAATGATTGACTCGAAACCCTGAGGAATGATGGAACAAATGGATTTTCAGAGTTGATCAGCTTTTGGAGTCGATTAGACATGAAGTAAAATGAGAAATCATGAGTTGAAATCGACCAAAATCGAAAATAATCGACCAAAAAAAATTAACCAGAATCGAAAAAAATCGACCAAAATTGTCCAAAAAATTGATCATAATCGAACAAAATCGACAAAAGTGACTAAAAAAAACTTCAAAATCGACCAAAAAAGTGACTAGAATCGACCGAAAAAAATCGGCCGAAATTATCTAAAAAATTGTCGAAAGTCTAAAAAAACATCAAACAAAATAGAAAAATACTGACCAAAAAATAAAGATCATAATCGAACAAAATCGATCCAAAAAAATCGACAAAAATTGACCGAAAAAAATCTAGCAAAATCGAAAAAACCTACTAAAACTGACAAAACTGCCTAAAATAATCGTCCAAAACTGACCAAAGAAACTGATCATAATCGAACAAAATCGACTAAAATCAACTAAAAAAACCTTCCGATATCAGTCAAAAAATCGGCTAGAATCGATCAAGAAAAATCGAACAAAATCTGCCAAAAAATTGACCAAAATAGGTCAAAATCAACAAACAATAACAAAAAAAAATTACTATAATCAAGAAAATCATTAACCAAAAAAATCTACCAAAATGAAATCAAAAAAATCGACAGGAACTAAGCAAAAGTAATGATTAAAATCGATAAAAAAAAAAAAATACCAAAATGGAATCAACTCGATCAAAAAATTGACTGCAATCATTCAAAAATTCTACCAAAAATTGACTACAATCAACCACAAAAATCGATATGCAGTAAAAAAATCGACAATAATTAACCAAAGAAATTGACCGAAATTAACGGAAAAGATTGACAAAAATTGACTATTGTGAATCTTGAATATTGAATCAAAAATCGTGAAATTACATACTGTACTTTCTTGAGCGTTATGCTGGTATGTGGCTCATTCGAGTTTTTTTTTTATTTTTAATGTGTTTTTTGTATCGTGCGAATTGGAAATTTTAGAGATAAATAGATTTTTGATTCGAATCAAAATCACAATTCGCTCAAATTTTAAGGAGAGCTGAAGGAGAGGCGATCGTTTTTATCTCCTCACCAAATCGACTTAGAAAACTCGTATGAATGGTTAGTATTAAACCAGTCTATGACCACATGGACTTTGATGCAAATCGATGCAAAATGGCCGCTGGGCAAAATTTGAGGAATGCTTGAGGAGCCTCAAACGCATAATGTTGGTAAATATTGGCTCATGTGATCAATAGAGAGATATATACTGGATCCACGCTTACAGGTGATGTTATAGGGGAGTAGAATCGATTAGGTCAACAACACTATCTGCAATGAACAAGCCTCTCCTTAAAAACTCGCCTCCAGCAATGTAGCATGGCTGCTTACTTTTTTTTCCATCAGTCCAAACATATATGTCAAACTTCAGCCTCCTTCATATGGAGGTATCACATTGCCGAGGTATTTTGCAAGATTAAAAGAGATGAGGTGAAAACAATAAACGATATCTCTTTCCTCCGACTACCTGTTGATCTCAAAGGTACAGATGTGATGCTTAAAATGCTGATCATTTGACTCGTAGCGTTTACATTTGAGTAATGAATAGTTTATACGTTCGAATATAAGACGTACGTTTGATACGTTACGTATTGGCCTTCTTCTATGCGCACATCATAGCTTCATGAATAAGGTATTTTTAAAACTAGAATTTTTTTATATTTAGGCGTAAAAAAAATAGCCGTAAATATTTTAACGCGGAAAAATATTCTTTTCTATCGCCATTAGTAAGATGAAGGTATCGATAAATATTTATGCTCTACTACTCGGATCACCATTAAAATACTACGGATGGAAAATATTTTGAAAAATAGCATAAAGAAAATCGAAATAAGGGATAGAAATTTCCTTACCAACGGGTAGTAATTTACTTCGATCGTTTTAGTTTAACTTTGATGTCGGCGACGAAAATAAAAATTAAACCGAGCGTAGTAATCAATGAAAGAGCCTTAGCCAATTTATACAAATTCACTTTTTAAGTTAATCGGATCAAAATAAAGTGGTAAGCTCCATGCGATAATTTCAAATTGGCAAGTTTACCGGTACCACAATCAGCTGTAAGCTACTTATACATATTCCTTTCATTAGGCTAATTAGTTATGTGGAAAAAAAATTGAACGCGGTTTTCTTCCCGCATCTTAGAAATATTAATCCATTCGACGAACAATGGCGGAACATTTATTAGGCAAAATTAGTGGCAGGTATTATACAAGGCTGGCCGCCGAACCCATTAAATTCGCTCGAATTACAGAGACAAATTAATGAAGTGGAAATTTCCACGCCAATCGTTTTATCCCTTTAACGAAAATGTGTTCCTGTACTACCGCACTGTAACGTAATCATCGAACGAACAGAAAAATAACGTCTTAACACTTTCGATATTTGATATATTATTTTAAGCAATGGTCTTAAATTTGAATACTTTCCAAAATTAGCATTTGAATTTGGTGTGTGAAGTGCAATATTCCTTTCGTGCGAACTGTAACGTCGCTCGAGTTAATTAATTCGAATAGCGACTCCTAATCTAGTTTATTGATGCTGTGAATTCTTTACTTATACCGATATACGCGAGTATTATTGAATGTTTAACTTCGTATCAACTTTAATAGGACCGTGGTAGGTGGTTATTGGTTAAGTGGGTAGGCGCAGCGAAAACCGTGAGTTGCTATGTAACCAAATAAATTATTAACAACAATATGTGAGAGCTCGAGAGAAGTTATAATGAAGTAGACATGAGTCTGACTCAGTATGGACTAAGTACTCGTATATTCCCTAGAATACGTCTCTTCGCTCAAAAGCGTTTTTTTTTTTTTTTTTTCAATATTTTACGTATTATTTGAAAAAAGAAAAAGTAATTTTTTAGTTTAAGATTATGAATATATGCGTTCTAATTACTTTTCATTTTTAATGCGATATGTTGCTAAACAACAAAATTGAAAAATTTTTGCTCATGAAAAAAGCCTTGTAATTCAAAAATTTGTAGACGATCTTTCTATTACTGTTCAATCGTTCTATTTTCAAGAAAAAAAAACACAAATTTGAAAACCTGTTTCTCGTTTAATTTTTTCTCCCGAATGAAGTAGTCTGTATTAGCTATTGTTTTTATTTAAAAACAAGCATTCTTTATAAGAATCAATGAATTCACTTGCTTCTCATTTTCATAGAAATCGATGTGAACGCACTTGTGCAGTATTTCTGATCCCCGAATCAACAAAATTAGGTCATTTTCGCGTTAAAAAAGAAATTATTTTAAGCAATCATTATTGGTATTTTTTTTCTTTAGATATCTTAATGCATTCTCTAAAAAGAACAGCGGAAGTCGTAAAAATATTATTCGTGATAATGAGCTTAATTTCTTTTTCACACACAATATTGCCATTTCCCAGATACCCTAATCTTTAAATTTTGTTTTTACGAATGCCTACAACTATCATGTACGGTATGCTAATTTAACATTTAATGGATGTAGTATGCCCAAAGTTTTGATTGGATAATGATATAAATCTTCGCTTTTAGATTACTTAATTTCTTGTGCACCTTTGAAATATTTATTCGTGATTTTTTTTTTATTCAGTTGATTTTAATAAAAAAAAAAGTAAGCTATTACCGGGTACTCGTATGCAGTGGCATGCAGACCAGTAAAATTGTTGGAAATGCCTCAGCCGTTTTTCGAAGAGTGAGTGGGTGGTTTGGTGTATAGTTGGTTGAAGGCAAAATGACAGTTGATCAATTAAAAGATTCTTTTGAAAATGGATGGGTGGATGAGTGTAAACATACGAACAGTCGTTCGTATGTTTAGAAATAAGAAAAGCTTCACTCTCAAACCATTTATATTTAATTCGCCAACGTCCAAAGTTTTTGTAAAATACATTTTTCAAATACTCACCTAATTTGTGGCGTCAACTATTTTACTCGAGAATTGCTCAAAATTTTGTCGTTGGAAGAGAGAAGTGGGAATGGGCACTTTTTATAAAATTGTGAGTGAGTATGTCATAGAAATGATGTCAAGCGTTCACTCTTAATTGTCTCAACTGACTGTGTAAGAACCACTCAAGCATCTGTAAAATAAATCAAGATAATATAAGCACTTCGTGAAGAGGGCAAGTGAATAAAATTACGTTTAAAAAAAAATTTATACATACACTCTGTTTTTTTGCGAAAAAACGGTTTTGGAAGTTATTAGCGCATTTTTTAATTGATGTTTTGAATTAGCCTTTTTTTCTAAAGTATGCTCCATTTTTCTTGAAAGAAAAAAATACCATTTTTCGCAGTTAGGTATTATTCAAAATTTCACTTTCAAACGATTCGATATCTAGAATCATGCCCTCAAAAGGTCAAATAATGAGTTGTTCACGAACGATTCAAAAAATGAGATTTAAGAAATTTATCATGAACAGTAGAGCGTCTTATGCGGATGTTGATCAACTTGAATATAAGTTATCTGGACAAGCACCCCCCGCCTCTTAGAAGTGTGTCATTAATTTCAATACTTCGGTAATTACCTATAGTTAAACTTCTTTTCAATGCACTATGTTTATTTCTTCTATAACGATTCAAACTATTAGACTTGTAAATAGACTAATATTAGGTACATTGGTTGCAATTGATTTTCTTCCTAGAATGTAAAATACAGAAGAAGAAATGTAGAACCAGTGTAAAAATATATTATTGAACATTTACATTAATAAGGATTTATTATCTATACTTATAGGCACTGACTAAAAAATATAATTACAATACACAGAACGCTAATGAAAACGTCTGTAATCAGTAATCACTAGTAGTATTGTAGGAATAAATCCAAGAACGAGAACGAAGAACAACAAGAACGAAGAATTTTCATTGTTCCTGAGGAACAGGACCAAGAACGAGAACATAATACTGATATATTTGAAGAACAAAGGACAGAATATTTTCCAACTGGAAGATTGAAGAACGAAACGAGAACTAACTAATATACAATGTTGAGGTACGAGAATAAGAACAAGAATGATGTAATTTTTGGTAGTTCTTTGTTCTTTTGAAAGTTCATGATTTATCGTAAAATTAATAGGTATCATGAGGGGAAAGAGAAAATAAAAAAACTTATAAAAGTGGGCAAGTGTTACGTATACCCATATAAGTCTTTTTTTTTTAATTAATTAGCTTCAATTAATTAATTTTCAGTTTCAACAACAACATAAACTGTAAACACGTTATCAAAAAAAAACAAAAAAAAAAACAAAAAGTTGAAGAACAAGAACAGAACGAAGATCGGAACGAGAACAAGACTGTAAAGAATTTAAAGAACGAAGAACAGAATGAGAACAGTATTGAAACATTGAGAATAAGAACGAGTCAGGAATAGGATCAAATGACTGGATCTTTCCAGGAACGAGAACAGGGACAAGAACAGACATATGCTCGTTCTTACAACACTGATTCACTACCATAAGAACTAATTAAGTCGAACGAAAGACACCTATAGCATTCGACGACACCTAATACTGTTTTTCAGGTTTGCGTTTTATGGTCTAGTTTAGTTATTGTTGTCGCGGCATTGCAAGAATCGCGAGGTCGAGGAGGAAGCTTCTTCCGACCTGGAACAGAATAATTATTGTTACTGTTATTATGAGTAAGAAAATGGACGTTTGTATGAATTTACAGAATATAACATTTTAACTAAAATGAAAGTTATTGCGATCCCAGATCGACACATGGTAGCAGAGCTCGTAACGATACGCCCTTTAAATGGTTTGTATAGTTTTCCCTTTTTCATTAATGACTAATAATTAGCCATATTGAAGGCTCAACTTAACCCTATTCAAAATCGCCTTCAAGCTAAGTTACTAGAAGCGCAATCCTTGCTACAAAATGCTAATTGTAGTCAAGTACAACTTCAGGCGTCCCTAACTGTCCTTATTAAACTATCTTCCAAAATTAAGGACTTGAAAAATGAAATACTAGAGACTTCGAGTAGGAGAAGAACTTCTGATGACAGCACAGGCTTGATGCAAGCTATTACCGAACTACAATTGGATGCTGATGAAGTAATGTCGGAGCTAGAGACAAGAATCGACAACTCAACTACCCTTTCTACAACTACAGCATCTATCTCAACTCATCAAAATCTAGGTAACAGCAGCAATATAAAACTACCTAAAGTGGAATTGAAAAAATTCGATGGCGACATCACATCCTTTGGCGAATTTTGGGAATTATTCACAACTTCGATACACAACTCTAATATTACCGATACTGAAAAATTTGTTCATTTGAAAACTTTACTGAAAGGTGATGCTGAAAGGCTCATATCAGGTTTCCCGACATCAGCTGAAAACTATTCTGTAGCAGTACAACTTTTAAAAGAAAGATATGGTGATAAGCAGCAAGTTATTCAATGTTTATATCAACAACTCGATAGCTTACCCCAAGCAACTAATACAACAGAAAGCCTACGTTTGACTTACGATAAAATGGAAGCGATTTTACGTTCCTTGACTAATCTAAATGAAAATGTAGATGGTGGCAGTATATTAAATATACTCTGCAAAAAATTCCCCACTTCTATCCTATACAAAGTATATGAAATGGTAGATGGTAATATGACCTCAAATCAGTTTCGAAAATCCGTGAAAGCAGTAATCCTACTTAAAGAAAAGGTAGACCCAGTTGCGAAACTAACCTCTCCTACAGCTGTAAGTACTAGTAATTCTAACCCAAAATTTACTACTGATGCTTTCTTCACTAAAGCGCATACCAACATACCAGTAAAAAAGATATGTCGTTACTGCGAGGGACCTCATTGGTCAGACCAGTGTACGGAGTATCCAACTATTGAAACTCGCAAAACAAAAATTAAAGGCACCTGCTTTGTCTGTCTCCGTGATGGTCATAACCTAAAAAACTGCACTACAAAAAAGAAGTGTGTTTATTGTAAACAAAGTGGAAATCATCATCGAAGCTTATGTAACCAACATTTTGGACCTAAGAAGTCCACACAAGCTCCTGAAACAACTACATCAGAAAACAAAACACCAAGCGAACCTCAAAAAACAACTGTTGCTATCACTCCTATAACTTGGGGCCTTAGGGGCGGAAGGTGATACTTGGTTTGTAGGCGGCAAAACCTTAAATCCGCCGCTGTGTTCAATATTTTAAGCAGCATCTGGAGGAGGCGGTTCGGGATTTTTTTTCACTCACTTTGCGTGTTTCTTATGAAAACGAGCGGAGTGGAAAGGCTTTCAGTGTTTGCATTTATGCCACGATTGTACACACCCATCATTGACGTGAGATTAGGGGTAATCGCGCAACGCGATAGATGATGTTAGCTCCTTCATCTATGGTGGAATTTAGCTGGTATGTTAACAAAAAATACTTATAACTTATTTATAAGCTTCGACCATATACACATGGACTGCTAATAGTATGTTATAAACGAACACGGTTTTGAAACATACAACTTGGACGCACTTACGCAAAATCAATCTGCGCATGCGTCAAGTTACGGAACATATTATTGCTTATATTTCTAATAATACTAGAATTTGTAATCTCCATTTCCTAGCAAATGATTTCAATAAAAATTCCACAAAAAAAAGAATTTCTTCTTAAGGTGGAGCCGTTAAGTTTCATTTCAAATATGATCATTTATACTTAACTTGAATTAGTTTCTATTTTCATTTCACTTATATTGTAGGATAAAGAAATGTACAAAAAATAATGTTTCATTTGTAAAAAACACGAAAATTGTCTGTTTTCATTTCCTGATGATGCTGATTTAAAATTAGAGTGGATTAAATTTATCATGTTTCTTTTATTATAACTTGATGCTGAATCATAACTATTTGCAGAAATAAATCTGAATAAATTAAAATATAATCAAAATACAATAAATTTCGTAATCACCTTATCAATGAAAACAAACACCAATGGCAACATTTAGCGCATGCGCAGAACGATTTGGTACGCTTCGCAAGCACGCTTGAATTCAAAAGAGTAGACTGTGTTCGATGGATGAATCACAATTTATATTTTTTATTGTTGCATTTTACCTAAGTTTCGCAGAGTTACGCCTTTAATTTTGTTCAACAAGATCAAATAAAAAGAAATGAGAGAGAGAAAAATTTCTTCTTCATAGTGTTATGAAAATATATCATTACATTCAATTTCATTATTCAATCCTTTTTGTGCCTATTTTTTTATTTCTTATGATTTATTTTATGATTTATTTTTTATTTACCAAAGAAACGAGAATGTCTGTTATGTGTTTTTTTTTGTTTATCATCTATTTTTTTTTCAAAGACTTCCTTTCAAACACAAATTTTCCAAACCTCATTCACGGTTGAGCGCCACCGAGAACTGCCCTCGACTGGCCCTGCCCGTGCCCTCTTTTCAGCTCGTAAGCCAAGGCGAGGAGTTAGTTCCTTATAGATAGGAAAGGATAGCTACCCCTTATGTCCAAGACACGCACCCCAATGGCTTCGTGTAATCTTCACCTCTCTCTAACGTCTCACGAAGTTCAAAGAACCCTGCGAAGAGCGATCAACAGACCGACGAGGTTACAAATGTACAGTCCCCCATTAAAATGCGTATCACGGACACAACGAGAGCCCGAGAATTCTCATAGGATTAGATGGAACCCACCCATTCCCAATCCCTACTCACACCTCACACGCCTCATACCTCACACGCCTAATTCCCCACACACCTAATTCCTCACACGCCTTATTCCTCACACGCCTAATTCCTCACACGCCTTATTCCTCACACGCCTTATTCACCACTCACTTCTCACACCTCATTCACATACCTTATATATAACTTATATTTATAATACCTACCTACCTATATAATAATAATAAATTAAACATAAAAATAAAAACTATAAACTACCTAAAGTGAACCCTATACGACAAACAACCCTAAACACAGAACCCAACCCAACAAGACCAGAAAACCACCAAGACACAACCACGATCCCAAAGACTACTTAACATCATAAACCTACCTACAAGCTTACTCTACAGTCTACACAGTTCAACGATCAACGTTGAACTGATCTTTTCCACAGGTAACAAGTCATATAAGTATAGATTGCAAACGAAATCTAAGACCAATCAGATTACTTCTAAAATGGTGCTCTGCGATTGGCTGATGGAAACTTGTTATTTTATTATAAATATAAGTCGACATTTAGTTTCAAGCTTAGTTTGTGTTGTGACTTTCGTGCGATACACGTTTGTTTGGTGAAGTTTTTGTGTTTTTGTTTCGTACATTTATAGGACATCGTAAAACATTCGTAAAATATTGCTGCAATACGTAAGTATGAAGGTGTTGATGAATATTTTTCAATTTGTTACTTTTTTTGTATTCATTACCGTAAAAAATCCAATTCGCAAATGCTTTTCACATTTCTTTCCTTGTTAGTTTTCGACCAATGTATTCTTTATAATAAGTTGCATTCTCGCTTATTGTGAAGTCTCGATATTCTTTTTTAATTACATTCACCTTTACTGTAGGCTGTACCGTATCTTTAGCCACATGATCCTCGATAAAAGACTCATTTTTTGTTTGAACAAGGTAAGTGTGGAATTCTGGGAGACTACTAAAGAAGATATTATTTATCATCACTTCGAAATATTTGATGATGTATCTGCAATCTTTAGCACAATGCATAACGTATAATTTTCTCGGCGCTTCTATTCTTCTTTTTTTAAAGGAGGTGGTGGTATCTCGAGAGTACCCCGTAAGCGACGGCTGTAATCGTATTCGTAGGATTCACAAACTCTTTGCAAAGAACAATATAACGATATTGTTTTCAAGGAGCAAAGCATACTTTTTAGTGGGAGTTGAAAAAACTGAAGCTAGAGTGAAAATTTTATTCTTGGAAATTTTCATCAAGTACCACCATAAATTGTTATTAATTGAGTATATTGAAGTTAGAAAATTTTAACCATTTTTTTTTTTCATTTGAACCCGCTCCCTCAAAAAATTGAATACGAAACGTAACACTCTGATTTCGATGATCGCAGCATATTTTAATCTTTTGAGCCCAATGCAAAGAAATGCCTTAAAACCCAGTTCTGCACAGTATAGTGTTGTAAAATGATTCGAATTGATAGATAAAACCAAAATCAAAATCCTTGATTGTAAAGAAAATTTTCAAAATGAATACTTACACGCCTTCAGCTATAATTGTAAAAAAAAAATTGAATTGGCAGGATTACTAAAAAAAACATATTCATTTTAAATACGAGTAATGCTGCTATATCTTAATTTTAAACAAAAAATTCTCTAACTCTCGTGTGTATAATCCATCACTGCGAATTTAATATCACCTCACAACTACATTAAAATAAATAGTAATTTCGTAGAATAATATTTATTTAAATTTGACAAAATCTACAAAAAATTTACAGTCACATTATTCTTATTAAGTGTTCGCAGTAACTCTTGTAACTTCTGTTGGAAAGTTTGAATGAAAACTCAACGAATAAAAAAAATCTTCTGTATATTCGAAAAACTTAAAAAGGAGTATAAAAAAATGTGATGATTCAAAAGTTAAAATTAGTAAAAAGCATGGTCGCGAGATGTGTTGAAAAAATTCACTTTCAGAAGCAAAACGGAGCTCATCGACACACAAATCAACAAACCAAGGCCGAGTGTCTGGTGTCGTCACTCCAACACGCCGCCTGCGCACCTGTATCGCTTGGGCTCAACTTTGATGATTTGTAATATTGTTAATAAAAACCTGAAACATGAATTTTAGTTATTTTTATTTATACATAAAGTTTGCAGTTTTATTCTTTTCACTTAAAGTTTAAGTTATAGTTAAAGTTGATGTAAACTAGTTTTAACTTAAATAAAATAAAAGTTTAGAGTTAAGGTTAAAGTTAAATTCTTCTTTATAGTTAAAAAAGTTAAAGTTGAAGTTAGTTAAAGTTTAATTCTTCTTCTAAAATAGTTGAAGAAGTTGAAGTTATGATGAAATAATGTAGTTACCGATTATATCATATTCGCTTTTTATGTACGATGAAAAGATGAAATAAGACATAAGAGTTTCCAAATTTAATAAATCAAGCGTTCACAAAAATGTAAAATGAATTTAATTAAAAATTTTTCACATTAAAAATTTTAATTAATTTTCAAAACCACTTATTATTTCACAGTAACAAAAGATCATTAATAATAGACCCTTTGAGACTGCATCGTAAAGGATCTAAAATGAACCTCAATTTGCTGAATGTTCGTTCAAAATAATGGAAAATTGTAAATTGGCTTGAGACTTTAACCCAAACGATTTTTTTTTTAAGTTTAAGTTAAAGTTTGATTTAGTTTTAGGGACTGATAATATTAGTTAAAGTTTTATTCAGTTACACATATTGGGATTTATAGTTATGGTTAAATTCAGTTATATTCTTAATACGTGAAAATACGAGTCAGTTTGAGTTAAAGTTAAGAGTTTTAGTTATTGTTAACAGCCCTGGTTATTATGAGTAAGAAAATGGACGTTTGTATGAATTTACAGAACATAACATTGTAGCGTGTATGAAAACACCAAATTAAAATTCGACGAAACGCGTCACACAACGTTTATTTAAAAGCTTACGTTTGTTTAAAAACTTTATATAATTAAACTTTCCATTAAAAGAAAAAAACAATCTAAACAGTTACAGTTATGAGTGGAGACTGCGGTGCTTGTGCCCCCGTTCCCCAGAGGGGACTTTCACGCTACTTTAGCCCGTCATCTCCACTGTGTCAAAACTCGAAACGAAAAAAAATTCTAACATTCGCTTTACACGGCAATCAGGGAACTGATTTCCGATGCATGAACGACAAGCGTTAACCTAGTCGTCCACACATCCGGAAAAACCCAGACTCCCACTTATCGTGACAACAATAACGCTACAACATTTTAACTAAAATGAAAGTTATTGCGATCCCAGATCGACACAATTGTGCATAGTTGAACACGCCAACACGTGCATTGAAGTTTTTCTTTTTTGACGTCATTAATAGCATTAACCAATGAAAAATGTTAATTATATTTTGGCGACCAGCTGGAAATGGTGTGGCCTGTCTTCATACTTATCTAACCTAGATGGAAAACTAAGATTTTTTAAAATATCGACATTTAGTACACTTTACAGTTTATATGGGGTTTTGAAGGAAATACCGAATAAACTTTAATTTCACTAAATTAGCCGGGGGACTTTTGTTTTTGATACAAATTTTACGTTATGTTCAATGCCATAACATTATTTGTGATACAAGAATTTATATTCGAGAGAACATTCCTATATCACCCATTTGACTAATTGAAGATTGTTTATCAGGCCGTACGGTAGCACGGTGAGGAGCAAATGCCTGTGATTCTGAGATTGCCTTTTTGGTTGTCAATATGTGATGGAAAAACCTACTGAATAACTTACTTCTATACCAAACTCAACTTTAGCTAATGGAAAATTTGTACAAGTGGATTTTTCCAATTAGTGATTCAATTCAAATGTGAAAAACTTTGTTAACGAGAAGAAATTTCTTCGTGCGTCGAATTAATGGCACGTGGCGTGCTTGTCGATGCGATGGAAATTTATAAGTTCAAAGTGGGTAAATTATTGAAAATGTTAGGCACGTGTTTCATACCTCCTAATTAACCGAGTGTTTCCATCGAAGTGTATATAAATGGTGAATAAGGAATATTTCTGTGTGCATTATATCTCACTTGAGTTAAAAATTAAAATCGAAATGAATTCGTAGTCCATGAGTGTTGACGATGACGGGGAGCCACGCCAACTCCTGGACTATCGCACATTTTTTATATTAACAAGATTATCACATTTTATTTGTAATTTGTCCAACAGCCTCTTCACAAAGCATACACGTGTATGAGATTGGTAATTTAATGAAAATGAGGTTTTTTCAAGTTTAACAATTCGACGATACTCCGTTGTGCTGGTATAAATTCACAAGCTTGTGCTAAAACCAAATTCATATATACGTTTATCGGGGGCTATCTCTCTGTTGTTGAACTTATACACCAGAAATATATTAGTCAACTCTGAATTCGAGTCAACTTTCAACCATGTTATTGAAATTTCTAAACTTCTTATATCCCTTGATGTAATTACGAATTCAGGGTATATGTTCTCTCTTGTTAGTCAATTATTCAGGCATTGACCTCGCTGACTTCACTTTTGGTTTTACTTGTGTACAACTAATAGCAAAATGATACTTATTCTTTGATTACAAGCAACTTCAATTATCGGATACAATTTCTCGAGTACTTGAGCTCCGCCAGAAAGATGGACATTATATGCTCCAATGTTCTCGGCGGAAAAAAATTCGTACAATGTTGATATAAAATCTCTCAAGAAAAATAGATTCGAAACAAAGCCGCGTAAAAGTTTTTGCCGCCCAAAAGTAGCCATCTTCCCATCTATTAAATGCGATTTGACAAAAGGCTTATTCCTCGCTGACCCCGACGTATAGGGCCGCTTTACACTGGCCCACATGATAAATTACCTTCGACTTGTCAATTTATTACGTCGTACCACCAAAGCCAAGCATTTGTAACTCACTCGTACACGTTGCCAGTATGTTTTTGCTTCGGTTAGAAAACACTCTCGGACATCTGTTAAGATAAATAGTTCCACAATTGCATCAAATTGTAGCGGTCCGAGACGTTTTTCGAAACTTTAGCTGGTCACGTGAAGAGGTTATATTGCTATCGGATTCCAGCACTGACGCTTATTTTTCTTTTAAACTCTCAATTATGTCAACCAAGGTGGTTTGATATTCCCCAGCCGCAGACAAGTTTTTCCGAGCACGTGATTTTGTCGACTCGTGGCAAGGTCTTTAAAGTTGTACGCGTGTCGAAGAATTTCATACTTTATAATTTCGTCTCAAATCGTTTCATGCGGTTTCAGCGAGTTCGTCTGGTGCGGTGCTTATTTCCACGGGATGCTCGAATTAATTTTTTTATTGATAAAGAATTCGCGATTTCACGGTTAAATTCGAATCTCATTTGTAATCGAATTACAAGATAGAATGTGGCAAATAAACCAAGGGAATTCAAGCTCGTTCACGATAGCTTTGTTTTATAGCCTCTCGAGTCCACTATATAGGAATCTCCTCGTACTCGATTTTAACAAATATGCAAAAGGTGTGCCAAGATTTGAATAAACATTTATCTACCTCCGCGACCATTCCAGTCCCTAACGATGCAGCTTTTGATCTACGACCGAATTTATTTATACTTAATTTTCCATCAGCTCTCGTTTAGTTCGATAGCCACATTTCGATAATCGTATCTCAGTTTCAACTGTGTCTCTTGCTATTGTAAAAAAGCGCTAAAAAGTTTCTTTATCTACATGTTCGCCATTACAAAGGCGACAACCACCAAAACTTACGTTCCTCAATAAATACCAAAAAATTATCGATCCGTTAAAAAACCACGTCTAATAGAATCTGAAATCGTAAATCGTTTCTCAAGAAATAAACTCTACACGGTTAACTTTCTGATAAAAACGAGATGCGAGCTTTTTGCAAGTTGTTTCCTAAGCACCGCACGTTCATCGTAGTAAAACCATTACCATCATATTCCAACGTTTTTATTCTCGACTCGTATTTATTTTATATACTGAAACATGGCAACCAGAAGCTCCATAACAGTCATTTAAAAAGTGAAATAGGACTACGTTGAACGTGATATATTTAACTGTAATTTTACCTCATTTTTCTTCCGACGAGCCTTCCGCGACGCGAAATTTATACGTAATTTTCAAATACCGAACCGAAATTGTGCGGTATTTTGTTTTTTTATTGTTATTCTTTTCGCAGCATCGGCTAGAACAAACTGTTAAGAGCGATAATTCATTTTTTTCAACTGAGTTTTCAATGAAAACTATGGCTATTACAGACTATCTGATTTATGCACCAGGTGTCGGAAAAGGGTCTTCGTGTCTTTCCCTTTATTAGACCTTTGTATTCGTAGTTAACTGATCAATGTCTGTCACAATCAGTGATGTGAGAGACGCGATTTGAATGCTCATACGCTCTCAGTCATTTCAGGCTCTCACGCTTCTCTTATTGTTCTTTAAAAAACTTCAATCATGAACACTCTCGTTTTTTCTATATTTTCTTACTTCTTCTTGCGACTCTAGCGCTTCTTTCTACGCCCGTTCATTAAATTTTTCCCCTTGCACATTATTCTTTTATCAATGTAGATATGTAGTTGAAAAATGTAAGGAAATAACATAATGAAATACTATAACGAAAAACATAACGAAATAAAGTAACGAAACAACATAATGGAATAACGCAATGTAATGAAATAACAACGAAATAATGTAATAAAATGGGTGAAGTACAATACCGTACCGTAACGTAACGTAACGCAACGCAACGTAACGTAACATAACATAACATAACATTTTTTTTCCAGGGTTCCGCAGTTCAGAACTTCCTCTGATACGGCAATTTTATTGTGCAATATTGGGATAACAAATGTGGGTGTGATGTGGGGAACCCAGGTGGAGAGCGGACAGAGAGGATGACCAGGGCGGATTTTTACCTTTCGGTTTTTCATTTCACCCCAATCACCCCCTCCGCTCGCTCCCCAACCGGCACCCCCCGCCCATAGGGGGGGGGGAGATACACGTTATTACATAATCAGGTAATATCAAGTAGTACAAGTTTTACAACAAAATATGTTTATATAATATACAGAGTATAATAGGAATATAACGTCTATTATAAGGTATAAGGAATATATAAATTACCATTTAGAATATATAATCGTAGTACATAAATCGCTAATATCGCAATCCAACAATATATTACATAAATACATCCTTACTCCATTACTCCCAAACAACATGTTCTAGTTATGTTAACATGATTATGAATCAAGCAATTACATCAACAAAGTAAAGTAAAGTAATTACAGCGTTTCTTAGTATCATTTCTTTATTATGAGTTGGTCACAGTATTCATGAATAGTTACAATTTAAGGGTTGGGCGGTATTGGTTTGCGATGTTTCACATGCGGTTGGTAATGAAGGTTAGTATACTCAAGATGTATTACCAAAGGTATTCAGCCCACCCTGGTAGTCTAGGTCTGGCGTCGCAAGGTCTAGGTTAGGCCGGGTCCAACAAACCAAGTCCAACCCGACCCGGTTGTGAGACAAACCAAGCCCAGCTAGCCTCGATTATTATTAGTCTGGGTTGGGCGATATTGAATCGAACCAAGTCTAACCAGACCCGGCTGTTTTTAGCTTGGGTTGGGCAATATTGAATTGCGATGTTTCGTATATTAGTCTGGGTTGGGCGATATTAAATCGAGTCAAGTCTAACCAGACCCGGCTGTGAATCAAACCAAGTCCAACCAGACCTGGCTGTTTTTAGTCTGGCTTGGGCAATATTGAATTGCAATGTTTTGTATATTAGTCTGGGTTGGGCGATATTAAATCGAACCAAGTCTAACCAGACCCGGCTGTTTTTAGTCTGAGTTGGGCAATATTGAATTGCAATGTTTCGTATTCTGTTTAGCAGTGTGTTGGGAGGGAGATCCTAGACAGAGCCGCCCTCAACTATATAACTACCTGTTCACAGTCATTTTCATTCATTTGTATTTCAGGTTTCGAACGTGTAACATCTGTCCAACCCACTACAATGTCAGACAGAATTTCAGTCAAGGAATTCTGGGATGATTAATGGGAGGAGATCACCCCGCAAAGGACAAGGAGCCCTCAATCTCAATGGAGTAAGTTTTTTTTTTTTTTTTAATTTAATTAATTCACGGACTCGTTACTTTTATACAGAAGCCCCGCTCGCATAGACGTCGGTGTGCCACCGGACCTCGGGGTTCAGGAGAATTCCCACCCAGATGATCCGCTGAACTTAAGCACGGCCTCACATACACCAGAGTAAATAGCCTATTATATTCTTCTTATTGTCTTTCAGCTCTGAATTAAATAATTAATTGTTTTTAGGAGTGAGGTCAATGTCCCTTCAGAACCCAGCGTAACTCCGGCCCCTGAGGATGAATCCATCTCAAAGGAGTAGACGCAGATCCAGGTCCAGAACGAAACACCCATCTCATCATACTCCATCAGTTTGTCAAGGTATGTGGTTTATGTCTGGTTCCAGAATATACTTTAAGTAATTGATTGCGTCTTGAAGTAAATTTTGACAATTTCAGTTTGGAGGCCAATATGCGCCCAGGTATGGGCGTCTCTGGAGGGCTGGATCTCAGGTAGTTACTTTCTTCGAATGAGGTGCTTTGGGAGCTCAATACAGGGGGTGTGGACAAGCAGGACCCCAATGTGGTCACTGCGCAGCCGGAAGCCACTGCAGCAGAGAAACCGAAAGAGGAGCCCCAATCTTCAACGAGCAATCCAGTGCCCAGTAAATTCCCGCATGTTTTGGATCTGTAAGTATTGTTTATTAATTATTTCTTAACCCAATTTTAACATACCACTATACATTGTACTTTGTTTTATTTTTCAGTTCGAACAAGTGCATTCTGCCTTTGGGGGATTATCTTGTGAGCAATTAAAAGAGGAGGCAGTAAGTTTGAGAGAGGAATTGAACAAGGCACTGGAAAAGTTACGGGCCATGGAGAAACGGTCTCCACCATCCAAGCCACCGCTGAGCAGCTCCGTCCGCAAGGGGCCAAAGCCTCGAGAACCCCCACCCCAACCACCGATGAAGACCACCACTGCCACGACCCATTAATGCAGGGATATCCCTCCAAAAGTCCCAACTCTGGTAACGTCTTGGACGAATGTGAGGCCGTACCAAGTGCCACAGGTGCGGGTGAGGAATGCATTGTCGTTTCGATCACTATCCTCTGAGCGTCCGAAGTACGACTGCGGCCGAATGGGCGGCCCAGGAGATGAACATAATGCCGAAGATTATGTCTCCCCTGCGCCTTCCCCATCGGCCCCAAGTAATTTAGTTTGTTAATGTAATCAAATATAAGTTTCTAATATTTTTAAGATGTATGTAATAAATCAGTATATTTTCATTTTTGACGAAGGATTTAGTGATTATATTTTTGCGCAAATTTATTCAATTATTCAGTCGGGTAAGGGACTTCCGTCTCAGATTCTTACTGCACAGTGAAACAGCAAATATATTAATTACAGAGTATGATGGAATGTTGTCCAGAATAAAGTATAATGAGTATGTGAACATTTATTATTTCAATAAATTATACCCAGAAGCAACGGTAAATCAATAATAGTATATCATGTACAGTGTCATAATTAATCATTATCTATTGAATATATATTGAGGCTAATTCACACCTTCCCTCACTACTAGCGAAGGATTTACGAACTATGTCTACCTTGCGTTCGGATTCTTGGGTATGGCGTATGGGTGGTTACTTTACATTTTTTTTTTTTTTTTTTTTTTAGTTGTGTTACATTGTTTGCCCGTCTTTCGTATTCCAGATATCTACCTCAAGTGCGAAGGGTTTACGGGCTGTGCCTACCTTGCATTGGGGCAGATGAAGCTGGTTACATGTTTAAAAACCGTACGCCATCTTATTTCTATATTATAGCAGAGCCCAGCCGATCACTCCTTCTACCTTACAATTTAATAATCTGTTATTAGTGTTTATCAGTTTAAGGAAATTGGTATCTAATGTACTGTCTCTCCATTACACATCTAAGGAATCAGTACGTTTGAATACTCTCTCGCATTCTTTTATGTTAGATGGGCAATTGGGATCGAAGATAGAGTGATCGACTTTATTAATTATTTTTTTCATTCTTTTGTTATACTTTGTACATGGCACAGAAGGATAGCTTTCCTCTATGTACTTAGGATTCCGACATGGGAACTTTTCGGAGTCACGGTGGCCAAGGTCACCGCATACCCGCCATCTCGTCACTTGTATATGCCTTCTCATAGTGCACATTGAGTACATTATTTGTACCTTCCTGTTCACCATTAAAGAGCGATATTGAGCGGCGGTTTTACAGGTTATTACAGCAAATTGATTGTATGTCTCAGTTCTTGTATTTTCTAAGCGAGATCCATTCTGGTTCCTCTCCAGTTAGATCTAGAATGACCTCTTTTATTTGTTCGGTAGTATAATCCTTGTCTAGGTTGTGTAACTGTATTCGTGGCATTTCCGACTTGATTTCTTTATACTGTAGCCCTAAATTCTTGTTGTTGTCTATGTATGCCATCATATTACTTTTATCCTGTTTTGAAGCAAGGTATAGCACAACTGCGCCATCCTTTCTAATTCTTTTGCCATTTACTTTAATTTTAATTTTACGGATGGCGATGCCAAGCATTACCTTCTTGACATTAACGGTGTCGTCGTTTGTAAACACAATAAGGGTGTTCGCATCGAGAGGTTCATGTTTAGGTAGGTCAACTGACAGCAGTAAGATTAGACTTGTCTAGTCAGACTTGGCTAGTTAGACTTGGCTAATTAGAGTTGGTTGATTTCAGCCGTCTCTATATATAGTCTTAGCCAATCACGAAATAGACTTAGCTATCAACCCAGTCTACAATGTAGGTATTGAGGAGCGCCCAACCCAGTCTAACTTAGACTTGGCTAAGGCTTTGTACTAATTAATATTAAGTTATTGACAGTTTATAATTCACAATAATCACAGTTTTATATTTATCACCACACTTTTACCTTGTTTAGTAGCTGTTCGCTAAATGTATATTAATCACCACTATGTTAAAGCGAGAAATTGGCTAAATAGCCCACGACCTCACAAACGAGTCTACTATAGTTTTGGTTGTTTAGCGCACCATCACGTTTATTCAAGTTTTATTAATTATAAACTCCCGAATATCACATTTTTTATAATCAACAGTACCGTTAGCACTATTCACTCACATACATAATAATTTTTTTAATAAATCTCACGATTTTACCACGATTTTATGAACTTTTTGACATAACATAACATAACATAACGTAACGTAACGTAATGTAACGTAACGTAACATAACCAAACCAAATCAAACCAAACCACTCCTTCCATATTTAACAAAATGGCAGAAATTATAATATCAAAAAAGTAATTTCAAAACATCAGTGACTTCCTTTATTAACTAACTTAATATTGAATAATAATTGATTAAAAATTAATTTTTTTAACCTATTTTTATCAATTAATTTAACTTTCTTTCCTCAACATTTTTTAGGATTAAGAGGTATACCTCGACGATATATTATATATTCAGATTATTTTATTATATGAAATAATATTTCTTCTTTAGGATCTTTAATAACTATTTTATTTACATTTATTCTTATCTATATTATTATTGAAAGAATATTATCTAAACGAACAATAATTTTTAAATTTTGACACATTGAAGTTTAACAATGAAATTTTTGTAAATTAAATTTATTTCAAAATGAACAATTATACCTAGCAAATATATTTCAAAATTGCTTTTCTTTCTTCTAATAAAAATATGATTTTTCTATACTTATGCTAATTTTCCATTTTGTAGTAAGTATAATTTTCATATCGAATGAAATGTTGATTTTTCAGCCCCGATATACCACCTTCAAATTCTCTTTTTTTTTTCATCGTAATTTTTAGATATCTACAATTACTTTTTTGATGAAAATGAATCATATTACACATTATGAACTTGAAATATTGAAAAAAATTGAAGTTTTACCACCATATCTCTCTATATATTAAAATCAAAATAGAATCGGTTTTGAGATGCGCGCGCATCCTTGTTTTGAATAGCATGTATAAAAGGTATATAAAAGAAAATAAGGTTGTAAATTTTAATAAAAGCCTCGTACATGCGCAAAGGTAAGTCATAAAATTGTTTTGAGTAGCAAGGATAAAAAGTATAAAGGATAGCAGATATGCAAAAAGGAAAAGAAGGTGATAAATTTCAATAAAAGCTTTGTACATGGGTAAAGTTGTAAAATTGTTTAAGATGGCAGGTATACAAAGGTATAAAGAGGTGAGCCCATCCTGAAAGGAAGAACTCTTGGTGGGGCTAACAAATAAGAATAAATTGGGTTGTGCAGTTTGGAATGTAGCAGTACTTATCTGGTGAAATAACTTTTTTTTCTTCATTTCATTTTTATTGCGAGCCCCGAAGGGGCGAGGAGGTACTAGTTTCTTTTAAATTATTATTTTTTTTGCAAGTTTTCATTACTTAAGCTTTCATTTATTGATTTTTTTTTTTTTTAAATTCATAATTTTTACGAATTGCAATCCATCGGATACCAACCACAATATCGCAAACGTAGGTAAATAATTTTTAAATAGTTTGAAAGAGCTTAAAGATAAGTCTCATGAATATAAAATATTGAGAAGAATTTTTAGCTACATTATCAATCTAACTGCCGTTATATGATCGATATAACGAAAAAGTTTCCTCAACTCTGAAAAAAGCCATTTCGTTATAAAAACCTAACCATAGATACCATTGAGGCGAAACCCTTATACAAACAAAATTAAATAACGATTTGTTACGATAAAAGAGGTAGGCAGGTATTCTCTTTAAAACCGACCCCATATTCTTATTTACGAAGCGGCAAAAGTTACGATAAAATCTACCAAGTCAAAACGACCATCGGCGGACTAAAGTAAAAAATACAATCAAACTAAATAAGTTTACTTTTCAATTTTTTCACTCTGGCGAATTTTTTCCTCCTGATCTCCGGAATAAAGAAAGTTTTAATGATTTCTGCTTTATTTCAAAGTTTCTTTTTTCTCGTACCATCTAGCGAAATTTACATTCGAAAAGCTTGGCAATTAACGCGAAAATATAAAATTCTACGTTTTTTTAATTTTACGCGTACTGCGTTTTCCCCTTTCACTCGCTGCTCGGCGTTCAGCTATATTTCTCAATGATAAGAAACAGGTGCGAATTAATTAGATGTAAAAATTGTTTTTATAAAATGAAACGCGTCGCTTACAGAAACTCGGATAATTATTTTACCCTCTTTGTCTACTTATGTGCTGAAGTGAAGTTATTTTTTTTTAATTTTTTAAATTAATGACGAAAAGTATTTTAATTAGATTCGAAGACTCGTAGTTATTGCATCGTCGGTTTTTGATTGTTTTGAAACAGTTCTCCAATGACAAGTTCATTTTTTTAATACAATTAGAATAAAAATTTGCAGAATAAAAAATAGGTAGGTTTATTTTTCTTTTCTTTTTTTTTTTTAATACACATACATAGCAGTACAAGTTCTTATAATCAACATAAATCCACGGCGCTGATATACAAGAGAAAAAAATCATAACAAAAATATTCTTAAAATAAATTCATAAGCAAATCTTCCACAGCAATAAATTCTTAAGACTTCCTCGGTAATTTTATGCTTGCATAAGTACATAAGAAATTTAAAAATATCATGTTTCGCTAATATATAATAATTCGATTAAGAGGAAATTCATGATATCTTAGTGTTTTCATTTTTTTATTTTTGGAAAAGGTTTTTGAACATTTGGAAAAGGAGTAACCTTCAACTTCGCCAATGGTTTACACACATCACGCGGTACAAATACATAGATGAAAATACTTCATTAAATTAAACGAATAGATGTTTTTATTTATTTCATAGAAGAGCGTGTATTTCATCATATATCTAAATTCTCCCCTATTCCAACCACTTAAGATGCCTTTTCTCGTGTCTCACCCGCCAAAACATGTTTTTCGCATATATTTAGTTGAGATTCGATTTCACAAAATGAAACACCATAAAGGAAGTTATTCTGCATCAAATTTTCTACAACTTTGCTTCTATACATTCTTCTGTATGAATCATAGGAGAGGCACTATGGCGTCCTCAAGATGAGACCTTATAAAGGATACGCGAAGAATGCACATATCTGCCATTCTACCACATCGAAATTCATGTATTTATGTTCGATGATGTAGGAATGTAAAAAAACTCACTATCTCCCTTTCTACTCCTTTTTATTTGAAAATGTTTCACTAACCTCCAAACAAAATCCTATGAAAATATTTTCCCACTAACAATATTAATTACTCTCTCCCTCATTTTGAAAAATAAATATCATTTTTAATGATTTTATCGAATTTTAAATTTAATGGCCTAACTTTCCATCACACATCATACCACCACCATACCATTAATTTTCAGCTGATCGAGTTAAACTAAATTTAAAATAAAATGCTAATTGATAACGCCTTTACTTTGTCACATTTTAATCCTCCTTTAGGAAATTTTAGATTCAAGCATATCATCAATCCAGTAAATACCCCAGTAGTATAACAATTTATTACAATGCGTAAAAAATGTGCATTACTATAATGTTGACTTTCATTCTCATAGAATTAAGGGAGATAGGAGGAAAATAGTGATTTTATATGTATTGCATTTCTAGATCATCGAGCATGACTATATTAATTTGGATGATGTACAAATGTTAAAATATTTGTATTCTTCATGTGGCATTCATAAGATCTCACCTTAAGGACTACAGAAGGCACCTTTTATGGTCAGACCTGGATTAAAGGGGAGCTAGGGTTTGTGCACTTGGATCCTTTTCGCTTTACAATGCATGGTTTTTGATAATGTTATAACTTAATGCATTATATGTATTTGAAATGTTACTGAAGTGCTCAATAATCTTTCTCTATTGATTAAAAAAAAAAAATGGGAAATAATAAGAGTATATCATTGTGGTTAACATACCGTTATTGAATTTAATATAAACGATTAAGACGAGTATGAATTTTGTAAAAAAAAAAAAAAAAAGGAAAAAAGGTATTCTGAACGTTTCGATAGATTTATGGAATACTTTAATTCTGAAAAGCAAAAATTTTCAGGAGGTTGGAAAAAATCAATATTTTCTTACAAAAATAAAACAACAAATGTTTCAAGTTTCGGATGTACGACATTCGAAAAAAAATCACATTTCGTACGATAAATCTGAAAACTTTCAATTGAAAATTTAAATAAAAAAACAAGAATTTTTATTTTAAAAAAATAATAAAATAATAATAATAATAATAATAAATAAAAATAAATTGAAAAAAAATTGAAAATTCCCAACGAGAAATCAGAATATGCTGATGAAAAAAAAGGGTGAGTAGGAAGATTATGATATAAAAATTGTGAAGGTCTAAAACCGTCAGTACACCTGGCTCACATTCGCTTAATCCGGCTCTGCCTATGGTTCGTATGAAAAAACGTATATGAACATAGTTGTATAGGAAATTCAACCCTACAACATCACACATCTCTACAACTATTTTTTTTTTTTTTTTAAATTAATAATCATGTGTGCTCATTAATCCTTATACTTTTATCAAAACAAAAAGTAAAATAAATCATCATGAGAAGCAGAGGCGTATCCAGGATTTCTTCAAGGAGGGGGGAAAAATTTAAGAGACAAGAGAAGCCAGGGCTAGGGGTATTTATTGGCGTTCAATTGAGACAGGTACATACTCGTATACTACAACACACGTTTATTTTTTATTTTTTGAAATGTCGTACATCGTAAATTATGCGTTAAAAAGTAAGATGCCATTGGCGCAATCGCGCCCTTTGCCCGCCTCCTTGGCTACGCCTTTGATGAGAAGCACAGAAATTAAAATTTTGAAATCGGAGTAAATAAAGTCTAAGGTCATGAATCGAAGTTTGTAAAATAAATAATACAAAAAAATCATTTATTTGTCCGATGAATTCAATTCACTACAGGAAAAAATCATTACACTGATACCTCTTCAAAAAATTAAATCAAATAATGAAACAATGAACAATTAAAAATTTAGAGTAATTGGGAACAACGATAAAATTCTGATTGTTGCCCTCTCAAAATGCATAGGCAAAATATTGAACAAAAAAGAACATAGATGATGAGAAATACTTGATTGGTAGATGGGTACAATCAAGAAACATCTCTGGGTGAAATTTTAGACTCCCTGTTCCTGCCATTTATGAGCGGGGGAAGAGACTTTTTTTATGAGAAAAATGAGTAGAAATTTTTCTTGCAAGTCCATCAGTTTGAACAATGTTTTTATATGTTGTAAATAGATAAGGAAGGCATGCCGTAAAAAAATCATCTATCCTCCCACCTTATTTTTCTGTCAAAATAATATTTCCCAACGCCATTCAATTTTTTAATAATTATGATACTGACACAAAAACAAAAGAGGTTTTTTAGGATGTATTTTTCATTTCTTCATAACATATATGTTTTGCGACATTTTGTTCTGGTGTGTTATAGTTAAAATTCGCAAAAACTGAAACACAAGACGAACTGCAATATTTTTGAAAAAAAAAACTGATATTGATAGAATAGTTTCAAGTTTTTGTTGATTGTGGTTCAAGTTACCGAATTTTTTCCCTATTTTTTAGGTGAAAGGATGGGCCGGGGTGTGCGTGTGAAATGATAATGCGTTTGAAATTCAAAAGTGACATACCATACTAAGTATAAAATACAAAAATCGACTCGAAACTACTATGTACCTTAATTTTGAAGGTATTCTGGGTCGTAGCCATGGTGGAAGGGGTGTTGAAGTCAGAACGCCTATCAGCTCAGTATCTTGAATATTTAAATAATTTTAATTGTATAATAAGTTGCCGTGTTTCACATATTGCTACTTAGATCAATAGGAAATCATAGCCAATGAGTAGAAAACTCCTCGGTCCCTATTTTGGACCACAGTAACCTTCCTCTCTATTTTTTTTTTTTTTTTTTTTTTTTTTTTGATATGTGATGAAGTACGCATTCTTCCATACCGAATGACTATTTGATTCGAGCACCCCAAGCGCAAAAATCTTTCCCTCACAGAAATGAATTATATGTTTGATTTATATTAGCAAGAATAAATAACATAAATTAAGTTTATTTAATATTTAAAAGCGTCTATCAATGAAATACAAAATTTTATTTTATATTTTTATTGTCAAAAATGCACATTATGTATTGAATGTATTCACCTTTTAGCTAATTTTTTCGCTTGAGTGCTCGAATCAAGTAGTCACCCGGTATAATAAATAAGATAAAATAAATATTTAATTTCGTTGTGTAATTCTATCGGCACTAATGTGTTCACTTTCTCATTGATTACTCGAAAAGTAGTTCGGCTTAAGAATATTTGTACAGGCATGCTTATTGCACATCAAGTTATAATTTCTTAAAGCATTGAATATTTCACATAAAAGCACAGTTTTTATTTACGTTCCAACGAAAAATATATAATCTACATCCGGTGGGTTTGTAGTAATAATATTCACAATTTCAAAATAAAATCTAAGAACACCATGTAAAAAAATTCAGCATTCACTTTAATTCCGAGTATTATCTGAGAAATAATGTAGGTTGTAAAAATTACCCTAATCTCCTGTATGGCGTTAATAAATACCCGAGAGGAAAACCCCGAACTATTAATCCGTCGAACCTTCATTAGCGAAGTAACTTCACACTTCATTTACTTCTTACACCATACACAACGGCATCTCCCGTACGCCACACGACGTCAGCCGTATTTCATTAATTGAAGTTTTTCGATAAAGAATAAAAAAAAAAAATTGAAGGAAAAAAATCACTCTTAACGAACTCCATCGATATAAAAATAAACGTGAACGAAAATACGATTAAGCGTAACATAAAAATTGTTACTTAAGGCGTGAAAATAATAGAAAAAAAATCACGTAGAAAAAATTACTCGATAAAAAAAAAAAAAAAGAAAGTAATAATAAAGATGAAAATTTCAACAAGGTAAAAACTTTTTACAAAATTTGTTCCTTTCGTTTGCACACGTGTGCGCTTCTCGTAGCTAGCGAAAATCAAGTTTACGTATATTCGCGTACGACCATCTTGGTCACGCTTTTCGTCCAAGTGAGGATAAAAATACGAAATATGATTCGATAAAGGAATCCGCGTCGTTTGCGGAATAAAACGACGCTATACATCTGACCAAACGACCGCTCTTTTATTACGGTCTACGCTGACTAAATGATTGGTGAACGGATTCCACGAAACAGCGGTGATGGGTGATCTGTAAAATAATTGTTTTCGCGAGTTACACATAGCAGCACAATATGGCACCCTAATACTATAACGTATCAACTCGAATGGCAATTTTGTTCAATTTGCGACGATTTACGTTTCTCACACTTCATCGAAGTAATTCCTTTTACCGATCCAAACATCTCGGAAACCCCCCTGCCCGCTTCCTATAACGTACGTAAAAGCGTCTATCAATGAAATACAAAATTTTATTTTATATTTTTATTGTCAAAAATGCACATTATGTATTGAATGTATTCACCTTTTAGCTAATTTTTTCGCTTGAGTGCTCGAATCAAGTAGTCACCCGGTATAATAAATAAGATAAAATAAATATTTAATTTCGTTGTGTAATTCTATCGGCACTAATGTGTTCACTTTCTCATTGATTACTCGAAAAGTAGTTCGGCTTAAGAATATTTGTACAGGCATGCTTATTGCACATCAAGTTATAATTTCTTAAAGCATTGAATATTTCACATAAAAGCACAGTTTTTATTTACGTTCCAACGAAAAATATATAATCTACATCCGGTGGGTTTGTAGTAATAATATTCACAATTTCAAAATAAAATCTAAGAACACCATGTAAAAAAATTCAGCATTCACTTTAATTCCGAGTATTATCTGAGAAATAATGTAGGTTGTAAAAATTACCCTAATCTCCTGTATGGCGTTAATAAATACCCGAGAGGAAAACCCCGAACTATTAATCCGTCGAACCTTCATTAGCGAAGTAACTTCACACTTCATTTACTTCTTACACCATACACAACGGCATCTCCCGTACGCCACACGACGTCAGCCGTATTTCATTAATTGAAGTTTTTCGATAAAGAATAAAAAAAAAAATTGAAGGAAAAAAATCACTCTTAACGAACTCCATCGATATAAAAATAAACGTGAACGAAAATACGATTAAGCGTAACATAAAAATTGTTACTTAAGGCGTGAAAATAATAGAAAAAAAATCACGTAGAAAAAATTACTCGATAAAAAAAAAAAAAGAAAGAAAGTAATAATAAAGATGAAAATTTCAACAAGGTAAAAACTTTTTACAAAATTTGTTCCTTTCGTTTGCACACGTGTGCGCTTCTCGTAGCTAGCGAAAATCAAGTTTACGTATATTCGCGTACGACCATCTTGGTCACGCTTTTCGTCCAAGTGAGGATAAAAATACGAAATATGATTCGATAAAGGAATCCGCGTCGTTTGCGGAATAAAACGACGCTATACATCTGACCAAACGACCGCTCTTTTATTACGGTCTACGCTGACTAAATGATTGGTGAACGGATTCCACGAAACAGCGGTGATGGGTGATCTGTAAAATAATTGTTTTCGCGAGTTACACATAGCAGCACAATATGGCACCCTAATACTATAACGTATCAACTCGAATGGCAATTTTGTTCAATTTGCGACGATTTACGTTTCTCACACTTCATCGAAGTAATTCCTTTTACCGATCCAAACATCTCGGAAACCCCCCTGCCCGCTTCCTATAACGTACGTGAGCTATCAATCTTGATATATCAACGCACGCCCACATTCGTCGTAAAATTTATCAAATTATCGCCAAAACGAGAACTCGATACAACTCAGCGACGCGTGAACCTTTCACCCTTAATGTTAGCGAATGTAAACGTGAATAAGAAGTTTCCTGCTTACCAGACGACCTTCAAATAGCGTACAAAAAGCTCACGACCTTAGCACGAACGAAATACTTGAGAATTCGCGAAAATTACTTTCCATATTGGGAATTCGTTCGAATAAGGTTTTCTCACGCTAGCAAACCACTTTTTGTAAATAGAAATTCTCGATTAAAGAATATCCTACTGAGTGGAATAATTTTCGGCAAACCGAGTATGCAATTTATTTTACGCATTGTTGTTCATCGAAGGCAGCAAATTAGGCATGAATATGGCAACCAAACAGTCATTCGAGTTGAAACGTACTTTACGATGAAAAATTCAGGCGTATACTAACGAATGCTCGTTTTTGAGTAATCCTTCCACGTTTGCGGTATTTATATCCCATATGAATACTGTACCATCGGCCGAACCCACAGATACGTAATTAGCGTCTACATTGAACACAGCCCTAGCCCAATCGCAACCAACTTTGAAACCATCGGCGCTGCAAGAATATTAATTCGTATAATTTTTTTTATACAATAATCTCGCGCATGTAACGAGATTAAGGTATACTAACCAATACGTCTTCAAAATCTTATTCGTCCGCAAATCTAATAACCGCAAGGTATCATCTCTTACGCAACATAATAGGTATTTATAATCTGTAAGTTGACAAAAATCAGCCAATCAAAAAAATTCAATAAAATGCGGTATAAAATTTAAATCTCGAAATATGTATTTACCTCTGGAAAGATCCAACGACGTTACTTTTCCTTGAACCTCGATTTCTTTAGCTTTCATATCGGTGCGGGCATCCCACATTCGTATTTTTTTATCGAAATGACCGCTAAATATAACGGGACCAGCGCTGTCCATGGTAACTAGATCATTACAACTTGACCCTGCGAATTTCGTTTCGATACCTGTGAAAAAATGAAAACTGGATTTACATTCTTCCATTCGAGCTTTTGTTACATCTCATTTAATGTTTCTTACTATTTCATGAATACTTAACTAGGTAGTGTGAGTAAGTATAAAAAACAAAATGTATCATTCAGACTGTGTGCGTGAAAAAATCCGAATTTTAATCCTTCGTATGGTGTAGTCAAAAAGGAGACTAGTCATCTAATTCTTTCACCCTTCAACATTTACTTTTATTTTCATTTATGTATAATAGAAAGAACCTTATTAAATCGAACATTGATTTTTAAATTCAAATTTAAAATACTTTGACAAATTACTAAATAAATTTTTGCACTAACATAATTAAATCACATTTTTAGATTTTTTAATTGAAAAGGTTGTAATTCGATAGAAATTGTGCGACTGTATATGAAATTATTAAAAATAAAAAAAATGCAAAAAAAACTTCATTGTTTTCGCTGCTGTAAATTAATAAGATAATCTAAGCATTTTTAATTCGATTTACTAAGCATACACAGCACCTAAAGTGATCTTATATTACAGTCAAACATGAAATTTCTTACTTTTCAATGCACCACCAATTACCTATGTAATTGTTGTGAACAAGTTATAACTTGCAAAGGAGCTACTGTTCTACAGTAAAGAAATAGTTTAGTAAAATCACGTATTAGTACGTTAATTATGGAACCATCACATAATAATAACGGAATAGTTACTGTACATTTTTGTTTCATCCCTTTGCTGTCACGTAGTGATGCATTTACTCGAGAAAGTTATGAGTACGGAGTTTATACGAATAACTGCTGTTTTATGATGGAATGTAGGTAATAGGTAATGGACTGTTTATTATTGTGTTATGAATAAGAAAGTAATCATTGCATGTAAAACTTATTCCCGAACTTTGAAGGACACATTATATTAAATAATGTATTCATTACATTAATAACGTAATAAATCCTTAAAATATCACAAAATTCCTTCCATTACTGTGAATTGAAGGAACCATTACGTAGAGAATCCTAATGATTACTTTATTTTATAAAAAATTTCTCTCAGTGGCAAGTAACCATCTGAATCAACGCCGGATCTCTCTCAGCGCTGGTGTAATGAAGGGGAGTAGAAAATGGGGCGGATCTCGCTTTCACTGTCAAACATATAAGAAATATACAAAATATATCCGTACGTAAATCATGGCTAAACCGAGATCCAGCAAATGGATCTCATGATCTCGCAATGACTGTGTATATATAGAAATGATCTCGGTTTATATGGTTTTTATGTATGTATATATATTTAGCGGGTATTCGTGAAATACGCTCAAAATTTTGTGAGAAACTCTTCTAAAAAAAATGCAAAAAGGTACTTTTTTGTTTTTTCGATACACCTCAAAATGAAGGATTACTCAAATTTTGAAGGGGGCTAGAGAAAAGGCAAATAGCTCAAATTTTTCGTTTTTGATCTCACATAAAAAAGGGAGTCAAGGAAGCTAACATATCCAAATTTCAGCTTCTTAAGTACATTTTGAGAGGAGTAGAGCAAAAAACGCTTTTTGAGGAAGTTTTGAGTCATAAAATTTCTTGAATCTTCTGTATCTCCTCACCAAAACGACCCAGAAGTGTCAAACTCTGCGTGTAGGGTTAGTTGGTGATCAGAAAATGACCTCTTGAATTTGGCTCAAAATGGATCCAAAATGGCGGATTATCAAAATTTCAGTAAAGCTTGAGGAGCCTCAAATTGGTAAAAATGTAATTAATATTAACTCGTATGATTATTGCGGATAAAAATTATATTATATCCTAAATTCACTTTTACACATGATAATGAAGGGGAGGAGGGGTTACCTACATCAAAATTTGGTGGGCTACATGAAAGATTGAAAAATTTTTACTGTAGTGTCATATGATATAATGAGCTCAAGTGACTAACTTATACTGATTTCAGCTTCCCAAGTGAATTCGAAGGGGAGCTAGAACAAAAAAGGATTTTGGAGGGAAAACTGGTATAGGAAATTTCATAAATCTTCCATATCTCCTCACCAAATCAACTTAGGAGGGTCAACGTTGTTTTTTATATATAACTTAGTATTACTTCATACTCAAAATTAGTTCTACTAAAGTAAAAAGATGCCTGAATGGTTGAAGAAACAAAAAAAAAGTAGTTGTACTACAAAATTAAAATTAAAAGTAATTTTAGCTTAATAACGACTAATGAAAAAGTTTCCTACTGCAATTTTATGAAAAAATTGAATGTCTGAATCAGTTAAAAAAAAAAAGAAATAAATGCTAATTAATTATTATCAATTTTGAAAAATTAAAAAGTTAAAATAATCACCCGTCTATTTAATATCAAAGCAAGTAATCAAAATAAATCATTTTACATAATATAGAGAAAAATAATTATTATAAAATAAAAACAAACCTCTATTAATGTAGAAGAATCTATTAATCTATAATATATGAAATAAGCTCACATTGGTATAACTATGTATAAAGCTGCAGCGTATAATTAAATATTAAAAGCATATTTTGCTCTTTCATAAATCGAAAATTAAGCTTGAAAAGTTAATTTTTTTTTCATTCAATTCTTCGTTGTATTTTATTTAAGTTAAATTATTAAAAAAAAAATTAAAATCATAAAAAACACTCACAGGCTTTACTCCGAAGATCCCATATTTTCAACGTTCTATCATGACTTCCAGTTACTACTTTAAGTTCGCCCAAGAATTTGGCGGCTAATACTTTCGCACAATGTCCGGTTAGCGTATGCTGAAAACAAAAAAAAAAAAAAAAAAAAAAACTTAAAAAATTTGCATTTTTCATTTTAAAAGAACCAACAGCATAAGGAAAATAACAGGTGGCGAACCATATCGTCGTAACAGTTAAACGATACTTTCAACTCATTCCCAAAGATGGCGTTAACATTATTTCATTTTCAAAAAAAAAAAAAAAAAGAATCAAAAAAACACAAGTAGTAAAGAATGTAACATAAAATAAAAATTTCTTTTAGGTTGTATTAGTTTTTTTTTGATTTTATTTTTTCTCTTCTTGATTTTAAACTAGACTTCGTTCTTGTTTCACCTGAATACCTACTGAATTTATTATAATTTATTTTGCCAGTTCAATATTTGCTGATTTTTTAAATTTGACAACACGTTTACTGACCTACTTGATCTCAGCTAAGGTTGCTTCTACCCAACACACTCGGAAAATTTTAAAATGTAGTCGAAATTTTCAACTAACAAAGGAAAGGCCCGAAGTATGACACTATGATTTCGACCAAAAAATAACATTTGAAAGTACATGCCTAGGGTACTTCATATCTAAAATTTCAGCTGCTTTAAATGATTTGGGGAATGCTAAGAATTTTGCAAATTTTCAAATACCTCATTTTTTTCATATTTTGTTATAAAGCAAAATAAGTAAATAAATGTGAGCGATTCGGTTGATTTAGCGGTACATAATTTTATTCAACTCACGTACGTAATCCAATCCTAATTCAAACACTTTCACACGCATAACATAGGGTCTTACAGGCGACTTATTTAAGAGGGAATAATGACTTTTTATAAGGGAATAATGATCTGCATGAGGAATAATGAGATTATTATGAGTAACAACAACGTGTACATTCTGCGAGAAGATGTTTATTGGTTCACTGCACCTGTTTGTATGTTCTATCATATTTTTAAATTTATTCAGTTTTTTTTTTTTTTTAGGAGTTTTAGAATAACTATGTGATGAGTTGAATAAAATAGTATACGCAACTCGGAACGATGCTGTAACTTTCGTACTTGTTTATAATCTAGCACATTATTCCCTTGTTGCGTAATATACTATTATTCATCCTTTAACAATATTTAAGCCCTATGAATAGGTATTTTATATGTAGAGGGGTGAGGCTGGAGGCTTAGGCCATATCGTACTGAATATTACCACAAATCGGGTCCAATTTAATTAAAGCAGCTATAACTTTGCAAAACATCTAATATACTTAATTATCAAGGATTTATACCTTAATCGCCAAAATTTTAGCATATCACACTTTATATCCATTTTTGTTTGTGGGGGAGGGGGGAGAGTTCTTTATATAGAAATATCAACACAAATCTATTCAATTTAAAAAATATAAGTACAACCTTGCAATGCTTTTTATATACTCCATTAATAACGATTTTTTATAGTGGTACTGCCTAATGTATTGTAGAACTGATATATAAGTAACGACCCTTTACCCCTTCAAAAAAAATTGTATACGAGATGTGCCTCTCGAAATTATGCGATAACGCCATAAATCGTTGTTGATGAAGCATATAAGAAGTTTTCCAGTATACAGTGTTGGCTGACCAGGTTGCATGCTCGTAGGTCTGTAGGCAATTTTTCAAGTGGAGGTAATTTCCACACCTTTATGAAAATTATATAAAAACCAGTTTACATGGTAGAATCACCAGATACCGCCACCATCGAAAACGTGTATATAGCTGTAATAGCAAGACCAAGACAAAAATGAGATATTTGGAGATCTGAAAAAATCATAACTCTGCTCAAATCATTTGAAGCAGTTGAAATTTTTGGAAATGAAGTACCCTAAGTATGCACTTTCGAATGATATTTGTT
Organism: Phenacoccus solenopsis; assembly: GCA_009761765.1. Taxonomy (NCBI): domain Eukaryota; kingdom Metazoa; phylum Arthropoda; class Insecta; order Hemiptera; family Pseudococcidae; genus Phenacoccus; species Phenacoccus solenopsis. Next base: position 29,631,729 of record CM019752.1, read on the forward strand.
TGGTCAAAATCGTCGTGTCACACCGCAGGACCTTCCCCTATAAGTATCGCATTTGAGAATCTATCATAATGGACGTTGAAAAATTTAATGAAAAATTGCTTAAAATTTTGTAACGAGTTAGGATTGTTTTTTTTTTTGATAGAAGGCACACCATTACACATGCATGTGAAAAATTTGTCCATGAATAATAGACTTATCAGAAGTGTCAGCCATTCCAAAAAATTAATTCCACAATGTTTTTCGAATTTATGAACAATCATAAAATCGCTATATATACTAAAACATCAAGTTAGAGTACATTAGCGTTGGAAACAGGGGTTTATAAAAATTTTCAAAATGTAGTTGTATTCTTCGAAGTCCTCACCCATCCCTTTCACTGCCATCAATTTTTTGTTAGTAATACTATATTACATGTTCAACATAGCATTTCTTTGTCTGACTTACAATAAAAATAAAATGAAAAATTAGAAATTGTCATTACCAAAGTAAAAATAAATCAATCCATTGTATCTCTGCTCATTTAGCAATTTGGATAGGCAAACTATCATACACTGAAGTAATATTAAGAGCCTTATATTAGCATGAAGGAGTTCTCATTGAGATAAAACACCCTATATTATGATAGTGGTATGGCAATAAATTTTCATGACCTAGACCATGAATGCAATACCATTCTCTCTTCTCTTATAGCTGTTTCTAATCAACTAATACATTTGCTCTAACATCAAAAAACTCGAACTTTGCGATCATACACTAATACAAGAATGGCATAGGCCAAATAAAAATGATTCGGTTCGAGTGCAAAAGCGATACCAATCAAAAATCAATCGAATAAACGATCAATTACTCCATTTCCAATGCAAAAAAATCTGAATGTTATTATCTGAGAGTTTCTAATCACTTTATATCTTTTCCTCCCACTCTCGTATAGTAGATACATAAACATTTTCAAACAATAAGCTAGCTTAAAGCACGTGGCTGAAGCTAATTTAATAGACTACAACACCGAGTGTCTATATTTCCCGCGCAATAATGAGACATTTATGCGTTCGATCATGCTGCTATGTTATTCACTATACAACACTGCAGAGAGAGAATTTATTTGGGCACAATTAAAATGCGACAGAAAGAAGGACGATAGCAAAGAACGTGGAAATACCAATGTCAAAGCGGCGACGATAAAGTTTCGTAGGTCAGTGTTGCGCGTCAACGTACTAACGGAACTCCAATTTAAAATACTTTTATGAGTACGTTTTATCGGCCAACTGAACGGCATACATATCTAGACTCGTATACTGAAATTATACGAATACAGAAAAATTTCTTTTACTCAAATACATGTATATACGTGGTTGATACTTTATGGTGGTTTGCCACTGAGGATTTGGGTAGTTGGGAGAAACTACCGTGATTAGCGATAACGAGTGTAACATAGCAACTGAATCAGAACGTATGGAAAACAATTACAGTTGTTTTATCACCTCAGTTGAACGAAGTTACCTTTTTGGAACCTTTAAATCACACCATTATACCCTCCGAATAGTGAATACTATCAGGTGATGATGGAGCACCAGGCGTTAAAGAATCGAATCTCAATCGCTGCCAAGAATGTGGCGAAGGACGATGAAAATAGGAACGCTCATCATGTGAACTCGGTCAATAAATCAAATTCGTTCATTCACCAAACGTTCTAGCGTATAATTTACAAACGGTTCGCGTCTCTTTGTAATATTCTCCTAGTCACATTATAGCCCGCTGCCTGATAAGTAAATTTATGCTCGATAATGGAGCTCGGCGAAATTCGACACGCGTGCGTCCTCATATAGCTAGGATGGCTATCGATTGACACTTTAATTACCATCTGTACAATGTAGTCGAGGCGCCTTTTACGCCTATGGACTGCGAAAATTTACGCCGCGACGTTACCGCGTTCATAATTAAGGCCGTGTGTACCTTCACGCCAACCAACTACGATAAATATCCGCACCGGTAGAAGCTAACGCGGTGATAATCGTTAATTCTACGCTTCCACCTAAGCACCTATGGGTAGAGCTCGTATAAATTTACTGAAAATCGAGGACAAAATATCCGATACGTACAATGGAATGCGCACGTGTGTCGACGCCGCCGCAACGCTATCGCCACTGAACTTGAATTAACGGCGATCATATTACCCGAGAACGAGGCGCCGTCGTACATGCAAAATAGTACGCCCGCGACCTAGACACAGATTCGCGACCCGAACCAGGTAGAAAATATTTCGGCGCCCTTTCAATACTCCGTGAATCTGGTACGAATCTTTTAATCAAAACACCCTAACCGTCTTGCTTCGACAGTAGGCGTGAACCATGTTATTTCATCATTTTGTCTGCCGTGTCTACAATTATCCCGTCAAACATTCGCGGTCGCTATTATCTCGACATATCGGCGGTGTTGGATATGACAGGTAAATAAGGGTTGTTACGAACGTGATCTATTGGTTTCCTGCGTTAATTCGGCGTAATACGCTCGTATCTAAATTATACCCTTTGAGGTGTTGAAAAAGTCCATTCGTGGTATCATTCGGTCCCAATGATGTAAAGAAGCTGAAAATATTTTAACCAATAATTTGTTCGCATTTTATTTCACCCACTGGCATACTTGGAATTCGTTTATTTAAGTTTAATTTTTCACTCAACAGTTGCCTTTACAAATCAACTAGAAATGGAACGCTTGCCTTCACAAGGTGGAAATTCCTACATTTCGAAGCGCAAACATGCTACTCTTTAGAGGATAAAATACTGGTGCTCCAGAAGGAGAAATACCAACTCTGAAATGTACAAAGACGTTTACATTTCATAAAAAAAGCGAGCAGACATGCTATATTACCGGAGCTGAACTTTTAATTGGAGCTTGTTCTGGAACTCTTTCATGTCTACAGGTCACACCTAATATCAAGTATGAAACCCCCTACTATATCACTTTCAAAACCATTTCAAAACTTGAATTTGGAACAAATGTAACACTTCTTGTCATGCAATAATCATATGAACACATATTTCTCAAATTATAACTACTTGAGATTCCTCAAATTATGTTTATATTGTTAAGATTCGTCATTTTAGATCCATTTTGAGCCAAGTTGAAGAGGTCATATTCTAGTCATCAATTACCGTACACACAAACTTTGGCTTCCTTAAGTCGATTTGGTGAGGAAACAATGAAGATTCATGAAATTTTCTGCACGAAATTTCCCCTCCAAAAGCAATTTTTTGGTTTAACTCCCCTCCAAATTTACTTACGAAGCAGGTTAGTCGCTTGGGCTCATTTCATTATAATAACACGCTATAAAAAAAATTTCAACATCTCGCGTATTCCCACCATATTTTGATGAGGTTGATAACCCCTTCTTCTCCCCTCCAACATCATGTATGGAGGTGAATTGAGGAAATCGTATACTTTTTAGCCCCAATAATCAAATGAGTTCATATTATTCAAATTTTTACCAATTTGAGGCTCCTCGAGCTCTACTCAAATTTTAATGATCCGCCATTTTGGATCCAATTAAAGAAGTCATATTCTGGTCAACAACTAACCTTACCTACAGAGCACCTCTTTGCGTCGATTTGCTGAAGAGATATGGAAGATTTATGAAATTTCCTGTAGTAATCTCCCCTCCAAAAGCAATTTTTTGCTCTAACTCGCCTCCAAATTCACTTTGGAAGCTAAAATTAGAATAGGTAAGTTACTTAGGCTCATTTTATTGTATGAAACCACAATAAAAAAATTTCGACCTCTAGTGTCTTTATCCCCTCCAACATCATTTATGAAGCTTAATTAGGGATACAGTATACTTCTTATCCCTAATAATCATATGAAATCATATACAGTATAACCTCGATTATCCGGACCTCAATTATCCGGATTTCCGTATTATCCGGACAGTTAGAAATGAACCCCTATTATTAGGATGACCCTATTATCCGGACACATTCCGTCTTATGCGGACAACATGTAATGTTGCATCGTTCGTTTGTCCAAACACAAGTTCATCCTTCGTTTCAGTGATCGTATTTACTTAATTTTAGGTCATAATTGCTTGATACTTAATTTTAAGCCATATTTGCTTGATTTTAATCATATGTATAGGAAATGCTTACGGTTATCTCTTCAAAAAAGGAAAATAAAAGATTACCCCTATTATCCGGATTTTCAGTTATCCGGATCACTGAATTCTTCAATTAATCCGGATAACCGAGGTTGTACTGTAATTATATTTTTACTAATTTGAGGCTCGTTAACCTCTACTCAAATTTTGATAATCCGCTATTTTAGATCCATTTTGATCCGAATTCAAGAGGTCATATTCTGGTCACCAACTAAAGCCCTAACTCCCCTCGAAATGCATTTAAGAAACTGAAATTTGGATATGTTGGTGTCCATGAATCACTCTTTTATATGAAATCAAAAACAAAAAATTTGAACCATTTGTCCATTTTCTAGCCCCCTCAAAATTTGAACGATCCGCTATTTTGAGGTGCACCAAAAAAACAAAAAAAGTACTTTTTTCACATTTTTAAAAAGAGTAACCGAGTTTTGAGCAAACTTCATGAATGCTACCCGGTGCTACTCATGTGGAAAAAGTATACCAAGACTGGACATTTGTTAAATGATTACAAATGGTATGAAACGCAAGTATTTGAAGACCTTGCCCTCCCCGACCCTCCATTTATAAACAGGTAGGCTTTAATGGCTGTCGTTTTTAAGTTGAAAATTCAGCTAATAAAAACATATGGGTGTATTTCACATGACAAAGATGCCCATAGTTTGAAACACGAAAACACTTTCCTTATCCCTCGTATTTCAAGATTCTCACTTGATCAACAAGTCGTATTTAATGGTGTTGTAAATTTAAAAAAAAATCGAATATTCTATTTTCGAAATACCATTTGAATATTCATCTATGAAATTAATTAAAAATGAATTCTCAATAGATTTTTTTTAGCTCACTTGAAAATTGATTGGTTGATCACAGCTAATAAATCATCTCACTTATCATCTTGTGCAAAAAAAGCTTCATTCATTAACTTATTAGATTTCCCTTTTCCACATTCTAAACATGTGAACAGAGAAATTACACTTTCATTATACGACTTAATCTGCTGTAAATTAAAAAATGTCAACGAGCTCGTCAAATGTCCGGGCATTCTATACATATCAACAATATATGCAATTCATTATAAAGCGATAAATTCTGACAGACAAATATTTCCATCAATTATATTTTTGCAGTCAAAACGTGCGATATAAATGTGACTGATAGATGGTTAAGAGAAGAATATGTATGTATAGTAAATTACATTACATCCAGAGGCAAATTAAATTTTACATTTTATAAACGTGTTTCGTTCATTTAGTAGCCAATACATTTGATTCCTTTTATTTATTTATTTATTTAATTCTTTATTTATTTACTAACTTATTTATTTATTTAAGGCAAAAAAAAACGTAAGCAGCCATACCACATTACTAGAGCTGAGTTTTCAATTAGGGCGTGTTCAGATTTGGAGGTCTAGTCACGGCAAAACGTCGAAGTAATATGTTTTCTTTGTGTGTTTTTTGAAAAAACATAATATAATACGAGATTTTGTGTTTCAACTACAATTTTTTTCGGAAAAATTTTTCTCGTTTTTATTCGTTTTTTACATATTTCTCAAATTATAACTACTCGAGGCTATTCAAATTATCTTCAAATTTTTTTCATCCTCCATTTTGAATCCATTTTGACCCACATTCAAGAGGTCATATTCTGGTCACCAACTAACCCCACATATAAAGCTTCATTTTTAGGTCGATAACCCCACCTTATTCCCTTTAACATCATATAAGGAGGTTAATTGAGCTATAGTATACTTCTTATACCCAATAATCGAGTAAGTTCATATTATATAGATTTTTACTGATTTGAGGCTCCTCAAGATATACTGCAATTTTGGATCTATTTTAACCCAAATTCAAGATTTCATATTTTGGTCACTAACTAACTCCATACCCAAAGTTTCATCTTTCTAGGTTCATTTCGTTGAAGAGATATGGAAGATACTAGAAATTTTATGACTCAAAACGTCCCCAAAAAGAAGTTTTTCGCTCTAACTCTCCTCAAAATATACTTGAGAAGCTCAAATTTGGATGTGTTGGTATCTGTGACTCACTTTTTTATGTGAAATCAAAAACGAAAAATTTGAGCTATTTGTCCCATCTCCAGCTCTGCTCAAAATTTGAGTGATCCACCATTTTGAATTTTACCAAAAAGAAAACAAAGGGATACTTTTGCCTCTCCTATGTTTTGAGCGAATTTCAAAAATACCCACCGACGCTACGCGTGAAGGAAAAGATTTTATTAATCACAATTTTCTTAAAAAGCTGTTTTGATCCGTTATCTTGAATCCATTTTGATCTAAATTAAAGTGTGCGTATTCTGGTCACCAATTAACCCCGCACACAAAGTTTGATCTTTGTAAGTTGGTTTGGTGAAGAGATATGAAAGACTCAAGAATTTCATGACTCAAAACTTTCTCAAAAAACTGTTACTCCCCATAAAATGCACGTAGGAAGCTGAAATTCAAATATGTTGGTGTCTGTGACTCACTCTTTCATATGAGATCAAAAACGAAAAATTTTAAGGCATTTGTTCTTTCTCCAGCCTCCCTTAAAATTTAAGTGATTCGCCATTTTGTATTTTTCCGAAAAAACAAAAAGTAGTTTTGTTATATTGCTAAGAGGAGTCTCTCACTGCCAGCGCTACTCGTGGGGAAAAAATATATATATACCAAAAAGTTGAGACATTTGCCAGATGCTTACAAATGGTCTGAAATGCAAAGATTTGAAGACTCTACCCTCCCTTCCCCACATCAGGTAGGCTAGCCATCGTTTTTAAGTTGAAAAATCAGCTTTAAAAAAAAAAGAATATAATGACCAATATGAGATAGACATAACTCTAACAATTCTAATAATCAGTATCGTGTACTGGTTCTCTAAGGGCAAAAGCCTTCCTCAACTAATGCCATTCCCGTCTGTCTAGGGCAACTCTTTGAGAATTTTTATGTTTTAATAGATCGTAGGTTCGTCGTTCCATCTGGATTTTTATTTTCCTTTTTTTCTTTTTCCAACACATGCCAAAAAGTCAGTTTATGATTCCATCTATTATCCTTCAATTTTGCCATATGACCATCCCAGTTCCATTGATCGTTTCTTATTGTGATCGCAGCAATGACTAATTTTCTATACTAAAATGTTTATATTTCAGTCTAGCCGACATATTCGATGTATCAAAACATCTCGCTCGCTTCAATCAGTCTTAGGTCAGATTACGATTCACTGACCTATTCAAACAGACAATACACATATTGAACGACGAATGTAATTAATTTCGATTTTCCATTAGGCTAGGTTAAGTTCGTACTCCACGGATACCGCGTGTCCGTATCCATACGATGCGCACAATAGTTGAGATAACGAAACCACGCACGTTTTTCTTTTCATCGTGTTTTGTCTCATTTTCGTATATTTTTGACACATGTAGGTCATATCATTTGTCGCGGAATGCGAACGTCCTTCGTTCACTGTTCGTGAAAACGCAACGTCGCGCCGTGACGTTCGTATTAGAATGGAGAAGAATTTCAACGTGCAAATACGTCTGGCCGATTAGCCGGTCGCGTTTGTTTAATTTATGAATACGCGTGTTGGAAATTATTTTCAATATTTAATGACTAATTTTAAAAACGCTTTATCATCGCGCCGTGTCGTCTGCGGTCGCTGAGTGAATAAATTTTTGTTTAGTTTCAGTTTTTTTTCGTCGCTACGTCGTGTGAGTAATATCGTAACAAACGCGAAAGAACGATGAACTCTTTTTCTACGCTGATACATTGTGTATCGTTGAATATGAAAATTTCGCCTTCGTTCGCTCCAGCCCATACGTAATTAAAAACTCGTTATTTAAGCGATCAACAAAGTGGTGAATCTATAAACGAGTAGCTCTCGCCAAGCAATAAATGTAAGCGATGAATCGACCATGCTCAGTGCTCCCGTCTCGCGTTGACAATGTTCCGAAGGTGGTTAACTTTAGATTCAGCCATTCGAAATATGTGCCTGGTTGATTCGGAAGATTGGATTTTTTCTCAATGAGTTACTCTTTAATGGCGAATTCGAGGTACACGTGTCGCGCGATAAATACTGACGAGTGGTTGATTCACTCGAGGCCTGAATCACCAAATGTTAAAAGTTGGTAGTGCGATGCCATCGAGCTGTGAAGACGAGTTCGACGAATTAAAGTCTGCTTTCGATATGAAGTGACATGTTTTAGGGCACATATTGCAGAGTACTTAAGTATTTTTCGTTGTATGGTTATTTCGACCGAGTACACGTAGATGGTCGCGACGTCCTATAAAAAGTGTTTAGTTTTAACGAACGCGCATCGCGAGCTACGATGTGGTTGATTTATTTATCCGTATTGCCCGGTTGCAATTAAAGCAATGAGCTATAAATATGGATATGACATTTAGTATATTCAGTTACATAAGTAGAAAATTTCTATAAATGGACTTATATTTTATTCGCAGACTGTTGCAGAAACGATAGCGCTGGCGAGGGCGGACATCGCGACGCGATGCCGTTTTCACGTTTTATTTTACGATTATGGTTTTTTAAAACGTTTATCACGGCGAAAATTAACTCGTCCAGAGCGAGTCGCGTTTTCCCTGCGTATCGGTAAAGTGGACTAGACACGTTAACAATGATAACAAAACGAACAACCGGAGGTACGATGGTATGAAAAAATTAGCTAAACTAATGCAACGTCAAGTGTGCATCGTTGGTTAGTGCGACGCTCGGTGCAGCAATTCAGTCCTCTTGTAGCGTGCATTTAGGTGGCATATGCGGGGGCAAACCGTTATGAAATGGATATATTCGAACCAGGATGTAATGCACGTACATAACGTGAAAGATCGTGGCTTCGTACCATCGCGCGACGCGAATATACCCGATATACGGCGCGTACCTATGTGAAATATTTTTAGGATAATGCGAACTGAATGTTAATTCCGTTACGACGTTTAATTGTTGTCTCGGAAAATAAGAGTGGTAATAAGTTTACCACAATGAACGCAGCGGCCACGATTTCATTACTAATGGCGTATCCGAGTTATTTGCTACACGATCGAGCATGCGCGATGGTTTTTTTCTTTCTTCGTTTTCACGCCACGAACTTTCCACCGGTTCGCCAAATCCAGGTAAAGGACGCGACGGAAAACCGTGTCTTGGCTAAATACCGCGCGCAACGCCACGCAAACCGACCAAATTCGATTTTATCAGTTAAATTAAGTCTTTTTTTTACGCTCGTTATCCATATCCGCATCGCTCGAGCATAGAGCACGCGGATCAAAAGGTTAGCACGTCGCCCCGTGTACCGTGCAGAATAATGTCGTCAAATCTCAACGCGCGCACGCTCGAAATTACCTGTATAAGTTGATTCGCGTGTAAATACTCGGGTCGAGTATATTATAGCATTATAGTGAAAGACTTCCTCTTCCTCATCCAATTTGGATCACTTTAGGAGGTTTTGAATAATTTATTTTATGATTTATTCATGTGTCTTCAACTAGGTTCCACCACTGCTTTTAATATTTTTAATACTTTGGGTTGAGTGCAGTGTATAGAGTGTAATGAATAGCGAGACGTTCGCTGGAAAAACATTTACGTGCTACACAAAAAACTGTGAACATAATGCATCTTACTGACTAATTGTACCCTAATTATATGATTCCAAATCCTGGTAAAATTAAAATATAAACTTCAAGGTGACCAAAAATCAAAATAAATGTTGATATAAAATAGGATTTCCATTTCCTAAAAAATTAAAAAATTTATAATATTTAATTTATCATCTATAATTATCGTATTATCATTAGATTATGTTTAGATTATATCATATCACAACGTATGTCAAAAAAGACTTTAATGTAAAAATATGACTTTTTTTCTCAACATAATGTCGAATGCGACATGCAATGAATATTTTCAAATCATTATCATTATGTTGTGAAATTTTTTTTTTGAACAGATTATGTCCTTTTTGACATCATGTTGTGTGTAATGTGTTGCTTTGTGAGAGTTTCAGATAAATTCATTAAAGATCGCTACGTATATCTACCGAGTATTGATGAGTTCATCCAAGATAAGTTCATTTACGTTTACATTTATCGTAACTAAATTACATTGCTGTTGTATGAGTGGCCGTAACAAAAGGACGAAAGGGAGTGCGAAATAGGCAAGTTGTTCTGAATACTTGAAAAAGGTGCATAATAAATCAAACATCTAAAATTGTTGAGTATTATGTCTAAAAATTTCATAAATTACAGAAAGTAATAAGTACCCAGAGACGGTTTTAACATATTCCCACTCGAGGGCCCAAAAAATCTTGCCGCCTCCACCAAATTTTGAAAAGAATGAAAAGTAAAGAAAAGCTTTTTCCAAACTTTTTCCCAGATTTTTACCACATAAAACCATCAATGAAATAAAAAATGAAATGCTTTTTTATTTTTGGTGCAATTAAAAATCTATAAAAAATGAAAAACAAAACACGAAAAACAAAAATCAATGAAAAAAATGGACACGAATAAGAATGTACTTGTATAAGGTATTCTTAGGTAACATTAAATCGTTTTTCTTTTTGATTTTTTTTTATTGTAAATTCCTCCACAACCTCATTTGTTGGCACATCCTTCGTGATTTCTGGTTCAATTGCCATTATCGCAAAATTGGTCAGTTTTTCTTGAGCCATTGAAATTCTTAAGAAATCCTTCACTTTTTTTAAAGCTGAAAAACTCCTTCCACCACTTACATTTGAAATTGGTAAAATAACGAAAATTTTCAAAACCACGTAGATATTTGAATATATTGTAATAAATTTTTTTATTATAATTTCTTTTAGCATTTCCGTAGCACTTTTGAATTCTGTTTCTTTAATATACTCTGTGAAAAGAAAACATTCTTCAGTTAATCCAACAATTTCATTTCAACAACTGTTCAACTTTCTCATAATTTTTTTCATGTTACTCCGGTCAATTCCATGAAAACCACCACCAAACTAAAATTTTACAAAATCCCCCCATTAAATCATTGACCAGGTACTCCTGAATAATTTTTACTAAAAAAGATCCTCCTTGGTTGCATAGTTTTTCTAGAAATGGGGCATAAAGCAAAAATCGTATTTTTCCCAAATTTTGATGTTTCAATTTTTTGTTTTCTAAAAAATCTATTAATATTTTTCGCAGAATCTTATCATAAAAATTCAATATGATTTTTTATTTTATTTTTTGACAACTGCATGCGTTTTTTTTTTTCAAAAATCAAGACTTCAAATTTTTTGTAAAAAAAAATTAAAATGAATCTAGTTTCTAAATTTTTTAAAAAACTTTAAATAATAGAAAAAAAAATGCGTAATATAAAAAAGTCTTAAAAATGTCCGTCTGTGTACTGTATGCATTCAACCAAAAAATTTTATATCCACGCCCCCCCTCCCAGCTTAAACAGTTTACGATCAATTGGTAACCTTTCAAAAGAGCTAATGATGCATCATATCTTGCTGCCCACAGTGTTTTTGAAAGATTTTTCACTCTTAAAAAATGATCATCTTTTAAAGATAAATTTGCATTCGCTTGTTTGATACAATCCATCAGTAAACCCCATTGACTTGATGTGGTAGAAAAAAAATTATAAAGAGATTGTAAGAACGTGAAATAATCATGTTTTATTTTTATAATTTTTAGTTGAGTTTTTAACTTAAAAACAAGAGATATTACAGTTTACATAATTTAGGAAGAGGTTCGTGGGACGGTATGGTCTTCAAAACTTTACGTTTCAGACCATTTGTAATCATGTAGCAAATGTTTAACTTTTTGGTACACATATATGTTTTCCCCACGCGCAGCCCTGGTGGATATTTATGAAATTTGTTCAAAACTTGGGAAGAGACTGTTCTTGAATATGCAAAAAGGTACTTCCTGGTTTTTTCGATACACTTCAAAGTAGCGGATTATTTAAATTTTGAAAATGATTAGAAAAGGGAGAAATAGCTCAAATTTTTGATCTTATATGAAAGAGTGAGTCACGGAAACAAACATATTCAAATTTCAATCTCGTGAGTGCATTTTGAGGGGAGTTAGAGCAAAAAACTGCTTTTTGAGAGAAAATTCGTATAGCGAATTTCATGAATCTTCCATATCTCCACACCGAATTGACCTAGTGAGGTCAAACTTTATAAGTGGGGTTAGCTGGTGACCAGAATATGTACTCTTGAATTTGGGTCAAAATGGATCCAAAATGCCGGATTATCAAAATTTGAGTAGAGTTTGAGGAGCCCTAAATCGATAAAAATGTAATTAATATGAACACATATGATGACTGATGATAACAATTATATTGTATCACAAATTAATTTTTACACACGATACTGAATAGGAGAAGGAGATGTTATCGATCTCAAAATATGATGAAGGGTCATGAAAGGATGAGAATTTTTTATTGCGGTACCATATGATAAAATAAGCGCAAGTGACTAACTTATTCTGATTTAGCTTCCTAAGTGAATTTAGAGGGGAGTTGAAGCGAAAAATGGTTTAGAGGAAATTGTTACAGGAAAATTCATAAATCTTCTATAAAATTGGGCCAAAATGGATAGTTTGAGGAGCCTCAAGCAGCAATGGTAAGAAATATTACCGTTCACGCTACTAATGCAAGTGCAAGACTAAAACATAACTGCCACTGATAGCTCTAAAGTAAACCCGTTCAAGGGGCGGAGCATCCAACAAAGACAGAAAGCAAGGTAGACCACTACCAATAAAACCGCGTGAGACACAAGGGTTTATTGCCCTTAAAAGAGTTGTGGTCACTGACTCATCTGGTAGGGTCATAAATTACCTTTAAATATGAAAAGGGGTAATAAAACCTCTTTCTGATGTCTAGTATAGGTTTATGCTCCTAAACTCCTGCTGAGGCAGTGCTGTTGTACCACATTCTTTATCAACATCTATTTTGATTTTTTGGACATCCTGAAGTTTATATTTTAATTTTACCCAGATTTGGAATTATATCTCAAATTATAAATCAATAAATAGGAAAAATTGAAATTTTTAGAAAAATTAATATAATTTATGCTATAATTTCAATCGGAGTTTTAGGATTTATTATATGAGCTTATCACATAAAGGGTACCACAAACCACAATGCTGAGGTTTTATTTGACCCCTGCTATAGAACTGAACGGTCTCGCCAATATAGATAAATTTTATTATAGTGGTTTCCAAAGTCTAATCAAGGAGTTTAAAGTCCTTAACAATTACATTATTTGTTCTAAATTCAACTTTTTGAGTATTTTTTGGAAGAAATAGAGTAGGGGTTTACAGACTTGGTATTCTGTGTGGCCTGTATACATAAAAGAGTTATAAAAGTCATTTCCGAACCTGAACATGCCCCAGTTAAAAACTCACCTTCAGTAATGCGGCATGGCTGCTTATGTTTTTTCTAATTTTTTTCAATTTTTTTTCTTTTTAACTCAAATGAAAGAGAGAGAGTACTGATTCTTTACTTTCTCAAATCCCTTTCCCCTCTTTTTTTTTGACCATGTGGTAAGAACAGAATCTCTGCGTACCAAAATGGACATAGCTTAATTCTTTAATATAAGCTACGAGTTAAAACTTAGCTAAAAAAATATTAAATCATCTATCGAAACTTTCCAAAAATCTCCTCAATAAAGGCTCAAGATTCTCAAAAATAGCAAAAAAATTTGCTCGACATTTTTAAGTTTTTGGCAAAATTTAACCGCATTTTCATAGGTTACACGTCAATTGGTGGAAAACACTTCAAAATTAATTTCATTGGGCTCAATATTCCTCAAAAACGCGCGAATTATATTTTCACAAATATCTTTGTGCTGTTCGTGAAATTTTAATCCATTTTGATGAGTCGCAACTCCACTTTTCAAAAATTTAACGATGTGCCGAAACGCGTCAGCGTATTTTTTATAATTTTTAATATTTTATGGCGTTTTTATTGTAAAAGTAATATTTTCATCAATAAATATTTTTAGTCTAAAATGGCTAACAACGCCAACAGTGAATTAAATCAATTAAGTTATTGATAATTCACTTTTGACTAAACCCCGAAGTGGGGGGAAGGGTGTGAAATGAAGCGTTTTTTCAACTTCATTGAAATTCGACCACAGCCTATCGTGCCAATCGTTTTTCACTAACTTTGCCTTAATGGGTGTGAAATGAATCAATGCATGTGTTGAGTTCGTATGGTTAGAATTTTTAACTTACTGTTTACAAACATCCACTGATGGTGTAACAACTCATCAACGAAAAAATTTTGAAACAAGAACAACATTTCACTGAAAGTACATGGACGAGGAATGTAAGTCGTTTCTCATCTAATTTAAATTAAAATCATCCGACCAAAAATAAAAAATAAAAATAACCAAAAAACCAAAAATCAGCTCTATTTTGACAAAATAACTAAAATAAAAATTTCAAAACACGAAGGTATTCGTGCAATTCTCTCGCTTTCGAATACGCTACCGATCCATTTACGGTCATCACCCATGCTCTGGAAATGCCAACGTTAACTCATCCACTAGTAAATAAAATAGGTAGAAAAAAAGGCTCGCGAAGCGCTCGTTAACAAGATCTGTTCAACAACACGCAATCAACGGTGAACGAATTAATTTATGGCAAATTATCGCGAACATCATTAAGCGTAAAGTGAAATAAAAAATGACGAATACAATAAAAATAAAACTCGCGGGCAGCGCTATACGAGGTAAAAAAAGATGGAAAAAATCGCCTCTACACGCGAGTACAAAGACTGCGGAGTGTACTTGTCTCTCACGAATATGGCGAAATAAATGCCGATAATTCGTCTATTACATCCGGTACACTCGGTTAAGCTTTACGAATTGCTTCTGTGGCGAGTGTACCTCTTTGACAGCGTTGTTAGCGAAATGTAGGTACCAACAATGTGCAGGTTTTACAACTGCCAGACGAAACGAATTAATTTTCTGCAGATAAACCAAATGATAGATAAGCTTTTATGTTTAACAAAGTATACGAAAAGGATGCAACCTTATGTATCGGCGAGGCGAGACCGTTTACCGTGCTTTCTTTTCGTCTGTCCTTTTCCAACGTATGGTCGGGTACGCGATAACGACACGAATATGCTTTCATACAATTAAAATTCCGAGTAAAATATAACTTAAGGCAAAGATGAGGCCGCGCAATTTAATTGCCGTGCCGCGAAATAGGTACTATAGAATCGTGCGAGAATTCGCGAAAACCCGTCGTGCTTTTCTCGTCTGGCCGCGCCGTGTACGCGAACGCCAACGAATGCCAACACCGATGAAAATTCGGATAAGGAAAATTGCAATGTTTTATCGTACACATTTACAATACACCGTGGCTGGAAAATTTCAATCGAACATGACCATTTTCGATTTACTAATTAAGAAATGTTATTTTGTGTTTTATGGAATCGAGGCGATTTTGTAACGGAACAAGGCGCAATCGGAATTCCAACGTCCGTCTGTTATTTATTTTCACCGCGGCCAGCGTGAAATGCTACACGCCCGTGCAAAGCCGAGTAAAAAATACCGTCCGCATGAACGCGTGTGCCTCGTTGTTAACTGCCAGCATCGGCGAAAACACGCGGCCGGCGTGGTTTTCAAAAGTTTGTCGCGTGCTTCGCTAATTTACCTACGTTGGCGCCGTAAAATTAATTATTATTATAATTATGCGAGCTTTCAACGTGCCTTCGACCGGTTTACGTGCAATCCGTCCGACCAATTATACCCATATCGTTCACCTGTATGCGCCTGTAATATGCAAATCTTAACCCAGCGCAACATCTCACGTCTGCGAGGAGTGATTGGACGAGCTTCGCAAAAACCTCCCTCCCATAAGCGCCAACATATTTAAATAAATATTTAATATACAAAACCCATACCAGTATACGCAGACTCTCGTACACAACTGCGCCTTAGAAATATACGCCGTATTCGCGATTATTTGCGGAATACTGAATAAACTTTGAAGTAACACGCGAGATCTGCAAGATGAATAACGTTAATAACGCGATATTTTAAATACGCTATATATCATTTTTATATTAAATAAAACGAAACCTTCTTCAAAACGATATAATACGTCCGATGTTATTTCCTATAATGCTAAATACGTGTAACACATTTACGCGGATATTGATCTGAAAATATGCTCGCCGTTCATAATTAAATGGTTATATCTGCCGTATTGACAGTCCGTTCAAATAGTATTTTATTGAATTTTTACGCTTCACGTACCGCTTATGTACAAGTGTCATCGGCTACGCTAACACTTTTTTAATAAATTAGATATCGCGCCGTTGCAAATAATTAATAAACGTCGAGTGGTATGCAAAATCCGCCGCCGCATCGAGATCGTAGTATAGTCGCGTAATAAATCTTGATCGCGATTCAGCCCTTATTCGTATTTCTACGCCGTATACCGTATGCTTAACGAAAATCTACGACTTGTTTTATAATAATCGAACGATTTATCGCGTAAAAGTTCACACCGTGTGATATTTCACACCTTTAATAATGCTCTCGCATTGAGCTTGAATTGATCTCGCTTTTGTACTGATTTTACATAAGAGGCACTATGTTTTTTTTTTACACAATATAGTCTGTTAAGAATAAGAAAAACATGAACTAATCGATGAATTTATATATTCTGTTACACTAAAGCAAAACAAGTTGAAAGTATTAAGCATCTTTGTTCAATTTTGGAAAAGCATACCTTCATGTAAGCTCGACTATGAACCGCACAGAACCCAAACAACATTTCACTCTTATCACTGTTTAAGCTGTAATAAAATCACGGACTTTGTAGCCTTTCTTCAATTCCGCCGCCCCTACTCCCATCCTCTCCCACAGGAAAAAACTCCGCAAATTACCAAAGTAAAACATATTTTTGAAAAAACAAAATCAATATAACAAATTTTTAAATTATTAACGAAAAAATAATAAAATTACAATAATTATATGTATTTATACCCGCTTGCCCGCTCGTTTCAATTAATAAACTTATCATGGCCGGAAGATCATAAATATTAGACAAGTGTTGTGAAACGTTGCAGTTAAGCAATAGAAATTTTTTTTAATTTTTTTTTATATTGAAATTGAGTAGTTTTTTTTCCGCGCTTAATTTTGCCGCCGTAGGTCCAGGCCTACTGTGCCTATTGGTTAATATGGTACTGGGACTTTGAAAAATTTAGCCAAGCAAGCGTTTGAGGCGAATAGTAATGAGTTTTATTGGTGATTTTTGTGAAGAGGAATCCTCTCGTTATTTCACTTTGAAAAGACATCTGAAAGAGTGCTTCACTTATTCTGGATAAACCGCGCTGGAATTACTATTTATGTGTGTATAAGGTTCACCCTGTAACCACCTCGAACCATACAAAGGTCATCATGAATACAACTGGAAGAAGAAATATTGCATTTCGATGGTAAAAATTCTTTAAATATGAGCTTTATTTTCACAATTACAATTATTATGAGCGTCAGGTTTTTACCGTTGATTGATCAACAGCATGATATGAAACGTCAGAGACGTGAGATTGAAATCACAGATGCGGTTATTGCTTGGAAATTATGATGAACATTTTTTTTCTCATTTATTTTTTTTTTTTAATAGCTATCATGTTGAATAATACTTAAATCATATAATTTGAACAAAATTTTTTATTTAATTTCTATTAAAAATATATATATAATTCAACATTGAGGCAATGAACTAACATTTTAATTTACCGAATTAATTTTAATTATAGTGTTATTCCTAGCAATGCCGGTTTTAGGATCGCTGCATTGTGGGGGTTTCAGTAAGATAGTAAATTGTTGAAATGTATCAAAAAAAGTGCTGGGGTTATTTCCGCTCGTTACATTTTTAATTAAAAAACAGCTTAAAAAAATCTTGGGTTGAGGGTTGAAACCCGAACCCCCCAAAACCGCCTATGATCCCTAGAGTAATTAAATATAATAAATTGACTTTTATTAATCATATTGAGCCCGAATGGTATTTCTTATTTTCTATTCAGTTTTACGATCTATCATAGTAAATTTTCCGAATTATTGATACGAGTTTCATTTTCTACATTAATAATTTCTGACTTTTTCTTTTATTAAAAAAAAAATAAAAATGTAAGCAGCCATGCAGCATTACTGGAGCTGAGTTTTTAATTGGAACTTGTTCAGATTTGCATATAACGTTGCTAACCCCTTCATATCTATAGGCCATCCCCAATGCCAAGTCTGAAAATCCCAATCCTATTTCTTACTATGCAATAATCATACGAACACATATTTTTCAAATTATAGCTACTTAAGGCTCCTCAAATTATCCACAGATTTTCACGATCCGCCATTTCCCCAAATTCAAGAGATCATATTCTGGTCATCAACTGAGCCTACAAACAAAGTTCGACCTTTCTAGGTCGATTTGGTGACGAGATATGGAAGATATATGAAATTTCCTGCAGCAATTTCCCCTCTAAAAGCTGTGTTTTGCTCTAATCCCCCCCTCCCCTCCTAATGCACTTAGGAAGCTGAAATCAGAAAAGGTTAGTCGCTTGGGCTCATTTATCATATGACACAGAAATAAAAAAATTTCAACTTCTCGTGTACCTACCCCACCACATTTTGAGCTCGATAACACCTCCTTCTCCCCCCCCCCCAATTTCATGCGTAAAAGTGAATTTGGAATATAATGTACTTTTTATTCCCAATAATCATATGAGTTCATACTGATTACATTTCACTAATTTGAAGCTCCTCAAACACTACTTAAATGTTGATAATTCGCCATTTTGGATCCATTTTGACCCATATTCAAGATGTCATATTCTGGTCACCAACGAACCTCACACACAATGTTTGATCTTTCTAGGTTGATTTGGTGATGAGATATGGATATGATTAAAGAAATATCGTAACTAAAAATTTCCTCAAAAAGCAGTTTTTTGATAATGCAGATAGGAAGCTGAAATTTGTATATGTGCTCACTCTTTCATAAGATGGTCTCGCACTAATGAAACAAAACTGAAACATCGAGTTTTGAAACAAATTTGAAACATGTTTCACAAAATATTTCCAAAGCATGGATGTTTTGAAACATGTTTAATTTGTTTTGGACTGTTTCAAAACATAATGCCCGAAATCGTTTTATTTCAAAACATATTATTGAAACAATAGTTATTCATTGAAACGTATTATTTTAAAATTTGATTTTTCAACTAAAAATGGTTTTATTAAGTATAATAATCATAATTATATAATTTCTTTTGAAAATTATTTTAACCAAGCATATCAATAAAAAAATAAAAACACCAAAACACGTTGTGATGTACAAAAGCGCGGGAATCATACGTGGACAAAATGTTTTGAGTCATTTTTAAAACAAATGTTTCTAAAATGTTGCATGTTTCATGTTTCATTTATGTTCTTGTCTTGTTTCGTTAGTGTGGGAGAACCTATATGAGAACAAAAACAGAAAATTTGAATTATTTTCGCCTTCTCCAACCCCCCTCAAAATGTAAGTGATCTGCCATTTTTAAATGCATCGAAAAAACGATAAAGTACCTTTTGTTTTGAGCAAATTTCATAAATGCCTGCAGGCGCCAAGTTTGGGGAAATTCATAAATCATAACTTATAAACGTAAACATTTGAAGACCCGGGTCCCTCCCCCTACTCTCTTCCCAAATCAGGTAAAGAGTGATAACTGTCGTTTTTAAGTAAGAAACTCAACTAATAAAATAATTCAAAATATTTAATTTTAAAATATATTTTTTGTACAATTTTTTTTTTAATTATTTAAGGTGTTAAAAATATAAAATGGAGAAAGAGATAGTTTGAAAAGATTACTCACACGTAACGAAATAAATGGCACAATGCATTACTACTGTCGCAGATATGGAAGTCAAGATATTCATCACTTTAAAAGTCAAAACTCTAAAAAAACTGAAGGACACTGTTCAGTGCTCACACTGTTCACCTCATATTGTGTTGCATAAAGATGAAAAAAATCATAATCATTCCATCGAAGTTAAATTTCTTAGTACGCATATTGGACATGACAAACTGAGTTGGAGACCTGAAATTTTCACGATATCCTATTCAGGTTATTCAACAACAATTGCAACCAACCTCTTCACTTGGAAAAAAATTGAAGTTCTGCCCACCTTAGTTACATTATTGCCAGTTCCTTATCTGTATCTGCTATCAGCGTATAATGCCCTTCTGACGAAAATTCCCAACCCTACTTCCTGAGAACCCCTGCCCATTGTAGCGATCTCGAAAATGGATACGACAGCGCCGCAGACGTAGGCAATGGATTCAGAAGGTTCCAACGGTCTCATGTCATGTTATACGATGTAATAGGTACATACGGCATTATACGACGCGCGTACAGTCGCACACATATACACGCACATACTGCAAAGAAAAAAGAGTACGCATAGAGCCTTGTCCACTTAATGTCAAGAGTATTCGCGGCGATCGTGACCAGAAGGTCATCCAAGGTCTGAAGGGTAACATCTCATCCGTTCGACCATTTAGCTGAATTCCACAATACAGTTGAACCTAGTAAGGTATTCCAGCTAAAGCGCGGTTTTCGATTTCGTTCACTTTCGTGTCCTATTAAGACCGAATAGTCGATCCTTCGTCTGATTGACTTTCGGAACGAGAAAAAACTTGGAGGCTGAGATGTATCATCCGCTATCATTCGTATATACGCTGATAAGAAAAGATAACAATCAAATGGTAATAAACCATCAGTGAAAGTTCAACCCGGTAATTTTATGTAAAATTCATTCGACACGATTAACTAATTAATTTCAATGCGGCATTTTTGTTAAATTAATTTAATCATGTTCATTCACGAACCGGCCTCTACGCATGTCAATGTTAACCAAGTCAACGAGATTTCAGCTCACGACAAAATGCCGCAAAAAATGTAGATCAGTGTACAAAAAGGTCGCCCTAGTCTTGCGATTTTTTTTTAGCCTTGCAAAATGTCCCAAGTGAAGATAGATTTAATTGGAAAGTTTTCTCGGTTTACTCAAGTCAGTACTAATTTACTTTATTGACCAACCTAAAGCAAATAGCAAGCAAATGATGAGAAGTGTTAAATCATAATATAATGTCTTTATACAGTTCTCACCTCCCAGTCCCATCATGGAACATACTGTCACGTCTTCTTTATTTGAAACAGATTATTTCTATGATGAAATGTGGAAGTTTAGATTGGCCGGGTGCTAAGATGCGATTGTACCCTAGGCCCAGCCTCTGTCGGGCCTATGGGGCTTTTCCTAGGCCTTTTTAAAAATTTGTACAAGATTATACGCAACAAACGACGAAAATAAGTATGTAATATAAAACTTCCATTTCAGACAAGCTACTGCGAACATTGTTTTATTATTATTGCATAATAAATTTGATACGTCATTAAGGTGTCCAACGAAATTTGTAAAACGTAATACATAGACACGTCTATAGAAGCGAAAATATATTTCCCGCAGAATACACTTCGAAGGGAAATAAAGGACAAAATTGGCACAAGACAGAAAAAAATGTCATGAGGTAGATTCGAGAAGACGATTTAATTGTTGTCCGCCAGACTTATTCCGAAACACTCCGAATAAGGTAGTAATAGCCATTATGATCGCCAAACTTTAGTCGGAGATGGCATGATGATGAAGAAGAAGAAGAAAAAGAATGTGGACATGATTTAAGTTCAACTTCCTTTCCTTCCAAAAAAATATATAAAATGATAAGTTAGTTTTTCATGAAGGTATATGAATTTTCAAGAATACCATCACTTCACTTTATTTTAGATGGGTAAAAAGTATTTTTCAATTTATTTTTTCAGTGGGGGGGAGGGGGAGAAGGTGAATGAAAAGTGTAGGACAATGAAGCAAAACGTAGAACTTTTATGAGAATTTCCCCATTTGCGATTCTTAGAGTCGCTACCTGAAATGTAAGACTTTAATAGAACTTGAAAAGTTTTCTGAATAGTTGAACACCTCGTACATATATTTCATTCATTGGCTTGAAGTCCATTACTTTGAAAATTTAGTTCCTGATTTTTCAAGAATCGAAGTTTTAATTTAAAAAATTATTTTTTTTTTAATAAGTATTTACCTAGATGTGATTGTTATTTTAAAAATTTTTTAGTTCGGTATATAATAATTATTATATTAAAATTTTAGTTTTTTCAAAAATATTTGGAAGCTATTCAAAAATTCAATTTGCAAAATTACGATACATCAGTTTTTAATGATTTTTAATAACCAAGTGTTTACATCATATAACAATTTTTATATTAACAAATTTTTATATAGAAGGGGATAATGTAAAGAAAGGCTTTTGTACATGGAAATGAAATGGGGATATTGTATACTTCTCATCCTCAATAATCATATGAGTTCATATTAATTACATTTTCATTAATTTGAAGCTTCTTAAGCTCTACTCAAATTTTAATAATCCGCCATTTTGGATCCATTTTGACCCAAATTCAAGAAGTCGTATTCTGGTCACTAACTAACCCTACCCTCGAAGTTTGACTTTTCTAAGTTGATTTGGTGAGGAGATATGGAAGATTCGAGAAATTTCATAACTCAAAACTTTCTCAAAAATACGTTTTTTGCTTTAACTCCCCTCCAAATACACTTAGGAAGCTGAAATTTGGACATGTTGGTGTCTGTGACTTACTTTTTTATATGAGATCAAAAACAAAAAAATTGAGGTATTTGCTTCTTCTACGGTTCCCTTCAAAATTTGAGTAAACCGCCATTTTGAATTTTTTCGAAAAAATAAAAAATATCGTTTTGTTAAATTTCTAAATAGAGTCTCTCACCAAGTTTTGAGCAAATTTCGTGAATTTCTGCCCGCGCTACGCGTGTGGGAAGAAAAATATGTATATATATATATACCAAAAAGTTGGACATTTGCCAGATGATTAGAAATGATCTGAAAGGCAATGATTTGAAGACCCTACCCTCACCGACCTTCCCTTCCCAAATCAGGTAGGCTGTAATAGCTATCGTTTTTGGGTTAAAAACTCAGCAAAAAATGATCAAGCATACTTAGATGGTCCACCGCCATACAAAACTTTATCTCTCATAAAACATCAAAAACGTGAACAAAAATAGTTTTGCATTTTCAACATAGATAGCGTTTACCTATAATATTTCATTACATTGGTGTAAGAATGGATAGTGGAGAGAGGGATAACACTGACGTATTCACTACCTGCTTGCTACCCGCTTACCCTCCAAGTTGAATCGTTGTTGGGAGAGGGAAAATATATTGAAGCGGTATCTTTGAACGAGCTTCTTAACTAACGTATTTCTGGCCCCTTTTCAACAAAATTCCGAGCGATAAATGTTTAATATGGTGGGCTATCTAGGTACGGTTAATCTATGATATTCTTTATCGAATGTTCAACTATTTTTTCCTTCAATAAACCGTTTAACTTTGTTATAATTTTCGCTGAAATTCTAAAGTTCACGGACGTAAGATGCATGCTTCATAGACCTCCGTTGTTCGACAAAATATCTGGTTATACACGCTTCGCTACAAAAACGGTACCTAGGCGGCGCAGTGCTACAGCTAAGTTCTTTTTTACCATATAAAGCGGAAATCGTAGTACAAGTATGTACTATTGTCGAACAACTGTTCTTCTCTTTCGATGCACATAATATAACGAGATAGAGATACATCTCTTTAACCATGAAAATTCTACGTATCGCGATGTTATTAAGCGCGTTTATGCAAATGGAAATTAATATAAATGTAACCGAGTATCGCGGATAATGATGTCTATAAATTTCTTTTACCTATTCTAATCGACTGCAGGTCTGACTTTATATTCGTAACCGTACAGTTTTCTCTCAAATGAACGCACCATGCTGTACAATTGATTGTTATCGATAACCCGCCCGATACTTTTACCAGATTTTGTATAATTATTGTGGCCGCGACTACGACACCGACAGCATGAATCGGGGTCTCGTGCGACGTGTATACGATTGAAACGTTGACGCGCCTTTATGTTTCAAATTGTAGTGGCACTTTCGCATTGATAGGTATTTAATTAATGAGAGTTACATTTCTGTTCGCAGCGACCAAATAGCAATTAGTATCAAGGTATGGCTCATCAATATTTTTCCAAGGGTGTGGAATTTCAAGATCATTTTGGAATATTTCAAAAACACTCAGCTCGTAGTCTTCGACGTGAGACATGGTGCACGAATTTGTCACACTTCATTTCGATATAAGTAACTTCGATTGGAATGAAAAAAAAAAATTGAATATTGGAATGAAACATTAAGAAAAAAATGTTCGGATTTCCGATACGCTTCGAAGATCACTTATGAAAAGAGTACAGAGTTCAAGAATCTGCTGAGACGATATAGTTGCCTAGATTCACCGTACTAGGCATCGTTACTGAATGATAGCTACAACTAGATGGAAGCCGGTAATCACGCGACCTCGTCCAATATTTTATCAGGAGAGTAAACGAACATCAATCACCGGTGTATTACATATTACAAGTACAAGGCGAACGCGACAATCGGTCTGCTCGGCTGCCCACGCAATGCTTGTTTTGCAGATGTAAAAAATCGATTAAAGGGTAGTAAACGTCAATAACGTTCAAGCATTTACGCCAATAGTCGTTTTATCTCTCACCACGTTCAGACTATTTGTCACTGTGAAGTATTGTCTATCAAAGGAACCGGTCGCAGCCATTATAAGTTCGCCTTTCAAGGACCTGTCCGCTTCGATAACGCATCTCGCGTAACGTGAACGAATTACCCCGCTTTTAAAAATCCGTTTGATCAAGACGTTGCGAGAACGTGAGCTTTTACGCTTAGTCATCGCCAGTATTGATCGAACGATTCGCATATCCGACTCGTTCGGGTACCACTTAGTTTTTTGGTACATGAAGAGACGCGAGCAAAGCGACCGCGAATTTCGACTTCCATTAACTTCCCATCTCTTATCAGATGATTCGAGGTTTGACAGATTCGCTTGGCTTGTTGCAGCTAGCGCAGCGAATATTTTCGATTTTCAAAAAGATTCCTATCATTTTAAGAAGCGTTCGACCGTCGATGGAAATTTTATGTTTCTAGGTAACTAGTTGAATTGTTTGATTTAAATAGGTTAACTGTCTTCCTATTCCGGCTCACATTAAAAACTAATTGTCCTTATGTTTGGTACGACCGCGTTATATACGTCAAATGCAAACACCGAGGCAGTTCGTAGATTCGGATCAGTTCGTAAAATCATGTGAATACGCGTGTGGTAATGCTCTTTGATAGGCACGCCGCTTGCTATAAACATCGATGGACGTAAATACCAATAATGTAATACCTCCATTAAAAGGCACTCTGCGAAGTACCGGTTGTAAATCGGCCGGCAAATATTGCCGAAAAGCCGCCCCCGTAAACTCCTCAGTCGCGTCAATCAATTACAGATTCGCGCCACCTTCGGGTAGGCCGTACCATTTTACAAACGTCATCCCCGAGGTATTTTAAAAATGTATATTTATCTTGTCACTCATACCGCGTACGTACTTGCATCGCGAGATTTTTTATTCTCCGCATCCCTGTCGTGACGTTCGGTATCTCACGTTCTTATTACGGCTAGTTTTCCTTTAACTCGGCATTGCTATCATTAATACTGTCGGTTGTATTATTGTTGACCGTACTTCACCACAGCCGAGGTTCCCTTTCCCGTTGCCGCGCCGATCTCGCGACCATTGTGATTTCGAGTACCTTTTACGCGTTCTCGGTCTTCGGTCAACGCGCAATCGGGTATTTCGATAACGAATCCTGGTTCGTATTTTATTGCGCATGATTCGCGCACCAGCGCCGTACCAACTGGCTACGTATTGTTTTCGCTTATATAAGCTTTAAAACGCACTGTCGTTCTTCCACATACCCAGGAATGCGTTCTTTATGGCGATTCTAACGTACCATTTCAACCTTCTAAGCTCCGTAGCTAAATGCAACCAACGATTAACGACGTGTGATTGCCTTCTCCTCGTCTTCTCCTCGGCGACAATGCTAGCTTTTTTAACCATCTATTATTATCCGGCGACGATATTTTTACGAGTGTTTATTTCACATTTTACATTTCTCAGACCTTTGGCTTGTTCTAGCCTCTAAGTGGTAATATTTGAACGCAAAGGTCATCCACGCTTTTTAAATGGTACGGAGTAGTTAATCAACTTGATTCAGAAGTTAATGCTGGCATGAAACTTCGAGTATATCTAGCACTTCGAAAGCACGAATAAAACGAAAACGATGAAGAATGAAGATGGATTAAATACAAAAAGAAAAAAGGAAAAACAAAAGATATATGCGAGTACTTTCATGCGGTCACGATCGGAGAAAGTCAAATTGCCCCGGTGATTAAAATAATATGAAAATTTGAAGAAAAAATTAAGAATAATTGTGAAAAGTTCTAAAACGTTAAATTTGGATTTCTAGCTTTTCAGGCTATCTTAGAGATCCAGACCTGGGAACAGAATGCCCTTTTTGCTTCTTCCTCCTCCTAGTATTGATGCTCAGCGATAAATTCATCATACATAGATGGCACAACTCAATATGAGAATTTATTACTCATAATTTTATTGAAAAAGAGCCACGAATAAATTAGTTGAGGAGTTCGTTCAAAGATAGCGCTTTAACATAATTTCTCCCAACCCACATACGTCAATGTCATTCCCTCTTCTTTCATACACCAATGTAATCGAATAGCATGTGGTGAACGCTATCTATGTTAAAAATGCAAAACTATTTTTACTCGGCGTTTCTGATTTTTCATGAGTGATATATTTTTTATTTTTATATGACGATAGACTATGTATGTAGATATGCCCCCTGAAGTAGAGCAATTTTGTATACAACCACTTTCTTCATAAGCGTTACCTACACTAAAAGAAACAGATAAAACTATCCAATATGAACTATGTTAAAACTAAATTTTAAAAAAATAAGAATAAACACGACTTTTCTAGCTGTGGCGAGTATTTTATTGAAAAAATAAATAGAACCTTTTTTGTTGGAAATTAAAAATATATTAATTTTATTCCTGTTTATTTTTCCTTCAAAAGTCATATAAATTGAGATAAATGCCTTGTACTCCAATATAATGAAATATTATATTATGATGAACGCTATCTATGTTGAAAATACAATACTATTTTTGCTCAGTGTTTTTGATTTTTCGAGAGTGATAAATTTTTATATGACGGTGGGCTATCTAGAAGTATGGTTAATAATTTCTGAAAATGTAGATATAAAATTTCCTTACGTTGATAATTTAAAGAGGGGTTCCCTGAGCCAGTTTTTTCGGGGCTCACAGATGGACCGCGACTTGATGCATGGGCGCTAAAAATCTATCTTTATCGCCACGACATTTTTTTTGCTCTTATGACTTTTCTTCCTGTTCTGGGCCCAGATTTTCTCTGCACGGCGCGATGTAAAGATATTATTACTCATGTATAAAAGCCTCTCTTCACATTATCCCCTCCTATTCAAAAATTTGTGAATATGATAACAATAAAATAAATAATGTAAACCCTTGAATATTAAGAATTATTAAAAACTGACATTTTGGAAATTGAATTTTTGATGAATAACTTCGAAATGTTTTTGAGAAAACTATAATTTTATTTATTTACCACGCATTATTTTTTTTAGCGAACTTTTCAAAATTTACAATGAATGGTATTGGTGGAATCGAGAAAAAAAACTCGAGCCGCAAACAGGATTAGGAGTCTGCAAAAATAATCTTTAATGAAATGGAAAGAGGCCAGATAATATGTGTTAAAAATTGAAAAACTGATATCAAAAAAATTATTATCAGTTGATTGAATACAAAAAAATACAAAGAAAAATACGTAACGAAAAATAAGAAACATAAATGTATTATCCACTTCTTTATAAGCAAAAATCTTAATTAAATCGCCATATTTCAAACAGCTTGTAGTCTTTTTTTCAATACATATGCGTGTTTTGAAGAGGCTAAGCGTCGTTGTCAACTGAATAGAATGGAAATCGGTCACAGAAAATAGACTGTAATACCATTATTATTGTTTATCAGCAAGCAACTGCAAAATTTTATAAATTTCGAGAGAATTCATCATCGAACTTATTCCCTGCAATGCTTCAGTTTAATGGACGACGAAAAGAATATACATGCAACGTTAGCGGAAGATGAGATAATGAAAACTAATGTCTACAAGGTCGTCTCGGTGCTACAAATATGGCTAAACTGAAGGATGGGCCGTTTAGTAACATTAATTAAGAAATACTAAAGGCTTTATGTTTCATAGCGTTGACAGAGTTTGGAAATGCTACATGTCGATAGAAAATTCTCGTACATCGTTTGTCGCTGGACCTCTACTTTAAGATTATACGATAGTTAAATGTCATTTAAAATTACACGTTTCATTAAATGTTTATACAAGGCTTTTAGAAGGCTTCCCCTTCACCCTACAATTAAATATTCCTATATTTATGTTGTTTTCACGATACATCGACCATCCACACTACCGGATTGTTGGCGGACACTGCGCGGCGAAAGTTCGAAAACACGAGCACGAAGAGACGCCGCGCGTTTGCCGCCAATTATCAACGTACTGGGCTGACGTTTACTTTTAAGACTTGTAATACTCCACCCTTTTTCCATACACAACCTACCGATAAATTAGAAATACGTTAGACGTGCATAATTCTTTGTAATTTGACGTTAACGTAACCTGTTCGCTATTATCCGCCAGGCTACTCAGATTGTACGCTCTCATTAGAGACCAGTGTACTCGGGTATGGTGGCGGAGCGGCGATAGATTTTATATTATTTAAATTACACAGTGCAGTATTGTTGCACTGCTTCGTTCATAAAGCGCTGCTTGTCCACAATAATAGCACCTTACCATTTAACCTGGTACCTGGTAGAGGCAGTCGTAATTATTGACTCAGAACCGTGTTACTTGGTCATTTTGTACTTGGCCGCAACTCGGACAATCGAGCTTTGCCATCTGCCTCGTTGTACAATACGTATATGTTAATGATTTCGCATCATCGACTTCTATGCGGGTGTGAGAAAAATTGCCATCGCGGCGTACACCTGATACGCGGATAAAAATCGCGCGCCCTAGTTAATTAAACTCTAGCTGAAAATTCACCTCGACCGGTTTCCCATAGTCGTAATTTTTCGACTGTCGCTGGTACAATAGTATAACCAGTTTCGTGTGTCCGTTTCCTACACCTTTTGGTGATAGCTTAATCGATACACCATCGGTGAATCCGAAAATATCCTACCGAGTATTTTCCACCATCACCGCCTTCAGAATTCAACCGTCGACGACCCGATAAATTATGTGTGCTGGAAGTACGCTACGCGCAAACTTATAACGGCGACCATGTGGGCCATTCAATGGTCGCGGTACGCTGGCGAACGCGAAGAATGCATAGGTCTGTGGTCAGTTATTCGAAAATGCGTAGTACGACTCGATGATTTCCTGTTTTACGTTATTTATTATTTAAACAATACAATGGATGCCCGCCGCCTATCCGAGTATTAATTTATTAATAAGAAACCGTCCGTACTGTCTATGCGCGAGAGCAAAGCCGTGCCGTCGAAATATTTCTTCGTTTCGTGCTCGCCGACACTCGCTTTGTTGGCGGATTTTTGGCTGCTACTGGAAGTCCACGTATCGGGTTTCGTCTACCAGCAAAATATCCGTACATACGCGACAGACGGATAAAATGAGTCACAAAGGTAACGAGCAACATTTTTTTCTCCAGCTGCAACGCTCGTAAATTAACACCTCACGAGTACTAGCTTTTGGACAGCTTACACGACCAAATTAAAATTATCATTGTCGTCGGCTCATCGCTCAACCGTTCTTTCCTTAGCTTATTATTTAACGAATCGCCCGTTCTACTTACACATTACGTGTTAGCATAGCTATGTATGTATGTTGTAAAGCCACCTTAGCGTTTGGTTTCTAAATCACAACAGTACTTTGTCACTTTTAACATATCATTGGAGTGATTAATTCCTCCTCTGTGTTCACTAATCGCGTCAAATGTTAACGGCTTTCAACGTAATCATAATTAAGAATGAGAAATCATCGAAATAAGACGTTCAAATTACAGGCTACGCTGGTTAGATACGACGTACAGTCATGCCATCTGAATCGCTCCGGCAATGGTTCATCAACGATGGCTGCAGGACTTCAACGAGCGCGAGTATTTCCAAAATTCCAACATGTTCTTCGGGTAAATCGACGATTAATCCCTTCAAGTTCTAGGCCCATCATGGAACCACTTATTAACGTCAATTACTCGAACAAACGCAACGGATTTAAATAACTTCTCAGCGCTACTAGACACGTTTGCCGGAGCTACTGGTAGAATGAGCGGTACCCGAAGCGTTTCGTAAATATTACGGATTAATTAGCCTAAAGATTTTCAATATTACCCCTATGATATATCGTACGAGGAGCTTTTAATATACGAAATTATGAGTTTAGAAAACAGAAGGAATACGTTGCCGCAATGTTTCCTAAATCTCAAGCTCTTCTTAAATTTTGATGAACCACCATTTTGGATTCATTTTGTTCCAAATTCAAAGGGACATATTCAACACACCAAATTTGTCATTTTTAGGTCGATTTTGGGAGGAAATATAGAAGATTCAAGAAATTTCATGATGCAAAACTTCCCCTAAAAGCCGTTTTTTGCTTCAGCTCCACTGTAAGTGCACACAGAAGCTGAAATTTGGATATGTTAGTCTTCTTGAGTTAATGTTTCACAAAAAACTAAAAAATTTTAAGCTATTTTCCCTTCCTCCAGCTCCCCTCAAAGTTTGAGTGATCTGCTATTTTGAAGTGTATCGATTTTTTTTTTCGTCTTAAACATTCTAAGATATGATGCAAATATGAGCTTTATGTAATCAAGCATTTCCCCAAGATGGCCGCTTTGCTTACTTTTGGGTTTGGGAGTCATTTTGTTATCAGCTCGATTAAATGTACACAGAATTTCATACTAAAATTTCAGATTTTTTCGCTTAAATTAAAGTTATACTGTGAAAATTATTATTAGCATTAGAAATGGTGAATCGTTGTTGCGTAGCAGAATCAGTGGCGCCAAGAGGGGGGAAGCAGGGGAAGTTCCCCCGGGTCCTTCAGAAAATCATTAAAAATAAAACAATACCTACGTTTCAAATTTTTCTGTTCATTCCTCAACACACGCTGAATGCGAATTAAGTGTGTGCGCGCGCATAGCGTGGTTGTTGGTCGTCACTCTTCTTATGCAATATATACGGTATATGCAAGTTTCAACGCGTTACAAAATTAGCTGTAGCAGTTATAGTAGCCATTATAAGTACATACTTAAAGTCATCTCCCTCAATGTTGTTAATTTTTCATACAGACTAACAGAACATGTTTTTGTATTCACGTGGAATTCTGATTTTTTAAATTCTATATACATTTGCATGTTATAATTTGAGATTTATTTTGTGACTAATATTCAAATTTAGTGGTAAAAGTGGAATTTTATATTCTTTGGAAAAAATATAAAAAGGATTTAAATACGAAAAACATATTTGACGAAATTGCACATTTGAAAAAGATACATGACGCCGAATTTGGAAAATATGTTTTATCACCTATTGAACTGCTAAATGTAATTACTGAGCACAAACTGAATATGCTGTTTCCAAATGTATGCATTGCTATCGTATGTTTTGTACCATTCCTGTAACAGTTGCTTCGGGCGAAGATCTTTCAGCGTTTTGAAAAGAATAAAAAGTTTTAATAGGTCAGTGATGAGCTAGGAAAGGTTAAACGGGCTAGGAATGCTATCAACAGAGAGCAAGTTAGCTCGAACAATAAATTTTGAAAAATTATTGAAAACTTTGCTTTCAAAAAGGCACGGAAAGTGCATTTTTAATTATTTTTTATATTTAAGAATTAAGAGTACCTCTTTATGTTAATTGCTTTTGAATTAAAAATTATGATTCATTTTTCATTTTTTCTCATAATGTACATAATTATAAACATGATGATTTTTCAATTTAAAAAAAAAAAATATTACTCTAAAAACCCTTCTACCAAAAAGTAGTATATTAAGGGCCTCTGTAACAATTTCCCCAGGGCCCGAAATTGTTCTCAGCGCCACTGAGCAGAATGCAGTAATTTTTACTCGCTCGATCATCCAGTTTCTATGTATCGATTCCCAAAAATAAAAAATCAAGCGAAAGCTACCAAAAAAAGACTTCAGTCCTGAATAAATGCAGTAAAAAAGATAGATTTGGACACTAACAGACTGGACGCGTTTCGAATTTGCAGCAAACATTTCTCATGTAATAAGATTTTTAACTGAGTTTATTGCTTAAAAACGATAGCTATTACAGCCTTCCTGATTTGTGATGGGAAGCTTGGGCAAGGGGGGGGTCTTCAAATCTTTGCATTTCAGACCATTTGTAATCATTTGGTAAATATCGAACTTTTTGTACATATATTTTTGTTTCCGCCATGGCTGGTATTTATGAATCGGTAAAAGACTCTTCTTACAATGTAACAAATCTACTTTTTTATTTTTTCGAAAAAATTCAAAATGGTGGATCACTCAAATTTTAAAGAAAGCTGGAGAAGGAATAAATACCTCACATTTTTGATTTTTGATTTCATATGAAAGAGTGAGTCACGGATGCCAGAATATCCGAATTTCAGCTTCCTCAATGCCTTTGAAGGCAAGTTAGAACAAAAACCGGTTTTTTGAAGGAGTTTTAAGTCATGAAATTTCTTAAATCTTCCACATCTTCTCACCAAATCAATTTAGAAAAGTCAATCTTCGCGTATAGGTTCAGTCCCAAAATGAAAAGTAAACAAACAGCGGCCATCTAGGGGAAATGTCTAATTAGCAGTTTAAACTTTTTAAGAGTAGACGCACACTGAGCTTTTATGTATTAAGATGAGAAATGAAGAATACTGCATTACCTTCTAGGAAAGATATTCACAAAAAAAATCAGAGATTCCTCATTAATTTCGTAAATTTCGTTGATAAAAAATACTCATCGTTCACCACCACCAAACCTTGGAGAGGTTATTTGCGCTTATCGCGTTTAACGCGGTATTATGCACGAGCGACATCACCGAGTACATCAACGTGCCCATATTGTATTAGGCCTACCTGGGTATACAGTGATGTTATCAGTGGAAACAGCCGCGCGCTGGTGACACACTTCTTTGTCAAGGAATACAGGCACTTAAAAACCTCTACTACCGAGCATGCTCTCTCTTATCAACATCTGCTGCACGATTATTACCTTAAATTCTTCGGGGTACAGACTAGTTCTTGATACTCGGCTACGAAAAGATTTATTTCGATCGTATTTTCTGTGTCCATTTCTCCGAACATTTTTGCATTACGTAGCCACAGTTGCGAGTCGCGAACGGTAACTCAAAACACAAGTCGGCGTATTATAAATAATATACGCGCGTACCGTTCTCAGCTAAATGTCCCAAGTGATCGATTTTATTATGTTTATCGTTGCCACCATAAATCATCGACGGTGGCGGGTATTTCACTCACCAAACACGTAGCCGCATCTCGATAAAAGTAAACCAAGTTGGTCGCAGTGTAGTATCGTTTGTCGATTATAAAATTTCGCTCATTCCCGACCTCCTCAACTGTGTTTGGCATAGAGCGCGGGGTTTTCACGTCACGCTTCCTACTCGGTGTTACTACACGAATTTTTCATTCGCAAGGTGTAATTTCAGCCACGATTTCAACCCGTAACAACGAATTCGCGTGAAAGTTTAAC
Source organism: Phenacoccus solenopsis (assembly GCA_009761765.1). Classification (NCBI taxonomy): domain Eukaryota; kingdom Metazoa; phylum Arthropoda; class Insecta; order Hemiptera; family Pseudococcidae; genus Phenacoccus; species Phenacoccus solenopsis. The sequence continues at coordinate 29,665,706 of CM019752.1, forward strand.
GCGCCAATAGCTATTTGCGTAAATTAACCTTGAAACGATTTCGTTCACGCGACGCTCCTCCCGTTAACGCGCGGCAAAAACAAAAGTCCGAGACCATGTGCGCCGCATTCTCAGCATCCGGCGCCCAGATGTTTCATCGAGACGATAACCATCGCGAAACTTGAATATGTTTGGTTTCTTTGCATTAGTGTAATAGATTAATCGATCGTCATAAGTTCGATAAAGATACGAGAAACAACTGTGTCGTAATAATGCATTGTTTCAGAGCCTATCATGACTTTCACCTTTTTTTAAGAACACTTCATTAATGAAATCTTAATCTTATGAGCGTATTAATTACCTATAATCCAACAATATCGGATATATCGCTGTTCCAAAAAATTCAACAATATAGATTTTTATCAGTCATCAGATTCATACACTTCAGAAGCTCGTCCGAGCTTCCTTTTTCGCTTCTGTTCAGCTCAAAAGGAAATTTGTAATACAGTCATACGTTTTTTTCTAATTTTCGAATTAAATTTGCGTATTCATTTGATTAATTTAAAGGGGAAAAAATGTAATCAGCCATGTCGCATTACTGGAGCTGAGTTTTTAATTGGGACTTGTTTATGTATGCAAGTAACATACAAACACAAAGTTGCCATAAACTGGAGTTTTGCAAGTTCGTGTGAAATTGAAGTTTGCCCCTTTTCCTGCTAAGTCATCAATACAAGATATATCAAAAGGTTGATTTACCATATGAGTCTGAAACGTGAAGATTTGAAGAGCCTACCCTCGACCCTTCCTTCCCAAACCACGAGGGCTGTAACAGATATCCTTTTCAAGTGAAAAATTCGGCTAAAAAGGCAAGTCAAACAGTAAACATCAACATTAAACTACTTCGTAATCAAATTCTAACGATTAAAATAAACAACGATAGAGAAAGAAGAAGAATCACTGGACATCCTCATGGTGTAGTTCGAAGACAAAAACATGAATTTGAAAACATAATATACCTAATAAGAATACACAAAAAAAATAAAAGAAAACGTGCTTTCAGTCTCAAGTCAAAAAACTAAGAAAACGTGAGTTATCGATCACATCGTCCAAGCGACTTAAAACAAAGGAGCTGATAAAATTCGAATCTTTTGACGCATGAAAAATACTAATAAAGCTCAACACTAAATTGAATATTGTGAAGGGCGTCATGTAATACTCCAAAATTAATTTAGGGGAGAGAAAAAAAATCATAGATGAGCTAACAGCGCAAGGAATTTCTCGACTAGAACAGGTAAAAAAATGAATTTCCATCGCACCAAGTTGACCTATTTATAAACATACCTTTGAAATGCCTCAACCACTAAAAATACGAATTCACTAAAAAATTTGAAAAGATAAACTATTTTATGCCTATTGTGCTACAGGCAGACTTCAAATTAAACTCTTCGGAAGTTTTCGAGAGTAATAAGGTGAAATTTTGGGACTCGGCAATACGTACGTAAATGTAACTTGTACGATTGAAAAAATTACTTGACAATATTACCAGCAAATGTAAAAAAGACTACAATGGCTGTTTATGTTTTTTTCTTATTTAAGATAGGTAATATCGATTCTAATTTGCAATCGATATCAATGATAATTTTTCTCACATTGATATTTCCATTTTAATAACACATGTTTTAAAAAGTTAATGTAAGATATTTTGATGCTCTGCTTTTAGAGTCTGTTTTCATATTCATTAAAGTTTTACTATTTATTTTCATAATTTGTTTTCGAAGTTCCAACTTCTAATATATTTTATGAGCACTCTTATGTTCGGATATTTTACTCCATTAACTTGTCCAAACCTAACAATGACTTAAACTCGAGAATGCAAAAGAATGGTACCAAAAAATGAATAAAATAATAATAATAACAATAACAATAATAATAAGAATGAAATTTCACAGCAACATTTTTTCGATGGCTTAATCCGTTACCAGTATCGGACAAGTGGCTAAATAAAAATCGACTTCATGAAGCACATTTGAACCTAAATCGTATAATTTATGACATCTATTACGAGTATTTAAGTATACCCAGCATGATGAAAATACACCAACTACCTACCTACCTAATCTTTCAATTCATCGAAACGTAATAATTTCGTTAATTCGCCAATTCCGTTGATCTCTTAACAAAACAGTTGAACATAATTTTAACACATCTGAATTCTCATCCAAAATTATTCACTAAGAGGCTGAAAAAATCAAATGAATTCGGCGAAATTTCAACATACCCAAAATGAGCGTAAATATATAACATATAAATCTCTCTTAAGCATCTATCGCCAACATTCTACGTGGAAATTACTACTATTTGCTTTTATTAGCGATTATCTCGATAAACGTAAGCTCTAACATCATTACGACCATTTCAATACAAAATACGTCAGTCGAAGATGATTTGAAGTTGAAACCGAATTTTTCAGAAGTAATTTAGCGACTTAGAAATTAAATCCGGAAACATTGTAAGCAGCATGGCGTAACGGTGGATCAAATTCCTCGAGATTTTCTCCAACAGTATGGGTCATTTGAATATGTAGCTCCTGAACAATCGATCGGCCCGCGTAACGGTTCGATGAGAAGAAAGTTCGCCAGAGGATAGCTTCGTCGTAAAGAACCACATTGACAATCGCGTACGCATTTCGCGTTTGCACGGCCGGTGAAAAATTACGGCGACATTAATTCGTAAAGTAACGACATAAAGATCGAACATTATTACAAGCGCGTATAAAATTTTAAATATAACGCTGTACACAATATACTTTCCACTTCTAGATTAATAACTCGTCTTAAAATCTATTCCTCTGCGGATTCAAGTTTACACAAGTCCGTCGGCCATAAATTAAGAGATAACAGACTGCTAAAGGTTACATAAGGTTACATATCGAACAAACGCTAATATTGTACTACATAATTCCTTGAAAAGGTTAACACAAGCTGGCTGGCAAATAAGACAAATAAAACGCTGGCAAATGAAGTTTATGGCTTTTGTCGAACGCAGATATATAAGCGAGATAAAGTTTAACGCCTGCCACCGAACACGGAACCCGCTGCAACACAACACTTCTTCAGCTACCCATCCGTACGACAAGATGCACGTACTAACGGCTAACGGAATCCGGCTAAGTTCGAACTTTCGCCGGTTGAATATTTTTTTCCAAACTTAGGTACGTTACAGCGTACAAGAGGGACGAGATCGTTTATCTCGAAACAATAAGGCGTACGCTACTATAAAAACACCGGTATCGCGTCCAGCGCTGCGAACGAGAGTATAACAAACATTACACCTAAGCGACGTTCTTCGCACCTATTAGCCGTCATTACTGCAAGTTAAACAGCGATTAAACGACTCATTAATTCCCGATGATGTAGCAACCGGCAAAATGTCCGCGTGAAAATAGCAATGACTCACGATTCAATCCGGACGCGTTACCGAGACGGTAAAGCGAACAGACCGCGTTGCAGCGGATGACAACGATACAAGCCACGCTTTCGAGAAATGCATTTGCATGAATATGTTGTCCGTGAAAATGGCGCATATCGATTATTTCCTTCTTTTATTTCCAATCTCGCGAATAATTCACGATTAGACCAAATATAATACGTACAAACAGCTCGACGATGCGCTCGCCTAACGATCGTGTATGGGAGACTTTAGCGGGGGTTTTATGTTCTTATACCAATACAAATGCAACTTAGTAACTACATAGCCACGTAGGCTCCATAGACAATCATGGGATCCGATCCATAGAGCGTTAGTTCGATATTTAAGCTAATTTTCACACCGAGTAATTCGCTTATGCTAAATTCATCGAGCGAATTCCTCAACAAACCGACGCTAATCCTACAAAGAGCCACGCCGCACCGTTAATTCTCACGGTACTGCTCAAAAACTTACTGCATACCCCTAAGAACGCGAATCCGAACGGGAAATAAACTCTTTCCGCGTATCGGGAGTAAGAGTACGATTGCGAAATCTCATAGAAACCGACCACTGGTTGGACAGAGATAGAAAACGCAACTTCAAAGATACACGATACACATTAACGACCGCACCATTAACAATAGATCCTTAGCCAGAGAGATACTTATATGCAAATGTCGGTCAACCAAACGTAATAACAATCCGACAACTGTTTGGTATTATCGTGGCGCGAATAATAATAAAAATACTATAGAAAAAGACGCTGCCACAAGGAACGACCAACAAACTAGAAGTATCATCGAACCAAAGGTACTTCACAATGACTACAACGGCCAAAGGATACCACACTCGTACTTCCCAAGTGTACCGCAAACTTTACGAATAGTTTCCACTTCGATATCCGATACATATGTAAGATTTCGATTTTAACACATCGCACTTCTTACGTATTAATTACTCGCCGTGTCGAGTACACGTCGGTAAATCTATACCGCATAACCAGCCTTTCAAACTCGAACGGAATTGTTTTCGAAAAATAAAATAACCTCGGCACGTATCGACGTCGTTGCAAATCAAAATCTAACGGTTCGAGGTTCGAACGAGAAATGTGATCGCGCGAATTCCGCGCCGCGTATAGTGTTAAGTAAAAATTCTTCGAATCGTTCGTCGCATCATGAGAGAAAATAGAAAAAATTACATAAATGCGTGGCGTAACCATCAATTTATGAAACTAAAACTATTTTTTTCCCCGCTTCGCATAACGCTTTTAACGTTGAATAATTTACCGCCGAGAATCTGTATCGGATTACCGGCGTTGGCTTTCCACTCTCTTAGCCCGCTTCGTGTGTTACTTAATTCTCGATTCTCGAAACGTTTATTATTTTATTATATTTTATTAATTACTGCGCCAAATAGCATCATTTGTTTACCGATGTGTAGACGTTTCAAGTTTGCCAGAAGAAAAATGTGAGAACGACGAGTTGGTGGTTTTTTTTTCATTGCATTATATCTACAGCGATGATCATTCTACGATCACGGACTTGGGATTTGTAAAAGTGAATGCTTTTATTAAAAGATTAATAAATTTAATCCAGTCTAATTAAAGCACAAATTACCATAAATTCTCTTTAATTAAAGTTTGTTTTTCGTATTTTCATTTGACTGATTCTATTTGTGCATGAGTTAATTTTGGTTATGCTTTATTTGTATTCCATGACTAACAGGTATTTAGGAAGATGATACATCCCTATTGCGGGAAAAGTCGCCCATACGCTAATAAATTCGCCAATGTTGGCAAAAATTCGCCAAAATACAGCTAACTCATAGCGTTAATAGGAGACTTTTCGCCAATGATTTTTCGCTCATTTTAGCTGATAATATCGCCATTAAAAACGCCCGCGCAGTAATTCGCTGAAAACTCTGCTGTAAAATATGCTACGGATGCACAAAATGCTGATAAATCTGCCCATCTCATTTATTCATGTGCGTAGTAATGTGCATGAAAGTCGCCTATAATCATATTCACCGTTGTGGTACAGTGGTTAGCATCGTGGTTCGGAGGACTTGGGGTCTTGGGTTCGATTCTCAGGTATGTCGAAAATTTTCATCACAAAATTTTTTTGAAATAAGCAGTAAAGGCGACTTTATAGGCGAAAAAGTATTAGCGTAAAGTCTTATATCTACGCCGGCAAATTAATCAGCGTAAAAATAGGCGACTTTTCCCCCAATAGGGATGCATATTACTTTTCAAGCGTCTGTCAAATACGAAAATTTCAACTAGAAAAATTCACCTTAGCCAGGGTTCGAACACCAGACCTTTTGATTGGAGGTCAAACGTGCTGAAAGGTGCGAATGATAAAGAGGTGAAAATGAAACCAATGCCGATTAACTAAAAATGAAAGAAGTTGAACGAAGTTAGTATCAAGAGTGAAGAGAAGAAAATTAAAGTAAAATAAACACAAATGAGGAACTAAAATCAATACTTAATAAATAACTAAAAGCATCTAAAAGTTAATCTAAGCACTCAAAATGAACTATACAGAAATGAGAAAGAACTTGTTACAGTAATCACATAGATTAACCATACATAAATAGTACACTTCCACATAAAAATTTTATCAATCATGAAAAATTGAAAACAATGAGACAAAATAGTTTCCCACTCTCGATATAGATAGCGTTCGCCCTATTACATTTGATTACATTAGTGTATGAAGGGAGAGGGGATGAGATTAATGAATTCGCTACCCGCTTACACATGAAGTTGAATCGTTGCGGGTTGAGGGAAAATATGTTGAAGCGTTATCTAGAGTCCTATAACAAACTTATTTCTGCCTCCTTTTCAACAAAATGATGCGTGTTAAATTATTCTCAAGTAGTTATGGAGGTGAGCTATTTAGGAGTAGTTAATGTATTGTAATGGCAGTACTAAAACAGCAAGATTCAAAACTGGCTTTAAGCAATTAATATTGAACTTCAGCATTAAAATCATTACTGAAGATTTGCAAGTGAAACTAATTATAAAAATTGTAAGATTGAACGAATATTTCATAATGAATCATCTGAATATTTAGAAATCAAACCAATAATGAAACTTATTTCTATAATGGAACTACATAATTTCATGAAAAAGCGTAATACCTTATTTAATTAATTATCGCTTTTCCAACCCATACGAAGCAAATGATAAATGCAAATCACTTTTTAAGCCGCTATGTTGCCGTTCAGAAAAATTATAAATCTTCAATAATAGCAAATCTTCAGTAATGATTTTAATGCTGAAGTTCAATATTAATTGCTTAAAGCCAGTTTTGAATCTTGCTGTTTTAGTACTGCCATTACAATACATTAACTACTCCTAAATAGCTCACCTCAATAACTACTTGAGAATAATTTAACACGCATCATTTTGTTGAAAAGGAGGCAGAAATAAGTTTGTTATAGGACTCGAGATAACGCTTCAACATATTTTCCCTCAACCCGCAATGATTCAACTTCATGTGTAAGCGGGTAGCGAATTCATTAATCTCATCCCCTCTCCCTTCGTACACTAATGTAATCAAATGTAATAGGGCGAACGCTATCTATGTATATCGAGAGTGGGAAACTATTTTGTCTCATTGTTTTCAATTTTTCATGAGTGATAAAATTTTTATGTGGAGGTGGACTATTTATGTATGGTTAATCTATGCTATTACTGTAACAGGTTCTTTCTCATTTCTGTATCGTTCATTTTGAGTGCTGAGATTAACTTTTAGATGCTTTTAGTTATTTATTAAGTATTGATTCTAGTTCCTCATTTGTGTTTATTTTACTTTAATTTTCTGCTCTCAACTCTTGATATAGAGCCTTTTTTACTACCGACATCACATAATATGGTGTGACAACGGGAATTTTGCCCACATAATTACGTGACTAGGCTATCTTTTATTTTACTTTGTGTTTTCTCCGTAATTTAAAATTGCATCACGTTGAAACTTGTTCTAAAAACCCCCCACACTCTACTAAGTACACCTGTAGCTGGGGCTCCGACAGTGTCACCAACTTGCTGAAAAAATTTCACTTTTATCAATCTGTTTTTAACCATTTTTTTCTTTGATGTGGTGTATCATCTGGATACATTTGAAGTTTCGTTATGCCATCATACATAAATACAGGGAAAATGTATTAGTTAGAAATTCAGGAAGTAATTTGTCCTCCGATATATCAAAACTACATTTCCTGAAATTACTTCAGAAAACATTACGCTGTCACTTTGGCCCTTTTATGGACAAAAAGTCGGCGTCTAAATATACGTGTGATACCTGCCGGTATCATTTTTTCTCCTCAACTATAGGATGGAGATGAAGTAGCATCACGCTGGTGTGACATGAAAGATATTCCTGGAATACTGGTATCACAAAGTTCAATAATGCAATAGACCGATGTATATGACACGTTTTCAAACTATTTCAGAGAGGGTGCACTCATGAAATTTACCAGTATTAACTTTTACTTTATCTTAAAACATTTTTCAACAAAATTTCAAAAAAAAAAAAAGTTTGGTCCATAGGTGACGTTAAAGAATTTGGCGTTGCTAGCAAAAGGGTTAACTTCGATTAACTCTTTTCTTTTTTATCTCTTCATCATTGATTTCACAGCCACAGTTTCACATTAATTCAAGGAAGAGATTGGATTTTCAGTCAATAATTTCGGTATATTTTTGGTCTTGTCTTCGCTATTGCGCTTTTTTGGTCATTTTTCCCGTCTGGAGCTGGATTAATTGGCCGACACGTCTAGGTGGAGTCAGGAACGAAACTAGGGTGATATATTTGGGGGGGGGGTGGAATACCCTTACTTTTGCGGACTCAGTAGCGGTCAAATGATAGTTTTTGCCATCTCAGTTTTTTATATTACATCACTGCAATCGGCAATTCATTGAGTAGGTATTCGTGTGCAATGGAAAAAACAATAAAGCAAGAATAATAATACCTATTTATCGTACAACAAATTAACAATTACATCGATTTTTTTTTAAAGATACATTGAAATAACAATCCAATAAATATGTAGCTCAATTTAAAAGATGAAAACTAAACAGTTCTTCTTGTTTTCAAAAGCTACCGCTAGGCCTATAAAATTGATTTTTTACATTTAATGATATTTTTTTGGAACCATTATCAGTTTTAGCCATTTTTCAACATGGCGTACCCGAGTGAAAAATCTGAAAAAATTCCACGTTGTTCGGGGATCAAGAGGACATCTAAAAATATCGATTTCATAATTGTGTCAAAACGTTATCATGGTAAAAAAAATTAAATAAAGTTAAAAAACAGTTTTTAGTGGAGATAAAATCATTTTGGAGGTTGCTTATTTTTTTCAAGAGAACCCCTATGAATCAGTACAATATACTAAATTTTAAATAAAATCAGTCAACTACATATTGCATATAAGAAAAATTTGAATTAGTTTCAAATAAAAATTCTCAACAATGAGGGAGACGGGGGGTTTGAAACTTTGGCAATGGAAGTTTCTAAAGGGTACCTATCTGCCTACCACCCAAGTTTTATCGAAATTGGGCTCTGGGCCAGATTCACTATTCTTATTCTTCTATGCCCTTAACTACCTGATTATGAAGAAGAAATTGAACGATATTTTAAGAAGCTGAGTCTGGAAAAATTAGAAGAAATAATATGTTTTCTACTTGATAAATTAGTAGCATTGCGTTGTCAGCAAAATTATTGAGTCGGCACGACGAACTAGTCTGAAACTCCGAATATCTTAATCATTTTTGTGCATTTTTATCTTATTTTTCAGTACTTAGATGTTGAAATTTCCGAAAAAAATAATCAATTCTGCCGAATTTTTCATTGGCGAAAATATTGGAGGGTGTTCTGACCCCCAATACCACCTTAGTTTCGCCCCAGGGTGGAGTATACTAATTTTATCAATTGTATTTATTATATAAATCATCGTATAAGTAAGAGATAAATGATTCATAAATAGAAATGGCTGAGAAAAGGACAAAAGCATCAGGAGATTGAAGTAGTAAGTTGCATTTAGGTGCATATAATCATTCATTATTTCGCGTATTTCCTAGTTTTTCATTAACCTTGATTGTTTTTGTTTCAGACAATATTCCAGCTATTCAACAATCAATGCATAGCAACAGCAATAATGATAAGATTTAAAGACCATTTCAACCGCATTCCGAACTTTATAAGTATCTGAAAATGGCCGGACTTTAGTGCTGCGCTCATAAAACACTGTGCATTCGAGAGTTCAGTCTTACATAGATCAACGACCTCGACCGTTCATCGATTCCAAATTAATTAATAAAGTTTTGAAAAACCTCAAAAGGTTTTAAATTTCATCCGTCCAAATAAATTATAAAAACCATAAAAGCGAGAATATTTAAAATTTACAGCCTACCTTAAACTTGCGCATTATTTTTCAAATCGTTAAAAGTTTAATCTGTATTTCGAAATCTGTTCGCAAGCGGTTACCACGGAGCGCAAAATAAATCCGCTCGAAGCGATACCCGAGCAGGGACAATGTTGCCCATAAAAACGTGAATCCCGCTAGTACCATATTTCAACGATGGTAAAGATGCGCGACGCGAAGCGCGGGCTGGTATTCGCTAAACAGCGGGAGCCGATATCCTCAATTCTAAAGCTGTACGCCACATTATCATTCATAGTTTGATTAAAATATTAACATATACGACGCGACTCGGTGCAGGACGGTTTTAAAAGAATGGTCGGTATTCAGGTCGGCAACGACTTCAGTGAAGCACGATTTTAAACGATGAGAAAAATCGAACGATTACTTTTTTCGTAGCCGCCGCCTGTACCTTCGCTGCTCTCTTTTACATTTATATCAATCGGTAATTATTTCTGCCGGTTTATACGGCGAATTAGAATTCAATATATGGAAAATAGCTGCCCTACAATGTATGTAACTCGGACGAAGGAAGTTTTATCAATTCGAAATATCCGATTGATGGTCGTTATTAGCGACTGAATGATGTCTACGGTGCCGACGTTGGTTAATTAGAACGCGATATAAGTCGAAGATTTTCAAACATTGTCGTTTATAATCGTTTCCATACTGCATATTGTTGTCCCAACATCTCGCACGGTAGCGCGTTACGAGTGAAAGAGGTGTTCGTTTGAAGTTGTCCGAACGTGCTAGGTATGTCGATTTTTACCACTTCTCTGTCCAGATCCTTCAGTCAAGATTAACGCGTTTGTCCGGCCGCGTTCACAATCTAGTGTCATCCGTCTTAATCATTTAATAAGAGCACCGAGTACCAGTAATATCTGCCGTATTCGTAGTTAATCCGACGGTCACACAACGTTACTTACTCCATTCACAATCAATTCCTACCAAAGCGTACTTACCTGGAACAAAAAAAAAAAAAGGTACAAAATTACGTTTCTATTTGGTATTCACATACACTTGAAAAGAAAAAGCAAATAAATATCATTAGCACATCGTTAACACTTAACCAGTACCAAAAAACCTATACAATTGTGCCTATTCGGAACGTTTACAATTACCGAGATTCTTATACTTGGATAATTTAGCTATCTACTCGTCCTATTTCACAACGTTCGCAATTAACGCGTTGATTTCGAAGGTTACGTTCAAAAGGGTCAAATCGGTCCCGATTGTTTATCCATAAGGTTTAGAAAAAAATTGGATAAGTTTCGAAATAACAATAGAGTGGCGCTCTTCGTCGACTCGTGAAATATAAACACACTAATCGCCATCCTAATCACGATCAACTTTTTCCAAAGAGTTAAAAATATTCTCACTCGGTTCACGCGACCAAAATGGGCGCCACGATCACGCTGTCTCATTAGCGCGCCACCATATAACGTATCAATCTAGTCTAAATGGCGAGTCGCTCGCGGTTGGGAAATTTATATACGTTCGCATATAGTCACGGTAATACGATAGGTTTTTCGGTAGCGCTATCTTATTAGTATGATTTACACTATAATTATCGCGTACCAAGTGCAAACGAGCTCTTCCGCCAATTCGGCCGGTAATTCGTTTTACACACGTAATCTGGTCATTTTAATGACTCGCAATATACTCGCGGGAAAACACTATTGTCTCCCAAGTCTAGCCATTTAAACTACACCACAGACTATCGTACATAGCTGGTCGTAGCTGCGAGGTAAATATCAATACTCCAATGTGTGATAACGTCAAAATCATTCTTCCGGCTTACAAAACAGGTAATTTAATTAGATAAAATTCTATCGAGCCAAAAATTCAAAGGAGACAAGCCGCATTGCGCTTACCTCGGAAACAATGTAATAGCACTGGGTAATTTCAACCATTTGAGAACAACTGTTAAATACATCTACGCCGTTTAAAACCATTTGCACGTTTTATTCTCTACAACGTATAACAAAATTAAACCAACATGTTCACATTTACAAAATGCAACAGGTTCATGGCGTAATGACGAATGCACAGACACACCTCGAGTACCATACTTTACGCATAATGCAGTTTATTACGGTATTATTAGCCGCTTAAAAAGGGCGAAATACCTAGCGGTAAGGAGTCCTAAAGAGTCGCACATCGTGTAATTCTACGTACTCAAAAAGCAATTAATGTTAAACCGTTAATCCGTCTCACGTTCTAATCGCACTTTTTCGTGCATCCACCAAATTTATTATATCATGTTACAAACGCAGACCGCAGATTTTTTTACAAAAAAAACTGTAACTATCCTCATTACCGAATGTTTCCATTTAGTTGTATGTTGCATGAACATCTATTAGGCTGATAGCAATTTCCTCACCGTCTCAAACGGGATTTCTTCTTTAATCAATTTTTCGCATTTTCGATTCATCAGAAAGTCAACGAACGAGCACAAGAAATGATTACAGACTAAAGTACAGATTAAACTGACCTAATTCTAGGGCTTGATACCTTTATATCTTTATTGAGGAAGTTTCTGCACATCCTTCATTCATATACAAGATAGACTCGTTCTAACGATAATCAATATCGTCTTTCGCTACAGTTTTGCAACTCCGTCTACCTCTAAACAAAGTCATACTATCTGAAGAGTAATAATGAAAGTAACAAAGATAAACAATGATACACAGCCATGTTGCTCCGTAAACAATTATTTAAAGCGGATTTATCTAATACAGAAGTATATAACACCATATAGATACCTAATACTGTTCAAAACTTCCTCTGATTAAAACATTGAAGATTTTCTACAGTTGCTTCCACTCTTTTCACTCTATAGCAACTTTTTGAAAGCTTATACTTCTCAAAACTGAGGGATTTCATCTTCCTATTCAGTAGATTAATGTCCTCTATTCATTGTGTGGTGAGTAAAATACCAAAAAGCAGCCTTATATCGTGCGTCCAAGTGATTCGGATACAATAAGCGCAAAAATCTCAGTTTGTTGATAACATAATAAGAGTTAAACAACTTTATAAATCAGAAATTATTTTTAAAATTACTTTAATGAATTCTAAGACTGATAAACTCATTTCAACTGCATTACAATTACTTTGCATTTGAAAAAAACAATTTTAAATAATTAGAGATTTTTTCGCTGATTGCACCTGAATCACTTGGACGCATGGTATGTCCATCCATTAAGTATCCATAATCTAGTCTAAATGGTGTCCACTTGATTTGGAAATTGAAAATTCGTACCTTTTTCGTAATAATCATCCCTTAGTCTAAGTATCCTGGGAATAAAAGGTAAAAATTCAAAACAAAGGTTTTTATGCAGAAATGTTAGTATTCCTTAAAAATCCAAGAGCCTCAAGAGATGAAGAATTTCGATAGGTTCTTTTTCACTATATCCCTTTTTAGAAGTAGAGCATGAAGCGTCCCATTAAATTTGAAATAACTTTGATTTTATTTAGAATTTTGGATGTCAAAACCATGTATGATAACATAAGTTGAAACACACACAATTTTGATATTGTTTTTACTTAAGCTTTTTATTATTAGCATACGCACTTGTTTATAGAATAGAAATTACAGCACAACGAATACTAGGATTAAATAGTATTGATAGTGAAATAAAGTGAGGGTGAAAAAACCGAAAATATGCCTAAATACATATGAAATCAGGGATCGGTGTATAAAGAGTTATTCATCAATCATCAAACCATAGAAATGATACATAGTCAAAGAAAAAATAAAAAGATAAGGAGTTGCTCTTCGACTAGACAGTGAAATTTATTAAAGGTTCAGAGTTATTATACGATTCAGAATCAAACTAAGTCCAAAACCACGTTTGGTATAGAATCAAGCTGAAAACTGAAGTGAAATTTATCAAACTGAAAGTTTTGAAATTAGGTACGTAATCAAAGTGGAATGGAAATAGAGCTTGAATCGAGTTTTGAAATTTGCTCCGGAGTCAAGAGTTGCAGTCCAGTCAAATTTTAATAATGATTCCGAAGTCAAAAGTCGAAGTCAAATTGTTGGGTGACTTCGAATACTTGGGATTTATCGATAGAAACTTAGAAGCAAGATGGAACCAATCATAAATATTTTTCGACTAATTTCAAATCCTTATTACCAATAACTCAACATAAATGTAGTATATTAAACTATCAAAAGACCAAGATGAATAGAGATAACTTATACATCAATTCAGAGCTAGTCGAGTAGTCAGCTAGACCTACACCACTCAATGATAAGTAACACTTGGAAATTAAAATGTATATTTATTCTTTGGAAATAACGAATTAATGATTAATGACACTTGACTTATTCAACTTATTATAAGCTGAAACGTATTCACGGGTCCCTCAGTATAACTCGACGAGTAATTTTATCATGAATTCAGGACAATTTTTAAGCCCTAGCTTTGAGCTATTATCGGAAGCTAATTCAAATTATTGATCTTGAAATTTAGTGAAGAGAAATTAGGAACCGTGGAAAAAAACTAAACATCGAAGATTCAACTCTGAATAGTTTGAAAAACTAAGATTTGAAGAGTCACCTTCAAAAATTAGGGAAACAATAATGGCTATCGTTTCGACCGAAAACTTTGCTCAGTTACGAAATTGAAATTTTGAATCACACTTCTAAGGCAAGAGTTAACCTTAAAACGAAAATAAAACGCAAAATATAAGTTCTCCAAAAATCCACACACAAATTTAATTTTATTACTCTGTTTCTCAAGTAATTATATGCACTGTTAGTCATAAGAACCACAGGAAGTTATTCAAAGCGAAAATACAGTGATGCAGGACAAATTGTAGTCCTTGCATGCAAGAGATCAGAGTTAATTTCTTGATCAAGTTCAGATCAAAGTTAGATAGAAGTCATGATGAGACCCCACAGTTGCGTGGTTGGTGTTCAGAGTAATTAAATGCGCTATTAAACCGAGTAATAGTCGCCGATTAGTGGGACCAATAGCAACACGATCAATTGTTCAGACCGATGGTAATATATTCAACATTTTAACCAGACCACCGGTTATCAGAAGTATTCGACGAAATACTAATCAAACATCTGCACATTTGTTGAAGTTCCGCTACTCATTTCCAACTAACACATACCACAACTGGTCCACCATTGTCCGTTACATTCCACAAATCGGCAAACCTACTGAAACGTCGCCGCACAATAAATACATCGAAAAAACACATATTCCCTTATTTGACTTCAAACAGTACGACGAATTTTACAAATTGTTCGACCTCGAATAAACCGCTTACACAGAACATGTCGCACATGAACTACATTTCAGCATCAAAGCCCAAATAACCTTACATTGTACATAAAGCAAATACCAAAAAATATTTTCGTAATTGTTGCAAATAGTAAACAAACGTAGATGAGGATCGGTATTCGAACGACAGGCCTTAGGTAATTACAGCACCGGTTGTATTTATACTAGAGTGTCAGAGACCGTTCAATGGTGCTTACTTCGAATGGATCATTTCGAATGGACAAACAAAACAAACTTTAAACGAGTTTGAAATTAAAGAGAGAAACGCTGGTTATTCGGCGCTCTATTCTAATGATATTAGCAAACCGGCACCGAAGATCCAAGTTTTTATGTACCGTCGCTACGCGAACGAGACTCGAAATATCAATAAGATGCCGCGCTAAAGGATCATTAAACCGATGAAAGGGAAGTCATTACATAACTAAATTTAACGGGTTAATACCCGCATTTGTACGTTCATCGTCGTACCAATGGGCACGGTGAAAAACAATTTTTCAAGAACACCAACGAGTGGATTGATCTTCGGCTAGCCACTTTAAATAAATACCGCGTGTCGTTTTGTTTGCACGAGACGAGTTCACACTCGCGGAATATTCTTGGACTTCGCGAGACTATACTTATTAATTCGCGAATGCAATTTGAACGCTCTCACGATGATCATATGGAGAACGAACAGTGTTAGATGTGCTATTTTTCAAAACACCATTTATTATGCAGCGCCACATCTACCGTGTTAGGACTGCTAATCAATCTCTACAACGTACGAATACATTCGTTTGATAACAATTACAATAAGCATCCAGGTGCGATTGGTAACCAAACGAATTCAAACGAATTTCAATATTTACGATCAACATGCGCAAACACTTTACGCCAAAAAAGTAATGATTGGTTTTCCCTCTCGTGCCATTGCCAATTCACCATTTAGATGTAAGAAATGAAAATCTCATCAGCTACGTAGATTCGTTCGCCGAAGAAGAAGGAAAAAGCCATGACCTAGTGCACCAATAGTCCTATTGTTTCCATACATACTGGTTGTGGCAAATTGCTTTAAATTGAATAAATTCAAAGTGTCGGAATTACATTGAAGTTTAATGCTTTACCATAATGAGATTAACGAATAGTAATAAGGATTCGCTTTAACCGCATGTTTATGTATACAATACCGGTACCAATTACCAATAAAATTTTACGAGCTTCGGCACTGTGTGATTTTTTGGCAATGCGTGTCCAACCTACTTTTTCAATTGGGAAAATTATTCTTACGATATTATTTATTAACGAAAGGCATTTCAAGTATCCGGCAGTTGTATTACTAAGCCAACAACAGTAAGTGTTTAATTTCTTTGGCTGAGTTTTTAATGAAAAAGTATGCTATTACATCCTAACTGATTTGGGATGAGGGAAGACTGTATCTTCACGTTTGACCCTATTTGCAGCTGATTATCTGATATCATTTATACTATGTATGGCATATCTTTTCGTCTGTTAGATATCTCAGAAAATACAGCGGATATTCATAAAAATAGTTCAAACTTTATTGAAAAGACGTTTGTATAGTGAAGCTGAAACTGTTGTTTTACTCGAATTATGAGAAAGTCGGAAGTACCACCAAAGGCTCAAGATTTTTTATCTAGGTGTCATATCATAGAATAAAGGAGCTGAAGCAGAAAACAATTTTTTGAGCAGGGACTACTCATGAAATGTCCTGACTTCCATATCTTGAACTAATCTACTTAGAAAACTCAAACATTACTATCGCACCCCTACTGCAACAACACCACATCTCAACAAAAAAATCATTGACTGCAAAAACACCACATCTCAAAAAAGTACCAAAAATAATTTGCGTAGCGAAAATCTGCCTTTACCATTGGAAAGAACGTGAAAAATTAGTAAGGATCAATTTAAAAAAAATGAATTTGAATTCGTATTTCGTTATTTACAAAGCAAATAAAAAGCAATTTTCTTGAGTTTCGGTTATTTGTTGAGATGTGGTGTTGTTGCAGTAGGGGTGTAATATGACTTCTTGATGTCATGTTAAAAAGTAGCCAAGACGATTGATGGTTAAAATTTGAGGAAAGTTTAAGGAATCTTAAATAGCTCACATTAAATAATAAGGAGTCATATAATTACTGGAAACAAGAACTATACTATAATTATTCAATTCCATCTTTATAAGTTGTATTGGAGAGAAGAAAGTTGAAACATTTGCTAGCAGTTTTGCACTCTTCTTCTTAAATACAACTTTTCAAATGACGGCGTAATCCACGATAAGTAAGCTTGGAGAGGAGCTGCAGCAAAAAGCAAGAAAATTCTCCTTTGAAGGAAAAATCGAGTCAGAAAATTTTCATCAATTGTCCAATTATTCTTACCAAATATACCAAAGAAGGTCAAGGTTACTTGAAGACCAGAATATGTCTCGCTGAATTCAAGTTAAAATAATTCAAAATGGTGTATAGCCAAAATTCGAGGACAGTTAGATGACCTTCAAATGGTTCAAATTTCATAAATATGGTCTTATATGATTCATGGGCACCAGAAGTGCTATATATTCTAAATTCAACTTCTTAGATGATTTGAAAAGAACTAAGTGGACATTTACAGCCTTCGTACTAGGTATGCAAGTTTGGACAAGCCGCCATTAAAAACTCAGCTTCCGTAGTTCGATATGACTGCTTACCGTTTTTCTTTAATTCTATTATAATCAGCTGACAATAAGAAGCTTATTAACAATACGCGGCAAACATATGTGTTTTCCAATATACTGAATTTACAATCCGTTCACATGTTTAACGCGAACTGAGAATGCAACAAAACCGGCTTTCCAGCAGCCTCCTCCGCAAATACCTAAATACGGTCGTTCAGAATATTGGAGCTTCCTGTTCGACAATACCAAGCAATGAAGTCCAAATTTTGTTTGTGAACTAAGTAGGTATTTACTGAAGCCATGATAATTGTTTCACTATCAAATTCTACAAAGAATTCCCCACTTATAGTCGCGCCACTGTCAATATCCCACTTCAAACAGAGAACCCAGATATTACGGTATCAAATGCAGTACTTGATGAAGAGGTTCGCTATTTTATATATGACTGAAATGAATATCAAGATGGCTCCAATCCGCCAACTCATAGATTCGGGTGATCGTTGATCTTGACATCTTCGTCAGATATTCCAATCATCCGGGTTCATTTCGCGGAACTAACCGTACGAAGCGGCTAAGATGATATGCTGAAACATTCGGCCACTCGCGGCGCACTTAGCATTGCAATAAATTTGCCATCAAATCGTGCCTAGATGATAAAAATTTCGCAACGGATCTTGCGAATATTTAAACGATGTATTTAATATCTTTATTTGCCTGCTGCGAGTTTGGGGTATGCCAGAATTTCACTAATCTAACAGGACATAAAAATATTGCATCTAGTGATTTATGTACTTCCATCTTCATAAACATTAGATAATCCAAGCCGGACCACCAAATTAACGGTAATTATTTCACAAAGGTAACGCTAATTATTCATCTGTGAGTTGGTAAAATAACTAATTATGTGTAAGGCAATGGTTACTTATGAGCATACCCTTTGGAGGGAAAAATTGAGAACAATTTTACGCCAAAAATTCGTGTCGTAGATGCACTTTAGCGACCCAATTCCACTCGTATAGTGGACTACTCGTGCTCATAACGAACATCCGAGCGCCGGCTATGTTCAAAGCTCTTGGCAAATGATTGATTCATCTTTAATGAAGAATTCGATATCCGTGTAGTCGTCTCGCGCGCCCAATACCGCTAATTTTCATTGTTGCTCGTACAAGCGTGTAAACCGCGTGACTACTCAAGTTCACGCGTCGTTACCGTGCACCGCATACATCGAGATGGAAATTTAGACGCATTAAATGCGATTTTAATAAGTACCATGACCGTATATGGTAACGAAACGAGGTTACTCAAAAATCATCCACATAAGCGCTTCTGCAATATGATAAATTATCAAAAAAAACTGTCCATTTCTTAAGTGCTCCGCAGACACACTGTTCTGAAATACTAACATTAATTAAAGACCTTGGTATGGCGTGAAAAACCTCTTGTAATTAATTCATTCCGTATTAAAACTATCTTAAGAGCTTACACCTTACATATACCAGGAACCAACGGGTAAGCTTATGTAATACGAACATTAATAAGTTCGACATCCTAAGTACGGGTTATTTGGGCCGGAAATTATATAGACTGGAAAAAAAATCTGATAAACTACCACACGCGGTCGACTGCATGGCCATATTTTGACAATGTCGGCATGTTTTGTATCTCGTTTGATGCCGAGGTGGTACCAGATCGCCTCGAGGACTATACATAGTAAACAATCAATGACCCTCCGAAACCATTCATGCAGGTATTTACATTTCTCATCGATAGACGACGTCAGTGACGCGGATACTCCGAGATTATACACCGTCGTTGGTACATAGTGAACCTATGTGGGCTTACGGAAGCGCGCGAAAACCCCATTCTCATAGAATATCATCGGCCACGTAAACACGTGTTGTGGTAATGGGATCGCAAATAAATCACAACTTACAAATATCGGCCAACAAAAGCGTTCGAGAAAACTGAATCGATCATCAGTCGTATGAATGATTCTCACGACGATGTCCTAAATTTATCGATGCGAGGGAATTTTTTCAATTACTTGTTCCAGAATGTACCCACTTGCATTTCCTATCGCCAAATATGCGGCAACAATTCGAATGAAAATATCCGCCAGATCAGCCCAGTAGCCGTTAAACTCCGGTTACATTTACGAGCTCGATGATGGTTTTAAACCCACCAATGACATCTATATTCAACGTATGCCGGCTCGGCGTTTTTCATTGAACGCTCGTTAAATTATTCAATAACCGAATAGCGCATGAGCGCGTTGGAAATTTCCAATAATCGAAGAAATTCGTCGAATACTCCAGCAACCATAAAATTAGCGATAGAACGAAAAATTTGCCACCTCGGCCAAGTCGTTACTACAACGTTAAACGCCCGTACCTACTCCAACAACTGCAAGAGTTGGCAGGATCGTTATTCCTTTAACTAGTTCTCACGAAAATAAAAAAAAAGCCACAGCGTAATACGCGTAAGAATTTATAATATGCTGATGGCGAACGGAATTCCGAAATGAAAATGATCGTGAATTGAAATTAAAATTAGTATAATTGA
The DNA here is from genome assembly GCA_009761765.1 of Phenacoccus solenopsis. Lineage (NCBI taxonomy): Eukaryota > Metazoa > Arthropoda > Insecta > Hemiptera > Pseudococcidae > Phenacoccus > Phenacoccus solenopsis. Next base: position 29,686,085 of record CM019752.1, read on the forward strand.
TGACTGTGAACTATGCTCCGTCGTCGTCGCGTTACCAATGCGAAATAATAAGATGGCGCGAAGTAATCAATTTTTCAAAACTTTAAAATATTTCAACTGGTTTCTTGTCGTTGGTAATTACCACGCTAACGTGTCAAATTCAGTTTCCGTTTTTGTCACGAAAAATAACTGTCGTTGGTCATCGACGTTATTTTGTAATCGAGGTAATTGCATCATACTGGATGAGAGTTTCGGCTAGGGTCATTCGTTCTCATCTTAGTAATGGTCCGAGCTGTTTGAAGTACGTACCGCGTCAATGTAAGAGAAGGTATATGTTTTGACTATATTTCATTTATGCAGATATTTGCATAATGTAACCAACGACTGGAAGGTCGACATTAAATTCTGAAATTACAATTTTTTTTCATTTCACCATTATAATTATTTTTGGAGTATTTAGCAATTTTTCAAATTTAAAAATTCAAATTTCCTCGATTTTTCCACTAGTTTTACCCCAAACGAATGATTTTCAAATTATACACTTTTAGTTGAATTTTTAATAAAAGTCGGAGTTATTATAAACTTTCTGATTTCGAAAGAAAGAGTCGGGGGAAGAGATACCTTATATCTTATTACATTTCAGATCATTTGTAGTTGTTTGACTAATATCCAATTAATTCATAGCGCGAGATGCTACATATGATTATCGGTCAAAATTCGCTAAGATGTTTCATGTGAAGCTTTTAATGTATTTATTTCAAGATGTTTGATTCAACTCAAAACAATAATAATTCATTTAAATTCCAAGAACGAGTAACGGGACCCTAGTACTTCAGCGCACTAAGTGGAGTTGGAGAAAAACTGAAGCAAAAAACAGCTTTTTGAGGAAGTTTTAAACAATGAAAATTCAAAAATACTCCATATATTTTCTTCAAATGCTCCTAGGAAGCTAAAAATTCTAGTGTGAGATTAAATAAGAACAATAATATCATTTATTCTTGAAGAAGGTTTGAATAAATAGTCGATGACTCAAAATTTTTAGAAAGATCGAAGAGCCCCAAAATAGCTTATATTTGATAATGTATCCTCATACGATTAAAGAGGCTTAATAATATAACACATCTCATTACAAGTTGATAGAAAAGAGGAAGCAGAGGAGCTGAACTTTTAGTGATAGCGGGAGTACTTCAGTCCTTTTTAATTGCTGGAAGTAATAAAAACAAATTGTTTTTAAAGAATACGAGGAGAGATTACAGTCCCTAAAACGTAGTGTAGCCGATTGAAGAGTTGAAAATATTCAGTTATGACTTGAATAAGCGGAAAAGAGTTAGCATACAAAAATACCAGTTTTCTAGTTTTTTTTGTTTCTTAAAAAAAGGTATCAAGTTGGATGGGTGATATTTCGGTTTTTTTTTCTCAAGAAAAAAGGAGAGATCATAACAATTGCCAAACGACCTCAAAATGACGTCATAAAAATTTCAGCCCTCTAACTCAATTTTTACACCTTCCCAACTGGGGTAAAGTTTTAAAAATTTTACAAAAAAAAATCATGCAATTAAAGGATTGTTCAGGTTTCAAATCCATATTTTGTCATTCAAAAAATGAAAAAAATTCTAGCCACCAGTTTTTTTTTAAATTTATGCGTCTGTAAACCGTTTTCAAATTTTCTTCAAAAAGCAATAATTATAGTTGTTTTCAGAAATGAACGATAAATCAGTAATTTATTGTTCGTGTACCTGGTATGGGCTCAGTTTAGGCTTTTTGGGACTCAACAGGTAAAATATGCATCATTTTTGTTCCGAAGGATTTTTAAAGACTGAGCTTTTTGATGCTGAAACATGTACACGAAGTCATTTTGAAGCAAGAATGTAATATTTTTAGAAGCTTTATGAGATATTTGTGAGATAAAAATAGAGCATGTTTTCCCTTTTGAATCCTAAATAACGTAAACTGAGACCGTTTTCAGAACATGACCAATCAATTCCCCATTTGCCGTTCATTTCCAAAAATAACCAAAATTGTTGTTTTTGAAAAAAAATTCAAAACGGATTAGCGAATTCTTAAATTTCAAAAAAATTAACGGCTATAATTTTTTTCAATCTTTGAATAACAAAATATGACTTTGGAATGTTAAAGAATTTGCAATTTCCCGAAAATTCAAAAACTTGAAAATTTTATCAAGTGTCCATCTTTTTTGAAGGAAGGGTCCGAAAACTGAGTGAGGGCTGAAATTTTTATGATGTCCTTTTGAGGTTATTTTACACATGTAAGACATAGGCATCTACTAATACGTGCAATTCGTTAGAAAGAGACAGAAATGAAGTTTGATCCTTACATCTATTTTATTTACCTACCATTCTTCATCCTCCCCCTCGCCCCTCGAAAAATTATAATTTTTTTCTCTATTTTTATTTAATTTATGATTTCTTTACTTTCTTCATGATTTAATACTCTAGTACAAAAAAATTTACTATTATTTTTGAGGAAAATTTCGGTATGGTAGAAAAAAGTAATTCTCAAACCTAATAGAAACGGAGTACATTTAACAAAATGGGACAATAAAAATTTAGTCATTCAAACTTGAATTTGCTTCTCCTATGAAAAATTCTACTTTTCTCATCATCAATATGACAAGCAAAACATTTTCTGCCTAATCGATACCTATGATGCATTAGGATGCTAAAAGATTGTAAGTAAACGAATATTTTAGGAGTTCAATATGACCCTTCAAGCTTGAGTACAAACGGACTCAAAATAACATGTTTCAAAATTCAAGGAAAGTTCGAGTATCCTCAAACAGCTGATATTTAGTGAATAAGAACAGACTCGGATCCAGCAGGCGAGTCACCGAGAAAATCTCGGTGGGCCGTGAAGCATTTGGGCCTATTGAGGTAAAAATTGGGCCACTTTAATGTACAAACTTTGATTAAAAAAAAAGAAAAAAATTTATAAATCCATAATTTAAAAAATGAGAGAAAGAATTGGACCGATTAATACTAATTGGGCCATTAAAAATCGGATTTCTCGATGGGCCGCTAAATTTTCCCATTTCTGGATACAGCCCTGAGTAAGAACTTATATAGGGGTGAAGTGATTAATAGCATTTGCTTTATTTGCAAATCTAAATATTTCAAGAAAAATGAAAATTTAAAATTTAAAAAATCTCTAATAGTGTTCATTGTTTGTAATTGTACAAGAGCAACGAGTTTGGTCTACTTTACTGGCTTTGGGTTGTCCAGTAGATTACATGTTTGAAATATTTTCATTTTGATAGATAAATCAATGACCAAATCACATTATTTTTCTACATCTTTTGGTAAAGAAGAAGTCAAAAACAAAATCGTAAAGCCAGATTTGGGTCATAGAAAAAGATTAAAAAATCAAAAATACTCAAAAACATTTACTGATTTTCATTTTTTTTTTTGCATGAATCAGCTGCTTGGAATATTTTTCTTAAATACTTAAAAAATTTGTTTTTTTGTTCAAAAGTTCATAAAATTTCGTACTTTTCTTCGAGAGATTTTAGTACTGACAAGCGATGGAGAGAGAGAATGTACGGAATGAATTTTTATATCACTTATTGCTAAAAAATTGAAAAAAAATCCAAATAATAAACATTTTACACGCATAAAGAGAAATTCCTACTCTAAGATAAGTACTACTCTGAGCTGTTCTATTATCAAATCCTTCTTTACTCTCTTATGTTGGACCTTTGAGTTAGGAATAGCGTTTCAAATGATTTTTTAATATTCGGGTACCGACAGCAAACAGAATAGTGAATTATTTGATTTATCAATCCGTAAAGCGAATTCAATTAACAAGCCGGATGATACTTTCAATTATTTCTTTGGTTACTAAATAAGCACGATACTCATTTCCAATTCTTACCGAGTACCCATACATCTAATCCAACGCAGATAATACAAAGCGAGCCAACAAGGCTACCTCGAGAATTCACCTCTGCCAGCGCATCCCACGAAATGCATATGAAATTCAAACATGCACGCGCCATACCAATATAAGCCTATAATTAAACCAGCCTAAAAATACTTCACTGGTTATGTCAGCTATGCACCTGAGTCGAAGAATTATAAATATCGCAGTTATTGTAAAAATTCCCCTACGTACGGAGAATTATTTCGTTCAATTGAAAAACCGTTGAATGGCATGCACGTTGCACATCGCCCATCATTAGGGTATCATACGCATATGATTGGTGTCATTGCTCTTGCAAATGATATTCATGTACCTAGGCGAGCGGCAGAGGAGGACTGCATTTAGTTATTTTTAAGAGCACGTTCGTAATTTATAAAATGCAAATTATGTAACAACCGAGTTGTAATTCTTCCTTCGATACTTTTGATAATTCCGCCTACCACGGATGATGGTTTTATCGCACACACTTTATGGAAACGAGCCGACTGAAACCGTTCGATGCAGGGATCTCGCGGGCTCTCTCTTCGTGCCCATCAATTGCATAGAAGTCTTTTCGGGAGCACGATTTTCGCACAATTTTGCCAAATTAAATGCGCCGTTTGAGCCAAAGAGACCGCGACATTCCATCCAACGAACGAGCATACATTCTCAAATGGCTACTTGGTACTTGCAGATCATCGATATCATCGATTATAAGTACTCAGTTGACCTGTGAGCCATATTTTCCCACGGTATATCGAACTTATCGTTCGCATCTTTGGATTTTAAAAATTCATAAATTTCTTCGTTCGCATCATGTATCGAGTATGTATAGAAGAGGGTACCAGCTTAGCTGTTTATTTTTTTTTTTCATTTTGTAAAGTCAAGTGGTAGTATAGATGAATCCGTTATATCGATTCGTATAAATTCGATTCCATTTATATGGGCTCGTTTCGAGTTAAATGTGGGCTGAAATACGTTCACCAGTTGCACATGTAAACTGGTTTCACATAAGGTTATGTTTTGACTACGCTGCCGTCTAAAATTTACCATCGACGCACTAGCGGTTCGCCAATTCAATCGTCAAGGACGACGCGATCTTTTTTAGGGTTTTCTATTGTAATTGCTTTGTTTCTTCAATTAGTAGCCAATCAGGGAATACTATTTATTGAAACTAGATGTGAGACAAAATTAGAAAATGAGAATTATTAATAATTTCATTTGCAAAAGATGAATAATCATACTTATTGATGAAAATTATTTATTTATTCAATAAAATATTCTCGTAATATTCCTAAAATAAGATGAAATAATGAAGTTTTTGTATTATTTAGTGATACACGACAATCCGCTAAAAGTTGTGCCTTTTCTCTCATTTTCAAACAAGAGAAGTGATAACTGATAATGTGATGAACTGATAATAATGAGATTTCATATTTTGTATATTTTCTTTTAAAACTTCGATACAGGAAAAAATATGCTAAGTTCACAAAAGATTCCTTCATCGTACCATCAACTAAGAAAATACCGATATCAAAATTGGGCACAAAATTTCCTTCTATGAGAAAGTAAATATGAAAGATATTCAATTATTCGAGTAATCAAATGCAACGCGATATTTATATTCAGTCAAATATTATTTTGATAAGAGTAATGTTTATTATGTCATTCATTGTACTTTAAATTGAAGACTGAAGAATACTGAATCCTTTTACCTGCAAATACATTTTCATTTTTCTTTCTCCTCCAAATATCTCTCGTTTTGTTCATCTAAAATATATTGCGATTTTTTTTTTTTAACAGAAATTAACATCGTCACTCTACATATCAACAGAAAAAAGAGAAGTCATGAATCAGTACAGATGGTTCGAAATTTAAAGTGGTAAGTTGCATGGTAAGTTACCGGTAATTTACCAGTAGTTAACACAGGATGAATTCCTTACATTCTCCCGGTCATTTAAAAACTGGTTTTTGTGTCTATTTGGCGAAATTTTAGATCATAGATCAATTTTTTTCAACAAAATTTAGTTATTTACATGAAACTTGGTAGTTTTAATACCTTTAAATTACTTTAATTACCAGTAACTTACCGGTAAATTACCCGTCGGTTACCCAAAAATAAATTACCGGTAATTAACCATCACTAATCAGAAGAAGAGAAAAAATAGTTCAAACTACCTTCCAGCAGAAAGCCGCTATTGGACTTCCAACTACTGCAGTACATGAAGGAGCTCGGAATTCACATTCTCGTGGCGTGTATTGTCGTGATACTCTACCAAGAAAACCTCGTAAAAAAGAATGCGCGATTTTATTAATTAATATTGTTAACAAACAATTATTGTGATGAGGCTTACCAAAAGGCAAGCGGCCATCTTCCACGCTACATATTATTATTGAGCTTAATTACAAGCAAAGCGAAATTGCAGTATTGTAAAAAACAAGAAGTGAGTAAAGCAAATAAGAATAACAAGAATAAATAAATTTCACTTTAAAAATGAAAAATAATAAAGGATCTAATTTAACCTAAATTCAAGAGATCATATTCTGGTCATGAACTAACAGTCCTAACACTACATACAAAAGTGAACCTCTCGAGGTCGATTCAATAAGTACAAATACATAGATATGGAAGATTCATGAAATTATGTAATTTTCCCTCCAAAAGCCATTTCTAGATTTAATTCTCTTCCAAATTCACTTGCTAGGCTAAAACTTAAGTAACTTAGTTACTCGACCTCACTTTATCATACGAAATTCAAATCAAAAATTTTCAATCTTCTGTTCATCGATACCTCTTTTTTCCCTCCAATATGACGTGTGAAGGACTGAAGGTGAATTTAGAAGATCGTATACATCTTCTTATTTCCAGTATCCAGTAATTACGTGAGTCCATACGAAGCACATTTTCACTTATTAGAGGCTCCTCATCAAGCTCTTTTAAAATTTTGATGAACCGCCATTTTGGATTCATTTTGATTCCAAATTCAAGGGTCATATTCAGGTCTTAAAGTAACGCTAAATACAAATTTTGATCGTTTTAGATCGATTTGGTGGGGAGATATGGAAGATTAAAGAAATATTATGATTCAAGACTTCCTCAAAAAGTAGTTATTTCCTCTAACTCCACTCTAAATACACATGGAAAGCTGAAAAACGGATATGTTGGTGTGCTCGACTTGATCGTTCATATGAAATCAAAAATGAAAATTTTGAGTCGTTTGCCTTTCCTCCAGCTCCCTTTAAAATTTAAGTCACACACCATTTTGAGGTGAATCGAAAATTTTTTCATCTTAAACATTCCAGGATACGACTCAAATACGAGCTTTATTCGATTAGTGGTTTAAACGTTTTTAGAAGATTAACAGACGTTCACTGAATTTTTATACATTAAGAAGATAACTGTGAACGAATGGACTTTATGGAATCACTCGCGACCACAAACAGTAATATTCATTAAGTCGATGCCGCGAAAATGTACGTTCGAGGTTGGGTCTCGAAGAAATTTCTCATGATATTGACCGCCGGTTCGTACGTAAATTACGGATGCGTTACGTAATTAATGGTACAAATGTGAACGCGATTGCATTCGGTCGGCGCCCATCGCGAGAATGCGCAATTTTGTGGTCAATTACTGGCATGATGTCTGAAACCAGCGGAATCCGTTGCTCGGCTTCGTCGTGATTGATAATAAAAGAATTTGTAAATCGTGATATTAACAACCACCGATATCGTATGAAGTGTGAAGTCGAGAATACCAGCCGAATATAAATTATACACAATGCTTCAAAATATATCGAAAAATAACCAATGACCTATAGTTACATAACCATCCCTAGCGGAAGGCTACACGTAAGTTCAATACTCTCGGTATACAGTTTACTCTGTATAACCGTTAATCGGCGACAATACATTTCAGCTAAACAGATGAAAAGCCCCATTAAACTGCGTATAAAACGAGCATTTTATATCGAAGGCTAACACGACCATTTCGCTGATTGATTTTCTTCCGACTTTCGCATATCATTCTGTCTTTTGCGAAATTTACGAGAACGAACGGCTTAAGCGCGTCCATTAAACTAACGTTGAATAATGTTGCACGACCGAATTCAAATGAATATCCATTTATCAACCGGTACCATGGCACACGTCCGCGACCGCCGTCGATGCTCGAAATGCTTTACGTTGGATGCTATTGAAAACGAATCCGAAATCGAGCATTTTTTCGGGCTTAAATTAATTCTCATTCAAGCGTTCGGTTTCTTGACCCTGCGAGGTCGTCATACACCGAACGAAACGCGCCGTTAATTGGCCGCGTACTTCGAAAATTACTCCGAAAGATCAGTCAGCCGATGCAGATTACCTTATCATTTGTATAAAACTTTAACGAAACGGTTGACGCGACCGCGTACAACGGGGCAAAAAATTATACCGACGCTTTGATTACAATCACGCGTTACTATACACTGGAACTCCCAGGTCGTGTATCGTCCGAACATAATTATCGTAATTATAGGTAAATCGTTGACAACGTATCGCGCCATCGCGTGGATCCGGACACGCCGATTCTTTCGTAAAAATGCGAAAGTGTAAAAAAATTCTATCGCAGAAAAACCAATCAACTGAGTAGACTTAAGGGTGATAATCTGTGATACGTGGTACGCCTCTATTTAAAGTACATTGGCCTCGTTATACGCTGCATAAGCGAATTATAATGAATACCATGGCCACGTGAAAAATTACTCGCTAATTAAAGGTAAACAATATCTTCCCTTCGCTGATGACTTCTCGCGAAGAATTTTTTTTCGTCATTTACTAATGCGTACAACCGACACGCGAAATCGGATACGTTGACGTGAGAAAGTCCAACCAATCGTCCTCCTGGTTGAAGTCTTTGTATGAGAGTTCGCCATCTCTAACACGTAGTTCGTCGACTTCCTCAGGAAGCTCTAATCAAATTTTAACAACCTGCATTAAACGGATAGTTTGTCAAACAAACGAGAATTTCAGCAGCAATTCGTAGCCACTGGCATCGTGTATATGATCGCCCAGAAACTCGGGGGAATTTTTTTTCATCGATGACACTGGCGATTTACTCACGTAGATATAATTAATTAGCCTAATTAGCGCTCCATCGTTATGAAAAAAATCGAATAAATATTTGTTTTGGAAGTTGGCTTTTTATTTAGCACCTAACAAGATTAGATCAGCGTCGTAACTCCATATCACTACGCAAGCTAATTTTCTATTTCTTTTTCAGATTATTCATAATCGCTTGCTTATGATTTTTTATTTCATTCGTGTATTAAAAATTTTTTTTTTGAAAATACGATTATATACGTTTGTCTTATAAACCCTATTTTATAAATACGACACAGAATAGGCCAAATTTAGAATTTTTTTCAAAAAGTGAAGGGGACAGGATGGAAGTAGTTTTTGAATGATCTCAAAAATAGGTCATAAAAACTTCATTCGCCCAACTCAACTTTTAGATCCATGAAAATAAAGCCAAAGTTTTAAAAATTTTCAAACAAAAAAAATTTCTGGCAATTAAAAATTTTTTCACCTTCCAATGTTATTATATTGTAATCCAAAGGCTAATAAAATTTTACTTTTATATTTAATAGGTTTATTTAAACAGTTTTTAAATTTTTTTCAAAAAGCGCTAATTTCGATTATTTTCAAAAATGGACGACTAATAGATAATTTGCTGTTCACGTGCACAATACCTTATAAAATTAATTAAGGTTATTTTGCACACTAGTGGAATTTTCGATCTTTACTTCGACTAAGGGCTCCGCTCCTGCCCACTTCGCGGCCCAACCCCATTTTCGGTCTTTAGTTTTACATTTTTCATCAGTTTTTAAAGTTGAAAAAATCTAAATATTAAAATTATGTAGCATTTTTTACAATCCCAAGAGCGTCGAAACTATAGACATGATATACTGTTACAGACCTAACAAATTGCAATGATCTCAATCTTTCACAATACTACCCGACAAACAATTTGTGTATACGAACTTACAAAGTCACGCACAAATGATGTTCACAAACTTTCGACCACTTGTATATGATGTGGATGCGATTCATTTAGGCATTAAAGAAATTTTATTTATGCCCTTTATTCTTGCTAATATCATTCAAATATATAATTCGTTTTTATGAGGGAAAGACTTTTGCCCTAGCTAGTATAATTCGGACATATTTTGTGTATACAATTTATATTTATGTACACTTTGGGTCCAACTGTAGTTCCCACCATTCCCACTTCCATTCCCATTCGCTATTTTATATTATTCACCAGCGACATGATGAGATTACTGAGCAGATATAAACAGAACCAAAAGAGATGATGTTGCCTATACATACCTTCTATCGCGCACCCCAGCTCCCTTATGCGATCTCTGCCAAATCCAGCTCTCTGTAGTCCACCTTCTACAAGATTACCCACATTATTTCCCTTCTCGGAGCAGTCATAATCTTCCTTCTACCCTGCCCCGAGATCTATCGTCATTTCTTCAACGATGTTGACAAAAAAATTAAGGTAGTCAGGTGCTTAGTTTGGAGTGATAATAAGTATCTGACTACCTGAATTTTCGAGCTTTTGCCTATCTAGTTTATAAAAAATTGTCGAACAAATAAATAAACGCGGAAAAGTGAAAAAAATGACGTAATGTTTGCGTACTATCTAGATGTAACTCTCAAGATAATATAATGAAGAAAAATTTACTAAGGAAGCTTCTAAAGTGAACCCTCATCATAATCATAAATACCTCCTATATCATTATTTCCATTCCTCATACATCTTCTATATTAAGTTTTATTGCGTAGCTACAAATTCATTTTAAACTTAAGAAATAAAACTTGATATAAAAAATGGGTAGTGTTGAATAAATTGGAGCAAGGACCAAGACAGTAAAATTTTATGACCCTTGCCCTTATATATTTTTATGCTAAGTTTTATTACTTAACCACAAATTTACTCTAAGGTTAGGTAATGAAATATAATATAAGAGAAGTGTGGCATTGAATAGGTTAGAGAAAGGTCCAAGGCAATAAAATTTTATAACCCTTGCGACAACCTTTATAGTGAAAGGTGAACTTCCACCAGAAGGATCGAAAAATTTCACAACCGCAAGAGATATAAAATTTTATTACCAAAGAACAAAAAAACCAAATGCAGGTGAACCTTCACCACAAGTGTAGTAAAATTTTACTACCACAAGGGTTATAAAATTTTATTACCTCTGTCCTATATCCAGCTTATTCAAACAGTAGGAGTCCTTTGTGTTGTGAAAGTACTATAGCCTTAACATAGTCAGTGGGTGTTTTTTTATTGTCTAGGCAAGGCTATGATAAATGAACCAAGACCCAGGCGGTATACAGAGGAACAATAACTCTGGCATTTCGCTTTTGGTGAAGTTCAATTTTAATATAATAGTGAATAGTGATATGAGTCATGGAAATTCGAAAATAAGTCATTTTGCTTGATTTTAATGCAGAGCCACGTAAATCATTTCTGCTATTGCCCCCATCATAGCCTTCGATGGTTCTGTTGACAGACATTTTCTTCTATATAATAATTTCTTTTCTAATAAGTATATTTAGAGAAAGCACTTTTTCGCTTTTTATGTTTTTGAGTGGGGCTCAGGAGTTTGAGAGCACTTTGGATTTTTTAAAATTTCGTCTCCAAATAGTCTATACCTGGTCTAACTCCATAATAAGGATATATTCCATTTAAGTAATACAATTTCAGATTTTTTCGGTCATTTCGAGAGAAATTAATTACAGTTAACTCCTTAATACTGCGGTGAGTGGCTAAATATATACGACAAAATTAACGAATTCCTTCTCACTTCGAAGACATAGATGCCAAACAAGACATGGACTTATACGCTGAAACTTACAACTTCCAGTGATTTCAATGAAGGGCCAGAGAAACTAGAAGAGTTGAACGGGGTGCAATAATACATTTACATGGTTGTCAAATACCATTTACCTTGCTTGTACACACGTGCGGTTAAATACGCATAAATTTCGCCGGTATTTCGGCCTAGGCGCGCGTTAATTTAGTCGAAAAACTAAACTATTTCGTGATAGTTTCCAATATTTCAACAATTCTGACGTCTTCCCGTTATACGAACGTATACGAGGCCCGGAATAATGTAATTCAATGCCGGTCCGGTAATCTGAGAATCTTATCGTCTGGATTAAAATGTACATTCGCGTTATGTTTTCTGTTTGCGCAGAATTAACAATGCGCAACGAACCGCGAAAAATATTTTCGGCGGTTTCAACGCGTATTAATTCCGATTAGACAATCGGATATATTTTAATTAACGCGTCGTCGAGTCGGACAAGCGCCCCGTTGAAATTCGTGCACTGGCGCGCGGTAGCTGCGAAATAAATTACCACGGAACAGATTCAAGCGCGTTCTCGAGTGCGGGTAAAAATCGATAATTGAAATTTCGCCCGGCCGATACACGTGTTATAATTTATCCGGCTGTCACCGGTGCGTATAAATGAAGTTTAGATAGGTAAAAGCTCAATGAGGAAGTTACATTACCACCGGCTGGGAAGTGGAAAACGCGCGACTGCAAAGTTGATGAATTACGTCCTCTAAATGGACATATTATAACGATAAGCCATCTCGGCGGCCAAACGTTCAATTCGTGACTAACACTCGCCATGCTTTACCGCTTCGCGTTTTTCTTTCACGTACCGGTACGTTTAGAAAAATTCTCCGTTGGAAATTTTTCACCTCGAGCCCCAGCATTCAGGGCGTAAATGAAATATTTGTACAAATTTTCGAAACGTCTTCGAGCTAACGGGCAATCTCAAAGTTTTTTCGCTTTTATGGAATACGTGTGCTCGCCGTGGGTGGGGAGTTTACTTAAGTAATCTAACGTGCATTTCTTTGTTACGGAACTGTGGTTCTTTTGTTAGTTTGGTCGCGATTATGTATACAAACACTCGGCGAATTTGTATTTACCCGAATAATTTTGACTTTATCGCTTTCTATGCGTACATTCATTTTTACCGTTATGGTACACTTGATTCACGTGGACCGGGCGGCTACGGTGCGTTATTTTGAATGTGAAAAAATACCCGAAGAATTTTTTTTAGTTTGAGCTGAACTCGTCATTTGACATACGCTTCGAATAGCAGAATGAACTAAGAACTACGACCCTTCATGAACCCGAGTCATGAACTGCGATTGATCTGGACAGAAACCTGGACAATCAAAAATGTCTGTTCGATGATTTCGAAGCCGTGCAATTATTATCGTGAATGCAAAACAAATTTCCTGCTCTTTGTGCATGGTAATTGCAGTTGGTGGCAGTGAATGAAACTGATGTAGATTCGATGACATTGCCTTATTAATCCGTTGCATTGTCCGATGTCCATATAATGTACAACCACGAATTAGACAAAAAAGCTCAAGGTAGTGGCCTCTCATACCTACAAAGATATATCCCTAGCAATATAAGCAAAAAGGGAATCCCCACTTCTTAATCAGTGGCGGATTTAAGGGAAAGGCCCTGTCGGCAAATCAACTTCAAAGGAGCCCAACAAACGAACGACCTTGTTTTTGCCCATCGTAATAAATCAGAATCACAAAAAATAACGAAGTGAGTACCTTAATTAGAATTAAATCACTTTTAAAAGCACATCTGACCGTTTTCTCCGCAAATATATATATATAATTATTCAGCGGGTCCTTCTAGCTTGGGGCCCAGTCGGCAAATACTCATTTGCAGACCGTTAAATCTTCTACTGTTTGTAATGTATTATTAATTTGGGAGATATGCTTACATTTTTTATTTCTTATAGTGCCTATTGAGCTGTATTACATGGAATGTGTAAATAAATAATATATAAGTGAATAATACAGTATTATATATTTCACTTAAGAGAGTAAAATTCGTCACAAATTTTCAGAAGAGCTCAGAAACAGACCAACGGTCTCTTAGGAGGAAAATCTGGGGTGCTACTTCACCTCAACACCCCAGCCAGTCTAACGCTGGTTATGTAATTCGGATAACATCTTTTTGTAACGCATAATCTACAGTCATGCTGGCGTGTAAAAAAGCTCGCATTGCACCAACACAAATTACTATATTCCTCGGTTCGCGCCTTATAAACGAATTTCTTACTTATGAATTTGGTTGCTGGCGAGATTAATACATTCTGTGGTTTACACAGAGTAACGCCGATTCCGCAATCATGGCATTGTTGGGTTTATAAGTTGCCGCCGCGTTTTAAATAACAATAATAAACGCATTATTTTCCAATAATCGTGTAATCTAAACCGTACGTGATATTTCCGTTCTCGTATACGCGCATCTTCGCCATACCCTTTCCTCGTCGTAAGCGTACAAATTAGCGGCCGAAACCCGAAAATACGTGACTCGTTTCGTATGTGCGTATTAAAAAATTAAAATCTCGTAACTAGTACTCCAAAGGTGCCAGTAATAAGTCACATGATAACCCAATTGTTATCGAATGTGAGCATAGCATGTTCAAAAAGTTTCCAAACTTAGGTTCTCCAATAGACATTGATGCCATTTTTTCCCAGTGCTGAGAACTTCTTATAATTTATAATGTCCTGAGTGCATGTGTGAGGTTTCATTGATATTCGTTGGTTAGTTTTCGAGGTAAACATATTCAAGTGAATGTATCTTAATGTAGCAAGAGAACAAGAAAAGAATGGAAAAATTTAGGATGATATAAAAATAATAATGATTAATATAATTAAATTATTCAATTTATTTAATAAAATTATAATAAAAGAATTTCTATTTTGTAAATTTATTATTATTCATGAAATGATTATTAATAAAAAATTATATTTTTATAGGCCTTGGTAGGATACGGTATGTATCAAGAACAGACTGCATTGAAGTACTCTCCTGTTTGATCATAGGACGAAAATAATTTAATACTTTTATTCTAAAACTAAATTTTTCACAACTTTCATATGAATTTTTTTCTCAAGATCCATACTTGGAGGGATTGAGGGTGTTTGAAATTCAATACTTAAAGCGGATTCATTAAAGTTGATTCACTTATGCTATGTGACATTATACGCGCAAATGAAAAATGCATAATCGACAATTTGTGACAACACACCAGCCCAATTATAACTCTATGAGGGTTTCAGTCACCTTCCTTTAAACTGATATGTATTTGGAAGGTGTTACACATGATTATATAGTACACTACAAGCATTCTACTTACATGGAAATATTCATACTTAGATAAGCATAAATTTGGGGGTGAGGGGAAGGGGCTGAAATCTTCATAGATTCATAATTGTATTGGTATGTGGTCACAAATTATATAATTATGGGTTTTTTATTTGTATATATAATGTCATATAGCATAATTGAATCAATTGTAATACAAACCCAAAAGTACCAAATTTGAAACATCCCTATCTCTCCAAATATGGGTCACAGAACAAAAATGTTCACAAAAAATTTTTAGAAAATTTATTGTAGAATAAAATTGCACTGAACTATTTTCATCATTCGACCAAACTTTTAGGAGATATAGCAAAAGAACCTTTTTTTTTTAGAAGGTTCGAATCCTCCCTTCCTTCTTTCCTTCCTTCCTTCCTTCCTATAGAAGAAGCATACCAGCCACAAATGAGGATTTTCAATTGTTAGTGGACCTAGTCTCTCGATATTTATGAGAAAAAATCATTGTAGGGAATTTTCCAACAAAACAGTCCAATTTTACTGTACTAAAAATAATGTATTCTAGAGTACATATTTAAGGGATACATCTGTGAATTATTTTCCTTTGTTCTGATGTTTTCCAAGAGATAACAAAAATCAAAATTTTCAATTTACCAAGTATAGAGTCCAAATTTGTTGCTTCCACTCCATAATAGGTAACGTGATGAATGGAAGGGGGGAGGGGTAAAGTATAATCTGTCGTGCAAAAATACATCATGTAATTACATCAAACATTTTATTTCTTTCAACCAAGTATTCGCTCGTCTCTTCATTGATTTTTATTTCAGGTTGAACGGATTTCTGAATATCCTACGAAGACGGGATAGCTTTTATCACTTCTTGTTCGTTGTTCATTAGATCTAACTCATTCAAATCAGTTTTGTCCAATTTGGTAATTATTTGAGGTTTTCATAAATAAGCTCGATAGTAGTAGGTACGGTGATGGCGATGATGGTGCTGATGGTATTTCAAATAATTTATAGATTTTGTAGTCTGAATGTTGCAAGGATAAATCATTAACAAACTCAAAAAAATATATCGACACGGGGGGTTGCATGTTTACGTGAAGACAATAACGCATAAGTTGATAGTAATTATTTATCGACTCGCTTGATTCACTACTCATAGACCACTGTATTTCGCAGCTGAAATTGAAAAAAAAAGCGAACATTTACAAACTGTTTAAGCTGTTTGAAACTGAAGCAGTGAGCACCTCAAAAACATCCCCGTCGAAATTCTCAGAATGTTTTGCATCATCATATACACATAAACATTTTCAAACCTCAAATCTCCAGAAATGGACTACATTGAAGCATGATATGAATAAATTCGTTCAACTCGAATTTGCTTGCGAATTATTTGAAAATTTCGAAAACTTTTTGAACATACTGTGTACTTACAGCATAACAGCGATGTGGTACAGTGCGACTCGATTCACAACGAATATGATTTTTTCCCGATTACTCATACGAGCTTTAAATATAGGCGTTTGGTATAACAGTATCGTTAATTTGCGGTCTATATAACTAGATCGCGTATTCCCTACAACGGAAAAGTTATTCATCAATGGCACTAATATCCTTCTTATACGCCGATCTATCGATTGTTACGTGTAACGGATTACCAATGAGTCGGATGAAATTCGTGTAGCTCCGTGGTCAGCGAAAAATCCGCGTACAAGCCGGAAATTGAAAACCGATTCTTTTAATAGGCTTTTGCTTGCGGGCTTGCGAGAACGCGGGCGCGATCGTACAAGTATCGTATGACCTAGTAGAAAATTTATGCCGATTAGCGGGCTCCGATAGCGATGCGGTAACCGCCGGACGGTTGATAAGATCCGAAAAATATTAGACCGATTTTATTCGTATAGCCGTTGAATTGTATTCCTAATATTCATCATTGTCTATCCAAGTGACCTGCATTAAATGACAACGAATCACGTTACAACAGGTAATAGGGTGACTGGCTAGAATGCAAACGAGCCGGCCGCCAATTGTTTATCAATTACACCGACTCGTATGAATGAAAAAGCCGTACGTCGTCGATGGTCAACGACGATTTCAAAAACTGATTTTTCCGCAACAGCCAATTAGCCCTCGATGCGATCGTCCAGAAATGGCGGCGTTCACGTCATCGGTTAAGTTGGAAAAATACAATTGTGCGGTTGTTACGTTCGCATACTTGGAACGATCATTTGGTCGATGTGCCAGTTTCACGTGAAACTCCGTCAATCAATTAGTCAATCAATCGAACCTTCAGTAATGGAAGCTCGAGAGCAGTTTTATCGAATGAAATAAGAAACTTCGACATTAGATTCACTTCCTTCGATCTTTCACATATGTAAATGCTTACACTTGAAGCTTAGCTGGCAGTAGGTCGCCTACAAAGGCTTATCATCACGAGCCGTTATTGTTTTCTTGGTAACTCTGTGAATGCTCGAAGAACGGTTTGACCAAAACAAATAGTACCCTGAACTAGTATTCTAAATAGGCCGCTGCAGCACGACGATTTGATTACACCCCACCGCGTTAATAATCTTTAAGCCATTAATTTCATTCGGCCAAATGGATTATTACATACGTTCATCACTATATTAAGTACCAGGTGTACACTTCGTCTTACTAGAGCTCGAGGAAAATTTTAATTTCAAACGTTTCGAATTAAACAATAGTCATTAGCCATTTCCTAGTTAACCTTGGTCGTATATTCGCCGCCTGTAATTGGGTTACAACTCATACGCATCTACGAATTATTCAGCGCCGAAATGCGAAGACAATAGTGGGCGCCAAGCAGCCACTACCTGATTAACTAATCTAGAGCATAAGACATACCGACGACCCAACAAACAGTCACACGGTCAAACAATCGCACAGCGCTGTATTCTTACCTCATTTCTTAAAATTGACCGAGGCGCCCAACAAAAAGTAAAATTTCTGGATGTCCGAAAAGTTAACCTCACGTTTTGACACCGTACTGCAGCGAAGACAGTGTTACGGTTTTATAATTATTCTTGCATTTTGTACTCGCGGTCCGTTATGAGTACACGATTCCAGTACGTGCTGATTTTTGCGACTGATGCGACATACCGCTTATTTTAGACTTTTTCTTCCCGTACTTTTTGTATGCTTCGGTAACATCTTCGTTGCAATGTAGCCGCGCTAAATAGTCATACGACAAAGAATTCCGCGCCTTATCTGGAGCGCGGGTGAAATACGCTCTCTTTCCAAAAAACAGACGCCGCGCATTTTAGTAACATTGTTGTTAGATGTATTTCATACGTGAATATTATCGCGGTCGTACCAGCTCCGTCGGTACTTATTTCCCATCGTTCGCGCCGAAATACAAGTTTATGAGAGTCGTATCATCAAGATAGAAACGTTAAAAGCCCCGATAAGCATACATGCTTTTCATACCGTTGTAGTGTTATACTAGTGCGAACAGAGTAAAACAAACCGACGCGAACAGCTATGGTGACAATGAATACGAAACTCATAAGCAATCGAGCTGTACTGTTAAATCTGAGATTTCTCGTAATACTTCACATCAGTCCTCAGTAAGATGAATCGCAAAGGAGGTCCGAGATTTCAGGAAACAATCTACTCGAGTGTAAAAAGAAAGCCTCACCTTTTTGCTTCCTTTTAGGCATGTTCTTCACCTTGAATTTTGGTATATACATATAATAATTCTTCTTATTATTAAAAAATTTTACTTTCATTAAACATGCATTCTTTCAGGCTTCTGAACTTTCATGGTGCTCGCATGTCAACCAATTTCGATCAATTTTTTATTCAAAGTAATTATTCATGTTGCTTGGTCTCTAATGACTTAATACATGAATTTCGGAACTAGATAGAAAAGTGATAACATTGAAGCAATTTTACAATTAAATCTATTTGAGCGTAAATTAAAAATTCAAAAAAATTATGCACCAACCATAAGCGCGCATCAAAAAGCACATTTTAAAATACTGAGAACGTTTATCTCAAAGCATCATTCCTAATAATATGGTGAAAATGGCCTTTGACCCAAATTTAGTCGTAAATGACATCTTCAACTCATTGAAAATTTGGAAAAATAAAATAAAAGTTTTGGGAGGTGCTGCACGGAATTTTTTTTACTTTCATTATGGAGTTGGGTATTAAGTATATTTCTTCCAGGTCCTGAAAATAAGGGCAACATGATTGAAAAAATAAAAATACTGTGAGAAAACATCTTTTTTTAAGAAGTAAATATACATTATTATTAAATGTTAAAGGGAATGTTGAAGCAAATGTTAAATCAAATGTTGAAGTATTTGCTGAAGCCAGTATTGAAGCGAATGTTGAATTGAATGTTCAAGGCGATGTTAAATCGAATGTTGAATTTGAACGTTGTACCAAATGTTGAGGCGAATATTGCAGGGAATGTTGAATAGAATGTTGAAGCCAATGTTGAGCGAAAAGTTGAAAAAAACGCTGAAGCAAATGTTGAATTAAATGTTGAACAAAAAGTTGAAGCAAACGTTGAATTAAATGTTGAAGCAAATGTTGAACGAAGTGTTGAAGCAAATGTTGAACGAAATGTTGAAGCAAACGTTGAAGCAAATGTTGAACCAAAAGTTGAAGCAAACGTTGAAGCGAATGTTGAAACAAATGTTGAATAAAAAGTTGAAGCAAACGTTAAATGAAAAGTTGAAGCAAATGTTGAATGAAAAGTTGAAGCAAATGTTGAACGAAATGTTGAAGCAAACGTTGAAGCAAATGTTGAACCAAAAGTTGAAGCAAACGTTGAACGAAATGTTGAAACAAATGTTGAATGAAAAGTTGAAGCAAACGTTGAATGAAAAGTTGAAGCAAATGTTGAATCAAACGTTGAAGCAAATGTTGAATTAAATGTTGAACGAAATGTTGGAGCAAATGTTGCACGAAAAGTTGAAGCAAATGTTGAATTAAAAGTTGAAGCAAATGTTGAAAGAAAAGTTGAAGCAACCGTTGAACGAAATGTTGAAGCAAACGCTGAAGAAAATGTTGAATTAAATGTTGAACCAAAAGTTGAAGCAAATGTTGAATTAAATGTTGAAGCAAATGTTAAACGAGATGTTGAGCAAATGTTGAACGAAATGTTGAAGCAAACGTTGAAGGAAACGTTGAACGAAATGTTAAAGGAAATGTTTAATGAAATGTTGCACGAAAAATTGAAGCAAATGTTGAACGAAAAGTTGAAGCAAATGTTGAACGAAATGTTGAACGAAATGTTGAAGCAAACGTTGAAGCAAATGTTGAACCAAAAGTTGAAACGAAATGTTGAAGGAAATGTTGAATGAAAAGTTGAACGAAATGTTGAAGCAAATGTTGCACGAAAAGTTGAAGCAAATGTTGAATTAAAAATTGAAGCAAACGTTGAATGAAAATTTGAAGCAAATGTTGAATTAAATATTGAAGCAAATGTTGAAGCAAATGTTGCACAAAAAGTTCAGGCAAATATTGAAGCATACGTGGAAGCATATGATGAAACATACGTTGAATGTTGAAGGAAATGTTGATGAGGATGTTAAGGAAATGTTGCTTCAAAAAGGAAAGAGGAGAGGGTATGTTTCCCAGCCATCAACAACTTTTTACTTAAAAATTTAACTTTAATTTAGCATGAAAGAAGAAATCGTGTTTATGAGATATCTTCTTTTTCTATATTCATTCTCTGAATTAACAAAAAGAAAGATAACAAAAATAGATGAAATGATATCAATTTCGCGACGAGAAAAAATTTCTTGATGCGCATCTGAGATTAGCAATGAAATTAATCCCTCATTCTAAAATTTTGCGATACTATTCTAGCTTACGTCGACTTGGTGTCTAGTAGAATTAGAAGACGCTTTTTGGATATAACTTAGTTGGAAAAAAATCAAGACATCTGCAGAACCAAGCCGAAAAGCGCAATCTCGACAATCGTTCCATGAACCAAAGTTTGAGCCATTTTTACTAGATTATGATTATGAGAGAAAATTGCTCAGGACAGTTGAGATATAGAGAAGATGTAAAGAAAATTATCAACTAGTTGATGAATCTTGCTATGAGTAAAACATTATAATAAGAAATTCATGTATCTCTTAATCCCTTCAGACAAATTTTTTGCTGGTTGTAAAAGCTCCGGTATTATTCTAAATCTCATTCGATCTCAAAACTATAATCGAACGATGCAAAATTAAAACCACAATGACTTCGCACACACTGGTCTCATTTATCACCGCGAAATAAAACAATCGTTGATTAAGGTAAAATGATATGTAGACTCGGGTCACGATTACATACAACGAGCGAGTATTTGAAGAATACCCACGATTTAGTGATTTGCAATAACGAGTGTGCATATTTCATAATTTGTTAAGATCACGAGTTATGTCAAATTCTAATCTCAACCACGCTCGCCAATGGTTATGAGAAAATACGCGAGCCTTGGATTTCGCGACTTCGGCTACTTGATTCCGCGCGTTAATTTTCTACGTACTCTAATGGCTCATACGAAGGTATCGAGCGTGTTACAAAATCGCCAAACAACACGAGCTCGTAAATAAAAATCGCATCGTGAGATCTCCCGTGGCGCCAACATGAGCAACCAGCAGCCGCCAATTTTCAATAATGCGCCGTACGTGTAAATACGTTACCACTGCGCGACTATTACCTCGGCGATTAGCATCGAGATGGTATTTTTATTGCGAATAGATTAATAGCTCAATTACGCGAATAATTAATGATATGTTTCGGGGCGTACACCGCAGCCCATCACAGTCGCGTGACATTTACCGGCGATCAACAGTTATGGAATTTTTGCCCGCCGGTTTGCCTGCTTCTCCGAGATTGAGATGCTTATTTTTAACCTTCCAAACGCTCTGTTATTACGGACTTCGACACCGCTCTTCCAACGCGTACGAGGTCCAAGGTCAAATACCTTACATACAAATACTCTAGACACTTGCCTATCAAAAAAGCGAAAATTCAATTTACCGAATATAAATTATACTCGAGCGAAATAATTTACGGGTAATTACCGAGTTAGATACGTCTAATGGGCTGCACTTCCGACACTTCGATGCTCGTATCGCCGAACCTGATGACAAATATCGTAGTTGTACTAAGGCGATAATCTGCTCTCCGAGTTCACGCTCGAATTTAAAAAGTAAAATTTTCAACACGCAATATGACCTATCCCATGAAGCTTTGTTTGTAACCTAATCGCCGTGCTAATCTTTTGACAACCGATATGTACCTATGTACGTTTGCTAAAAACCATTCGGTAGCTTCGAATTAGTCACGGGGATTAACACTCGCTGTAGACACGTACCTTGGCAATTTATAACTCGCGCCGTAGATAAACGATGCCTATAAACGAGTATTCTTAATCATGTTCGTATTTTAACGTACAACACCGAACTATCGGTAGCACTTGAGCTTTGACTTCGGTCGTCGAACCAGGGTTGAAACTCTCAGTAGTCTATAGTTTTAAGAGTTCATCCAAGTTTACTCAATTGTGAAAATTAAAAAACAAATCTTATTTATTAATTTTTCAACTTTTCAGCAATAACGAAAGATACTCATTAAATTCTTAATTAAAGTAAATAATTAAATTTATTCCACCCTCTACTAAGTCCTTCTTTCAGCCTAGTTGACGCATAAAATGAACAGAAAAAGAATAAATATCACCAACTCTTCTCAATACTCACATCAGGGGAAATAAATTATCCTTTTCTATCAAAAATTAAATGAAAATAAAGTAACGCAAAACGTTCGGAATGACTGAAAAATTTTAAATCAAGCATACTTCAAATTCATAACCCCATGAAAATGAATTACACACGAAAATGTTATGTACTTTCTAAGAAAAATCACCGTGTCAAATATACCTCTGAAATAACGGCCTCGTCGGTATAGCCGGTAAAAATCTCATCCTATAAAAGCGTCATTGGAATCTCCCGTAGCGCCATCAAAAGGAAAAGTAAATTCGCTAATTTCTCGCAACAAATGATCTTTAGGATGGTTGGACGGATCAGAGTTCCTTAAACTTATAGCCAATACGGAAATGGAAATTAGAGATTGTCGGAGGTAAAATAGTATTGTATGCAAATTAACATCCACTTACTATATTTTAAGTAAGGGTATAATTGATGACGATGATCGACAATGTCAAGCTTGATAAATACTTTCAAACAGCCCGAGCGCGCTGTTATTATCCATCCGAATTCCCTCTACTATGCAATTCATTATCCAGTAATGCGTTTCAAATTGTGTTAAAAAAGCGAAAAGCCGCTTTAACAGAGACGATTATTTAATTGGCGTAAAATTCGACGAATCGTCGTCTGATGAAAATTATGTTTCTTCGTATATCATTTCAGTTTCATGCGCCACCAGGAGGAAAGTTTAGACGTTCCTGCTAGTACGAGGAAAAATGTTTGGTATTTGCAACGCATTCATCAGGAGTCTCCTAATTTAGGTTTTTTGGAAAAGTCAAGCGGGCGAGGGGAAAGCAAACGCCAAATGAACACCAGAATACTCCAAGTCCAAAGGGTAGGTCAAATTTTGTCTTTTTTTCCTTCTCAAAATGAGGAGGTGAGTTCACGATAGCTGCTAAATGAACTCAAAAGAATCTCGAAAAAATTTCTGCCAGCTAACTCAATTTTCAAATGCTCTAAAATGAAGTAGAGAGTTGAAATTTTTCAAAAAAAAAAAAAAAAAAAAAAACGAATTTTCATTTATTTTTTAGCCGAATTTTTGAAGGACATGAATGTTATTACAACTTACTTGATTTGGGAAAGGGGGACGGGGAGGGTGGGGTCTTCAAATCTTTGCATTTCAAATCATTTGTAATCATCTGGTAAATGTTCAACTTTTTGGTATATATTTTATTAATAGTGACTAGAGGAGAATCTGCCTTTTGTGACCCTAATAACGTATGAAGAATTTCAGCAACAAATGTTCAAAATTTTTGGCGGTTTTGCGCCCTAAAAGGTTATTATAGTGCCGACCACGAAACTTAAGGCTTGTAATTTGTAAACAAATAATAGATTTTTTCAGGCAAGATCAACTATGTTGTAATATTTCCTGAAAAACATATCAGCTGATCATGCATTCGAATGAATTTGCGCTTCCAACATCAATTTCATTAAAAAATATATGACCGCTAACTTTTCCTAACCTTACTTGTTACTGCTAAATCTGACAACATAGCGCTTATCACAAGTCTCAAGTTTCGTAGTCGACCCTATACAATGGTTATTACTCTAGTCGAAAATTCAACAATCTTATTTTTAATTTTTTCGCTTTCAGTATGTTTAGGGTGAGTTTTTCAAAGTTTTATCAACGAATGTGAGAAAAAAAAATTAAAATTTCTTCCGGATACAAAACGTACTATTAAATTTTCAGACCCCAGAATTTCGAAAAAATTTCAAAATTTTTGATAAAATTTTTCGTATGTCATCAGAATAACAGAAGACAACTTTTCTTCCAGTGTCTCATGAATCACTTGGCGACATTAGTTTATTCATTCGAAAAATAATTACAAATGAACCGATATAAAAACATTTATTACCGATTTCCTGGCAGAAGAGTTGGGATTCTTAAGGCTTTTTCGAACGCTGCATTTCCCCATTTAATTACTTTTCGAGTCGTACATCTTACTGTATCTTTGTTTTGCCTCACTCTTTATTTATAGCTTACGAGCGAAGAGCTTCGTAGTTTTTTCAATTTCATCGGTCATTTTGTACAACAGGAAAATATTGAACCAAATGTAGCGAAATAAATTACTGCCCTCGAGTCAAACATAAGTATACTAGTAAACATAGACGGTCGATGCCGCCACGTTCGCCAATTTCAAATTTTCAACTCTCCAAAATTCCTCTTTACAACTCACGACCCAATACGCTGGCAATTCATCTTAAAGGACGGTAATTTTTCACAACTTAAATTCGGTACTCGATCGGTAATTAAATCGGTACTCGTGACTTATGAATAACGCACGAGGTACAATGCAACGTGAACTCGTGGCTTTTTAAAATTTCACGCCGAACAGCGTTGATTTATACGTAGGATCAAAGAAATGGATTTTTATAACGATGTAATGGCGCCGCGAATATCGGTAATAAAATGAGATCTTTCGTATTACGATAAAAAGCTCGCGCGGTATTTGTAGATCTCGATGAAACAAAAAAAAAATTCAAGAAAAAAGTGTAATAGTGTTTTTCGCAATTAAACTTCTCTTCCGTACATATTTCCAATTAAGGCGTGGAAGTGTTTAACACGAACATCTAGTGTGGTTTTTTTCGTCTTCGTACGGTATTTTGTGTTGCGCGTATATTTTTATTTATTATTATTTCCTCTTCCCTCTTATACATATTTTTTTTCTACACGACTACGAAGCGAAGTACGCCAAGTCGGTTATAACTTTAATAAAATCATTTAACATATTACGCGAACGCGCGCGCCATGCCGTTACACTCAGCAACCGTATGCTCTTACGTTTTAATTAAGCGATTTGACGATACCGCGAAGAAATGCTTGCTGTAGGCGCCATTTCACCGGCTATATAGCTCGTATTTTAGATTTACGATTGTAATGCTGACATGAGCGTAGTATGCGATAATGGCTACTTTTTTATCGTAAATTTTAACGCCAGAGAAATGTTGGGAAATGTGGACGGAAGAGGGAAGAAGTCATTTCTAGCTGACAAAGAGCTGTAACTGACGTCAAAATTGGAATTCCTTCGTTTATGCTAACCAGAATTACGTGGGAAATGAAATATCATATCTAAATTCATTTTTTGTATTACATTTATGCTTGAATTGGCGGGTCTATGGAAGAAGTGAGGTACATATCGATGGAACTGACAAGTAAACGATTGACTCCTTCACATAAAAGTAACAAGACACCTTTGCTATCTACAATCTCCCCCCCTTCCCTCCCCAATATAATCTAATCGCAAATGATAAATTTTGTGAAAAATTTGAAATAGTTTGACCGAATTTGAAAATAAGTTAGATCTTTAGATTATTAGATGGCAAATCCTCCCAAAAGCTTTCAACGCGAGTGTATATGATAAACACGTTCAAGAACCTTTCTTTCAGGATGTGCGCACATCTCAAACCCGATTTCATTTATTTCTTCTTTTTTTTGATTTTAATATTCTAGAGAGATGCTGTCTTTCAGCCTCTTTAGTTGGAAAAAATTTTTAAAAATAAATAATAGACAGTGTACCCATCATTTTTAATAGAAAACTAAACTATAAATGATTTGAATACCTCTGAAATCATTCCAATTATAAATTAAATAGTGGCAATTAACGGTTCTACAATTTATTTTGCAACTAAATCTGAAATTTTATTCATCAAAAACACCAAATATGAGTAAGTTGAAGTATGCAGAGGTGGGGAGAGTCCAACTTGGACTGGAAGCCGAAACAATTTGGTGCTCTACTTTTCAACTTTTTTTTAAATCTGATAAAAAATTGAAAAAAAAATTCAATGAAAATTTGTTTTAAACCTACTGGACCATCCCAAGGTCAATCTACCTCGTCTACTCCTTCCTTCCCTGCAGCCCTGGATATGTTATACTTCTGTAATATGATAATCATTACTCTACGTTCATGATGATCAAATGTTAGCACTCCTATCAAAATTTCAGACATTCACCGCTTTATCATTTTGAATCTCCTTCAGTTCCAACATGAGATTTATCTTTTATATTAACGTACATAATATGAAGTATGAATTTCCTCTTCGCAAGCAAATTTAGCGAGGAATTACGATTTAGTCAAAAAAATTGTTGACTTATTAGCAAACACGATCCCTGTAAACCCAAGGTACCCTACTTAGGCTCTGGTACTGTTTCTTAGTTTTCCATGTTAGAACAACTCTTTATTCAATTCAACAACGATTTTAGACTGCAGCATGGATCAGAGTAACCATAGATGCTGGAGTGGGACTTTGCAATTCCGAAAAATTCCAGCTTTAATGGCGAGAATTTATTCTATTACACTCAAGGCACGCCGTTATGTACCTACCTATCTACCTACCTACCTATGTTGTGTACCTGTATGTTATATGTAACTACAGTCCAACACTTTTATATTATGTACCTATATGATGTGTTATACCTACATTATGTACCTATGATGTCCAATTTTATTTACCAACATTAATTTATTCATAACTAGTTCTTATCAATTATTTTCTTTCTATCAACGCTGATTAATAACAATTTTCATTTTTCTTATCAATTTCCTGTTTTGTTGTTTTTTTTTTTTACAATTTTCATCATTTAATTAGTAATCATCAAATTCTTATCAATTTCCTGTTTTTTTTTTTAATTTTATCCATTAATTGGTTATTATCAAGTCAGACATCCTGTTTTTCTTTTTTTTTTTTTTTTACAAAATAAGTGATATGAATTTATATCAATTATAAAAAAAAATTAGTTATTAATTCTGTAATAAACTAACAAGTTGTATTTTACTAAATAAAAAGAGTTTAAGAAATTGTACTCTTCGTGTTATTATTCGTCCTGCAACAACACTCGGTCACTGGGTCTCCTTCAACCTCTTTCTGTACCTTCATCACGGATATATGTGGCAACTCATCAACACACAAGTTGAAGAAAAAGCCCTTAAAATTTTATGAGCCTTGCTGCATTAAGACTCCTTCAGTGCTACATCTGAGGCTTTAGAATCTGGCAGGGAGGAAACTGAATATAATGCGAATAATGAAATTTGGTGATATATAAGTTGCCATGGGTACGTTTGCTCACATCACTGAATTCATATAACTACACAGCAGTTCTTATATTCTTGATAATTAGTAATGGGGCACAATGGGCTATAAATGGCCAAAGTGTATGGTACTTGTATTACTCAATTAAATCTGAATCTAAAATCACACGCATATGCTTTTACTAAATTTTGACCGACTTTTCATCAATGAGAGAAAGCTTCATTAAAAATTCAGAGCAACATATAATATTGCTTGATTCATCATCTACGAAAAAATCAAAATTTCGAGATGGTAGAGAGTTTACAACTATGGAAATTGATAGAAATAAATACATCTTAATAAGATACTTATTTCTTCCACTCCACATAGAAATATCACTTACACACGAATAAGGAAGCTGTCTTCACATGCGCACTTACCTGTAACAAAAAAATATATATATATCGAATTAATCTCACCCAATATAACTGCTAAAACTCAATCATCGATGTTCATGTGATTTCAATTTTCACTACACCGTGACCACTACTCCGTTACTCTTTAATATCATCTATTAATTAATATAGCATCCGATTCAATAACAAGATAGTCGTCAAGCGTTTCCGAATAACCGCACACGGTGAACGCCTCTTGTAACTTATAAGTACATACAGTGTACAACTATACAACGCTGTATTGACGAATTTCAAGCGTCTCGTGACCGATGTACGTTCGCTTTAAGTTTCGCTATCGAATTAAATGACCGGTTATTATAATACGATGACGAAATCGATTATTTGAAATGGCAAAAATGCGCCGAAGTAATAATAACTTTTCTTATAGTCTAATGACACGGTCTGCTAGTTACATTTTCCCGACTTTAAGTACAGTCAGCGATGTCGCCATTAATCAACTCGTCTCGCTGGCTATATGAAGTACCAGTTGATTATGAGATTGCGAATTTCCTGGCTAACCTTTACGCCAGTTATGTGCTGAAGTTTACGCATATACCACACGCCTATGGTTACAGTGAATACGACATTGACCGGCTGACGTAAGGTAACGCAGAAAAAACCCTATAACGAAAATATATTAATACCATCACCGTTATTGGACGATATGCGCGAATTTCCTTTCGTAACCATATCGTATATCGACGTCACGGCCTTCGTATCATTTATCAGGCGGCATTCTCGAGAAGAAAAAAATTCAGAAAAAAATTTGATGGGTATAACCGTTACGATTCTCGGCCGTACGGTTATTCATATCCATCATTCTAGATTACGGACATGAATAGTCTGAAAATGACGATTGGGAAATGCGAAACACGTGCTTCGAGCGTTCCTATAAAGCTGGCGGCCTGCTAGCATTTCCGTATTAGGATTTCAAATGTAATTAGCGCCAGTTGTACGACAATTGCGTGCATTCGAGCACGTTCCATTATTAACGAATCATTGACTCGCGATGATCACACGATTAATAAAAACGATACCATGTATACTCGTACGTACGCCATTATATATCGGAGTACATAGAAGTACAAAAAACAACCGCACCATGTACCGCCGATATAACCTTTTAAACGACGGTTTCGGAATTTTTCGCGCCAATTTAACGTTTTTCTAACAAATAATGGAATATGGATGTCGTATATAAGAATTGTTGTAAAAATAAATAACAATGGTCGCCTATAAAACCAACTCCGAAGACACGGACGCGCGGCTCATGAAAGAGAATCGTATAAACGTACGAATGGCCGATTCGTGATTTTGGTAAAATAAACAGCGATTAGAAGTCTTATAAGGCTTTTCCCGAAACTCGGTCAGTAATAAAATTAAGCGATTTTTAATGGCTGCCAAAGATCATCCTGTGTTCTATCCGGTAATAGGATGAAGAAAAATGCTAGTATCGTCTAATTCACCCAGCTACACGCGTCTATGGTGAATTTCAATTACATTATGTTGGGTCAGTCATGCAACATCACCATTTACCTTATTTCTTACATATTTAACCCACAAATTTCGTCCAAACGTAGCTTCACATACTAACCAAAAGTCATTATATAGTAGC
The DNA here is from genome assembly GCA_009761765.1 of Phenacoccus solenopsis. Lineage (NCBI taxonomy): Eukaryota > Metazoa > Arthropoda > Insecta > Hemiptera > Pseudococcidae > Phenacoccus > Phenacoccus solenopsis. The sequence goes on from CM019752.1 coordinate 29,715,995, forward strand.
CAGTCGCACCTCATTTATAACATCAAGTATCGTCGAATATAACGCTCGAGTATGGTTAGAAATATAATTTAACGTCGCTACCGCCAAGTAAGTGGTCGAGAACCTAATTTTCCACACTATCGCATTCTTTATCGCGAACGCGTTCCGATCGTACGAGAGCTATTTCCAAATATCTCGAGCCACTCCGCTGGCGCATCAACCATACGTAGACTGGACATACATTATTTATAACCATCATACGCTATCACAAAGCCATCGTAATTATACACTCAAATAAACGCATTGAAAAACTACCCATAGAACGATGTACTTATATAGTATCTAGCTGGCATACAAACTATATACCCAAGTCTATAGACTATCAAAACAGTTTTATGCGGCCTCACACACCAAATTAATGTAGCGAACAAATTAATTTCTCATTATAAAAATTGTTAACGGTCGCCCACACCAGTGCGAAAAATTTTCCAATTCGAACGCCCGCTAGGTGATAATGAATTAAACTCGATGCGGTTTCTTATTCGCGTCACGTTATTTAATGCGCGCATTCGCGAATGTAAACTTAAGTTATTGCGGATATTTTTCGCCGCCTCGTAGATTACCATAACTAGTTTCGATACCGTTTTCACGTTAATTAATATCTTCGGTAATCTTTACGCTAATGATATTAGAACTCCACCGTGCGCTAATTCCTTCCGACGATCGCGTTCGCTGAATTTAAATTTGTCCAGCGCCATGACCACCTACAAAGGCGATTGGCCTTTTGAACCTTATTAGTCTTTGGTCGCGTTAATACGACTACGCAGCCAGCGCTAATTGGTCACGTATTTCACTACTAAAAATTAGCCCCGATTGTTTGCAAATTATAACAATGACCATTATTTCGTACCAGCATATAGCGGCGACAAGGAAAAGGTTTTAGTGCGCTGAGACAAATACGCCGAACTCATTTTGCACCTTGCGCCCCATACATTGGTATTTAATTAAAACGTATGATAAACGCCGCGCGTTAAAAGGACCATTAATAATAAGATTATGATCGGCGATAAGCGATATCGACCGTTATTAAAACGGAAGTTGTATTCGCCAATGAGTGCTGTATTAAGATGAACTGATTCTTCACTTTACAAACATTGTTTCGAACAAAACGGAGATGTAATGATTAATTATACTCAATGCGTATTCGCGAGATTCGAGGATAAAACAATAAATGATTATGACAAAATTTAAAGTACGTCATTAAATTAACGTAAAAGAATGAAAAAATAGATTAATTTGACGTATAATATTCTTACGTTAAGAAGCACGTCTAAGCTAAAGTTCGCAGTAACGCTTCAGGGTAAATAACGCTAACGTAAAAGGAATATTAGTTTGCGCATGCGTCTTTACGTCGCAGCAAACATCGTCAGGGGAGAAAACAATGTATTTGTGAAACGTAAAAACGTTAGGCGCTATGAACCTTACGTCAAGTTATGTACGTTAGAATTCGTAATACTCTAGTATTAACTTACGTCAAAATTCACAACCCTATGTGCACACTTTGGCTGATAGATATCCTGTTTCTGTTCTTACATAGCAAATAAGTAGACGAAAAACACCATTTTGAGCTAATACATGTCTTATAAATATCTAATAGATATACTTTCAAGTTGAGCTTGAATTAATGTCAAATAGATGTCAATTGACATCAATATCTTTTTCTAATTAATGAAAAATTTCGATATCTATTTGACATTAATTGAAGCTCAACTCAAAAGTATGTCGATAAGATATTCATATGACATGTATAAGCCCAAAACGGTGTTTTTTGTATATCTATTTGCCATAGAAATGTGCACATAGGGAATATACTATTTTTGAAGCTATTTTTTCTCTAATTTTCACTTTACTCGGCATTAACATTACGCATATAGTTTTTTCTAGTTCCATTTCGGACATATTAAATACATCGAGTTCATTGAAATTTCCCTTTTTTTAAATATCTCCATGAAACACATAACAAAACATCGACAGTTCCGAATCACATGGACCAAACACTAATCAACGAACGGAATGCTGTTCAATACGTTCGATAAAAAGTGATAGAAAACGCGAGTGAAATTTCTGCATTCAAATTCGCTCGTCCAATGTCCGCCTTCTACACGCCAATTAACCAGATGACAATTTCGCCAGTCGGCGAATCTAAACGTGCCACAATGAATCAATGCGCAACGATACGACCGCGTACAAGCATTAACAATTATTGTCGCGTTTTTCAACATACATTCTTCCCAACGTTATTTTCATCCGATTCGGACGTGTTCATGAATAGGGATTGGTAAATTTATTGCCATCGCACAAAGCGACCACGGGTTTCTGCCGAATGGAATTTCGTTAGTGAAATGAATACGTATTCACTGTTTAAATGATTTTGCGATAAAAATGAATTTTTCACCTAGACCATGCGTTGCTTTAATATATCTTTGAAAGGTGCAAATCGGGACATTATTTGGTATAATTACGGTCGAATGTTGCATGTGGTAATAACGAGGACGAACGTCGGTTTGCAAAATTTCATATTGCAAAGATATTTTATGGGAAAGAAAAGTTTTTAAGGCGGTGCTTTGACTCTCGAATTTCTCAGAAGTACGATAATCAAATGTACACGGTACTAATTCCAAATTTCTTCTCTTGAGCTACTAATTTTAGTTTCTTGAAACTAATACCACGTCATTATTTTTGATACGATTGACATTAAAAGATAAATTGCAAACAAAAAATGTGATATTTTCCAAATTAAACTGATGAAAATGATTTCAGGATTAATATTTCTTTGAGACAATATTTCTTGAAAATAACTTGATAAAATTAGCAGAAAATTTTGTAGAGAGATAATAATTATGCGCAATACTTGAAGATGGTGAGAAACAATTTCTTGATTTTCAATTCCTTTTCTTTTGCAATTCAAACGTTATTGTTATAGGTAATAATGATGAAATTAAGATTGAAAAATTATACATTTCAGACAGTGCTAGAACACATAAAAAAGCAAAAAATTGAGATAAACATAAGGATAGAATATTTGTAGGAATCCAATATTTCTAGAAAAATCAACAAAAAAGATATGGAAAGTTAATGAAAGTAGATACAAAAATTCTAAAACTTGACAGAAAATTTTAAGAAAATCATCTATTTTTCTTTTAGGAATGAGTAAATATTTACCTTTTTGAACTAATTTATTTTTGTATCTTGAAAATTGGTTAAAAATTAGTAAACCTGTGACAGGGCCAAAAGCTGGAAGAAAAGCTTGAATAATAATTATAGAAATTTATGAAAATTTAATACAAAAATTAAAAAATTTTGTTCCATGACTTGATGAATAACTGAGAAAAACCGACTATTTTTTCTTAAGAGAATAATGAATTTTCACCATGGAGATTTGAGATATTTTTAGGGTTTTAAAAAAAGATAGTCATGGTACAGGTATAACAGGCCGTGGTTCTTCGTGTTGTGTTCTTTCTTCTTTCACACAACTCTGTACAAAGTTAAAATGAATTAACGAGAGCAATTTGGGTATAATTTTTCTCGATAATCGAATTTGAAAGAGGATGTTTCAAGTTCTATATTCAGCTAAATTTATTTTGAATATATAAACATTTTAATTTTTCACAAAATAATAAAACTATAGAAGAGTAAATTAATAGACGAATCTTTTCCATCGAAAATATTATGGACATTTTTCGATGATTGACTTGGAAATGTGAGACAAAATTTTCAAACTACAAACATGAAGTTTAGTCATTCAAAAACATTTAAGGTATGAAATCTTGAAAATTCAATAACTCAGTCTAAATCAAAAAAAAAAAAAAATCCATGTAAACATAAAGATTACATTTCTTAAAGAAGCTAGTCACAAAAAATAACTGCGTTCGTAAACTGATTCCAAATTGTGCAGAGTTAGATAAAAAAATGCGAAGTTAGGGAACAAAATGGCAGCTCATTAAACATAAATGCGAGAGCCCTATTTAACATAAAAGCTATTAACAATTCTCTTTCAATTTATGCTAAGTAAGGATTCATGAATACCACAAGAAGTTTATAACATTATTATATTTTGGTGAATGTGGAATTTTTTACTATATATCATAATATCTTACCCACTCTCCAAAGAATCTAATTCATCTTCAACTTCAACTTCATATTAAGCATTAATTAGGTCATCTTCCTCAAAAGAGTAGAGGAAAAAGTGTTGAAAATTTATGAAACTTAATTGCCAAAGAATGTTGATAATTTTTTTATATCGTGTTACGATAGAGATGAAGGCTTGAGGAAGATTTTAAAACCAGAAATATCGATATCAGTATCAAATTTCATTTCGTCCATACCTTCTCACCGCTACTAAGTTAATAAAATTCATGTACTCGTCCAATCATCAAATCAGCAATCACATCACGAAGCCAGTCACCTGACAAATTTGCCATTGCGCTGGTAATAAGCGTATCATCCGCGTTAACCTTTTTTCGTAAAATTTTGGACCGTTCGCAAAAATACGTGTCGCGTCTCGGAACCGGATCGACGTGGGATATGGCAATGAGAGCAATACGAAGGTATAATTATGCGCGGGCACGTTTCGGCTTGGTATAAAAAAAAATTGTACTCCATACGTGGTTCTGATATATTACAAAGTCATTAAAGTTTATTAAATTCTATCTCGACACAATGTAGGTACATTAACTGTACCTGACAGTTGTGTCGGTACAAGTGCATAATAAATTTAGGACCTGTTGACCCAAACCCATTCGCCTATTAAATTTATTAAAATGGAAATGCATAGCTAACGGATGCGCATTAAATGCCAAGCGAATGTCACGAGATGCTAATGCAATTGATCGATTAATTGGTCTGTCGTCTGTTACGGCGCACGACGATGTATGTAACTGATGCGACGGAAGCATTAGCCGAACGCGGCGCGGCCGCCGACCGCAATCCATCATTATTTCGATTATGCGTACCTTTTAGAAAACCCCCGTCAGCAAGAAAATCACTACTTATTCAACAGCCATCGAACGCGTACATTGACAGCTAACAGCTGTACGATTTGCAATAAAAACAAACGTTTTTCAACCGGTTAAGCGCCTCTACCGTGGAAAACTTTACCGCGCGTTCGTAATTTATTGCGCTATCCCATTGGTAAAAATAGCATCGGTATTGGTGCGATTAGCAGCGCCGCCCCATTAACAACTATTAACCTCGCATATCGTGGTTAAGTTGTCGCTAAATTTGGCTAAGTATCCAATTACGACCTTTCAACGTGTGCATATGCGGTGCGATCGTACTGATATGGCGCTAAGTACCGGGCCTGTTCTAACGTCAGCGAATTTTAACACATCTACCGTATACGCCGCTAATACACCGATGACGGGTCCAAGATAACGAATATCTCAACTCGAGGAACGTACGGACGCCAACGCTGGTTTTAGCGCGTACCAAGTATAATTGAAAAGCACGAATGAAGCTAGGTTTTTAAGCAGCTCTTCGATTCCGATGTCTTTCATTACCATTAAGCGTAATTAATTGGTTTGACGGGTGTTATTATATGCCGTCTCTTATACTCATACTTATACATGTATTGCTATATAGTTACATTTTCAACGTAATAACCGGTATTAGTTTCATTTCGGTTCAACAATTATATCATTGTTCTGTAATTGAAAGAATACTTATTAACTCTTCATTGCGGTGATAGCGGATTCGATATTACTCGTATATCGGGTTATTTCATTCGTTGATATTTTTTTTTCATCTTATCATGTGATCTTAAACTGGACTTCCTTTTCTGCGATACTCAATCGAGCTCTAAAGAGCATCCAAAACAAATCTATGTGAAATCAGTGATGATTCTAGAAATTTTCAAGTGTTGTAATTTCTGCTCAAGCGGATGAAACCATCAAGTTTAGATGAAAAAAAATTATTACTAAAAAACGTGTAACCCCAAAAATAATTAAGAAAACGAGTAAAGAGAGGTGAACATTCGGTCACTGAAAAGACTAAATGAATTTCCCAAAACACTTGAAGCTCAGAGCTTTTTAAGACTATTGGTCAACGAAAATACAAATAATTTTTCGGTTCTTTGCGATGATCGCTTAAGTACCTTTCCATCGCCAAGAATCTTAGTCACCTAAATTAAACTATATTCCTTACTAAAAAAAAAAAAAAAAAAAAAAAATTGAAAATGAAAATGAAAAAATGTATTCAACAAGATAACATTACTTACCATAGATTATCGATTTTGACCTGGGGATAAGAAAGCAACATTTCAAGAAAATAGTGAAGTCAAAAAAATCACGAAATAAACAAATTATGGCACAGACTGAAAGAAATTAAAATATCTATCAAAAAATACGCCACATTCAAAAGAAACATCAAAAAGAACAATGGAGCTTCATTTTTTGAAAATTTTCAAAAATTGGTAAATCTAAAGTTGATATCGGCTCGAATTACAAAATTTTCTCTGAAAATGCGCTCCTCTCCTAATGAAATACCTGTATGACATGTTAATTCTACGCATAATTCATTACAATAGGTACAACAATAAATAAAATATCGTCAGAGTAAAAGATCTAGCGAGAAGATATCTTAGTTTCTTTCACTTTGCGCAATAAATTGTTTTTTTTATGATTCTTTTGATTTTAGCAATTTTGCAAAATTTGCCCTCCTCTCCCAATTACCATATAAACTTTGCACTTTGACAATTCCATGGCAAAGTATCCAGGTGATGTACACAGTTTGGCCATTAATACTATCCTCATTTTGATATCCCACAGTTCAGGAGCAAATAATTTTAGAATATGAAACATTTATTAAAACAGAAAAAAAAAAAAAACAAAAAAACAATTTATTGAAATGTAAAAAATACACTGGTCATTCCAAATGGCTATTCATATTCCTTATACACAATGCTAAACACCCCAATCATTGCTCCCCATATCTTTGCTCCTACTTTACGAATGGTTTTTGTTAGTGACGGAATTTTTATAGGACTTCTGGTAGACCATTTCCTACGAAGTATTCCATAATTCATAAGACTACTCAACAAAATTCAGGTAATTTCTTGTTTCTAAGAAATTTTCTACATGTGTTAGAAGAATATAAGAAAAGTAGGGTCAATTCATCCAGTGCTGTTTTCGGATGAGGAAGGAGGGGAAAATTTTCGTCAACCTGCACTTTTTCAAAAAAAAAAAATAATAATAATACTCCTAGTACTTGGATTGAAGTGGGAATAGAAAACTGAAAGAAATCTTAAAAATTATTCAATAAAAAATTTTCGAATTTTTTGGGCTATTAATGATGGATTTGTAAGTGTATTATTTTCCCATTTTTACTCGCGTAAAAAACCCGCTTCTCCAATCAAAATTGTGACCACGTCATTGAATAGAGCATAAAACTTTGTATCGAAAACAATAAGCCCCCAAAACAATTTCAACTATTTCGAGAGGACGTAGAAATTTTCAAAAATAATATATTTTGTATTTCTTATGATTTTTTGAAGAAAATAGCAAAAAAATTTTAATTGGAGTTTTTTCGGTATTTCCTTCAAAAAACCCCCTCAATCTTATTTTACAAAATTATCCATCAACAATTAACAATCTATTCCAATTTCTTTCTTCTTGAGGCTTAATGCAGCTCATATAAAAATATTATCGTGCATCTATAGTCTGTTCAAAATAAGAATATTAAAAACACCGAGCACAAAACGAACATTTTTATTAACCACGTATTCTCGAAAAGAGACCAATGATAAGAGTTAGTTAAATTCTGTAAGCAAAGTAAAGCAGTAATTTCAGTTGTTCAGTACTTCTAAATGTTTGCTTTCTTTTTAAAATATATCAGAAATTTTGAATATGTAAATAATTAAATTACGAAAAACCCATTAAAAAACAATTAACAAAATAACTTATTGTTTTACTTTACTTACAGAACTTGACCAACTCTTACCGTAGGCCTCTTTTCGAGAATATGTGGTTAGTAGGAGTAGAAAATCTTCGTTTTCTGCTCGGTGTTTTTGGCATTCTTATTCTGAACAGACATACCCCTGTAGCCAGCACTTGGCACTTCAGTAAAAAAAGGAAAGAAAGTAAAATTTATCAATTTTTTTCGTTTTTTGTTCTTTTTCTTCTCTTTACGTTTGTCAACCAAGTGTAGACAAATCCAAAAAAAAAAAAAAAAAAAAAAAAAAATGCGTAGTCAGAGGGAGCCTTTCTCTTGCGTCGAGGAGAAGGGGCTGTAACGTCACTGACTCCTGGTGGGGGAAAGACAGCCTGCTTACTTCGCGACGAGAGAGAGAGGCCTCGGGGCAGTTGCCTTTTAGAGTTTGTCGGGATTATTACATTTTCGTGTTTATATATATTTCTTGTGACTTTCTCATTTATTTCGCCTGTGTGATTATTACATTTTCGTGTTTATAGATATATATTTCTTGTGACTTTCTCATTTATTTCCCGTGTCTATACTGAGTAATAAAGTTCGTTGACAATAAGTGTTTTCTCTTCATTTATATTTTATGGTACTTAGTGCTACCTAGTTTATTAATTTTTCTACACAAGAATAAATTTATTCATTTCAAATATTCATTTTCACTATCATTTATGTTTGAATAAAACTTATGTACATGACGTTTTTTCCTAAAATTTTCACATTAAATCCGGATAACTAAAAATTAGCATTAATGTCCTACACTTTGATAGTTCAAAATTTTTTCATGAATTTAAATTATCTCTTGCACTTGTTCCGATAAATAAACATTTCTTAAGAAAAATGACTAATAAAACTCACATTCCAAAAGACATTTTATACAAGAACCCATACAGCAATTAAATATTAAAAAAAAATTCCAACTCCTTCTTCCCCCCCCCCCTGAGAGTACTACCCATTCTGTTCACCCTCTGCAGGTTTGCTAAGGAGCAGAATTATCGTAAAAGCACTGATGAATACGTGGATTAAAATTTTGTCAATTTAATTCTTTTACAAATTTATTTCAATGTTTAAAAAAAAAATAGCATGACCAAAAAAACATCCTGATTCCCTTGATGTTATTATTTCAGATACAGCTACTGGAACAGGACAAAACAAAATAATAATGAATCGTTGATATGCCTGACTGTATATTTCCAATACAATAATGAATAAGCGATTAGTTACAAAAACGTATTCACGAACCTTTCGTGAAAACAACCAATAAAAATTCAGCAAATTCTATAGCATTCTATAAGGAAGAAAATGGAGACTGCAAGAAAACATAAGATTATTTTTCACTGAGCTCAAAAGAGAAAATTCTCATTTTTCTTCCCTCGTCCCCAAAAATTATGAGAACCTCGAAGTCAAAGCCCGTTTAAACGGTTTAATACCCTCGTACAACCATCACAAAGCTATTTATCAATTTCTAAACATCCGTTAAGAAGGCGCCTAAAATCGGATGCACATCGCATAACAAATTCAACATACGACCTTAGCTGCATCGAAGATACGGCAATGTGCAATTAAGCTGACATCTCAGCCAACTCGCGCACAAATTAAAGCTGGCAACATTAGCGCAAAATAAGAAACAAACGGTAACGATAAAGTATGCGATAAAAATACCAAATAAGATGGCGCAGAATCGCAGAATGAATTCTTTCCTCAATTGGCCGGATGAGCGTTGTCAATCGAAGACATGGTTGACGTCTAAATTTATTGTAATTACCTTCGCTAAATTAATACACGATCTGATTACGCGGTTGAAACGCCTCGAGGTTTTCTTCCAGTTTCCAATGCCTACGCGAAATGGCGCCTTTGACGCCGTTCTAAACCGATGTACGAATCTACTGCGTGTTCTCATCGAAAACAATTACCCGAACTGCCAGCAACAGGGAGGTTAATTTTTCATTTAAAATTTGCCACCATCGACGAGCTGCCATCAGATATTTGCACTTCGTGCCAGCCCGATAACCGGATGATAATCTATTAAAAGTTAAATAAATCGCGAGCAATAAAAACTACAATCTAGCTGCGGGCAAGATACAGCGTTGTAATCTCATAACAGTTTATTATCGTAATATTAATATCTTCTTCATTTACCAGCCGGGGTTTTGAAACGGTGATGGAAAAAAAATTCACGTATGGACGTGAAACCATCACGTCATCGCCCAATGGCGGTACACACACATTCTAACCGAGAGTGCTTTTTGAAGTCGCTGTACAAACGGTTATAATTTTTCATTCGTCAAAACTCTCGGTAATCCGATGTGAAAAATATTATAGCACCTAAAGTACATTTCCGTGTAGGTGAAAATATCCAAGTGCCTTGTAACGAAGAATAATCGATACCATATTATTAACGGAGGACATTTGGATTTAATCTGTTGAGAAAAATGGCGAATTTTTGCACTCTTCCATCTAATCCGATTTATCGACTGGACGTAATCGCTATTCGCGTTCTCGTATTTTGTCGCAGTAAGACCAGATCTTAAGCTTCGCGATGCAATGCTCACGTACCTCGAGTTTGAATTTTATTTCCAACGTAAATCAATTAACTTTTAATTACAACCCAGAGGTAGGTAGTCGCAACTCGAAACTTTTTTTGCTACAAATTCATCGAATGCTCCGCGCTTTTCGTATAACCCATGGAGAAGTACTATGAAAATGGGTATAAAAAGTACTATCACAGAATATGCCAATGGCTTCGCGCTAATAATTACGATACTTTTAATAGACGGCGTTGTTCTCGTCTTCATTTGCGAGCTTAGAATTTCAAGCATCCGGTCGCTGCATTTTATTGACGGTTACGATGATTTTTTTCGATACGCGCGTAAAAGGCGTACTGCTGATTTATTTCATTTTAAAAGAATGACATTTATAAGGGCGTATAAAGTAATGGTAGATTACCCGATTACGCTATTGGCTACTGGCAACGACAGATGGTACTTAACGGTTCTGCAGATCCTTGGATACGTGCGCAATTAAAGCGACCAAAAAGGCCTCGCAGTCATTTTCATCACGCTACGACGCGGCGCTTGTCGAACAGTGTCGTTTCGATTATGAATGAAACCATTCGTTCCGTTATCCATCTATCCGAATTTACACGATGATTTTAGCTTCGAGCTAATGTGTCAATTAAATCTCATATCCAGTTGCAGTCCAATTAAAACCTATACCGAAATAATCGCTTCGAGAAGCGAATCCGGGTTAAATATTTATAAATAGATACATCACGCGAGTTCATAAAGATGTATAAATTTTTCAAGCCTTTCATAAATGAAAACAGAGCTAATTTGACACTTCGAGCGGACCACGAACGGGGGCGAGTTCTAATCATAATATATGCTGCTTCCTTCGTATACATAAATTACCTAGATTTCAAATCGAAATAATACGCTTCGTCGGTAACCGATACTTTATTTAAATTCCTTTAATTTGTATACATTCGTATTGAAGCAGATACTGATTAGTTATAAATTGAGTCATGATAGCGAGACCATTTCTAATACGGAACTGGTTATCCTACATATACCTATGTACCTGCGTACGTCTTTTCAAATTGACAAGACGTCGCTTGTAATCAATATTTATTTATCTTTTACGTACGAAATATCAACTCGATCGTGGAATTAATCATTTGCCGGATATTCGCAGTTCGCTAATTCAACGTTCAAATTATTCGAACCACGAGTTTTGGCGCCTTTTTTCCCGGTGTTTTTTTTAATTTCTAATTTCTATTCCTCTCCGCCCTCGTTGCCTGAGAAATCGCAATAATCGCCAGAATTCTCATCTCCATCTCTTCTAATTAACTACATATTCTGTTCTGATGGAATTCCAGAGTTGAAGATTCGCCAGTTAGACAAGTCCATTTACTCTCCTTCATCAGTCATTGTGGTTTTTCATCACACATCTTATTCAAATAATGCAAAAAAGTTGTTTTTTGCATAATTTCATCACTTTCATAAAGTATGCAGGAATGTTGATTACCGATGGTATTCGAAAACCTAAAATACCATCAGTTAAAACACACGCAAAAAAACCGATCGATCCAATAAATTCACTCCAATTTTTATGGATGATTTTTTGACCTTTTATGGATTACACGATATTATTAATAAAGCGAGAAAAGCGTTGATTGGCAAAGGCGTGATTAATTCATGACTTTTCCGCGAAATATATACGCTGACATTGGGTGCGTTCTGGGGACTTTTTACAATCAGAGGACTTTTAGCGAGTCATAGGAACATTTTGTTCAATTTTTGGAGTCTAGGAGCCGAGAAAAGTATGCTGGTGTGGAGTAATTAATTTTCTGGTACGTCTTATTATCATTTTCAATTTAAAAAACCGTTAAAACCTAATATAGCTCGAAAACTGATGTTGAATATTGAGTTCTGACTACGTTATTTTGTGTATCTCTCTTCAGTCCTCGAAGTGATGCACATAGAAAACAATCTTGAAATGCGTTGAGGAGACTTACATTTTTGTTTTAATCATGGCTCAGACTCTTAGCAGATGATGTAGTTAGCACTTCGCACGTCAGCGCATAGCTCATTTTACTACTTCTTCAGACGTACTTTGCGAGGACTTCAGTAGAAACGTATTTGTATTCACCTTCATAACTTCTTCATAACTGACTTTGTTGAAATTCGTGTCATACTAAAATACCCAGCACGACGTTCTCTATACAATAAAGTTAAAAGGGTTGTAAAAAAAGCCCCCAGTTCGTCTGTGGAATGTTAAGAGTCCTCAGAAGGTATCCTGTTCCAACATGGTTTTATGTGTGAGTGTGAATACTGAATACGTCTAATGATAATGTATAATCAAGGTTGAAAAATTTTTCTTGAAAATTTCTTTCATTTTTGAACGTCAGCAAAAATGCTTGAAAAAAAAAACATAACCCAATAAACTCGTCTCTGGCGTAGGGTTATACAAGCGTACGAAATAAAAAATCAGAAATCAAAGAGAAAATGTTCTTTACTTTTTTTTTTTGATCTTTCATTACTATCGAGCAACTTTTCATTTTCATCTTTTTTTCATGTTTGAACATTTCTTTGATTCTTAAAAAATTTTTTATAACTAATTTTTTAGATTTTAAAATGTTATTGCTCTTTTCTAAACCTTGTTTAATTTTTAACATTTTCTCAACTTTTAAACATTTTTCTATTTTCAACATTTTCAACTTTAAAACAATTTTTATGTTTGATTTTTTTGAAAGTTTTTGTCATAGGTATCTGAACTTCCTACAATTTTCAACATTTTTTTTGAAATTTTCAAACTCAAACTAATTATTGATGACTTAAGAAAATTTGTTTGAGCATAAAGTTATTTTGTTAATTTTTCTCAAATGTTTGAACTTTCTGAAGTTGTGAAAGTGTGTATGTACTATACATAATGTGAGTTTTTTTATACGTTTTTATACTTCAAACATTTTTCATTTTTTTTAAATATCTGTGATTTTGTACGTTTTATGTTATTGAATATTTATTAATAATAAATTCATATTTAACGTTTTAACAATCATTGATACGTGATTTTTTTGAATCTTTAGCCTTTTTACCATTTTTGAATATTTCTAATGTCCCAATTTTTACACAATTTTTACATTTGCTTTCATTTTCATTCTTGAAACCTTTGTCCTTTGTTCCTTTTTTACTTATTTAGAAGTCCTTCAATTTTCAACATTTTAAAATTTTTGAATTAATAGTTTAAATCGAACGTGTCTTAATATACTGCTACAAGGGCCAGAGGCAAGGAAGAATCAAATTAGATTTAAGAGATGAGGTACGCTTGGACACTTTTTAATTTTTTTTTCTTCTGGGACATTTCCAATTTTTGAACAATTTTTTGTTTTTTTTTTTCTTTATTTTTAACTTTTTTTTCCTAATCTGAACGTTCTTCAATTTTCAACATTTTTTATTTTCGAACACGTTTTTAAATTGCGTGTATTTTTCATTCTTGGACGTTTGAAAAGAGAAAATCTATAGCATAATTAATTATTTCAATGGACTAAATTTTAGAGAACAAAACGGTTTTTAATTTTTGAACAAAATTTTTATTTACAAAGTAATTGTAAAATTTTTAATACATTTTTATTTTTAAAAGGCTTTTCAATTTTTGAACATTCGAGATATTTGATTGCATAGGTATATTTTTTGTTATGCTATTAGAATTCATTTTTTTTTTTCATTCTACTTAATTATTCTTCGTAGTTAATTGTTTCTAAATTCACTATATCAATGCATTTGGCATCCTAATTTCAATTTTTTTAATTTTATTTTTCAGCTGAATTTAGTCTATTTTTTTTTATTCCATTCTTATCATTTTCACTTATTTCTTGGAAATAATTTTACCTCGTAAGACAACCCAGAAGTGGATGGAGTCAGCACACTCGTCTATCCCGCAAGGATATTCATGATTCTGCGCGTTAATAGTTTTCTTCGAATTTTTATAATTCGTCTAAAATCCAGTTTAAAATAATCCAATTAATGTCTGAATAGATATCAAAACGAAATTACTTCCTTCGTGACTCCAAGTTCCTACCTATGTGGTAATCAGGATGTGATCAGCTAAACGAATTTTTTTCTTCAAAACAAACGCCTCAGGTCATTATTAAATTATAATACCACACATATATCCCTGTGAGATGGTGTTACCGAGGAAGGTGTTAAATAATGATACCAAAGGTGAAAAGAATCTTCACATCAATAACAACGAGGAATAAAGTAAATTTAATTATTTAGACATGAAGAAAACCTCAGTATGCGTCCGTGTACTTTGCTGAATAATAAAAATTGATGGTTATATATATAACTGAAGGGTTTCCATTGAGATAGATAACTTTTCATTGAAATTTTTACACATTTTTTATCACTGTAATAGAAATACCTTCTGTTTAGACTGACCGCTTTAATGATATTTCCCTACACTATGAAATCGAGGAATACGTGATTATTTCCGGTGTTAATAACACTTCCTCGAGCATTGTAAGTCGTACCTATATAAACAACTAATGCGTAAAATAATTAATATTATGCGAACTGGATTATAATAATGAAACAAGAGGAAATATTCAAATAATAAAAATATTTTTGCACTACAAAAATAATTGTTGCAAAAAAACGACACAACCGAATGAAATGGAAAAAAATAGGTACCTTAATCATGCAATATTCTCAAAGAACATATTGTAATTAAGACATCCTGGCAAGGCTTTAGGTTGGTCGTAATTACGCGTATATTGTTACATTTACGGCACCGTTTCAGAAAAGGTATATCAATCATACCCACACAGGCAAACTAATTGCGAGCCATATATATTCTTTTTATATGTATATATTCCGATCATATAAGCCACGATGAGACTACGCGGACTGAATAATTTATTATTAAATTCCACATCTTTCCACTTGATTGATGTTTGGTCGAAAATACATTCGGGATGTAAAACGTCTACGGAGTAATCCGTCCAAATGATTAGCGAGCTTCGATGCAATTACTCGACGCTAGATTTCCCGTTACTAGTATATTTTTTTAATTACGCCCGCAATACGATATGGGAAAACTTCGTAGCAGCGGCGACCTTAATCAAAGGAATACGCGTTATCACCGAAAAAGGTGACAGTGACCATGTATACACAAAGCTATACCTATACGGCCGCGTAATTAAATAAAATAATAATTTAACGCTTTATCGTGCGTGTTAACACGTTCGCGGACGGTATAATCATCGACACCGTCGATTAACAGGTTTACCGAAGCCAACTATAAAAAAAAAAGTCGAGATATAATCATGCATAATGAAAGCGTAATTATCTTATCACACCGCATTATATCTGAAGTTCGACGCTAAATACCCAACGGCAATGGCCGGACTGTCAAACTCCCGGTCCTCACATATTCAACGTATCTGCGCATGAGGGTGTTATTTAAGTATGAGCTAGTTTACGCCCTACTTTACTGGCCTACTATAAGTATTCAGATGCTTACACACGATCGATCAGTACGATCGAACGAACGGTATTATTTAAAATATATACGTAAATTTAGGAAGGTGTTAAAAGTAAATTATTCGACCGAATATGTAGATAAGTGTTACCACATATCTACTTAAATCTCGAGATGCCGACCGTGTCGTGTCTACGAGGTTTATTCTACTCCCCGAATTCCTACGAAATTAAACGTTCACCGATCGTATCTCGTAGCTGCTTTATTAATACAACGCCTAAATGATACAGCTTCGTCACCAGAGCACCTACAATCTACAAACTGCGTACGAATATTCAAGAAGCACGCGATACAAACCTCAAACCATAGCCTATGATACTCGTATATTCGTCGGTTATTACACCAAAAATCATTTGAAGGCGACAAATGTAATTTTCCGCCGTTTCGGCGTAAATATACCCCGCAAAAGCTTTCGTATCTTCATCTCGCTCAAAATACCAGGAAGAATTTCCAATCAGAGTTGACCGCAAATAACCGATATAGCTAATTCCTTTGAATACTATCACTGCACCGTATAAGACATAAAGAATTAACGGATATTAATTCGGCGGTTTATTCGTGCTATACTGACCAAAATTGGCGAGTATTGAAATTAATATCTAACGCTCGCAGGTGACGGATAATTACAGGGAAGCCGCTCTTACCGTTATCCTTATTCGATTGTATACATTTTTTCGTGAATGAATTCGTCCGACGTATAGGTTCCGCCGATACGTACAAACCACACGCAATTTATTTTCAATTTCGGACTAGTACGGTAAATTTGGTCGCACATGAAATTACATTTCGGGCCACCGATTGCGGCGGACATGACGTCATTAGTGGAATGCAGGTGTCTGCAGTGAGATTATAGATTTTAGAACAAAAACGAAGCGGAAATATTTCTGTATTATTATAATAATAGAAATATATTTCGAATGAAATACATTCAGTAATTGTTTCGTTTAGTGCGAGATGAGAAAGTAATCGATCGTCAAATTGTTTTTTTATTATTCAAGGGCTATGACCTTTGGGATGACATGGGAAGTGAAGCTGTTGAAAAATATGGCTAAATTGAATACCAATGCGAGTCAGACATGGTTAGATTCAATCGTCTCCTAGCTAATTCTTGAAGAGCATTAATGCTGATTCACATTTTTTTCCAATTGAAATAAATTAATTTTGACAGTCCCTCTCTTTCCTTAAAACGGAGAAAGGCGCATTATTACGCCATATTCAGTAAGAAAAAAACTGGGCTATCGTTGAGACAACGCCTCATTATTTAAAGATAGCATAGCGAGGGGTCGTGCTAGATTCACGGACTTCCAGCCCAAAAGAGTTAAATGTTCATTCACTTTGACTCTTCATTCTTTTCAACTCTTTGAGGTTAGTTCTTTACTCGTTGATGACAATAATAAATGATAAAAATCATAAAAATTATCATCACTTTATCTGCTAATGAAATGATTTTATTATAAAAAGTTAATTTTTACGATTCAATAATGAATGGAAACGCATTTGTTATTCGTTTTTAAAATTTAAAATTATTAAAAATACCTTCTTTAGTTAATTGCGAAAAGGAATTGGCTGAATAATAATAGTAGTTATTAAAGTCAAGTTCACTGGGCACAGAGTAAATATGAATTTATATAAAAAACTCTGAAAGTCATATGAGTAACATCTTGGAAAATAATGCAAGGGGGTACATCACTTTAAGATTTTTATTACAAAAATTTTCCTTTTTTTTTTTTTGGAAGAAGTGAAGAATTGAATTTCAGAATTATCTTACACTTTCTTGATCTCATAAAAAATATAAAATTTGATTTTTCCTCGACTGTAATATGCAAAGAGTCTTGGTGACTTGGAAGGGGGGAAATGGGAGGAAATTAAATTAGGATATTGTCTATAAGTCATTTTCAATAATTAGTTTGAGATTTGAAAATTTCCGAAATTACAAAATGTTGAAAATTGTAGGAAGTTCAGATACCTATGACAAAAACTTTCAAAAAAATCAAACATAAAGATTGTTTTAAAGTTGACTACTATCCTTTATACTTTTTACACCTGCTACTCAAAACAATTTTATGACTTACCCTTGTGCATGTACAAAGCTTTTATTAAAATTTACAACCTTTTTTTTCCTTTGTATACGTGCTATCCTTTATATAACTTTTATACCTGCTATTGAAAACAAGGATGCGCGCGCATCTCAAAACCGATTTCATTTTGATTTTAATATATAGAGAGATTAATATATAAAGAGACTAGTGCCTCCTCGCCCCTTCGGGGCTCGCAATAAAAATTAAATGAAGAAAAATAATAGTTATTTTATCAGATAAGTACTGCTAGATTCCAAACTGCACAACCCAATTTATTCTTATTTGTTACCCCCACCAAGAGTTCTTCCTTTCAGGATGGGCTCTCGCCTTTATACCTTTGTATACCTGCCATTTTAAACAATTTTACAACTTTACCCTTGCGAATGTATGAAGCTTTTATTGAAATTTATCACCTTTTCTCCCCTTTGTATACCTACTATCCTTTGTACCTTTTATACGTGCTACTCAAAACAATTTTATGACTTTACCATTGTACATGTACAAAGATCTTAATAAAATTTACAACCTTTTTTTCTTTTGTGTACGTGCTATCCTCTATAGAGTATTTATAATGATTGGTCTAGGTTCTAATTGGTCATACGTCATGCCTGTAACAACCAATCAGCAAGTTGGAATGTGATAAATTTACCTCGACGAACTCATAAAATAAAAACACAAATCAGCTGATGATTCAAATCACAAAGAATTTTAGTCGTTCACTGAAAACTGAACGATATTATTTAGGAAAGTAGGAATGAAACTACCTACATTTTATCACATTCTAGCGTTATGATTGGTCATTATGCACGTAACATATGACCAATTAGAACCTAGACCAGTCATTATAAATACTCTATATACCTTTTATACCTGCTATTCAAAACAAGGATGCGCGCGCATCTCAAAACCGATTCCATTTTGATTTTAATATATAGAGAGACTAGTTCCTAGTCACCCCTTCGGGGCTCGCAATAAAAACTGAATGAACAAAAAAAGTTATTTTATCAGATAAGTACTCCTATATTCCAAACTGCACAACCCAATTTATTCTCATTTGTTACCCCCACCATGAGTTCTTTTCAGGATGGGCTCGCCCCTTTAAACCTTTGTATATCCACCATTTTAAACAATTTTACAACTTTACCCTTGCTCTTGCCTATATACAAAGCTTTTATTGAAATTTATCGCCTTTCTTTTCCCTGTGTATACCTGCTACTCAAAACAATTTTATGACTTTACCTTTGTACATGTACAAATCTTTTATTAAAATTTACAACCTTTTTTCCTTTGTATACATGTGCTATCCTTTATGTACCTTTTATACCTGGTGCTTATATTTGCAATAATAAGTGGCTAAACTAACAATACATGCTTTAATGAAATATTCACTAATTTAAATTCTTCTTTTTCTTGGTTTTATGTTGAATTCAAATTTTAATGAAGAATTTTTCACACTTGCTTTCTTCTTCATCTCATAATTAATAAGTGTTTATTCAAAAATTCACAAGGACAGCGAAGGGGAAAATAATTTTAATACATCTTTCTCATTTGGTGTTTTTAAGGACTTTTCCATATTTTTTACTTCTCCACTTAATTTTATACGATTTTCTCAAACATGAATGAAAGGGTGGCGACCATGTTTTCAAATTGAATTCTCGACCTCACATTCAGTTAATCAGTTTCTCCTCCTTTTAATCAAATCCACAATCCATCTTCAACTATCGACCGATAACTCACGATGATACTTTTTGGAATTCAGCCAACGACGGTGATGGCGTTTTCACGATACGCATCATTTCTTTTTCGAAGCCCGTTTCAATTATCAGATAGCATGCGATGAAATAAGAAATCATTTAAGTCGTAATAACCAGTTGGAATTGTACATTGTATAAATGTGAATAGAATTAAGTACGTAATTCCGTACCTATCCGATAATTACACCAGGCCGGTTAAATAATAAACTATACAAAATGATACGAGCGTCCATGAAAGAAACGAAAAGCGAAAAAGATCGGAATGCAAGCGCTCGTATGTACTTAATCGAAATACCAAATAAAGGCTGGATGTATAAGAAAGGATCGTACAACTTTAAGTAATGGCACGTACAAGAAAGAAAAAAAAAACGATAAAGGCAAATACGCATTAAGCAAAAGTAAAAGATTTACTGCGTCGAATCCCGCAGGCCGCCGAGCTCGTCAAAAGTAAACACGTAATTACCGCCGTAATTTAATGAGTTGAAAATGAAAATATACGCACTTCGAGGATAGAAAGAGAGGTCTCGTCGCAATCGTAGCCACTGCGTACCGATATTTATTCTAAAATCGACTCCGAATTTTCGTGCACTTTACCAGCTTATAACGTTAATTACGTAATTCCGACGTTGATGTTGAAATATGGTTCTAAGGTCTTCCATACTTTCCTCCTTCCTACTGCTCAATGATTGTAGTATGAGAATTCTTCTAGAAGCTCTTATGTAATTGGGTGAGTCGAGCTTTAAAAATTTTTTATTTTATTTCTATAATTTATTCGAATTCTCTTAATAATAGTAGTTATTAAAGTCAAATTCACTGGGCACAGAGTAAATATCAATTTATATAAAAAACTCTGAAAGTCATATGAGTAACATCTTGGAAAATAATGCAAGGGGGTACATCACTTTAAGATTTTTATTACAAAAATTTTCCTTTTTTTTCTTTTTGAAGAAGCGAAGAATTGAATTTCAGAATTATCTTACATTTTCTTGATCCCATAAAAAAATATAAAATTTGATTTTTCCTCGACTGTAATATGATTAATATCTATTAGAACATACTACATTCAACTTTAATTTATACAATAATTTAAACTGTCATCGATATTATTTTCAAGATTTTTGGGCAAAAGGCAGTAAAGAACAAAATACAGATGACATCGCCTCTACGAAAATTCCACCTAAATGAAATTTCCCATTTCGAATAACGCGGTAAATTTATGCACAGCAACCGGAGTACAACCATATCGCACACGTGAATGCTCAAACTCTCCGGCTCAGCTCCGGTGCGTAATGCGTTGCTTCAAGGTCGCAACCCACCACGCGCCATAATCAACGCATCGTCGCGGCGCAACGCAAGTCGCGACCTTCACGATAATAATCACCCTTACAATTCCCGTTGAATGAATGATATTAATCAAAATAAAAATTAGAAAGGTGCGACGAACTCGGCACATGCGTTTACGACTGCAAAGGTCAATAACATTTTTCCTTTTCAAATTACCTTGGTACGAATGCAATTAGAAAACCGAGGTGCAGTATAGACAAATGGACGATGGACGATAGTAATCGCTGACGTAATATCACCGTGAAAACCCTACGAAAAGCTCGTTTAATCGTAGCACATAAATTTCGCGGGTAGCGTGTTTAATATTCCACGCATGCGTCTCCCGTTAAAACATTGACATAACTGAACTACATTGCCAATAGTGTTGTTACAATTATGGAGAATGTTTTGCAGCCGCCAGCGCAGTGCCACCGTTCCACCGTAAGTTATACGGATCTCCTCATCAATATGCAATATGTACACCATACCAAATCCCCAGCTGTTTGCTATCAGGTGGAAATGTGTGTACTCGATGTTATTGACTTCATTTCGCCTCGACTACTAAATGAAACAAACGTGTATTTTTATAAAAACTTTAATCGCCTCGTTCGGGCTGGAATTCGCGCGCCTTCTTTTGAAGCCGTGTTTTCCAAGTGGAACGTTTTTTTTTCCTTCTTTTTAATCGTTTCGGAGTAATTATTTCAATTCGAGTTTCCAAGTAAAATAAACCTACGTACGCTGTTTTTTCAGCACTCGCCTCTTCTTCCCTCGTCTTCGTTTCCGTCCTATATGCATATGAAGGTGATTAATACTGTCGCCGATGAACTTCGATAGGGGTCTTTTCGATAAAATATACCAACGTAAGAACGGTAATTTCATTGTTATTCAAATGGCGCGAAAACCCAATCGAGAAAACGAAATCGATCGATAATAGTAGCGCAACGCTTAACACATGATTTAAACGATTTTTAAAAACAATGGATAAAATTGTGGAATATTTTCTTTGAAGAACTCAATTTCAGAACTATCTTACACCCTTCTGATCTCATGAAGAAGAAAAAATTTGATTTTACCTCGGATTTAAGATGATTAATGTCCATTAGAATAACTATACGAAATTCTAAAAGGAGAAGTCGAAGGATAAGTTATGAGATTTTCACTATTCAGTCCATTCCTAACTGACTGAAAAATGTGTATGTATTATGGTACTCAAGATGATAAAGTAGATTATTTTCGTAAATTATAGCGTTCTCTCATAATATTGTTTCTCCTAGTCAAATTATCAGAAAAATTCAAATCAAAAGACTAATACCTATTTAAACAAGATGCAAAAAGAAGGAAAGTAAGTGATTTAAGTACAAACAGAGACTCAATAGCCTTCAGTGGCAAAATTTTAGTAGTTTCAAACTCTCTCATTCAAGTCCATAATCATGAAATTTGAAGTTTTTAAAGCCTTTTTAGATTTCTTCAATTTTTGATTTTCCACCATTTTAAATCCATGCTATCTCAAAATGACACTACACATGAAGTTTGAGCTATTACATAACACTATAAAAGTAAAGATGCAATTATACTGTCTACGTCACATAGCAATAAGAAAAAGAACAAATTTGAATTTTGATTAATTTTTTATTTTTTCCCCCCTCAAAAGAGATGTAATTCTTGTTATTCGTAAATCTTTTTGCATTCATGTGGCTTAACACATTTTAACCCATTGTTCCAGAAAAAAAAATCAGCTAAATTTATAAATTTTATATAAAATGCATACCTAGTATTTGAAAAATACAACAAAAAAGTAATGTACATAAATTGTCCATCTGCAAAATTTGAATGTGTTCAAATTTTTGCAACCTTTTAGCTCCCTCCTTTGCAGAAATGTAATATTTTTGTACATGACTTCTCTTATAGCATTTGATGAACACTATTCAT
Source organism: Phenacoccus solenopsis (assembly GCA_009761765.1). Lineage (NCBI taxonomy): Eukaryota > Metazoa > Arthropoda > Insecta > Hemiptera > Pseudococcidae > Phenacoccus > Phenacoccus solenopsis. Next base: position 29,739,075 of record CM019752.1, read on the forward strand.
TTCATGTAAAAGGTCTTCATGATGTCACTGGTACAGCGCCATCTATGGGAAAAAAGAGAGGTCTACCAAATGGGCTAGATATAGTAAGATGTCGACTTCCTCCCTAGCCGATTAACTTTTTCCATTTCATTAATTAATCGATGTCCATTAAAAAAAAATTGTAATGACGCCATCTGACGTCATCATATGTTAGGGTATTCTTGTGTGACATCACAACAATAAAATTTACATTTCTCAAAAAAAAAATCCACAACAGATGATATTTAATAAGCGAAAAAAGTCTAATAAAATTGCCCATCACCAAAATTAAAAGTTTCAGATGCTACAAATTTGGTAAGTATGGACATGTGCGCTAAATGAGATTATAAATAATCATAATAAATCTTATTTCAAATTTCCAGATGGCTTTTAACAGTACTCGGCAAGAGGGTAAAGCGATTAATAGGATTATTTGAAAATTTCAAATTATTTAAATTAAAAACTCAGCTTTAATAAATGAAGCATAACTACTAACTTTTCAAACTTTTAGCTGAGTCTTTAACGTAAAAACGATAGCTATGACAGCCTACCTGATTTTGGATGAGATGGGAGGGGAGAGGGGGTATTCAAATCTTTGCGTTTCAGACCACTTGTAATCATTTTCGCTAATTTTCCATTCTCACTATCTTTCATTAATTTTTATTAATTTAAGGATATGTTTCATTCATTCATTTTACTCTTACATAAATGATTCGTTACTTAATTTTTCAAATATTTATTTTTTACTCCTGAATATTTTATTCATATTAAAAAAGAATTAAAATGAATTTTTACAGTTTCACATTGCGCCCCTTCAGAGCACACAGACGTCATCGAAACACGGTAAATTAATCACAGACTCAAAGTGCATATCGTAATGAGCACTAGACCAGTCAACCCTCTTCCCTTTTCTGAACAACATATCAACTTCTGCTTTACTTATTTTCTTCAAGATGTTATAAAAAGATATAAGAACAATACGAATGTATAAAAGAAACGGACTTAATGAAATTTACGAATCCGGAAAGGCGGAAGTATATGATTCCGAAACAATAGCGTATCACTATTACAGCCAGTCCGGCTGATTACACGAACGTCTCAACAAGCCGCTACGCCAACAAAATCACACCTCGTACATTCAATAAGAACAATACCGTCACTTGTAGTACTCTTCGAGCACCTCAGGATAAAAAAGTTCCGAAATACGCACTCGATACTCCCGCGCGAACAGCCAAATTCCTACGTAGCGGACTTAGCGTCACCACGGTGATTAATCCGCCGTTAATTACGATGATTCGGCGAATTCTCGAATCGTTTCGAGGGCTCTGAATACAGATTAAAATTCAATGAAAAATTCTCCTCGTCGAGTTCAACAACCGTGTAAGAGAGCAAAGTAATCTGATCGTGTAAAATGCCGAATGTATCGGATTACCATTGACGACGAGGCAAATTATTAAAAAATTAACATGATTTCGGCATCGAAATACAAACACTGTATCGGTTCGCGTTACACCATTCATTAATCGTTCGCCGTCGCCAGCTCTCGATTCCATATTCCCGTTAAATCGGAGCCGGCGAAAAAATGCGGCGACTCATTAAATATGCAACAAGTGCACTCCTTATGCGTTCTTATCAAAGGGTACGTCGAACAATATAAATGACCCATAGCCTTTGAATATACTTCAACAGGATGCACTTTCGAACAATGTGCGAGAAAATAACACAATTGAAATACTCTCGTGAGAATGAATCCGTGCGAGATAAATAAACTACCGATATCGAAGCGCCTACCGAATAACGAGTCGGCAATTTTCTTTGCGCCTTCGTGGGAACTCGCCGCGCCGGACTCGATACGTATCCGAATGAACGGGTAATTGCGTTTTCTTCGAAGTTATCGAAATCAAACGTACGAATTATCTGGAGCTATGGTCGTCCGTTAAGCAATAATTTGAATACGAAAATAGACGTGTAATTTCACCTCTTAATACCGTGCATCTGCATATCCTTTGTGCATGAAATATCGAGCAATTATAATTTTTTAAATCCCTCTCGTACGTACGAATGAGAATTAGCGTGAAATTATCGAATGGAGCGCGTGAAAAAATTCACGTATCATTTATGCAATTAGAAAAACAAAAAATAAACGTTCATCATCTACGTAAACATCACGATGGAGTACATGGCCACCGGACTTTTTGATGATGCCGCTGAAATCGAGTAGCTGAGGATTTAAAAATAGCTAAACATTAAATATCTTTGTTTACGCTGCTGCGTTTAATTACTCAAATAAATGCAGTCTAGACTGAACTTATCGCCAGTTAATTAAAGAAAATCAAGGTTAAACCGCACCGATAGCAGAGAAGGCGACGATTCGCGAACCCGGTAAACAAAGGCGAACGAGAATTTTCCATTAATAATTAAACGACGATAAGTCATCGAGAACACCGACCGGTCAATTCCGAGCGGCGTAAAATTTTCGTCCAAACAAAGCTGATCTACTCGTATGATAAAGAACGTACCGTTATTCGAAATACTCGCATTTTACAGAAATTATCCACATACGTATAATGAGCCGAAATGACCACGAACCAATTTTAATAATGTCTTAATTCACTCGGACATAACGGCGGATCTGTTTTTAATGACCAAAAAATCCTTACATATCGTGCCGGGCGATCTCTTATTAGAAACTGCGTACTCACTACTCGCCAGAAGGGCGAAAAAAAATTGACAATTCTCCTACACAAAGTTAAACCGCCTCACAGATGCACGCTGATTAGAGAAAAAAAGAAAAATTCCTTTTAAATTACAATAATTATCTAATATACGAATGACTGCGGCGAGTTCGCTAATTTAGCGTTTTTTAGCCTGGAGACTTGAACGCTAGTGTAGGACAATTGGAAAACCGAATATCGCGAATTTAAACGAATTTAACCACAGATCGTTAAAAACCGACTGAAAATAAATCATCCGTCTATAATTAGTATTTTTTCGACTCAGTCGCTAATTATTCGTACAAGCGTTCGCCAGATAAGACGGTGGCGTTCGCCGGACTACAGTGCATACAATGTGTTCAACCTATTAAAAATATCGTTTAAAATGCGCTATCTAATAATGCACGTTACAGGTCAACCGGTCGCATAGTCAGCCAATTAAGTATTATAAATATTTTCTCGCCGTTAAAAATAAATACGTACGATATACTTGCTATATCGTCTCCGGGTTTTATTAATTTTGTAATTTAAATTTACTACCACCGCGGTGAACGAAGACGCGTGTTAGTTCACCGCGACGCGACAAATTTAACGCTATTTATATGGTAACCGCGGCCATTTAATAATTCAACATCCATGTAATTCTAAACGCCCATACGGAGGTGTTTATGCCCTATAATGGGCGATACCCAGCTTTCGTCAATTTATCGGAAACTCTCGGTCTTGAAATTCATTAACAATTCAAATTCGACGGTAATTCCGGTATTTTTGAAATTATAAGTATTTTGTCGTTCGCATTTAGTCCGAGTTCGGTGACGATAATGATCATTAAATTCAGCGACTGATGTCTAAATGAGTCAAGGTAACTGTATAGTTGAATTTAATCGATAATTTGAAACCTAGGTATACGCGAAAAATTTCGCGAACTTGATATTTTTTGAAGTAATTTTTTGCCATTAAATGTTATTTGATTTTTTGCTTCTCTATACTCTTTAATTATTTCTTACGTTTATTCGTTTCATTTTAATTTATTTATTTTTTTATGATAGGTACAAATTTCTTCTTTGCAAAAAATTCCTAAATTAAAAAAAAAAATAATAAATTTTTTTCCTTACTTTCTCATAGTTCAAATGTTTATAATCCAATTGTATCGTGAGCAGGAAGGAGATAAGGCAAATATGCAGATATAGAATTATGTGTCATGAACATTAAGATGAATTTTTATCTATTTTTTTTTTTATTATTATTTCCTCGTATTATTACATTTGAGTGATTTTCAATTTGATTTCCCATTTATATTGCGAATAAATAATAATTATGCACGCTACCAATGAATGTAAATTGTATATTTCGTTATATAAGTAACATTGTATTTATCTACTACCCATTTTGCTAGAAAAAAAAGGTCATGGAGAGTTCTGAGCGCTAACCCTCCCTTCCCCCACCGACTATGATCTCGATTTTGACCAACTTGATCCTTGAAAGAGATATTCATATGACATTTATAAGCCCAAAACCGGTGTTTTTTGTATCTATTTGCCACAGAAATGTGCACATAGGGTACTTTATGGAACCCAGGATAGAATTGTTGCGAATAATCTCGAAGAAAATTTGAAAAAAAAAATGAAAACAAATTTTCAGGCTTTTCGCTCATTTTTGGACGTTCTTGATTTTTGAACAGTTTTTATTTTTATATTTTTTTTTTAAATTTTTGGAGCTTTCCTATTTGATGACCTTTTTGATTACATTTATATTCGCATAATGTTCGAAAAAAATTTTAATATATCTCCACGGTTGTAACAGACAATTTATTCATGTTTATTCTACAGAGAAAAAAGTAAAAAAAAATTGAGTAATTTGGATCGCATTCTCTCTGAAAAATATGGAATTGTGTTCTTTGGGGTTACAAATCAACTCACTGTACGAAGAGGTTAGGTGCTCAAAAAAAACTACTATCATGAATTTCAATGTTGGTACGATAAAAATTCCATACTATGTGCACTCAAACTGAGAAATTGAAAAAATTAAAACGAAACTTTTTTACTGATTTTTTAGTTTATATCTGGCATCGCAATATTATCCAAAAACTTTAATTTTTCACATATCATTTTTATTTCTTCTCCGAAAATCCAGCAAAACGTCACCAAAAACGCATAAATGTTGGAATGCCTCAAAAAGAATGATAAATTTTCGAGAGGAAGTTTCCTCAATAGTAAGAAATTTAGCATACGAATGAAAAAATTGTTTAAAAAAAAGATGTAAGCAGCCATGCCACATTACTGGAGTTGAGTTTTCAATTGGGGTTTCTTCGGGTTTGAAAATAATATTGCTAACCGCTTTATGTCCAATTGTCTATAGGTCACACCTAATACCAAGTCTGAATACCCCTATCTAATCTTCCAAAGATACTTAAGAAGTTAAATTTAGAACAAATATATTTCTTGACATGCAACAGTCATATGAGCACATATTTTGAGCTTTTCAAATTTTTACAAGCCCCCATTTCGTATTCATTTTAACCCAAATTCAAGAGGTCATATTTAGGTCATCAACTAACCCTACATATAAAGTTTGACCTTTCTAGGTTGATTTGGTGAGGAGAAATAGAATATTTGTGAAAAAGCCGTTTATGCTCCAACTCCCTTACAAATAAACTTGGAAAACTAAAATCAGAATAGGTTAATTGCATGGACTCATTTAATTATATGACACAGCAATGAAAAATTTTAGACATTTCGTGTACCCATACCACATTTTGAGCTCGATAACCCCTTTTTCATCCCTCCAACAATATACATAGAATTGGACTGAGGATATTTGTATACTTTTCACTCCCAATAATCATACGAGTTTTCATTAATTACATTTTTACTAATTTAAGGCTCTTCAAGCTCAACTCAAATTTTAATAATCCAACATTTCAGATTTACTTTGACCAAAACTCGAGAAGTCATATTCTATTTATCAACTAACTCCACACACAAAGTTTGATCTTTTTAGATTAATTTGATGAGAAGATATGGAAGATTCAAGAAATTTCATGACTCAAAACTTCCTCAAAAAGCGGTTTTTTGCTTTAACTACCCCCCCCCCCAATGCACTTCAGAAATTGAAATTTGGGTATGTTGGTATCCATGATTTACTCTTTCACGTCAGATTAAAAACGAATAATTTGAGGAGCAATTAACCCCTTCTCCAATGATCCTCAAAATTTGAGTGATGCGCCATTTTGGGATGTATCGAAAAAATTAAAATGTACCTTTTTTGCATTTTCAAAAGGAGTCTCTAACCAAAATTTGAGCAATTTTTATGAATACCCATTGGCGCTAAAGTGGTGGAAAAAATATTACACGTATATACACCAAAAAGTTGGACATTTGTCAGATGATTACAAATGGTCTGAAATACAATGATTTCAAGACTCCACACTCTTCCGACCCCTTCCCAAATAAGGTAGGCTGTAAAGGTAACGTAAAAAACTTAGCTAATAAAACAATGCCGAAAAATCAAAGTGTCTAAATGCGAGTAGAAATATAATCAAAAAGGTCACCAAATAGGAAAACTCCAAAAATTAAAAAAAAAAAATGTATAAAAATAAAAAACTGTTCAAAAATCAAGAACGTCCAAAAATGAGCGAAAAGCCTGAAAATTTGTTTTCATTTTTTTTCAAATTTTCTTCGAGATTATTCGCAACAACTCTGCCCTGGGTTCAATAAAGTAGCTTTCGATGATTTTACCACCGCAAAGCTGAAGCAAATTAGCAATTTTGGCAATTGAAAGAATTTGTGATTTAACAAAAAGTTGGAACTAAGGAAAAGCTACATTCCATTTGCCACTTGGTTTACCCAGTTCCTGACCGGTAGCCAAGGAAACGAGGAACTGAGCCCTCTCTAGAAGACTTCTTTACATTCATTACAAAAATCGCAACCAAGGGGAAAAAAAAGTCAAAACATCATTTAGAATTTAGTTAGCCCTCTCTGAAATAATGGACTGGTTACAGGGCTGGCTAGAATGATGCCTATTATTCCAAGATTTTCAAACGATGTTCTCTAAAAATTGCTTCATCATACCACAAGTGTGCTAAATACGATCATCGAAGTGATCAATTAATTTATTTCTTTTTCTCTTCATTTAGTTTTTTTAAATAAAATTCATTTCCATTAAGTATTATCTAATATCCATCTCTATTTTATACTGGTTCTTTGTCTGATAAATAAGTAACTCACTCATTTCAATGTTAATTATTCTATTAGAATTTTCTCTCTGAAATAAATTAATCCATAGTGTGTAGGATGAAATGCAGCAACAAAATTCAACTAGTTCGGGAAACCAAAATAGCCTGTTAGTAATACAATGTCTCCTACGTTCGACACAAAAAAAAAATCGTAGTTATAACCTTATTCAAAATTCTCCGAGCAGAGCGACACGTGCATTATACACGAATAAAATTACAATATAAGTCAAATATTTATACTGGAAAAATTTACATAAAAAAGGACGACGCCGTTTTAATCTATTGACCTCAGCAATCGTATATTTACACATATAGTCTGGATAACGAAACGGTGGATTGCGGGGATAAGGGTAATTTCTATGAATCGCGTATACACCCTTCGAAAAAAGGTTTGATAGCTCAATTAGTATCCAGGTCAGAAAACCGCCTCTTGTCCTGTTATCAGTACGGTCGTTGAAATATACGAAATACGGTATTTTTGGAATACGATGCGACATAATGGCGTGGCTGTTGAAAAACCAAAAAAGTATTTTAAAACGTTTAAATTGCGAAGAGTCGCGCAAAATGCGGAAGATAGCGAATAAGTTCAAGGACGATATTCGCTTACGCCTCCGACGTTTATTGGCCTACATTTGGACATTAAGATTTTCTCTTTTTCTCGTATTTATTACATTTGTCGCGTACGCGTGTGCGTACGTTGAAAATACGCGTATATTGGAAACGACCGAATAGAAGGAAAAAATCCACGCGGTCCCCGAAGAACGAAGAAAAACCTGGAAAGGTTAAGGGCATACCGGAGGAACTGCGCTCGGTAAATACTCCCGGAAGAAAGATTGGTAGGGATAGCACATTGTCGAATCCCCTCTGGTCCGCTGCGAACATATCGAACTTCTGCAGAAGTTTCCTCGTCCGAATGCATTAGTGCGTTGTCGATGAACCGCTGAAGGCCAAGGTCTCTTTCTTCTTCCTTATTGTAGTTCGTATTTTATAACTAGTTCGACGTCTGTTCGTTTTGTATTTTTTAACGGCTTATGACCGTATAACGCAAGGTTAAAATTACGAGAAAAATTTTCGGGTCGTATTCGCGATTTATTTTTAATCTCGTAACCGGTTTAACGCGTGGTTTTTTTCGTATTAGTTTTTTTAACCGATCGATTAATTTTTTGTAAACGTAGTTTTTTGTGGTGCGACCAAGTTTTTCATGTCGGTAAGTAATCGTTTGTATTTTTAAAGAGGGAATTATTTTTGGGGGCACGATCGCGATTGAATTTCTTTCAACGAGACCGCGAGTGAAGTATTTGGCCAAAGTCGTGCTTCGAAGCGGACATTTTGAGAGGCGCTGTTCGACGCTCGCGGTGTCCATTTTCGAGCGTTCATTAAACCGTAAGGTTGATTTTTATTTTCATATTTATTTTAAGCTTACCACCTCGCAGGTAATTTCTTCTATAGCAAATGCTAAATGAAAATTACCCCGGAAATATTTCTGAGGTAAAGATTGCATGATTGAGAATCACGAAATTTACAATTTTTAACGAAAAAAATTTGGCGAGAAATTCTTTTTACAATTAAAAAACTGCGTTAGCTAGAAATGGAATTTCTGCAGAAAAATTATCTGGTGAAAATTTCAAAAATGTTTTCAAAGGTCACCATCATTTCGCTTAACCTTCAATCCTCGATAATTTCCATTCAAATCTGGAAACAAAAATCCTATCATCATTCGAACATTGACGACGGTTCGAGACCTCCGCGACCGTGAATTATTATATCGGTTTGATCGTCGGCGCGAATAAACAATTACAAGAAATGAACGACTTTTTAAATGATATATTTGCATAATAAAATTTAATGAGGAAAAAATACGAAATGGTACGAGAATCACGAAACGCAAATGCAACACGAGCACGTGAAGAAAAACCTCGATAATAATTAGTATTTCTTTTTTTTTTATTCTGCATCGGGCAGTAAATGGTAGAATAAAAGTTAAAATTCGAATTAAAAATAATTTATGAAACCGGTGACATGCAATTAAACGTCCATGAAAAGGTATACGCATAGAAAGGTCGTTGATTTTAGTTGGAAGAAAATTACAAAAGCAAGTCGATTATAAATAGGTGCTGGAAATTTAATGATTTTTTTCAATCACATCTAAAAAATAAAAATTCCACTTGTAAACATGCAGGAACTCGATTCAGAATTAAATTCAAAAAATTTAAACTTCATCAGAAATATTTCACTCTCGAATAGTGAATTTTTAGGCAAAATTTTAAAATGAAAAATTCTTCGAAAAAATATTTATTCGAATTCGTATTCGAACATAAATACGTTAAACGATATAACGACTAATTAAAACCAAATTTAAAATATAAATTAACTGGATTCACAAATGTCATTAACCTATACCAGTATAGATCATCAAATCCCTAATTAAAGGAGCGCACTTCTTCGAACATTACGTCATTAGGTGGCCGAACTTGAACATGACGCGACGCTTTGTTCACCGACCATGGCGTGCTGTGTACCTAGATGGTGGAGAATATGCAAAAATTACACGTTTTGAATTCCCGAAATGAGGACACAACTGGGCGTCAATGACTCAACCATCCTACATGAGGCGAAGAAACGTATTCCGATTTTTTGCATACGATACGTGAAATTGGTTAACATTAAAAAGTACGCTAAGAACGCGGTAGGCGCGTAAAAAAGTATTGTCGATTGAATCCTCGATTAATTTTATATGACGGATTCGCTGCCGGGTAGAAATTTACGACATGAGAGGAATATTTAAGCTGCGAATTCTTCCGATTGATGGGTAATTATGGGAAACGCTGCAGAGATATAGATCAGCGAATACGTTACCTCTGCATCGGTGAATGATTAGACGAGTCGAGCGTCTTTTCTTTTTCCAGTCGAATGGTTAAACGCGCCCGGATGCGTCGTAAAATTCAAACGTTTACGCCGAATGTGAATATATAAAATGAAATTACTAACGACATTCGTAGAATTTTAAAATATTTTTTTTTTTTACGAGTAACAAAACGAAGAATCGTTTAAAAAAAATAAATAAAAAATGAGTACTCATCTATCGTTGAGAAATTATCGAGTTTTCTTAAAAAAAAAAAATCTTGAAAAAAATAAAATGTGAAATATAATGATAGATGATCATTGGGATAGCAAAAATAAATGAATTGGACTTACCAATATTTGAATAACAAAAAACTAATAATTTACAAAAATTATACGAATTTCTGTCATTAAAATTCATAATAATTATATCGAAAATAAATTCAACAAAGTTAAGCAGACAGAAATTTAATAAATTTTACTAACCAGCGTTTCGAATCGCTAGTCAAGAAAATGACTTTCAGCTACAAGCGAGACCCTTTCGAAATAAATTACAAGCAAACTGAACGGTCAACAATTCTCTGGAATAGATTATGAGAGATTCGTATTAAAGTTATTTGATGAGATGAGCGAATGGGGAAATTATTTTCTTTCTTTCATTATGGCATCATATATTCGCTATGTGTATAGCCTTGGGTCATCGTCATACCCTCCCTGGTTAATTTTGGGCGCAAAAAACACCCGTTTAATCATTATTAAACTCTTAGGAACCGGCTAAACTGCATCATCGCTTCGGTCGATCTGGAGTTTAATTAAATAAACAAACATAGCGGAATGCATTGTGAAAAAAAAATCTCAAAACTCGGCGCCGCTGTGTAATTTAAGCCTCGAGGTTCATCACCGCACGCGAAATTTTTTTCGCATTTCCATCAGATACACGGATAGAATTACACGTCGATGTTCATCCGACTAATCATTTCGCATAAATCTCGTAACGAGCCTAATGAACGTTATAATTACAGTAAACGGCGAACATCCTAATTTAAAGCATACCACCATAAACACGTACACCTCCTTGGCGATCACGTTTTTTGCGAAATCCATCATAACCCTAGTCCGCCCATCGTCTCTATGGCGTTAATTAAATACGAATAAATTCGCAACAACGAAATAATTAAAACCAAGTTCAACGGAGCCAGCGAATCGATGAACTTGGCTTTTAAAATTTCTTTCATTTCCCATAATCACCTTAACCGGTTAGATTTTTCAATTATATCGTACATTCGCAATGATATTAATTTGAAATCGTGTTTACGTATATCTTCCGCCTTATCATTTGCGTGGGGTTTTTTTTCTTCATCTCTTCGCTATAGCGAAAATAAAAACCGCGATTAGTTCTAATTTTAACGCGCCATTGCTAGCGCGGCTATTAATTAACGCCGGTCCGAATAACTGTTATCGTAGTCTGTGAACCCGATCGTGAAACAAGTGTTATATAAGGAAAGAAAAGTACCCCGCGGATATGTTCCAGCCGTGGACGGGCTTTCGAAGACCCTGACAATGACTCTAGTAGGACGCTGCTTCTTATAAAACCGGTAAACTATTTTAATCTAATCTGAACTTGTCCTTTAATACGAGCACGACAGTGGTTCGTAGAATGATGTGCTGTAGATATTCGAGTGTTTATGGTGTGGGCTCCCCTTTCGTAGGTATTGTCGTCGATGAAGTTGTTCACTCTGTGCGATGTGACAGAAATGTCACAATATTTTAACTCTTTGAGGTTGACGTAGGCATACTGGTGACCTATTTTTTTTATCATTTTGAAAATGGTTAGCAAATTATTTGAGTAATATTCTTTCATTTTTGTGAAAAATAAATAAATAAATAAAAAGTAAAAAAAATTAACTAAAAATTATATCGACAAAATGATTTATAACATGCTCAAATTCTGTAAAATAATAAATTTAATTTGAAAAAGATTTAAAAAAAAAACTTATGAATTAAGAAAATAAATTCAGTGCATTTAGCAATTTTTCAAAATGGAAATTCTTCACTTTTTCACCATTTTCGAAAACCCTTTCTAAAAGTCGTATGATGATCGCACTCCCAAAAAAACATAAAAACAATTATCAAGTATGGGCCCTAACTATGTCCTACTTCTCTGTTCAAAATAATCTTCTGAATACCCTCGTTCATCTTCTTTTTTCCTCTCAAGCTTAATGCAGTCTATCTAAGAAGGCTTTGATTTCTATAGCTTCGTACTGTACATGGTACCTTAGCAGAAAAAGTAAAGAAGTAAGAAAGAAGAGGCAAAAAAAAAGTAAATATACATATAATATAACACAGCATGTTAATTTTTAAAACGAAAATGTCCATTTTTTTATTTTGATTTTTTCAATTAAAAAAAAAAAAAAAAAAAAAAAAAATAGAAAAATTCAGATAATTCGATTTTCTAGATTGTGAAATAGATGCTGGACCTTGCATCAGTACTCAGTTAGTTAGTAAGTAAGTAAGCAAATAAATAAGTACTTTTCTTTCATAGTCAAAGTTCAGCATTATTCAAGGTCAAGGTTAACGCTGTCACGAAAAATTTGCAAGAAAAAAAGTATTTTCAAATCATTACTTTTCCACCAATTCATTATCGAAATGAAAATGTTCACTTTGCGTTACTTTCATCACTTTTATCACGTATTTGACAGCCTAATATATCTAGCCTTGGAAATTTTTTTTTACAACGAATTTAGATGAATTATTCTTACCATCATTTATTATGGTTTATGGTCAATAGTTACATCAGCTGGTATTACTGATTATTAGTAATTTATCATTAATAGTTATATTTGTAGTTCAGGCTTATACAGAAATATCACTATTTTATCGGAAGTGTTTTGACTTAGTGCTATATAAGTTACATCAGAAAACTTGAAGAGCTGTCGAAGTTTCCTGTATTTTGGGTAGCTTGTTAGCATGCGTAAGCATTTCTTGTGTCGCTTATTTTTAGGTTGAATTCAATGGGAAATTCACAGATCTGCTACTTATGGGCTCAATTCAATTTGTCGTTCTAAGATGCAATCATATGTATTTTCAGACGACTGATTACTCCCCCCGTTAAAAATCAACTCTAGCAATACATTAAATAAATTGAAAATGAGAAATTCTGTGTTTCCTTGGACGTCATTAAAAATTCACAAATATTTTTTCAACTTTTATAATACAAATTGTTGAGTGATTACAAAGCACAAAATTTTAATGTTTGAAAAAAATTCAAAAATTTATTTTAACTCAGGAAAATTTTTTTCATAGCACAAAACGAAGAAAAATATGCCTTGAAAAATTGTAAACATTAAAAAAATATAGAAAAAATTCCAAACATACACTTATCTAAAAATTTAAAAAAAATTATTTCAAATGTTTAGTTTTTCATGGGTAAATGACAAACGCAAAATGCACAACTATTAAATTTTGAAAAAATAAAAAATAAAATAAATGTAGATATCAAGTTTTCTTTGCATTACTTTGAAAGTAAAAAAAAAAAAAAAATAAAAAGAAATGTGTTTAAAAAATTAAAAAAACTATCTAAAAATCCAAAAAAGACATAATCATTTTTTTATCACTTTACTTTTTCATTTACCTTGCCACGCACATTACAGCTACGAGGCTTGAGTCAAAGTACTAACAACTTTAAATGAGCGCAAGAAGGCCTAGTCAGTGCTTAAATATGTCTCTGCGTGTGATTTTTTTAGTAGGTATTCGCATGCGTTCTTTTGTATTATAGTCAACTCTTAGTCCAGTTAATTTCCATGAATCACATCTCTTCATTTGTATGTTGTGGGTTGCTACATTTTGAATTCTTTTTCAATTAAACCTATTATAGGATTTCTGCTGAGCCTATTCCTTCCATTATTATGATTCTATCTTCTCACTGCTTTTCAAAAAATATTATACGTATATCATGTATTCAAGAGAACTTGCATTCTTTATTTTTCATGTTAATTGATTTACTATCTCTCGTTTCTGCGTAGATTAAACGCAGCATGATTTTGATATTGTGATCAAATAAGATGGTAAATTTTTGAAATTTTTTTAATTACGATGAGCTGAAGAAATTAAATGAAAATAAAAATTGTTCACGATACAAAAATTTCAATTACAATTTTCAAAATTCATCGAATCAATTACAATAGGTCTCATGAGAAGGCTAGATGATAAATATACAGGCACTAAAATGTCAAATGGTCATGTATCGAAAAAATACTCTTCTCTAAAACCATCAAAATTATATTCAATCAAGCTACTCTTCAACTAGAGAAGATTTCCTCGTTACAATTTATCATGACTGAATGTAACATAAATTATAGGTAACACCCTCTGCAATGAGCCCCTAAAAAATACAAATAAATTTGAAAAACCGAAGAACGCGATTCACGCCCAGAAATGCACGTATTGCAACAAAGTAATAACCAGTTACTGGGCAATCAAACACCACGATTCGTTGGCCATCGACACTTCACTTAGGTACCACTGTTTACAATCAGATATACACATTCTAACGTGGACCGCTTGCTCACCATTTCCAGTAATAACATATGTACAACGGATTGCTAACCAGTTTGTGAGGTTAGCTTTGATTATTGACCGTTTGTTTTCGTATTGCTCGATAAGTAATAATTGCGCAATGTCCCCGAGACCGGTTTTTTCGGCGCGGAATTTCACGAAAAAACTGTTTGGTTTGATCATTGGGTGCAGGATGCTTTTTCAGCTCTTATACGTTGAAAAGATGAAAAAAAACAGGTCACAAAGGTAAAAACCTCATTAAACGTTAATTAATTTGGCTTACGCGCATAAAACCTGTTCTGCGGTTATCGGCGACATTGCGGTACCCGGTATGTACCGGCGAATAGATAAAAATGAAAAATTACCAACTATCTGGTATTGTTACTGGGTTAGTGCTGGCCTTACACGCGCACTAATGTGACATATATGCCGAGTTTTTTTTTTTATCAATCGTCGCGCAACGGCGAGGAAATAACGAAAGCATACTAAGTATTATACTTTATTAATCCCGCATCGTGGCCGCCTTGGCCATCGAAGACTTGACAGTCGCTGACCTAGACAGTGTAGACATATGTGCCGGTAATAGTGAAAATCTATGTCTAACGATGCATTCTAGTGTAAATTATGCGACTCGGAGTGCTGATAAATTCAAAATTACATTGCAATTTTCATGCTACCGTAAATGGGCTAGTTAATGGGTATATGTAATCTATTAGCTTGAGGTAGGCCGTAGGAAGCGAATTTTCACTCTTTTTATTTCACGATGTAGGCGAAAAAATTCATCGGATGTCGAAAATTATTTCACCTAATCGAATACGCGAAATTTGCTAGCGGTTTCCTTTTTTTTTCGACGCCATCAAATGAAAAACGTGCCGGTCGAGATA
The DNA here is from genome assembly GCA_009761765.1 of Phenacoccus solenopsis. NCBI lineage: Eukaryota > Metazoa > Arthropoda > Insecta > Hemiptera > Pseudococcidae > Phenacoccus > Phenacoccus solenopsis. The sequence goes on from CM019752.1 coordinate 29,754,320, forward strand.
TATTAAAGAAGTTTTTAACCCAAATTATTACTATTAATCTCGACTTCATTGTTGCATGAAAAAGAATTTAATACGCCGACGTCGAAACGAGCACACCATCGATTATTTGACAAAGCTAATCTATAATTCGTTGGCGTTTTTAAAAAGGTGTTACGATGAAAAATTCTACCGTCGTTGATGGCCATAAAACAATGATGTTTTCGACAACACTGGCGTGCACATTTGCACAATTAAACGCGCCGTATAATCGCCTCTCATATACAGTGCTTTTTTGCTCTGCTCGCTTGTCAAACTCGCGTACATTGATAAATACCGATCATACCTGCCGATGACGGCGAAAATGAAAGCATCCTTAATAATTCATCGAAACATCGTGCCAACTCACCTGAAACATACGAAAACGAAAAATTAATACCGAACGAGATTAAATCATTCGCGATATACATATCCGGCCTTCAAACTCGCGGAAAAAGGTTTTAAATCAAATTGTCGCGTTAATTAGCCACGTTCGGCGAGACGCGACTTTAGCACTCATTACAGCGGCCGCACGTTTGGTATCACTCGAGTAATTCGCACGCGGCTACCGAGCAAAAGTAGCGCAACTCGAGCCCATGTAACGATACTCACTATGATGGACGCGGACAGAAATGGTCATTTCGCAGTCATACGAACTGATCTTATAAATGGAAGCTATGTTCGCACTACAAAGAAAAGCAAAGCTTCACAAGCGCGACTGATTCCCAAGATCACCCAGGAGATTCAGTTGTTTGAGCTGCATAAGGGGAAAAAAATCGAGTAAAGCTAAAAGATCGATTTTTCGTAAGGTCATGATCTCAAATGAAAAAATCAAGGTTGTACGAAGAACTATCCAATTTTGGCAAAAAGGACATATCTCCCCAATAATATATATATGTATATATATATTTTCTTAATTTGAAGATAATGAAAGCACAAAGTATCTGATTTTTTTCCAAATGAATAAAATATATTCAAATTAGCCAAGTATTAAGAAGCGAATTTAAAACTCTAAAAGATGGTAATTTTTTTAATTTGACTTTGAAGGCATGAAAATCAAATGAATAAGGGTTTTCAAATTGTAAAGCCTAAAACAGACCTCTAACCAAAAATTTCGATATTCTACCTGCGGAAAATAGTCCCATTTGTTCCAAAAAAATTAAAGTTCAAATAGATATTTACGGGGAATGAAACTCAAAAAAAAATCATTCAAACAGAAATAATACTGATAGTTATATTTAGCACAGTCGTTAATAAGACTCTCCTATACACAAAAAAAATAATAAAATAAAATAAAAAAAGAATGTAGAGTTAAATTTAAAGTTTTCCAAAGTTTCACGTTTCCCATTTAAATGTTGATTAAGCTTCTTGACTGACATAATTTTCAAATTAGTGAGTGTTTCAATACCTTATACCAGATTAATTATTTCTAAATCAATTTTTTTTCAATTCTTATTTATATCTGATATAAAAAAAAATTACGAGTATATATATTTTTTTTTTAAAGAAAAAGCATTTATTACAAACGAAGTGTTTTCCAATTGATTTATTTTCAGTAAAAAGAGCAAAATATATTCTTACATTGTTTGCTAACTAAAAATAGATGGTTATTTTCAATGATAAACTCTTTAAAATTTTTCTTAAAAAGTCTACTCGAACGTTCCTGAGTCAATATCACTTATTCTTTTATTCTTTCGATTTTTAAGCCTCCAAAATAAATTACTCGATTGGTAAAATTCAATAAGTGATCATTATATTTTTTCAGCGAATTTAGCAAAGAAAAAAAATTATCCAAAAATAATTCCTATCATGTTACTTTGTTTTTATTATGAATTGATGCTAAATACAACGTGTAGGATTGGAAATTGCTGAATATAATGAAATGAATTATAAAAATTTGAATGAATTTGTGATGTGGCATTGCCAAGAATAAATTTAATTGAACGAAAATAAAAAAAACACCCTTCCCCGACCTTCCATTCCCTTCCCAAATGAGGTAGGCTGTAATAGCTATCGTTTTTTAGTTAAAAACTCACCTAAAAAAATTTTACAGGAATAAATGTTCGATAATTCGACAGAAAAATAATTGCAAAGTTTAACTGTTAATGATTCGACGTTTAAAAACTGAACGAAACTACACTCGCTTAACATAAATACATATTTGGCTACCTCAAAAGTCTATAATTAATACCGAATTAGTAGTGATCCTTTCTCAGGTGTTTCTCAGTGCATAATGAATAATTTAGGTTGAAATTTGAAATTATTACTCTCTACATAGACCTAAACCGACGCACAGTCTTGCTTCTTTAAATAAGGTTTTCATATTAAACTGAATTTTATTAGAAAAGTACCTCAATTATTAATTCAGATTCTTATTAATTTATCATAAATTTTAGGAGGGAAAAAAGCTACACTGCAAGCCGGCTAATTGAACTCATTTACATCACATAACTAAAAATTGAAATCACTGGTCGAGTTACCCATGCGAAGTTTCTTTGATGGGAAATGCCTTTTTTACCGATTTAAATTACCTATCTACTGAATATACTGTTGATTAAATTTTTACAATAAAATTTACGAAAAAAAATTAACAATACAAAGTTTTTGGATCAGGTAGTAACAAAAAGTAATTAAAGACAAATGAAAGTAAACAGTGAGTCAAAAATAATCAAAAATGTTTTCCAATTTTTTCTAGAATAATATATGTAAATACGAAAAAATTAGTTTGTGACAATAATGATATGAAAATTTTCCCTAAAAGCTTTCAAGATTCATGACAGTTCTAGGCTCTTATAATTTCCTACTATAGATAGAAATTGAAGATTCATACTTTTCAATTTCTTCGTTATGACCATATGACGAATTTCATAAAGTATTATGCCTGAATTTTTAGAAATGTCACCATTGAAATGAGAGAAAATAGAAAACTTGCAATTTTCTCCATATGTGGCCCTGCTCCAAAAAGAGATTTAGCGTAAAAAATGTGTTTTTAAGAAAAAGAAGTTTGAAGTAGTCAGTACAAGGCTTGAAAAAAAAACAATTTTTTACACAAGGGGTTCCTTTCTTCGTAGGAGCTCAAGGGCATCTTCTTTGCAAAAATCATCCAAAGTATGATGGAAAATGTCAAAAAACAAATCGTTATTTCACACTAAGTCCTTTTCTTCATACAATTACTCAATCCATTAATAAATTCTGAGCAACAAGAAATTTGAAAATTTTCTCACAAAAAATTAGAGAATGTTTTTAAGCATTTAAGGTTTACGTAAATAACTTGTTTTAAATTTACTCTCGAAAAAATTATTCTAAAACGTTTTCAGGCGTTTTTAATTCAGCGTAGAAAATAACTTGTTTTCTACAAAATATTTTCATTCATATCGCATTCTCGGTTGTAAACTGTGAATTCTAGTTCTTAAAACGGGCGAAGTAGAATCATTGTCGTTGAATATAATGGTGACGATTGCGGTCTACACGGTGAACTTATTTCATTTGACCATTCTCCGAAGCCAATTCCACCTTTTATCGGTGTCCGAATTCAGACCATCTCGTTACAGATGTAAGTGAACGTCGAGCTGGCAACGTGAAAGAAAATTTTTTAATACGTTGAACTCTCCAAGCATATACATTGCGGCTACGAGTTGCGGTCAATTTCTATGCAATCTAAAAACTCGACGAGTTGTTTAGTCTGTCGTAGGTATAATTACGAGTATATGGTAAAATTACGAGGCAGGTTGAATAATCTCGAGGAAGGTTTTTTGCGTCATTATTCGCATACGCTGGTTCGTGATTTACTTAACTTGGTGAGCATTGCTGGATGGTCAACCAAAAGATTCATTGCTGAGGATGAAATGCATTATAGTCGAATCTTTTGGTGCAACATTTTGCCAAATAATTTGGGCGAATTATTTTATTAGAAATTGGAAAAACATTTAAGATAAAGAGTGCAAAAAAATCGACCACAATTTTGCTTCCCGACATTTTAATAATGCCGATGGCTCAATTAATCAAATCTAACCGCTTGATAGCTGATACAGCGAGTGTACAAACACGTTGAAAGATGAAATATTCCCTCGAAGCTTATTCCATTGACACAATTAAACGTCAAAGCCGGGCTGAAACGCGCGCCTCTATACAATACCATTGAGAGAATTAAATATACCGACTAGTCATCGAAGACGATAACGTTTCATGAATACGATGTCGTCACTTCGGGTGTTAGTCGTCTGGCTGGAGAGATATAGCTAAGTCATTGTTTGTATTCGTCCGTATTCGGTAGTAACTTAAAGACATTATGGAGAGCTTTAGGCTGAAGGCTTTGTTCAAGCTGGCGACATTTAACGGTTCGAAAAAAGGCGCGCGAGCGTAATACACTCTTAAAGCAGCACTGGCTGCCGACGTATAACACCGTGACATTCGTATCCACCATATTGAAAACAATTATCTCGTAATCGTATTATATAATTAAAACAACCAGAGACGATGATATCACTAAGGTAATTAACCTTTATTTTATACGTTTCTGCGTCTCTTTACCATCATTACGAGAATGGTATTTAAATCCAGCCAACTGAGTAAATATCAAAAACAAACCGCCTGGCGCGGTTGCCACCTCTTGCGCATCGTTCACACCTCGTTGCCCAGCAACGTCGCCGTCTTACCGGAGCTCGACGAAAATTCGGCAATTAAAACGTAATAATTAACGGCGAAAAAATTACTCGTAAATGCATGCGGCCGCAAACAGAAAACGAAAGTTGGGTCGCGATAACCGGTTATAGTTGCGAATCTTTATTCATCCACGCTACAACATATAGCACCCGAATCCGAATTCACTAACCGGTTACGCGTCGTATAAATCGAATTAATATACGCTAACTATAGCTTTAAAATAACACGAGCACGAGGCCGACACAAATCACGACTTGGTACTCCTGACGAGACTATTTATTCGTTTCAACCTTCTAATCCGGATCAATGGGACAATACAGATGAAACTGCATAATTTTCCATTATTTCAGCGACAGAACTTGGCTTTCCGGTGCCAGCGTTCAGACGGCGAGCCAATTAATCTAACTGTGCTCGACGTTAGTGCTTACTACCCGTACGGTTTTAATAAGCCGAAAATTATACTTCGTAGTCGGTTGAAATTCTACCAATCGTATTTAATTATGACAGTATCGACGACCACCCTATCAGCTGGTGGGTACCGTTATTTTGGCTACACCGAGTGTATTTATGATACCTTCAGCCAATTGCAATAAACGATAGTAGCTATGCAGGTTGATGTATATTATATTGAGAAAGGTTCACGGTGTATCGAGATGTAAATAGGTTGCAGAATTTTATTAACTAGGGTGAAAGCTCATAATGCACTCGATCAATGGATCAATCGATTCCCATCGTGATAACGTATTATCGTACATGAATTACAAACAGAATTTCCACATCATGCATCATCTAGGAGTTTTTCGTATTGACCTTGTTACAGGAAAATCTTACTCTAATATTAAAATCGAATTATATTTCCACGCAAAAATTTTCACTTTCTCGAGTCTCCTCTTTAATCCAACAATATACAAGGTTACCTGGCTAGACATTCTCGATATGCATATTTGGCCAGACGCTAGTTAGCTGGATTAAAACTGCATATAATGATCAGCAGATTTTTATCAAATGGAGGACAAATTTAACGTGTTTATGTGAGGTAAATATAATGAAAATCGAGTCTAGTCATTTCTTGCACGAAGATATTTCAATGAAAATGCGATATAATGGTTACATTATTTTTATATTTTTCATTATTTTTTCTTCAATTTCTCTATAACAAAATAGCAAAACAAACCTTGTTTATTTTTATTTTTTATTTGGAATTAAATTTTTCATTTTTTTTTTCTTTTTCTCGTTAATAATTTTTCAATAAATTATTTATAATGATTTTTTTTTAGATTTAATTGAATCTTCACTTTTACTTCATCAAGAATAACAATTATGTTACTGATTTAAAATGAAGAGGAGAAAGGACTAGCACTTACTTTCGACCAATGGAATTTATACATGTTTATTAGTAGGAGATTTACTTGGGGAAAAAGTAATTAGCAGGCTATTCACTCGATTTTTAAAGGAAAACCAACAAAATCACTCCCAACCTCGAATTGAACGATTAAAATTAAGACTGAGAGCTTATCATTAATTCCGTAATTTCGTTGATTAATTAACATCTCACCTCAAAAACGAAAGAATATCGAAATTCCTCACAAATAATTACCAAAAAAAATTGATTCATCATCTTGTATTCACATTTTGGGCAAAAAATGATAGAAACTGAAAACACGGGATTTTATAACTGTAAAATATTACTGAAAAACGATAATGGGATGGCTTAAGACAAAGCAATAAAGGGCATACACAATGTATATGTATTTAATTTTTAAATAAAAGAAATGAACAATTTTTTATCGATAAAATAATATAGAGAAAAAAAACGAAAATCAACCAATTTTAATCGACTAAAAACTAACTAAGAACTAAATCAATATCGTTTGCCTAGCTAATAGTTAAAGGTAAAGGTGACAACAATTGTAAGCCATAACTGCTAAAAGGTAAAAGCTACGCTAATGCTAAGCATGCCAAAAAATATTACGCCTAGTAATCTTACGAGAAGAAAATTTAATCAAATTTATGCATTTTTTCGCTTACTACCAATTACTACCCAATAATTCGAGTTGGTCAATGAGTAAAAAAATATAGTTACATCTTTACGCTAGTACATCCGATTGAAAATTATTTTCTTCGAAATCTAAGAATGTTGTAATCGCAAAAATTTCAAGTGATCTAAAAATACAATCAGTAGAAAAAAGAATATTGGAATCGCTCATCATTTTAGTATTACATTACCTCCACCCTCTCTCATTTGGAACATAACAATGCACAGGTATAAATTAAATGTTGAAAATTCAAAAACTCAATCTCTTCAGAAACCAGAAACTCTAATCAAAAGGAATTTTTTTTAATCGTCAAAAATTTCAAGTATCTGCTTAACCATGTAAAATGACCAAATGTCCAATAGTTTGATAAAATATTAAAATTTCGACCAATTTTTGAAAATTCTAAACTTATAGAGTTTTCAGGCTTCTAGTAAACTTTCGCAATCCGTGTCCAAGCACCCTGCATGGGGATTTAATAAGTACCTCTATCTCTACCTAGGTCTCCATCATCATACCTGGAGTTTGGAAGTGCCTCTACCTGTGGACCTCTTTGCTCTTCTCAAGTATCTACTTTCAAGGGATACTTCTAGTTCGGAGTCCAAATATATACTTTGAGAGTATTTCTCATCTTTCTGGTTCCTACAGAGTAATAAATCGATAAAATATATTCAACAGGTCACTCTAATATATCATACTTCACATTTTGAGAAATTATCTCGTCTCAGATTACATCTGACATCTCATCACATAACACTATAACATTCTACAGGAGAAAATCAGAGTTCCCTCTGGAGCTCCCTCCTAGCATTACTTCCATACTCAGAGACCTTAACACCTCCTCAGCTATCTCCAATTTGGAATCCTAATAAGTACTTAAAGAGTACCTCCTGCCTTCGCCTCCGCTCCTATAGTCCCAGTATTGCACCTCATAAATGTTTAATCTAAAAGCAAAACTTGTAATCAAATTTTTCAACAGGGATAAAAGCTCAAGATATTAAACGATCTCATAAAAAAAAAAATCAATTTCAAGCATTAGATAAATTTTACGACTTCAGCTTTGCTAATTTTTGATTCATTCTACTTCCTACTTCTTTTTAATCACACAAATGAAATCTTGGAAAACACGTTTTCGCAAATTATCAATGAAAAACAACAACAACACGGAATTCCAGCTACAAAATTTTCGTCCAGATTAAGCTTGAAATTGTACTTTGAGCTCACTAATATTTATATTTTGCTGAAGCAAGTAATTTTTTCACGTGCCAAGTAAATTGAGGATTATTAGATTTTATGAACGAAAATCATGAACAAAATAACGAATAGTTACTTAAATTATCCAAGAGCGAAAAATACCTAGTGGACACTTAACAGTCTGCTTATAGTGATAATTTAATGTTAAGAGTAATATATCGATATTTATTTAGTAATTTATCAGAAATTTATATTTTAAAATATATGTTTTGTTTTTGTTGCAGGTACGTATCAAGATTATTATTTTTGAAACATTTTGACAAGTACACTCTGCTATTGGTAAGTCAAAAATTAAGTTGTTCGATGGTTGCAAAATTGAATACAATGCAATAAAACTCAGTAAAAAATTCGCATAGCTATGACTGTTCAAAAAATAATTTGACGACACTCCCGAAAAACTTGCACGTTTCTGCCTCTTTCAAAACCGACATAAACGAAAAAAAATCACCAAATAAAGAAAAAAAATTGTCAACTCATAGTCGATGAAAAACACTCGCGAATCGATTAAATTCATGTCAGTAGTACACCGGGGAAAAAAATTTCAACCTTATTGTACTATACGCGCAACGACCGCATGATACGCAAAATTACCATTCCAAAGAGCCTGTCAAATAATTTTGGGAAAATGCGCGCGCATCTCCACCATCAACGTCTGCACGCCAAATGCCAATCAAAACGCGTACGCGAAATGCATAAAAAGCATGGAAATTATAAATTAACAACGTCGCTACAATGTTGATATGAATGAGCCACGGAGCTGGGTAACTGGCGAAATTTCAAACACGTTTGGTGCCTACGCAAACGTGTTCGGAATTGCGTTCGCGCATCTGGGAAGTGTTGAAAACTGGTTACCCACGATAATAAAGCGATATACATAGAGCGACCGCGATTTTCGCGTCAATAACATAATCGGTAATTCGTTTTCGTTACGATGGGCGAATTTTAATTATGTTAATGTTAAATCGCCGCCCGCCTTTCCTTAGCATCGGTTCGAAGTGGATGAGAATAATGTCGATGCACGAGGAAATAACGATAAATTTTTCGATTCGAGAGTTTAACGAGTTCAAATCGAGTCTTCGTTTCTATGAAGTCGATGGCCTATGCATTGCTGTATATGTATTTCTCGATAATGGGGGTGACGTGATAAATATGCTGGATTTCCCGCCGAGTACGAATATTTGGGCGAACGACTGCGTTATACTGGTTCTTGCGAATTTATTTTCTCTTCGTTGGGATTTCATATTGAAAAAAATAACAGTAAATTATTCGTTTCTAAAAATTTTACGTCAGTAAAGCACGCTGGATAATTTATGGGGTTCGATGGGCTATTAAACGGGAAACATTATATCATCGCTACGATACGATAATTAAACTCGTAAACCTTCAAAGTTCAAGGACGCCAATGGCGAAATTTTCGCCAGTAATTATGCGTACGAGAGGTAGCAAAATGATTACGGTTGATATTCGTTCTTAACGTTTTGTTTACATAAGCTGGTTTACTGTTATTGCGCATTTCTCGTTGAAACAGCGCGGCGGCTGTTTTTACAACACAATTTAATGGTGAGAACTGACCATAGCAATAATCTTGAGAATTACTCGATGAGCCGGCAGCGCGAGCAAGAGAAAGACAGAATACGATGAACGGAAATATAAGGTGTAGATTACACCGGGTGTTCGGTTTGGCGGGTTTCCGTTACTCCTTTTATTTTCATTTTTCCGTATTCCGCGGCGTTTTAGTTTTCTTACCTTTTGTTCTATTCCATGGTCTGATATTTCGCTCTAATTGGATTTCATAGAGCAGCGTTTATCCGCGAATAGCCTTGCGCTTTTTTTCACTCTTCGCGTCTTCCATTCGAATTCACGGCGACGTCCGCGTCTACGTTCGAGACTCGGTACGCAATTTTCGTCATTCGGTTAATACGATACCACAACAGCCTCTCAAATTAAAGTGAAAAATCTGTGACGGTTATTTGTAATTTTACACAGTCGCCGGGTAATAATGGTGTCCGGTGCGGTGTTGCCGGATAGCTCTTCATTTTCCATCTCCTTGTTGCTCGAATTCTTCGGATATTAGATGGCCGCGCGGTAAATACATTTATCGACGAGTCGTCAGCTCCTAAGAATTCATTCATTAATCGCGAATTTTATAGGTAATTGGCTACGTCGCCGATTCGCCATAAGCCTCCGACTATGGTACAGTTATTGGTATTTTGACCGTACTTCCTTGAAATCTAGTCAGTTCATGAGGTTTCTTCGTCATTCATTTCTTACACTTCACATACAACGTTCTTTTTTCAGGTATATCAAACTTTGCAGGCACTCCATGCTATTCTTGCGAAAGACAAAGTTTATATTAATAAAACAGCACTTATATGAGGCTTTTTTTTCTGATAGTATCATATGAAAATTTTTTGAAATTAGAAATATAGAAAGCTAATGAGACGTTTTTTTTTAATTTGTGCGAAGAAAAATATAATTCTTCAATTTATACATACTTTATTAGTGACGAACCGCAATATTTTCGTTAAGTGATCATTCGTAATTCAAAAAAAGAGCTATATCTTCGAAAAATAAAATTAGGGTTTGAGATAGGCGGCAGAGAAAATTTTTTCAAACCAAAATATTAACAGATACCGTGCGTCCCATTGATCTTCGACCCTCTCAGCGCAAAAATCTCTCTCAAGTAGTTTTAACAAAAGTATTCAGGATTCGCTGCATGGTAACACTTACTAAAACGTGGAGATCTTGAATTATCGTTACCACACAACGAATCTAAAATATTACCATTTAAGCTACTTGAGATTTTTGTGCTGAGGGGGTCGAAGATCAATGGGACACAGGGTATATTAACTGGAAATACGAGTATTATTATTTTACAAAAAATTTTGCAATTTCCTTACAATTCATTTAATTCAAAAGTAGATAAAATAAAAATAAAATAAATACAAAGCATTAAAATCATAAGTCAAAAAATTCACATTCCTAATTTTGCAATAACCATGTATCAATAATTTTGAAAACAATGGAAATATTGTTCTAAAAAAAAGACTTGGAATCCAGTGGTCATTAAAATAATATCTGAATGGAATCACGTACGTACTTACTCGTAAAACGCAACGTCATTTTCATAGGAAAAAATTACCCCTTAAGCTATCTCTACAAACGAATAAAAATTACTAGTGCCTACTCGCCCCTTTGGGGCTCGCAAAGTTATTTTATCAGATGAGTACTGCTACATTCCAAACTGTACGACCTAATTTATTCTTATATGTTACCCCCACCAAGAGTTCTTCCTTTCAGGATGGGCTCGCCCCTTTATACCTTTGTATACCTGCCTTTTAAACAATTTTACAACTTCACCCTTACTCTTGGCTATGCACAAAGGTTTTATTGAAATTTATCACTTTTTCCCCCTTTGTATACCTACTATCCTTTATACATATTTTTTATACCTGCCACTCAAAACAATTTTATGACTTTACTTATACATGTACAAAGCTTTTATTATAATTTACAACCTTTTTTTTCATTGTATATGTGCTATCCTTTATATACCCTTTATACTTGCTATTCAAAACAAGGATGCGCGCGCATCTCAAAAACGATTTCATTTTGATTTTAATATATAGAGAGATTAAAATTTTTTAGCAATATTTTTAAACCGAAATGAAGTTTTTTTATGAGGTAACTCTTTAGAACAAAGGTAAGATGTATTTATTCACGTAGAAATGAAGTAATCGTATATTTATACATAATTTTTTTCAATACTGAAAGATTAGAGAGTGAGACAGTTCTATGAAAGGATATGAGTACTCGTAAAAATATCGGAGCACTCGCCATCAAACAGATGACACCAGATTTTTTATATAACATACAATTATATGAAAACTTGACCAATCTTTATTCACACACTCCCCATCCATTTGTTTCATAAATTATCAAAATACACAAGGGCTGCTTGTGAGATGTCTATGATACAGGTATTGAAGGAGAGAGATTGAAATTTATTTTGAAATGAGCTGTTTTGATGGTGAGGTGAGGGGGGATTGAGAATGGGCAATTTCTTATAGATACGTATATTATTAATATAAAAAGGGCCCCTCGTAATCGGATAAACTGGCTGTGAGGTGGCACTTAAACATTTTTAAAATAAAAATTTCGAACTATTTAACCCCTTATTCTAATACCTAACATTTTCTAACCTAGTAAAATATTAAAAATCTGAACCCTAAGACATCATAAAACCCTAAATCTATCATTGTATAAACTGATTCTACGCCCTGCTATTTTAGAAAAACTACACGAAAATAACATTTAAAATTCCACAGCGACTTAATGACTCCATTCAACACTAGCATACCGAGACCCATATTCCGATGGATTATCTGTTTACCCATCATTTAAAACAAATTTGCTTAAGGATTTAAAGACATTCGGAATTACATATGTTGAACTCGCACGGTTTAGTTTTCCGCATCTGAACACCTACAATTACGCCCGACAGCATGGTAGCACGAGGTTGCATAACCTGAATATTTCTAAAAATAATTCGAAACGCCTAAACGTGTTTCCGGTTTTCGGACGAAAAACCAGGACGTGTGAAATGGCGCGAAAATATATGTAATTTCGATAAGCCTATAATCCGAGAAAGATGTAATAATTCGTGAAAAGATTTCCGCTAAATTGATAATAAATCAAATCCACGACGCGTAATCACTTACTCGAACGACGTTTCGTAAATCGCTAATACGGTAGCGTTGAAGATGTGAGAATATTAAAAACTTTTGCTTTTCAAGACCTCGATTGAAGAGTTGGTTCGATGAAATGTTTCAACTACTGCAAAAACGTACTCGAAGATGTCTCAAATCTCGAAGTAAATTCAATACGCCTCGCGCTCGTGTCATTGTATAGGAGGCAACGAAGTACGCGAGAATTAATTAGGAAAAAACGCTTAAAATGAGAGCATGTGAATGGTAACGTTTGCCATGATAATTGATGTTATTTATATTTCTTAGATTAAAACTCAACATCAAATTAGATACGTTCTAGATTAAAATTCCTCGCCAGGAAATTACATTCGGTTGAGGCGTACGCGTTCCGAACGACTAGGAAAACAACCAGACAAAACAATACCAACGTAATAAAATAATTTGAAACTTAAACCAAACAATTCGCCGTAATACATGTGAGAACAGAGGCGAACTCAGTGGGCATATACGACAATTCGCCAACTCCTAATAACAACGCGCCGCAAAACAGGAAATAATTTTAGACCGCTTAACTTGGCCGTATAACGAGCAAAATACTTATTTAAAAATATATTATTAATTTCGTATGTATAAGCTTTATTTCTCACCGCCTTTTAAGCGTATTTACACAAAAACTCGGTCATTAATTAACTCACTTATGTTTTCTCAATGGATTAGAGTATATCGGTAGTAGGTAATTTTCTGTATACGGATTCTGCAACGGTACCTTGTTCAACGAAGCGCGTTACCGGGCGCCATGAAATTCTACCTCGCAGCCACCCTTAACTGATTTCAGATTAGAATTTTTCTCATCGACGAAATCGAAAACAGTACGTCGGGTCAAATGTTACATTCAGATAATCTGATACGCGAGTAAACGATTCTACTCTTTGATTAAATACGTTACTTTCTATTATACACCTTGCACTACCCTTCGAGCTGTATTCCAAGAGTTGGTCATGTTTCGAACATAATTTCAGCTAAGTATCGGATATTTGGATCGAAAGAACAATATATACGGAAAAGCGAAAGCATCGGGTTAAATATGCGTCCTCAGTAGATAGCTCGATACACCTGATAGCATAGTATCGATAACGCCCATTAAAAAGTGATCCTTTACAACTTCCATTGTGTAGGATTGATATCGTTTGACATTCGGTAATCGCCTACGAATTATGCTGGCTAGTTTTATAAATTATATAATGGTCGAAATTCGCCTGGAATATTTTCGCATGGGAATTCCTTCGGTGTGATGGGTTCTGTGAAAAGGCCTGTCTTCGTGATTGATTTGAAGTTACTCCTACAAAATACCCTTGACATATCTTCGCACTTTAGTATATGAGATTTAATCTCCACAGGGAGTAAATTTAGCCTCGCACCCCGCACCTTGATCAATCGATGTCTAAAAAAAAATTAAATGTTTATAAAAAATGAAAGCAATCACATTATATTACCTTATATTACATTACGGAAAATGAGTTTTTAATTTGTGAAAATTGGAACAAATTAATACCATTAATCTCTTTATCCTTACTTTCAGTGCATCTAAAACAATTCTGGGAAGTTAAAATTACAATATGCTATAGTTCTTGGTCTTAGTAATCATATGAATTCGTATTCATTGAGTCTGAGTTACTTGAAGCTCTTTTAAGTTTTTTTCAGATTTTGGTTCGGGCGCAATTTAGAGGCTAATTGGATCTAAACTCGAAAGTCATATTTTGGTGCCAATATAATTTTACTCGCGAAATTTGAACATCCTAAGTCTCCTCCAAACGCCACTGTTGATTTGAACACCTGCATCTAAGAGGTTGAAATTTTTTATACACTATAACCTTCCATCCACTTGAAGTCATCGAACCTTCATTCCAAAAACAGTCAATCAAAAATTAAATTCGATGTTTCACTTCTTAGTCAATCTGGAGGCTTGACTCAGACTCCATCTGGTACCTGAAGTCAATTTAGAAGCTTAACTTCCGCTCCAGTCTTTGACTCCAAAGCAATTATCCAAACTATTAGATTCCAATTCCATTAACCTTGATTCCAGAGTCTGTGTAATTTCTGTGATTTCACAGTCAACTTTTCAATTCTTCAATCAGTTAGATTCCCGAGTCAGGTTTTGACTCCGAACCTTATGTCAAATGTTCGACAATTTTATAAATAGAACTCAACAGGAGGAAACTCGAACAAAAAGTACTGAAAACTTGGAAATGAAATTACCTCAACTTCGGTCTTTCAACAGTCCACGTGGAGGCATTAATGAAGGGGAGGGGGGAACAAGGACTAAAGTCACGCATAAATTTGACTCTGACTGCGCTCTAACTCCGGAATCAGGTCTGAAAATGGACTCCGATTTGGACCATTGACTCAGGAGCGATTTTTAAAACTTACTCCGACTTCACTTTGACTCTAAGTCAATTTAAAAACTTGACTCAGACTCCATATTGATTTCGGAACCGTAGTAATTTTTTATTTTTGAAGCGGGAATTTGAGAAAAATCCAAGAATTCTTGAGCAGGAACCAACCAAAACCCTGGCTCCGACTCCACTTTAACGACTGACTCCGATTCTGATTCTTGACACCAGAGTCATTCCGAAAAAGTTGACTCGGATTTTACCCTCAAGCAAGTGGGGTTTCGGTACCATTATGGAGTCAGTTTGATTCCGAATCCAGAACAATTCCGGATCCTTGGGAAAAAATCAAGGTTTAAAAGTTATTCAAAAATGTGACTGCGACTCCATATTTATTTATAATGTATTGAACTTTGACTTCAGCAAGGTTTTCAAATTGACTCCGGAGTCTCCACTAAAGTTTGACTCTGAC
The DNA here is from genome assembly GCA_009761765.1 of Phenacoccus solenopsis. Lineage (NCBI taxonomy): Eukaryota > Metazoa > Arthropoda > Insecta > Hemiptera > Pseudococcidae > Phenacoccus > Phenacoccus solenopsis. Next base: position 29,769,852 of record CM019752.1, read on the forward strand.
TTTAACTTTGACTTCTAAATCAATCTGAAAACCTTTATTTAGGAGTCAAGGTTGCAGTCGGATTCATTTTATGACTTAGACTCCGGAGTCGACTCTAGGTTCTTGTTTCATTCATCTCCTGCTACATTTCGAGGAGAAACCCTCATCATTTTCATCTTAAAGGGTTAAATCGTGGTTTCCAACTCAATTAGATGCAGTGCTACAATATATGGTATACTACAACACACTTCATCTGCGAGTAGCAAACTATTATATTGTGATGACATTTCCACAATATCGCTTACAATTTATGGAAAATATTTAGTCACTTGTCATGCGTATATCACATTACAACAAGTCACCACTGGAGTTAGTTTCAGTATGACCTACTGATCGTAGATTTTCGCGACGACGATAAATAAAAACCATAATCGATCGCGATCATGCTATCGTCGAGACTGGCAAAACACACGAACGCGACAACACGAGAGCCGAGAGGCGCAATATAAAATCTCATTTGCCTATAATTTCAATTAATCAAACGTAAATCACATAAGAACGCATAAATCATAGGTGGCCGAGTTCAACAGATGTTCGAACACTAGGTAAACGAGTAGTCGGACACGATAAGAGGTGGATTTATTAACCTAAGGCAGACATTAAAATGACCGAGATAGACGGCGAATCCGGCGCTAAGAAGGTAAAAGTCTAATTCGATCGCTTACTTATGGCGTTCGCCTTACCGCACATCCTTAATAGCGGAGCTATTTAATGTTTACACGGCGCGATGTTTCGTGTGCGGTGTACTACATAGAGTCAGTTCGATAAAATTATGTCGACTGGTGGGTGTGAAAATCCATATACGGATCGTCTGAAAATGGTTTCACGATTTGCGGAAATTTCCACCAACTGGGCGAATTCCCCGTTTACACGATAATGCCGTATAAGAATAACGCACACAATTAATACCGCACCGATAACTCACCGACCAACACAGCATCCTGGGTCCAAAACTGCGGCTGCATCTAACAACAAATTACACCCAGCGCTTCTTTCTAATGAGCTTTCGCGTATTAAAAAGGAACGGTACTGCGAGCAAGATAATCGCATTTAAAGAATACGCGAATTAAAAATATTTACTCTCATCGCCATATCTGGTTATCTGGTTTATTTAAATATAACTGGATACCCGCGTATCGGTTAATGTGATCAATGAAGTGCGTGTTTACCTTAAAACAAAACAACTATATCGATGTTGATAATCTAAAGACGATAAACGCCTACCACCTTCGGGATCTGTTTAATTAAGCGGGCGCGACCATATAAACGTACTCGGTATACTGCTCTTATGGTCGAGCGTTTCCACTTGGCAAATTCATTAACAGCTACTTACGCCGTGCAACCGAATCATTTACAACAATGACCCAGCACAAGTTATAGAAAATCGGCGGCACCGAGCTTATAACGTTAGGCCACCGTTTACAGTTACCTTGTCGTTCGACTCGCCACGGACCGGAATTTAGGACATGGGATTATCCTATCGTCTATATCGGCGTTCCAACACACTCGAGTAATTTGCTTACGTATCGATGATTCGGCGGTACCTTTTTAATATCGCCAAATCGTTCACATTAATATTTGGGAAAAAACTCTTTATGCTCTTTGTCACATCGCCAAGCAGCCGATCAACAAAAATCACGTACCCAATGAGCACCGTATACCGTATCGAGAAAACATGCACAGGGTGAAAAAAAAACGCAACACCACAAACGTACAAATTAAAATCACGTACAGACCAAAAAATTAAAATCATTTCGAGCGTAACAATCGATTTAATTGTTTCTTTGGTTTTATTTCGCTCAGCCAAACTGATATGTAGTAAAAGGGACCGCTCTTCATGCTTATACGCGCTTTTACTAGCAAATATCTCTTCTTTTTCATATTTGTCCCCATGTATGGATAATCACATAATACCGCCAATGGCGGTAATAATTTTTTGAACTAAAAGCGCGAAACTGATACGGTATAAGGCTAATGTGTTCGGAAAAAATACAACGATACTTTGTTTTTTATATTATAAAAACGATCAACGTGTTTCTTCAAAATTTGTACATACTCGGGCGTGCGCACATACATACAAGCAGCGGTAGAAAATCACGACATTTTCAATACCCGCAGATAGCACTGATACCATCAAAGCCTGTTGGAGCGCCGATCGTCCAATCTGTTGCATGAAACACGCGATGGAAGAACGTAAAAGCGATCGCAGTTCATTTAGGGCGATTTAGGAAAATAAAGTAACCTAGAAAAAGGACTCGATTCGTGTTAATTTACACAAAATTATTATCAAATCGTGTACTTCCAAGTTGCCCGATTAGCGTGTACGCGCAACAAATTGATTACCGTTACTTATCGTTTGTTTAGTAACCTATTCTTGGCGCGATATTTCCAACACTCTTGTGTGTTTTTATTTTCTTTCTCATTTTTTTTCCTCACTCTTCTTTACGCGTTATAGTTTAACGCTCGGGATGCATAGCTGTTGTTTAATGTGATATGTGGTGAAACGAAGGATGGTTTTTACGAGTACCAGTGTTAACTGGCCACGAATTGACGTTGATGAGATCTCGAGAGACTGCAGTTATCTGGACGTCTCGTTCGATTTGGAACGAAATATTGAACATTTTTAGAATACAGGAGTGGAATTACTAGGGAAAAAGTTCAAAGAAATGGGTATCCTAAATATAGCATCTACATCTCTAGCATTTAATAAGAGTGGCATCAAGTTTATAAATATTACATTAGACAGCTTTTCACTGCTAGATGAGACAATTCATATCCAAAAGTTTAAAAATACAAGAGTTTCTTCAAAAAAAAAGCTTTCAAATTTCAAAATTAGACTAGACAACACATGGCTGTAAAAGTGATCGCGGAGGTTCGACGAATGACAAGGGATTAGTTTCCCGGGTTTTTTCAAAATCAATTCGATCAAAAAAAACTTCAGAACATCATTTTCAGTCATTATTTTAAATTAAATAATGGCTAAAAAAATTTCTTTGTGCAGAAAGAAACTATAAAAAGTTAACTAATCAACCTATTACTTAAAACTATAAGGCCTGTGTTGCTACACTTTCGAAGCTAAAATAACTCCATTTGGCTCATAAACTGCATTGGCTCCAGTTTCAAGTCGAATTCAAGAGCAAACCTTGAAAACAACTTCAAAGTGGAGGAATTCAGTCAAAATAAAATGTGAAGAGTTGGAGTCGATGCCAAGTCGAAGAATTGAAAAATTGGATTCTACTTCAATAACTGCTTCGGAGTCGAAGAGATGAAGTCAGTTAAGTTAGAAAACTGCTCCGGAATCAAAGACAGAACTGCGATGAAATTTTAGGATTATTCCTGAGAGATGGGAGGATCTACTTTACCAACTGTTTTGACATAAAGAAATGAATTCAATGTCAACTCTGACAATTGCTCTGGAATCCATGGTGCAATTGGAGTGAAACTTGTGAACTGATCCAAACTCACTGAAATTAGAGTACAATTTTACAACAATTGGTTCGAAGTCAAGTTTCAAAACTGCGGCGAAATCAACATTAGAGTGGCAGTTCACCTGAGATGAAATAAATATCCACTTTCAGAGTTGTTCTTTAGCAAAAGTTGAAGTTGAAATCCATTTTGACCTCAGGCAAAGGAAAAAGTCGGGATCGAATTTTACAAATGACTTGGAGTCAAATCTGAGTCCAAGTTCAGTGGCTGGCTGACTTCAGGTTCTTGATTTAATGCATTTTGCAGTAATCCAAGGTGTTACTAAGCATCATAGTTTTTATTCGAGACGGTGTTCGAGATTAAGTGTTGCTGAAATCGCTATCCATGTTCACCACTCATTCAAATGTCAGTATTTTCTACGATTTTAATCTGCGTAATCTTGGCTTGTATTTGTATTATAAGAAAAGACTAATTCTTCAAGACATCCTCAATGGTTACATTCAACGTGTAAAATACAAGAGAAAAACATTTCCTCAAATTCCAAGTACCAAAACGGGAAATACCAATTTATTAGTCAGCTACCAATTGACTTTATTTAACAACCGGTTCCCAAGCCAAATTACCCATAAAACAATCGAATTATTCGAACAATCGACGAGGGGCATTTAAAGTTTAATTAAATGGTAACTACTGCATTCGCGATGTCAATCAGTAGTAAATAACGTTCATTGTTTCCACATTCACGATGGTACACTGTAACGGTACAACAGTCGAAAATTTCCTTACCTCTGCTTATGCGAAACAATTTACATACAAGGTCAATAATAACGAGAATTTAGACGTCAATGTAGCGAGAGGCAGAGCCAAGTTCATCAGTCTTAAAACACTACTAACCTTTCGCCGAATTAACGCACGCGATTAGGTAATTATCTAATTCCCGAAATAAATTCTAAAAATAGCACGTGCGTTCGGCATTCGAGCACGCACCGTCCGGCATCATCTACAAATACCGCGCACTTTTAACAGCATGAGAACTGTAATAACAATGCTAATCCGGTTATTTAATACTATGTTTACACTTGCTGGCAATATATAGATCTACTGGTTGCTACATCGGTATACCAACGTAACCGAACGCACCTTAATGTAACTAACTCACCGTTAACAAAAGTCTATCGGTCGGTAAACATCATAAAGGTATCATTATAACGGTCGAGTTTACCTTAATTGGTTGCGAACTAACCAGACGAGCTATGATGACTTAAATTAATCAGCACGCAGCTGGAACTCGGCTCCGATGTCTGATTTGTATGGCGTTTACACAACTATATCTATTAAACTCTTTCCGTCGATCAATTCATTTAACACTTTTCTCGTGGGATTTCGGGACTCGAACGCTTGGGACGATATTTTGGAGCGGCCGATGGGGCGGTTCGATAAATGCATTTATCAGGCGCTGATTTTTCGTATTTTCTATCGTTTCGATGCTCCGAGCGAAAATGCCTTCGATATCTTCGCAAAAGTATTTCCACCTTGAGCCTTTAATGCATAGCCTCGGGGGAATGATGATTCGTTAGTTCCACCGATTTTTAGCTATTCTGCTATATGGCATTCTATTTTGTAAACGATTTTTTGTCTTTATAGATTTTTCAAAAATTATTTACCAATTTCTTTAAAATACATTTATAAGATCTCCTACCAAGATAATTACCCCTAGTGGCGAACTATTCGTAAAAAAGTATATTTTTACAAAACTATACAGTCATCCATTCATAATCATGCACCGCGTGACAAACATGGACAGACCATAACATATTAAGATACGACTGCCAACAGAAACTTACACCATTTAAATCAAATTTCCTCGCATCGAAATGACAAACGTAACCGCACGCATCTTCTATGATGGTCGTTAACCATCTCAAGGTCGTGAATTAGTGCATTCAACCCTCGTTACGTGTTACAAATCGATTTAGAACAATTGCATGATACACGAGTGGCTGTGGTATGAAGAGTTCAAATATATTTTAATCCTTGCTTTCGGTATTGATACAGAGAATAATAAAATTTGTATGTTTATCATAAGACATTGATTATCCACCAAACCAACAGAATCGTGTTTACACAAACGCTGCAACCTCGCAGGGATGCAATATCGAAAAATAAAACTTCGAATTACGGTTATAGCTTGGAGAACTTATTAAACTTCGGATCCAGCTTCTAAAAACTTTCGACTTATTTTGGCATACTTTTTTTTACAGATTTAACTTCGACTTCAAAATTTTATGCTTGATTTGGCTTCAAATTTAATAGGTAGATTTTTACTTCATTTACTCTCTACAAACAGTTCGTACCTCATTACACAACCGCTAAACATTTTAATTAATTCATTGGCTGAAATAAAAGATCATAGAGTTGGTGTTTTCTTTCTAAAACAAATTAAACCGAATTCAAAGCTAAAAAAATCGTCGAATTTTTTGCTTCGGATTTGAATTTAAATAAGTTTAATGATATTATTAATACGAACAATTTTCAATAGGTAAAAATAAAATATACCGTGCAGCCTGAAACTGCAAATTACAAATTTACAAAAAGAAGTAAATTTTTCAGTAAAACTTGCTGGAAGAGAAATTCACTTATTTTATTTTTTAGAGATTTTTTCTTTTTTTTTTTGGTAACTTTTTGACAATTTTTTCCTTTTTTTCTCAATTTTTCAAACAGTATCCTAATCAACTTCTTCAGTGTTCTTACTCAAAAAAAAAAAAAAATGCTTTTTGCTTTCTGCACGTTAAGTACTTTAAAAAACGAAATTTTTTATTTTATTTTTTTTTTATCATATCTTGAACATTTTTTCATAGCAAATAATTTTTTGGAAATTTTCAAATTTCTCAAAACATTTTTATTTACATTTTTTAAATAGGAAAAAATGTTTAAATCTTGTTTTTTCATTGGTTATACTACGTAATCAAAACTCTTCCTTAAGTTCTAGTCGAAAAATTAACAAAAATAGCACTGTAATTACCTCCTTTAGATGCCCAAATGAAGCTGATGAACACAAATCTAATTCCATTTAGAAGTAATCAAAATATTTATCATACTCATCAACTGCTTAGGGGTATTTCATTAAATTTCAAGAAGATTGAATTTTTCGGGAAGCAATGTCGATTTTGTCGATTGGAAATGTATCACTAACAAGAAATTCAGCCGAAGTTTAACACTGAGATTTCAATGGAACTATTACAGTAGAAACTATCATATGAAAACACCCGTGGATCCATAGTCTCAGCAATAACCAGCCATTTTCGGTCGAGTTATGAATTTTTGAAGGTGAACATCAATGTAAATATGTCATACTCTGTTGCATAGCGTAAACATAATAAGTAAAAAAAGGCTTCCTAAAGTTGACTGTTGGATTCAAAAGAAGATATTTTTTTCCTTTTTGGAGCCTTAAAATGGGCCAATTTATGAGTTTTTTAAGAGCGTCCCTATTCAAATAATCATACAACGTACATCGATATAACTTGATATTAATCGATTGGAAATGAGAATTTGGTGCTAAAGCTACGGATTAAGGGGTTATGCGATATGCTCTCTCCAATTATTCAGATCTTATCAAAATCTGAGAGTCAGACTTCGGATAGCTCTTTGATAAGAGGCAAGTAAGAGGTGGAAAGCCTTTAACAAGGATAAAATGTAACAAAGACATGTAGATTTATGAAAGGTTCTCTGATTCCATACTAAAAATGGTAATGAATTATTTTTATAATCCCTATAATGCGAAATGTTGTGAAACAATTACTTCAAATCGATAGATTTTTCGAGAAAATGACGGACTTACTATTGGAAAGAAGTCTAGTTAAAATAATAACAAAAATTAGGATTTCCAACTGCAGTTTATTTCCTTGGATGCAAAGATGGGCCTGTTTTTTTTTTTGGGGAGTAGGATTCGAGCTATCATTGAAAAATACATATCATCACATACCAAAGCGGAAAATCGAGTATAACCAATGTGCGTCACATCTATAAATCCTGAGCTGTAATCACATTCGATACATTGGCCCTACTTGGTGCATGAGCTGAAGTATGGTCGAATATACCCAACTCGGTAAGACAGTGCAAGAACGAAATGACGAAACGAGGTCAACTGTCCTTTGTCGTACGAAAACGTTCAATTAAAAGAGGAAGCTACCGTCAAACGGTCCGGTAGGTGCATATCAATCTTTAAACGCTTCTTTATTTTTACGACGATGGTTAATGAAATACATTCTTGAAGGCGAGAATAATACGAATACTCGTTTTTAAAGAAGGCAATAAAGTATTCTCTTGCATTACCAACGCTTCGGATGTAATTTACAAGCTTCTGGTGAGCATCGATAAATTTTCAAATTCGACGATATCAGCGAAGCTGAAGAACATTACGTCACGTCCGATGAGTCGGAGCGCGTAATAAATGTGACGTGTTTCCGAGTATATAGTAATTACAAGCTCCATTTGTAAAACAAGCATAACTGCACAATGTGCAGTTACACGAACATGTGCTATTGTACGAGAGCGTACAACTTCATCATATTATATGATCGCTCGATATGTAGCGCATTCCTACGCACACGAAAAAACCAGTTATAACCTAGCCAATAAGTATCGAAGAAAAACGCACAGGGAAAAATGTACGAAAAGCAAATGAAAAAAGTAGCTAATATGTTTTTTTTTTTCGTTCGTCGTACGCGTTTACGTCGATCATTAACGGTGTCTTAAACGGTTCCTTATTAATTGAGCGTTAAAAGCTGCGTTTAAGAACGCCACATGACCTTCGTCGGTCATTGAACATTGGTCATCGATGTTCATTAGGTCCGTTTAACGGTCTCGAAAGTACGCTTTTTTCCCTCTCGGACAGGCTACCTATATTTTCCGTACATAACCGGCGTTCGTGTGCTACGCCGAATTCCACCGGTGACTCGGCGTTTTTCAGGGTTGCACGCAGCGTGCGCCATCTCCTCTGGACGATGGTGTTACGGTGATAGCCAGAGCGTGTTCGGTTCCGTTATCCATATCCTGACGATGGACGTCCCGCTCGATCGGTATAACGTATTTTTCGCGTCATCGATCCCATTTCAATATATCTAATCTACTGGTAGTCGAGTTTTTTTTTCTATTATGATGTAAACACGACGGTAGCGTTAAAGGTAAAGCTATAGACCGACATGTACGTTGTACAGTTGCAGCTTAGGAGGGCTCACAGGTATCATCGTTCGGATTCCACAGTTGGGAGGAAAATTCACTCCAACTCGTATCCACATACCGACGCATTTGACTATGTCATCAAAGGCTTGGTAATGCCAGTTCAAACATGCGAACCAAACACCTTCGAATCCTTCGACGGTGTTTCGATCTACATACCGTGCGCAAATCAAGTACCATTTACCAAACGAACTCGCGTCTAATGATTACTAAAACCAAGACGGCCACGTCCGATGAATATTAATCGCCGGTAAACAATCGACCGGCGCGGTTCGTTCGAAAATTCACCGTATACTCGTTACCGATTGTAATACCATAAGCAGCCGGGTATTTAAGGTCATACACGAGTTAACGCGCGCGCGATTTACCGCCTTTTTGCCGCGCAAACGTCAAAACAATCGCTAATTTCTACGCGTCCCATTGTACTTCTCAAACGCGTTCCCGATTAACGAGCTCTACGAGCGCCCAATTCGAATACTTCTCGTAGCGGTAATTACGCCAGTGTACTTCGCACCTTCTGTAGTGTCGCGCCTTTTTTTTTTACTTTTCTAGTGGAAAAAAGGCGTGATTTAATGGCGTGAGAATCATTAAGGCGACTCTTCGGATGTACATCATTATGGTAATCTAATTCACGTAATCGTTATTCTGAAAATTCGTGCCAATTACTTCGTGAACGCATGAGAAATACTAAGATTTTCCTACATTTATACACATTATTAATTCTAATTCGAACGGACGCGAACGAGAATTTTTATAAAGGAAATATTTTTCGTTTCGTAATCTGACACGGTTGACAAATGAATCTTTTCGCTATTCGACGTATTCGGCGTATGCGTCGCCTACATGAAACCTCATCGACTTCCGAGTGTAACATATTCGTCGGAATGCGGTATTCTCGTCGTTCACGATACCGCCAACGTCGTTGGATTCCGCCAACGAAGATGAAAATTTTGATAAAAAATAATGATTTTTTTTTAAGGCTAGAGTTGAATAAATTCTTCCGTTGAAATTTTTTTTGGTGAGGGAAGGAGGTTGATGAACATTTTCATTGTTGGAGATCGGACCTGGAAATCTTGAACGATATGTTTGTTGATCAAGAATTAAACATTCCTACATTTTCCATTCGTAAAAAATACGTACCCAAATGAAACATTATTAACTAGGGTAGATATATGACGCGTGTAACGAGTGAATTTTCCTGATGAAACACTTCGGGTGATGTTTGGCCATGTGGATAAAGTAATAGCCGTTTGTGGCCCCCTTTTTCTTTTGAGGACCCAGAATGGCCCCCAAGACCTACCAAAGCCCCAAAAATGGTATCAAGGGATAGGGTGCAGTATTGGCTACCCCTGTATGGGAAGGAAGTCCAAAATTTTAAAAAACCGATTTTCAGTAAATTTTTTTCGAAAGGTCAATTTTTTCAATTTTTTTTTTTTTGGTCGCCTAATGTGTACCCCGCCTCCCCTAAAATTATTTTTAAAATGAAGAAATTATCGAATAAATGTATATTTAGTGGAAATTAACTATTTAAACAATACGAGCATGTATACTGGGTATCATCGGAACAATCCTCAAGCGCTGCATCACATGTTTCGTGGCTCCACGTTTAACACATCGAACAACGAACCCAATCTTCACCGCGTAAGGTCGTGTTATAAGCATTTTCTACTTTCGTTATTTGTCAATAAATGAAACGAAAATATAATATCAATTTCGGCATTATTTTCATGATAACATAGGGAGTCCATACTTGGAGCTCAAGGTGAAAATTTTTCAAATGAAGTTACCGCAACTTTGAAAAGCTCGGTCACTAAAAACGAATATATGGTCTGATAGCCCTTTAAATGCACTTTTCAAAACACCACTTGAAAAGATTTACAACGCACTTTTTATTTCAATAATAATTCAAAAACTAAACACGAAAAAAAAATTGACATCACAATTTCTTTTTTCACGCATATCTTTTTTTTTTTGCTTGTACATGATTTCCTTTACGATAGGCGCATTCCCTGTGAAAAACTGAAATAGTATGATTTTTTCCGCCACATCGCATCATCGACGGACGAGATATTGAAGGAGTCCACTTTAGGGGAGGGTCCACAAACAGCTACCTTGCCTTATATGAGCAGCCAAATATCAAAACACAAACAAATATGTATGGTATGTGAGGCGAGTATACGATGTATGTGTACATGGGTAGCCACTTATAAACTGCCTGTGTTCTCGAACGACACCTTGAAAAGAAAGCTATGTTACTCAACAACACCTTAGGTATTCTTTAAGAACCCAAAAGATCTTCAGTATTTTCTATAAGGTCTTTGCTATAACATTTATAATCATTATAATTTTTTTTTTTTGGAATATGATGATTTGTTAAAACTTGTCTTAAATTTTCAAATTTAGTCAACGCTTGAGAAGAAGAAGGCTTTTTTTAATTCGAGCAAGTAACGTTGACAATAATGGGCTTGAGCAACATCTGCAAAGAACCCAATTTGCTACCCATGTATGTGGATGTATGTATATCACTAATCAGGCACATAAAAGCAGAAGCAGGTATATGAGTTGATCAAAACCGTAGCCAAATGGGTGGGGAAAGGGTTTGGGAATCAAAACACACATGCACATGAATATGGTACTTGTGAAAAGAAATATGCGACGTTCAATGGTAACATACATAAATACATATAAAAACATACATTGTTTTGTTATTATAATGTTTGCGATATAAATGGAAAATTGAAATGAAAATCGGAATTTTAAAATAAAAATCAGATTTTATCAAGTGACTTCAATTGTAAATAGATATTGAATTCAAAAACGACATCTAATACATCAAACCATACGAAAAATGATGTACATTATAACACCAATGATCTTACAACAATTTTGGATTTCAAAACTCAAAGAAAATTTAATTTAAAAAAATCAATTCTCTTCCAGGAAATTATTCTTTTCTTATATTTTGACTGAGGACTGAAAACGTATATTTTCAAAAAAGTAACCATCTCTCTATTAATTTATCCTAACCACGGCCCAGGAACAGATATGCATGGTATGTACGGGGTGTAAGGAAAGTATTTGATGTATATAGATACAGGGTGTTTACAATTTTACAAGATGAAAATTCATCATTTTAAAACATTTTCAGAAGTCATGGAGTAATTTTACATCCATTCACAAAAAAAAAAAGCTAACAAAATATCACAAAGTGTTGCCATTAAAACAGCCGAAAAAAAATGAAATATGTAGCAACACAAAAATTGCTTGACTTTTAAATTAGAGAAAATAAGATGTTTTAATTTTTAAGAAAATGGAGAGAAAACATTCATTACTTTTTCATTACTTTCATTATTTTTATCATTTGTAGTACTTTAGAAAAAAAAAAAAAAAAACAACCTAAACTCTTAAATCCTTGAATTTCAAAGCTAATTTCAGGATGCATGAACCATACATGTACTCCAAAATGTAATAGCGTTTATGAGCTTGACTCACTCTTCTCATCCTCAAAATTTCGAATTCACCATTTTCAACTCGATTTATTGTATGAAAAATAAACTGCTTCTCAAAACTTTGAAACTCGCCTCAGGATGAATTTATTTACTATAAGATCCAATCAGCTCTTGAAATTTACTCACTTATTCGAGTTTATACGCCGACTTATAAGTAAAGTGCACTGAAAACTGTTTTTTTGTTTATGTCCAAATACCTCCCCCCCCCCTCCATCCATCAATTAGAAAATTATTTCGATAAAACGGAACATCTTCATTGAAGCCAAGAGGAAATAATAAAATAAATATATAAAAATAAATTCGATACTAAAATGTCTCCGATTTCGCAGTATTTTATAATTATTCTTTTATTGTTGCAGATCTTCGGTGGATGACCAGTGGAAGTATACAACAATAACGAGATTCTTAAGGTAAATGAATGATTATCAAAAACTTAATAGCACCTTAATGGTTTATAGCACACGATATCATCCATTATAATAAACACTATCACCACGCACAAAATCATTTAAAATTCCCATATTAATATTATCATCTCCATCATCAAGCACATAACAGGCGTTAAATTTCAGTGGCCGCATATCCGGCGGCGCGTACCGTTTCGTCGCCATCATTCTTATAGATTATATCACGAGGTGGTATAAAAAATCCCATACTAGACTACCGGTACACTTTATGCTTCGACCCTGTGCCCTAAAACTTGACCTATTAGTGAACGAGTATCCGAAATTACTCACTAAACCCACATAAGCGTTCGCAAGCGATCACGTGTGCATAGGTAATTCTGGTTTTATAACTCGCCATTACTCGTACGACGTCAAAATACCCAAACCGGAATTGATAGGAGACTATTTGACACCACGAAATTCTATTTAAATCCACCACGTTCGAGCTACTTAGCGGATAAAACCAGCGAGACAACGAGGTCGTTTATTTTTACATCGAATACTCTTCAAGAGCAATAATCGAACGCGAAGACGAATTGAAAATTCTTCGCTATAATTAAAGCTCGTAAATGTTTACAATTCGAACGTGATTTTGGAACAATCGATGCAAAATGAAACTGCTATAGTTCACCGTATTTCCGTATTGCGGTCCGACGAGCCGACAAAAACGTAGTCGATTTTAAATATACTTTTGGTTTACGATTATGACGTCTTCACATCTTTCGGATTACAATGACCACGAAGATCTTCACTTGATGTGATTACCGAAAGTTAAAAATCAAAGATGTACTATTTAAGAGGTTATTCAACTAAAACCGTTGTTGCAATTAAAATGTGGTAATGTATAGACGAAAACCCGTAATGTGGAACTGCTTCAAATGATTTTCTCTTTCTTAAGTCCGTTTTCGTGCATTTTTGAAATCAGGTTTATGCTCCTCTATAAACTAAATGACTGTCTGATTTTATTTCATTTTCCAATTATACGAATAGCTAATAAGATTTAATTACGAATACGAATTATGTTATCACACAAGTACCAATAATTAAAATTTATTCAGTTTTATTGATGTTTGGACGGAAGTCCATCTAATGACAAACATTTGTTCAAAAATAGATAACTTGATGACACTGTTAATACATGACAAAAAATGTAGTGACTATAGTACATCTACGATGTCTCAGTCTCTAAGTATAGTAATGCAAGAAGTGTGAAACCCAACAGTCCTAAGCTGATTTTGATTTTTCAAGTTTCGAATTGAACTTCCACGTTCACTTTCAGCATATCTTCAATTTTTTTTTTGTAGAAGTTCATGATTCCATTGCATGCTTTAGGTAAAACGATAAACCCTATTTACATTTTATTTTTGCGGCGTGCCTGAGTTGCTTTGGAAATTTCTGTAAAATGGCTCATGACCTTCTTTACTCGCGTGGATCTCGTTTATATTAGGTCCACAATTTCTAAAGTTCGTGATTCAGGAAATCGAGGTATAAAATACTCACGATTTCAAGGTTTCTGATTTTTCGTGATTTACTTGCATTTGAAAATTGTAACATTTTCATATTAATTTATACATTTTCTAATCGTTGTTCACTTTCTTTCACGGCAAATAAAAATAATTCAGCATCGTTTACCATTTATGGAATTCGCGATGTACGATTGAAGTAGGAGAACGTAATAAATATGAACCAGATTGTTGCGGGAAATTTGGAGTAAACTCGATAATAATCGGTTAAATCGATCAATTTGCTAGTACGACCACGTACAGATAAGGCGGGTAATTAAACAGGGCGCTGAAACGGTTACGCCGATCCAGCCTAACGTCGAGTGCGATGAAGAAGCGACGAAATCTTAATCGCCATCAACGATTATCTGCTATAGCGATATTAGCGGGCTAATTAAAAAATCCCGCTTACGCTGCCAAATAGGTCAAAGTCCCACTGTTCGAAACGATCTCACGGTCAGCGGAACATTTGGCCACGCTTCTGTCTTCTCAAACAGTATATTGCGTGGTACATGTCACGTCTAGCTTTCCTCCGCTGCTCGACTCAATCGATCCGGTTTTTATGCATTCGATGATCGTCGCTTTTTTCCGACTCTCTTTTTTTTCGAAACAGATTGTTGTAACTCTTCATGAGCACATGAGTTTGACATCCTACCGCGTCGCCCTTATCGCTGGCCGCAGAGAAGGAAAAAGCCATTCATACACAATCGCAATACACACGCATCCTACTTTATAAACTGTTGTCAACAAAATCGACATATCGTGCTTGAATTAAATCGGATAAGACGCTAGTGTCAGTTGAAAAAAAAACATTCACGAGTCGCAAACTGACCCCAAATATTCACCGTTACACGCACCGCCACAGTTGCTGGCTTTTTGCAAATGTATAAATATACTCACTCGCGCCGGCCGCGCTACTCTCCGGGTCATCGGGTTATCCTTTTGTTTAAACTTTATTGCCATAAATCATGGATGCGCGAGCCCGAATACCGCGCTAGCTTTATGATTTTCTTGAAGCTTCGCATACTTGGGCAACATTGATAAGTGTTGAATTTACGACCCCATTAAGACTAAATGCCAAACACTCGGCGGCAACTGACTGTATGGCCAATTACGCGCGACACCCCTTTCGAAAGTCGCGCGTTTACGATTATTGCTACCGCACGTACCGGTATAAAAAATTCAAATATGATATTCGTCTATTTCGATATGCGATCATTTCATTCGAAAAAATCTCGTTAGCTGACCACTCGGATGACCATCCGAAAAAGGCATATTCGTTAGATGCGACAACCGGTTATAAATTAACTAAATTAGCACCTTAAATGTTAACAAGTTTCTAATTAAGGTTTCAACGCGAATACCAAAACGAGCATAAAAAGTAAACATAAACGTAAAACAAAATACATAACGATTACGACCGCACAGGAATAAAAAAAAACTGTATTATGTGGGCTCGCAACATTGTTCATCTGCGATTTATTATCGCGTACGGTTTTTTTCTTCTTCAAACGGTAATAAAATCTGTTTTTTTTTAATACATAGAAAATTTACGCGTCTAAACTCTAAATTAATTAAAGTTCTAATACCGGTTCGCGAGATTCGATTAAATTAAAAAATTAAATACACCCAATAGTTGGCGTTGGAAGTCATGTGATTCGAAAATCCAATTAGATTACAGACTTCAGGCTACGAAAACTCGTTGGGTACAATCGTATAGTATACCACTGCTGGTACCGTACGATATAAATACCAAACTATTTATGTACCATCGATTTTCGAAAAGCGCAGGAGGACGAACACCACCGGTCAATTCCAATACCGAAAACCTATCATTAAATAATACCGTTTAACGATAATGTACGTTTTTAGACGAACGTGTAAATGGGGAAACAATAAATCGGAAACCGAACCTAAGTTTTGTAGCCCGTGGTCAACGTTCAGCATTGGAAAGAGTTTGTTGAAAATCACGATAACATACATAGAAGTTCAAGTCTTCGCTATGAAGATCGTTTGTTAACACATGCAGCTAATTCGACGTTAATTGATGTTATAAATATACGCTACGACGGTTAAGATTCGCCTTTGAACGTTTAAACCGCGAATGATGATTTTATCATAGTATTATTATAAGCTGCCTTTAAGGATTATTGATATTATGACAGCAATATCCATGCTATGGTATTTAAGTTTATTTCAAATTATCAACAACATTATCAAACATGATAAAACGATGGAATTTTGATAGAGCGAAAAATTATGCGGAAATAAAACTTCTCAGAAATTTTTTGGGCATCACAGTCAATTTAAATAAACCTAATTCATTACTCTTAATATAATTTTGCATGTTTGTATTATTATTATTATTATTATTGTTATTATTTCAATTGATAACACTTCACGCAAAAGAATTCCACGGACTCAAAATCACATCATCTTCATTGACGTAACAAAGATCGTTTCACGTTATGATAAATTATTCCTACATTTTTCAGCAGCTTTCACGCAAACGTATACCACTATTATCCCCACTACACATATCCTATCCCACCAATATCCTCATCAATAACGTAACAATACCCTGTATGTTTCAGAAACTGATATGTACACATGCGCGTATGCCTCTGTTACTCTATATTGCACACCGCAGTTTCCATTATCCTCACAATACCATGCTAATGCGCATTTTACTTTGCTATGAATTAACTCTATATGTTTCAGAAACTTTTACGCATGCGTATGACACAGTTATTCTCCACTACATACCCCACTGCCTATTATCCCACCGATAACGTAACAGCGCAAATTTTACGTTTCTATGGTTACGAATTAACCCTATATGTTTCAGAAACTTTCACGCATGCGTATGACACTGTTATTCTCCACTACATATTCCACTGCCTATTATTCCATCGATAACGTAACAGTACAAATTTTATGTTACTATGAATATGAATTAATCCTACATGTTTCAGAAACTTTTACGCATGCGTATGACACTGTTATTCATTTCATGTTGGTATAAACATGAAGTGGTCCTACATGTATTACAAACTTTTATGCGAAAGTATACTACTATGATCCTTAAATCAGTGATTTTACATTACATTACGTATTACTTATGTCAATTTGAATGACGAATTCAATTTTTTTAAGCATTTTAGGCATCTTACATAATATCTTATACTTAATTTGACTAGTATTACATGAACGATGAATAAACTTATTATCTTCATATTCGGCTGATTCACATGTAAACATTGAATCTAAGACATCTGAGATGTATAAGTCATGAAAAACACAAATATTTCATTCATAGAGAAACAAACTGAAATGAATGATTTCTACCACCTTATCCACCTTCATCTGATAACTACAGTAGTTATACAAAACACTCAACACATTTCATATCGTCGCAGATCTGAACACAGTAATAAAAATGAGTAGTACAAGAGGCCGAACAATGCGATGGAAATGTAAATGATTTCATCTCCGCGTTACGCCGGATGGGGACGGCGGACACCCTGCTCAAAACGAAATTCATTTGTAAACGCGGTTATACACGCACAACTACTTGTCAGTGTCAGGTGTGCCGAACATGTGTTACGTATAGCGGAGCGTTTTTTTTTCAACACTGGTACGAAGGAGCTAAGCCGCCGATCTATGTAACGGATTTGGTTCGCTTTGAAATCAGAGTAGTCCGAGATAGTATTTACAGCCGCATCATTACTGGCGGATTTTCTTTCGAGTAATCAGTTATGTATATAAGATGCTCAGTGTTAAGCCGAAAGGCTCGAACGTGGCGATATTTTATCCACATGTCAATTACCGGTGATCACGCTTTTGGTGGATTTCGCATTGGCACGAGTGATTTCGAGTTCGAATCGATGAGATTTTTGTGTAGCGTTTCACGATAGGGCCGAACGCGCGCCAAGTGTGTGGAGATAAATCATCGGTGCGAAATTGATGCATTCGTAACTACAATCGTGTTTACCTATCGGATCGTAAATTCTGGTTTATCTACGCCCGTATGTGTTCTGCGAGCATGTTCGAGGATGTTTCGAGAGTTTCGGAGTAACGAGGTGTTATTCGTTGCTCGTGAAGATCAGAGGGTTCATTTGGTATGATTACAGAAAACAGATTAGTTTTAGATGAAATGAGAAGGATGAGCAAATTATCGTAAGATCATGCTGGGGGAATTCTAATTTTAAATAAAAGGTTTTTTTGGTTTAATGGACGAGGAGAATAACGAAAAATAAAGAATAAAAACTATCAGTTGCTATGCCGCATTATCGGGGATGAGCTTTTAATTTGTGAGAGTAATGTCGTTAATTGCTTTATTTTCAACTCCAATATCTCAGAGATCAATTCCGAAAGTTTAAATTAGGATATGTTGTATAGACGCTATTATGCAAAAAATAACCAAGCGAGTTTTTGGCGGGAAATAAATTTTTGGAAATAGGAATAATACTGATAACGTTGCATGTGAACACGATTCACAAAAATTCCGAAATACCAACCCAAATTCAAATGACATATAACATAAACATGACAGTTCTCTATGTTTAGATGAAAACTTTCTAACTAGATTTCTTAAAATCTTGAGTGTCGCTTGCTATCTTTTTGCATAGGAGCTTCTATACTTTTCGTCTTAGTAATTATGAGTGTAAATACGCAACAAATTTGAATAATGCTGAGGTCAATATTTTCTCATGTTAGAACAACTTCCCATTATAGACCTATTTTGAACCAACGGAGCTAGATTTCAAATACAAACTAATCCAACTATATATGAAGTTTAAACTTCCTAGCTGTTTTTATTGAAGAAATATGAATGATTTGCGAAATTTTATGACATCATTTCAAATCCAAAAGACATTTTTGGCTCCAACTCACCTTCAACATCATCTAAGAGGCTTTGAATAGAAACCCTTCCTCATTCCTTGAAAATCATTTTGGTAATTGTATTTCAGATTTTTGTTTTTGACTTAAATAAATACATGAGTCCACCATCAAACTTCGGTTATTTGGAAGTTTCAAGATTTATAAAATTTTTAATTATATTTGAAAGGTCAAATTATGTTCTTTCAATCGACCCAAAAGGCTAATACATAAATGGTTATGCTGATGTCCTTCATTTCACTAATCTTATCAGACCATTTAAAAAAATGCTAGAGTCTCTGGTGCAGTTCGGAAAGTGTGAGACGATCATCATTTTGAATCAGATTAAAAATCGTGAAAAATACTTCTAGAAATTCGAAACGATCTAAAATATAAAGAAATGATGAAGACCTCTTTCCATCTTAAATTTGGAAGGTTGTAAGACTGGCTAGTAATAACAAATTGATACTTTAAATTTGAGAGAAATCAGTTGAATGAAAAACTGACAGAGTTACACGTTTTACACCGAAAAGGTTTTGGGACTATAAAATTATTTATTCATCATGAGAGATTTACAAAAGCTTTCACTCAAATTCAGAAGTAATTCCGATAGTTTAACAAGAAATACCGAGATTTTACTACAATCGCAAATTAGCCATTGAATTTTCTTCAATGCAGATGAATTTTTGAAATGGTTGGGCCGCTTACATTTTGTGATCGCAGTATGAAACTCACTTATACAATTTGGAAAGTGAAATACATAGGCTGTCAAGTAGCCTTCTAATACCCCTTGTAACGCACCACCACACAATAGGCAAACCGCATGCCATAATGAAAGAAAACTTCCCGAAGTAGGTTTCCCGGTCACGATCGTGTGCGTCAAGACTATACGAACGAAAACGAAAAGACATTTGATCAATTGTAAAACGATTGCTGAAATTAAGCATCCGTTGTCCGGCGAATTGAACGAGGCGAGTTTATTATTTAAGAAATGAGACTTTAACTCGTTTACTTTTACTTATTGCGCGTCGAAGCGACCGACACAAAGTACAAAATGCAACTTTAATACACGTCGCAAATTGCGCACGCGTGCGAATAATAGCCGCTGCTTGTATTCATTTGGTTATTAGCATTTTGCAGGTTTTCAATCTATCCAGGTCGTTAAATAAATCGTCCGCGGAATCTCATTCTGTTCGACTAGACAAACCGTCCATTCTCTCATACCAGTAAATTATAACCCGATACAACAAATTTAGAGGGATAGTCCATCTTAGACGTTCTGTGAACGAGCAGTGTCACGATGTACCACGAATCGAAGAATTTTATGCGTTCTGACACGCTGACAGTTGATTTTTATATTTTTCGCTATTATTAGCCACGATTCATAATTCATATGCGAAGGAGGAAGAAGGTTCTCGATTTCGTTGTCTTCGTTTGACACAATGACCTTTTTTCACATTAATGCGTATGTGTAAGCGATACGACCGCATTAGATTGTATACCGACAATTGGTCGGCCGGAAATTCTGAAATAGTACGTGGTTTAGCGTGAGTATCGATTCGATTGGAATGGTGCACCACAACTCTATGCAACTTTTCTATATTCGTCTTTAAAAGGTTAAACGTGAACTCGACGAAACGCTTTAGCGTGCCAGAAAACCCGCGTTCGCGTCTTCGTAGCCAAAACTCACCATAGCGTCGTATCGTCTGCCACCACCATCGTCAGTGCAGTCGAAACGTGAAAATACTCCAACGTTGAATTCTACGAATCGTAATATAAAAATTTTACTAATTGACTTCGTACGCATACGGGTACTACGATTGCTACGACGTGTGCTGTAATACAAAACGTCGCTACCAATACGACCATACGCTATTCAACACCTTTCTATTTTCCGACAACGCGAACACGTACTCGAAAATACTTTTTTATTTTGTGTCCATTGTTTTCTGGTCGCATTATTTGGGTACTATTCTTTAAATTAGATATCTTTTTTTATGAACATCTTATTTCGATATACCCCACTCACTCGTCCTCTTTGCCTTTGCAATGTCGCGTCACCATTTATGATTTATCGAAACGTGTACCATGGAAGGCATTGTCAACATGTGCAACCGTCATCGATTTTCCAATAGACTATGCTTTAATTACATCGTCAACTGATTGTGTGTCATTGGTATGATTGTCGTTAACGTTATTTAAATCGATTCGAAACCGAAAAGAATACGTGGCCATACAGGCATGCGAATTTCTCCAAAGATACCTGAATGTCCTCTATGGTCGCATATCGCTGGATAAGCAATTGTTGAATCGTGTAACACTGGAAAGTGGGTTAGCATATTTTTCGCAGCATTTACCATCTTATATGAAAATGCTACAATCGATGCCCAATTACGGCACCAAAGTGCACACGCGTACCACCCATTTGGTTGACTTAATTAGACGTACATCGACTACAGCACCAACAAATCGTGACACGTGTAAAATTAACCAACCACGAAAAAGCGCAGTCACGTATACGCCGATCATCGCCCACTACGGGGATAAAATGCGGATATGAAGATAAGACGAGCCAGTGACAAATGGATAGTGGAACCGACGTCATTTTTAATTAAGACCACAGAGAAGATCTCCTCGTTGATGCATTTCCTCACTATATGCACTTTTTCATAAACGAATCGGCGCATTATACAGAACCTACTGGAGTACCAACATATGCTATTTTTATCAAGATTTCACGTCTAAATGCGTTTCATTTTACACACCATCATTCCGCCGATGCTAATAAAGGTAAAAAGATTTATTTTTAAATATTTCAGGTGCAAGAACACGTTTCGTTTCGGTGCTTCCGCGAGCGCCATCGCAAACCGTGTGCGCTTAATTTTACTTCCTTTTCGTATAAATCCTCCGGTTACATCATTCGGAACGTGCGCAACCTCTAATTTGGAAAAGTGGCGAGAAAATGGCTACATAAGTGTGTAATTTTAATCGCTATAGTTCTTTTCATACACGTGGCCAGTCACTTTATTGTAGGTGTCAAGGAGAGAATGGCGTTTGAGATTTATAATTATTTCCATACTATACGCGTAAAGGTTGACCGTTGCCGTCTCGTATATTTATCGTTACACCGAAGGCGCCGCTGCTCATCTGACAGCCTCAGATGGTTGAGCCGTTTTGGGTTTCACTACTGTCAATGTTAATGCGCGAACCGTGTCAAAAGATGCTCCTCCGGCGGATCCAGTTTTGACGCGGATGAGATTACATGACTGTGCAAGAATTTTAATTGACTTTTTCACCGAAATTAACGTTTTTCCGGGTACTTTAGGAAATATACATTTTATATTCGAGGAAGTAGAACTTACACCATATCTATAATATGCTCAATATATGTACATGCATCTCGCTATTATCATTTCATAAATTTCTTCACTCCCATTGACGACTTCGGTAATGTGTTGAAACTGTATCGAAAACTCAGCTTGACTGGTTGGAATTTTGACAAGTGGTAATTTTCGCTTAAATTAGGATCACGAATTTGTGGCACTTCGAGACGAAGTTGATTGGTTTCCTACAGCGGTTCACATCCTATTTCGAGGATTTAATTCTTGATACTCGATGATTTTGGATTTTGACTATTATTGTAGTAGCATCATGCACTCAAGGTCAAAGTTATCAACCTTTGAACTTCAAAAAAAAGTGTGCTAATGACAGATTTTGATCATGGCTACAAAACTAGGGCTTGAAACTACTCTGGACTCGAGACCAAATGACTTTGAATGCTTTAATAGTATCATCATTCGAACTAATCATAATTCGGGAAGAGGAGACCAAAATAAGTCGACTGTATAATTTGAATAAGGGTAAATAGGAACTTTCATTCTTATGTGATGTTTACAAATCAGTAGTCTGGCTTCAGCTAACTAGGATGGTGGATCTAAAACATCCAAGAAGTTTCACTGTACTTTTTTCAAGAACATATATGAAAAAAATTGTCTGTTATCAGCTCAAAGACATAATTATCTCCGGAATTCGTATTGAAGAAATACAGGCATGGTAAACTCGAGGCACTCTACCTAGCTGTGCCATTATTTCTCATTTTTCCGAGCCAAAATATTTCTTTTTCAATTCCCCAGCGAGTCCAGACTGCAGTGTGTGTCAGAGCTACTATGCTTGCGAGAAAGGGCTTTGCAACCAGAACAATCCCAGTTTGACGCTTCAGTGGTAGGAATTTATTCGATTAGTCTAAAAGCACACTCTTTTAATGAGTTACTCTTTCTTCCTTTAACAAATCCTTCTTCAACCCCTTTCCTTACTTTGGCTACGGGTATATGCGACTACTCATCAAGCCTTTAAGGGTTTGTGAGCCTTGCTGCGTCAGACTACTCAAGTGCTCCATCTAGAATCTTAGAATCTGACAAGCCAGAGATTAAATGGAATATAATCTTAATGATGAAAGTTGTATATGGTGCATAAGTTGGCGGTCCAAAAGAGAACCCTTATTAACACCACTCGAATCATATAACTGTACAGCAGTGGTTATATTATTAGCTGAGGCTCCTCTGGACCCCCAATACATAGGTGATAATGAATTGCGAGGCACAAAGGGCCATAAATAGCCAAATTGTAAGGTACTTACACTAACCAATGAAGCCTGAACATGAACCTGAACTTCAAAGACATACTTAAAATTTATGCCAAAATTTTTTTAAATTTCTCCAGAATTCCAGACCACTAAAATTTAATACTAAATTCAGATGCAAGAGAAAAATTTCGAATTTTCAATTTTCGCGTTACTTTGTAAAATTTTGTGAATAATACATTTTCCATATACTTTGACTCGTTAATTTTTGGAAATATCGAAAATATAATTTTTTTTTGGAAAAATTAGAAAAAATATGAACCCCTCTTTGAAATTTAGAAAAATTCAGGACAATAAAAATAATCTGAATGAAAACACTAAAATATGAATTCTGAATTTCAACCTACAGTAGCAAACTGTAAGAACCTGAAACTTGGTTGAATTTTGAACATTTTACCACGAAAATTTCGTACAACTCATTCAATTCATAAAAACATAATTTTAATAATTTTAAACATAATTGTTTCATATTTAACCAATATTAAAAAAAAAAAAAAAAAAATTGAGCCATTTTAAATCCATTACAAGGACCACATCTAACTTAGAAAGTATTTAACTTCGTAAATTGAACTTGGTATTTAGGTAGTAGGACTGACTTTGTTTGACTTGAAATCTCTTTAAAGTATTTTACTATGACTTGAAGAGCAACTGCAGATCTTCATTTTATGGTCTTAGTTGATATTTGGCTTCAATATACATCTTTTTCAAATAACTTCGGTCCAAAATCAGATGACCCTTCCATTTTCCTTGGGAGCGATCGATGTCTATTTGAATGGAAGGGACCGTTGGAACACCAGACTGAAGATGGTTTTGAAATAAGTCTGGCACCTCTGACGGACTAATTAGGTACTCGAATGGGTTTTCCAAGGGGTACTCTCATCGGTCATAATCATTTACCTTGAATACGGTCTCGGAACCAGCATCAGCATCCGTCAAAACGAGATAAAAAAAAACCAACAGTTATCAAACGGTACAACGTCCAAAATAAAAACTTAATTACAATTCCGTCTGCAACGTGCTCTTCTTTACGCGCCTAAGCATAATAGAGGCCAATAATAAAACCATCGTTGAATTGTACGCGAATTTCCACGACGACAGCGTATTTGGCGTAACAATGGAAATTAGTGGTACCAATGAAACGAGCTCGCAGACGCGACAAAAACAATCAACGCATATTTGAGAATCACTCCTGACATCTGCAATGTACACCGTCATTGTCTATACGCGTTTCGAGGATGCGTACACGTATACCGGAGCGGCGGCGATCCCTCTTCTACGTTTAATTACATCACGTAGGATGGCCGAAGAAGACGATGCAAAAAAAATGGATACGACAGAGAAAAAAATATCACCCGCGCTCACAATAGACGACAACTCGTGATATTCGCCACCACGGTGTATCAATGAACGGAAATGACACGCGGCCAGTAGGCTAATGTGACGAGCAACATAACGGAATTTCGCGATTAGCAGTTAAATTAGAAGGGAGAGGGAGGTATATAGGTTGTCACCAAGGTATTAAAATTTATTAATAGGAAACGCGTGCGATCGACGTGGCGAAGCTTTTAAATCTTTCGAAGCGTCACCGGCGGAATGTCATTCGCGATTAATAACTTCCGAAATATCAATCGTAAGGTCGACGAAAAGGAAACACGTAATTAAAAATGAATTACAATACATCTCGAATTTTCGATGTCAATTAAAACTCGAAACCATAATCAAAACTGACGTTGACGAAATTCCGATTGTTCAGTTGGCGAAATATGCGAAAAAATTGCCAAATACAAATCAAATATGTTAATTAGTGTTAAAACGGTATTGAAAATTAAATTCCATTATTTTAAATCCCAACGATGCGGCGAGTGAGAAAACCATTTCCCTGAGTCGGAAATCATCAAACGCACTGACACCTATTCTTTAACGGCCGCTTCTTTATTCGCTTGATATTCCAATACCACATACATCACCGAAAGCCGCATACACAAAAACTCAATTAACTATTCATATTTGCGGCTGCATACTGCGCATCCGCAATAATCACGTATGTCTGAAACATCTATTACCGGAATTTCGTAAAATAAAAGATGAAAACATCGCCGCGTAATTTTTTTCCTCAATAAAAATAACGCTCGGTAATTTACACCGATATAGCTGCGATTCCAGACTAGTAGAAATCATAAGCCAGCCAACGCGTTCGGAATTATAAACACCCGCTACGTTCGTTTATCGGGAACCGTTCTGTCGCTATAGCACTCATGGGTGGCCGAACAACATTTTATACGAAAATGAGAAAATACATTTCAATCAACATATTTTCCAGCACATGTATAAGAGATCATTACGCGGCGATGAGAATTCATTAACCTTTTATGAATATTCTATTATGTCAGAATCACGTGATTACAAGTTATAGTTCTTTTTTACCCCGTACTCATGCTTAGATGAAGCGTAACATGCGTCTGGATTTTAATATACGTAGAAAATTCTCGCCTTTAATAGAAATTAATTTTTTTCGGAGCCGAAATTCTCACATATCAAAAAATAATAAATTCTCGACTCGATAATTCGAGTGTAACGGTGGATTCACTTTTTTTTTCAACCGCCTCGTACTAACGAGTTAGTCGCGCAATGGTGACTTTATTGTAATGGTAGAACGTAATTCAAAATTATTTACTTATACCGTACGGTGAAAATTATTTGAAATCACACACGGGGTGCTTTTCGATGTGTTTTTAGAAAAGAGGTATGGTGATGAGGGGAGTTTTGTTCTGGTTTATAAAATTAGAATAAATATATAAATTATCTTGATTCTGCTTTTTTTTTCAATTTACCTTTGACCCTAATTCATATGCAGGTGAACCAAATAATAAGGGTAATAACCTTAAGTGAATTATGGGATTAAAAAGAATAAAAATGAAACGAGGTAATACGACATTAAAAATTCTAAAAATAATATAAACGATACCCAATATGATTATTTAGTTTGCTTTTTTTTTATACATTCTGGTGTAAATTTCTCAACAGTGAACACTTCAAGACTATCCTCTACCTATAGTGAAAAAAAGTTCGACTACACAGGACATTTGATCTCACTAAAAAAACACAATATATCATGATAGCGAATAAAAGAAGGAAAACTTATTTCTTTAAAGACAAAAAGGTGTACTTTCCTCTCTTTTTTCGTGAAGTCACGTGATCTCTGACGTGAGGATTTTCTTCCTTATTAAAATTACCAAAAATTACTGGTATAAATTTCTGCATGCTGTTGGTTGTCTCGGTAAAGTTGACGCAATACGAACTTTCGAATGAACGAATAATTTTTTTATAGATTGAAATAATTGTATAAGTTGAAGTTTTCATATTTTCTCTTAAAAAAAAAAAAACACACACATGACAATAAAAAATTGAGCAATGATGAGAAAAAATTATACTATAATTGATACTTTCTTCATTCCAATCAGTCACTACTGAGTTTACCAATAGCAGGATTTTGAAAAATTACAATCTAATCAAAACAAAACTTGACAGAATTTTTTCGAACCAAAAGTTTCAAAATTATTGTCAACAAGAAATCAATAAGATTTTCGAACTATTCTAATTAAATCAATATAATCGTTAACGCATATCACTTCATCAACGAGTTCTTTAAGCACGAAAGCATAATGCTCCTATTCCCAACATAGTAAAGACGCGTATAAAATTGCATACTTGATTCGCCGTAAATCCAACTAAAAGTAGTTATTTTGCATTACAGATGATCAACGGTGGAATGGGATACGAATGGCGGACATTGAGAAGAATGTGGATCGTGTTATTCGTCATGTGCGCTGGCATGCCGCCCTTCAGCAGGGCTGGAACAAAATTAGAAGACTGCGACCCGGAGATGATTGGTTTCGAATTAGTAACCGGTTACGTGTTCACAGCGCCCGACGATTTACTAGATTCGATACCGGGCACGCTGATGCTGACAGACTGTCTAGAAGCGTGCCAGGGTAACGATACCTGCCATTCGGTCAATTACGAGACCGGCCTTTGCGTGTTATTCTCGTCGAATGCCGATTACTATCCGGGTAAGATATGAATTTTTTCAAAAAGTAAATAACTTCAAGGACACGTTATTTTAGACAATCCTAAGTGTTCTTTTCGTAGCCACAAAATCGGCATATTATGTGTCACTTACTTTCGTTATTTAGTACAGTCGGAAATGGTGGTCGCGCTGTCGACCACCAATTGCATGGACATTCGTGCTGGAACGATTTCTCTTCGAAATCTTCTAACGTCTTACAAATAAGGTCGACATTCTATAGCTATTAGGTTTGACGAAAGTGAGACTCTAACATACCTACTTCCTTAATATCATCATTCTGTCAATCCGTTAGATATAATTTTTCTCCCATCGTCGTACAAAATCGTACGACGGTTTAGCAAATAAACGTGCCATTCTGCGGTTGAAATCCGCATTATTCAGCGTTGAAGTTGCAACACTGTGGATTTGAGCAAAAACTTTAATCATCAATGTCTGAATTTTTCTGCAAGAATTTGCCCAAAGCCGATGATATTTACGATTATAAACCCGTCTCGTCATGTCTTCTCGAGCGATACGCGGTTTGAAAAAAATACGGCTGTATGTAAATACAACGTTTATAAATTCTAATTTCACCTTACGCTGATACCGTGAGAGCACCATCAGTATCGCTGGCGCAGTATAATTACGACACCGGGTAATCACAGCTTCAAAGTGCGTATTACACGGTCCCAGTATAGTATTACGATAAACGCCATTTTCATAGCGAAAAAAAAAAACAACGGAAAAAATTCTACTCTGCATTTGGCGTAATTTACCTATTAACACGAGTCACCAAAGGTTAACTCGATTATCAGTAGAAAAAGTACAATTTAAAATTCCAATACTCACGTTACGCTGCTATTGTCAACTTACCTGTAACAGAAAGAAAAAAAAAATTCCATCACAAATATTCATATATAGTATAAATGGAAAAAGTGACGGATTTCCATTAGTTTCGCTTCCACTGCAGTAATTTCCATCTCTATCGCATTGTTCGACGTCGTCCGTCGTCGTCGTCATTCGGCAATAAAAAGTGCCACACTCTTAATACTATTTGGGTCAACGATTGCTACCTGCTGCGATACTCTCGGCCGTTGTACCAAAACCCCTTTCCCATTTTATTGCTAATGTTATACAATACGTATTGCTATACGTGTATTATCATCGATGGCGTCTGCATTCATCTATACCGGGAGGAATTCGAAAATATTTCCTACATAAGGTACGCCGTCATTCGCCCAAAACTCCCAGATTAGTTTCGCTTATCATAGAGAAAACCGGAGTTACGATGTTCATAAAAGTACGATTCGATGCTCGTATTACTTTGGTAATTACTTTAAATTAATCCCATTCATAGGTTTAATAACATATGCATAATGAATGTAGGGCGACGTTAGATTATCATTCGAGTTCGTTTACGTGCATTGAAAAGATAATTAAATATAGGTGGATATTGGTCGCTAGACTAGTCAGACAAAATTATAAATCAGTTTATTTCCAATTTGATGACCTTGCTAGAAAATAGGTTCTGGATTTTAATTTGCTCGAGTTGAGTTAATAATGATGTAAATTCAGGCCATTGATAATTTCGATGCTTTTATCATCGAGTTGGGTGATTGATCACGTTCTACCATTAAGCT
The DNA here is from genome assembly GCA_009761765.1 of Phenacoccus solenopsis. Taxonomy (NCBI): domain Eukaryota; kingdom Metazoa; phylum Arthropoda; class Insecta; order Hemiptera; family Pseudococcidae; genus Phenacoccus; species Phenacoccus solenopsis. The sequence continues at coordinate 29,799,238 of CM019752.1, forward strand.
ACGGTATCCATACGTATTTACGATCATCTTGTACTTTCTGGATCATGTATACATTTATATGTATTGAAACTTGCTCAGTGGCGATTTAAGGGAAAAGGCGTAGTCGACAAATGAGCTGCAAAGGGAACCAACAAACGAACCCTTTTTTTAAAAATATTGTTGAAAAAATAATTTATTTTAAATTATAACTTGACACTTTCTAGTATAGGAACTACGTATAAATATAATTATCGCGACCGGTTTCGGCATCTATCGCCATTTTCAAGCGAATAATGATAACTACATGACAAGTTCGACCGATAATTGACGAAGCTATAATGTGATTAAACCCTTGTACCCCTCCATACTAGCTGTGTCTATTTTTTTGTTAATACACCTTTTTTCCTTTAGTATATGCAACGCTTCGATGTTTTTTTTCGCATTTTTTCCGCTATTTTTCTACAGAATTTTGGAACATACATTGAAATCACGAAAAAGAGGCAACTGTAAGTAACAAAAAAATCAAATAGGCATTTAACAGCATACATCGATACGACGAAAAAAAGGCTCTTCCAGCCTGGAGCTCACCGCCTCAGTCGCGGTTCCAATCAACAACTGCTCATTTACCGACCGTTAAATCCGCCACTGAACGACAAATAGATTAGTCAACTTGGAAGATTTCCAAATCACAAAACCCAAGCTTGAGGACCAAGTCCCATCGAGCAAAACACAGAGATTTCTGCAATTGACTCTCTAAATGTTACCATCTACCATAAAATCCTTGAAGTTTATGGGATCACGACGATATACGTTTAAAAGTTGTTACTTCAAAATCACATGCATTGAAAAATAAGTATTATTTGACGAAACAAAAATTCAAATCCAAAAATTAAATGTTACAAGGAGAAGGGAAAATCAACAATATAATTTCGTTCCAATAAACCACTGCTATTGAAATTTTATCCTCTAGACTAGTCAAAAAAAAAAAAAAAAAAAAACGAATTGATTTTTTAAATAGGAGAGAGGATAGCAAATATCTCATAAAATTATCCGCAATTTGTGGTGACCATCGAAGAAACCGAAAGTGAATTTAAAATTCAACCTATCATAATGAGAAATCAATACCATTACGAAAAAATCACATAATGCTAATAAATCAGAAAGGGGATTTTCAAGATTATGCGATCGATGTACCATATATTTAGTCGATATTAAGACGAGATGCGCGTTCAAGCATCAAACTCATTTTTTCATAGGTTTTCACACCGACTGAAGTAGCTAGTTTTCAGCAGAAGGATATAAGGATAGAATTATTCAATGATCGACTCGGTAGCCACATAAGTCATTTTTACAACTCGAGCTGGTTCATTAGCTCATCGAGCAATAAAAAGTATGACAACCTCGATAGCGAAATATTGGCAAATTTATGATTACATCTTCGGTGGTCGTAAACAAAGTGAAAAAATCAATTGGTTGCTAAAATTGTAAAAATGGCCAATATGTTCGATAATGGGATGTAAATTTAGTTACTATATTTGGATGCCATTTATTGTGGTTTGATAGGATCAGACAGTGTACTTACCATAAGTAACGATATTTGCATGCGGATTGGGTCATAAATATGAAGTTTATTTAACGCAACATTAAACCGGTCGCGAGAAAATTTGTAATTGCTAAAATCACTTTTCAAGTTCATTCGCCTAATCGACTGGTAAAGTGCTCGATGACGGCATAATTCTAAATCAGACGATTCTCCGTATGAAAGACGAACGAGAAATGAATCTACGTTGGATGCACGCGATACCCGATGGTACGCGCATAAATGGTGCGATTTGCTCGCATACGTATAATTTACCGCTAAGCGAAAAGCTACGACGAGATTAGATTAAAATTATATTCATCGAACCCGTTAATGATAGGTTAATTACACGATGCCCTTGTGAAGGTCGTTCGCCCCTTATCAATTCCGGTAGTAGTTGCAGGGCATCTCGAGTCCGTTGGAATTTACGCATCACGAAGGAGGTGTCGGTCATGACGTTCTTATCTTACCCAATGTACCAGATACGTTCAGGACGAAATAAAAGTAGCGGCGCGCAGTAGCCATTGGCCAAACATGCTATTAATAACATCGTAGAACTAGATTCGACGACGTTTTGAATCGTTTAATACGAGCAACAAGCACCGTTCGCTAAATCGTTCGACTGTCAAGTTAATGAGAATCGACCAAGATACACTTTCGTTCATCTGAATTAATTCGTTTAGTAAACTCGTCATATTTCTATAGCACATACGCGACCATTACGAGCATACATAGCTGTATGAAAACACGCGCGCCGTACATCCTCCGGTGACTTAAACGAGCGTATAAGAATAAAGCCGATTATACCATCCAGATAAGAAAAGAGCCAGCGTCGTGCCTTCTTGATGCACATTATCATCGTGCAGTTATGCGCGTGCTTTGCGCTTTTCTTTTTTTATCAAATCTGCGTACACAATTTATTCTTCTCTCGGTCGTTTTCGTCCGTCATAGAGTGATGTTTTTCGTCGATGAGTATTTTTCCTCGTATAGTGGATCCCACAATGGAATCTTTACATACGCCAATAGCTGAGATTTCATGTGATCCATCGCGTATATCTTTTTCTCTCGCTCATCCGTTCATAAACGATGCGAAGCCGATGTCTATAACGGTTGTGTAAATTTAATTAGCCGTAAAGACGTCCGCGATTTGATTTCAATTTTCGTAAATCTATCGTAATACCGTTGGACGGCGCGCTTTTCTATATCCAAGCAGGTCTATGAGCTTTTTCAATTCGCATTGTAAACGTTGTGCCCGTTCGCTACTAGCGCACGTATCGAGGCCTGCGAACACGGCGCAAAATTTATTTCATATTTTCAACTTTACGACTAACTTCACGATCGCCGCATAAATCTCGCCGGCGAATCGTGACCCGATCTTATTTGTATTCATCAGCGGAATATATTGCAGTTTAACTTTTCATTACATAGGATGCATTACAATGCAAATAAAATTAACGCAAATTGAAAATCACAAACAATAGCCGGTACCGGTCGTTTACAATGGCGATACGAAAATTTGCTCGATGGATGAGTATTGAGAGTGCAAAAGGTTTTGCAGATAAGCAGCTTAAGGTTTTTGTGACCGGTTTATCCATCTCAATTGAAATCTTAGTATCTAATATTCCTAGTAATCAAAAATTTTTGTAGACTTAAACTACCTTTCTAACCTCTCAGATATCCTCAGCAATAGTCACCATATCACGTTCCTATTCGCTTTTCTCAGACAGACTAAGCTGTTCCAGGAAATCTAGGCCTTATTATTCAAATACGCCAATGGCCTGAGCTGTAGTATATGGCACCAAAAAAAATTGCCTCATTTGAGTTCAGAGCAAAGAAATTATTTTATTTCAAAATTTGTAAAAAAAGTATAAAATTTATTCGATTAAATGAAATATCCATTGGTGAAAAAAAATTTAACGAATACAGGAATATTAATTGTACTACGAATAGGTACAGAAAAAATTCATGAGAATTTTGAGAAAAAAATTTTTACTGAAATAAATTTATTTTCAAAATAAATTTAATATAATTATTCGACGTTGAAACAAACACGCATGAACAAGCACTACAAAATTTACAATTTAATGAATCGAAATTATGTGATTTGAATCAAGGGGTAAGCTCGATTTTTAAACTCGTAATTTATGGGAGCAATCGGTAACTAGCAACGATCCCGCTACATACGCTGATCTCAAGAAGTTTGTAGAACAACGAGTGTCAATTCTAGAACTTATAAATGTGAAGAAATCGATGAAGCGGGCCAATTCTGAGCCTACAACAACACATCGGGTCTACGTTAGCAACGAAGGCTCCAACAACAGCCCATCTAATCCAGTGCCATGTGTTTACCAAGCTATGTATAGAACAACGATTCGACAAAGCTAAGGAACTAAAGGTTGCATTAATTGCCTCCATTCAGGCCATGCTACTTTAACAATGAATCATTATATCGCGAGGAATCCCCAAATATCTCTTTCCCTCTCATGAAATAATTTACAACTCAGTTTTGTTTAACAGAATTGTTTTTGTAAGAATATATAAATATAACATTTCAAAGTACAAGAATTTCAATATGAGCTGCTTTTCAAGTTTGAGTGAAATTTTTCAAAAAATCTTCCACTCAAATGAATTGCATCAAAAATTATTTTTTAGGTGATCCACATCTTCACCAGAAGTCGCTGGGAAAATCGTTTAGTAAATTATTTAACACCTAGTTAAATTCACAAGATTACTCATTAATTGAAAGCCAACCACCTAGAACCAGGCCACTTCCTCTTGTGAAAACCACGCAAAAATATTAAATTATTCGAGCAGAGCCTGGGAGAAGGAAGGGCAGAGGGGGTGAATTTCGCCCGGGCCCTTAGATCTAAAATTTAGCTTGTGTAACCTTTTACAATCCCAATTAGACTTTTTTTTTCAATTTCTATATTTTTTTCTCAGATTTTCATTTGATCAAAAAAAAAGAAAAAAAAATGAAAAGCAGGACCCGAAAATTATTTTTGCTCCTTTATCAATTCTGACTCTGAGGTTCTGTATTTAAGGCTATTAGCTAATTTACGAATTACCATTGCAAAAATAGTGTTAGTCTTTTATAACATTCAGAGTCATTTGATTTTGAGTTTCGAGCAGCTTTAACACTTGGCTTTTCTAGTCATTATCAGAATTAATTTTAAAGTACTTTATTTCAGTTTAAAGATTCAAGACTTAGGCTTTGACTTTTAGTGAGCTATATTACAAAAATATTTTAAACATCATGATAAAATTTTTATGAACAAAAATATATGCATAAAGAAAGAAAGAAACTAACAAGGGGGAGAGGGAAGGAAAGTGTGTGTGAGTGAAAGATGAAATTCTATTTTTGTGGAAGCAGTAACCTATTAAGAGTTGAAAGAAACGAAAGGCTGGCGGCTAGTTCTAAGTACGCTGCCGCCATACTCTCATAGTCTCATTTCACGAATGAATATTTTACAGTCCAAAAGTGTCAACATCTTCGGCAGATCTTCTTTTAGGATTTGCACAATATGCCAATCACGATAACAAGCTAATTTACATGTACATTGTCTGCATAGATAAGCTCACGACACCTTACAATGAGTGAGGTCAGTTTATGCGTATATTGGCCTTGAAAGCCAACGCGTTGAATAAAACATTAATATACAAGTAGTAGATGAATGTAACCGATAAAGAGGTTTCCATCTTCAGAATATATCGACCAAACGTCCACATCCGATAGGCAGCAGTGGGCGACATACAAGTAACACCAATAACACGCTGTTCAGCGACTATCAACGAGATGAAAGTAGAATGATTGAGCTATTTTGTCTGTACCGAACGACATATAGCTCGTAAGATCGGACACGAGGGCAGCAAATACGATACCAGTATGTCAATAAGATATTTAACATGGCCTTCAATTAGGGCAATCGATATATCTCTCATGGGTGTTAAACGTCCCTGAACCTGCAGCCAAAAATGCGCAGCTCGTTGGAGCATAACGCGAACGCATATACTCGTATTTACATTTCTTACCACTCTCACGTAGCGAGGAGGAGAGGGAATTTTGCGAAACGTGATCTCGCTTTTCGGGCTACTCCAATTTATAGATTTAGTGAACCATTTGCGGTTAGCGAAGACCGCATAATAAACACCGCATTCATCACATGTGCTCGATGATCCTTAGCCATGGTCACGTACTTAACCTTTGGCCGGTCACAAAGGACAACGTACGTAAGACCGGAAGAATGAAGTTAAAATGCATAGTCCGGGTGGTCCGATTGTCTCATGCTTATATAATTTTTTCAGGTGCATTGACGAAATCGCAGTTCCCCGTATTTACGATATACGCTCAAAAGACCTGTTTGGGTATCAAGCCGTGCGAAAAAGCTTGGTGTTTCGATCGAGTGCAAGGGTACCGTTTGAACGGTTACGTCAAGAAGAAGATCACCGCCACGTCCAGACAAGACTGTCTAGAAATGTGCCTCGGAGAAAGGGAATTTTCCTGCAGGTAAGCGAAAAATACCCATCATTCGTAATCATCGTAATTATCGTTTACGTTTTTATTTTGACGTAATACCCGTCACCGTCTGCGCCGTCGAGTTAATTACAACGTGTCAAACGACGATGAAAATTGTGTCGACATCGAGGATAAAATAAATAATAATTCTATTCCGATATAACCGATACGCTACGGGAGGCGCGTTCGCTACTTCAATACATTAATCGGGTGTTATTGGGCCGAAGGCTAGACCGCAGCTTATGTCAAACATTATTCGTCGGTTTTTGAAATGATATTGAGAAAAATACGTTCAGGATGAACTAGAATTCACCTTTATCACTGAATGATCGGCGGGTCAATCAAATAGGTACCCACGTTCGCGCCATGGGAGGTTGACTGTAATATCATATCATGTAAAAGCATGTTGTATATTACCCCTGCGAATGAGCGATAAAACCACAATCAAATGAGCATTTAACTGCAACAGGCGGTAATTACTCGTACGCCGCCGTCGGTTATTACATTTATAGCTCATTCCACACGCTTACGCCGATATAATATAAAAATAGAATGTAAAAAAAATCCTAGATGCTCGTCCGGATTAAATCATGATTTTTTTATTCGACTCGCCAAATCCTAGTAAATCATGGTACGTAAAAAATCTCTCGGTAACGTTTCGTCTTACATCTGTCAAACGAACGCCCGGCATTCCCATAGCGCGAAACATCCAGCTAGACATCGTTAACGATGATTAATTTGCCTTGTTGCGACGTTTCGCGCGCACGCTCGCAACGTTCACGTATTAAACGACTGTCAACGACCATGTTAAAAACTTTGCTTAATTGATATCTGTTTACACGTCGCTGACAAATATGTCACTTAATCTCCAACCAAGCACAAACTATACGACTACTTCAAAGCCGGAGGTATCCAGCGGATAATATGACAGACGTGACTCATATTTTGTCCCAAATACCGACTCTCATAAATTATGTATTAACCTTATTCTTTTTCGCGCTTCTCCCTTCTACTATCTTTTTTTTTGCTATCCTATTCGTTTTAGAATATTAAATATTATGAATAAGCTATTTAACTTATAACGAAGGCGGTAGCTAGGTTTTAAAATACGTCGCAGCGACAAAAAATTTCGCTAAAGGCGGGAAAGTGTGGCATTAGTTCCTGGTGTAAGTTAAATAATTTATATTTAATGGAAAAAATTGCAGTTATGGTGATTACGAAATGTATTCGCCTATTCGCCTAAAACAAGGCGAATATATTTCTTACCAATCATCGAGCGAGGAAAAATGTCTTTGTAAGTATTTATTATAATTTATTATGTTTTTATGTATGTTTTTTTTTTTTTATCATTACACTATATACCAATTTAAAATGGCACACTAATAATGGCCACGAATCGTCTGGATGGAAAAAAATTACATCTAGTCTCATTTCACATTAACGGTTATCGTAATTGGATAATGATTCGAATTACCTCCTTGAATTCCTCTTATGATACAAATTATAGTAGTTGTTTAATATACTCTACCTCGAGCAACGATAAATTGTATCGATGATATAGCAAATAAAAAATTTTTTTAAATTTAAAATTACCGAAATTTTCATAATTTGTAATGCTTTCAATTTTATTTTTTCGAAATAAATGAAAGAATGAGACCATTGAAAGAATAGATGGAAGTAAAAAGGATAAAAATTAGACTACAGGGCATTCTGAAGCCAGTCACTGTTCAATTTTCTTTTTTTGCTTGGACATCTGAGAGGAAAGCGAGGATAAAAAAGAACAGTTTCTCAAATGTTTAGCAAGGTACAAGAGCCGAAATTTCTCACTTCAAATAAATCACAAATAAACGTTCGAAATCTTTTTTCTAAGCAATGGGATTCGTTTTTAAATGCTGGCTTCATTTTAACATTTTATATTTCAGATCATTCCTTACAAAATGAACCCCGTTTCATTTTGCATACTTTGGGATAAAATACATATTTTTTGTCATAATTTGACAATACATTTCCGATTAATTTTTATTTTATTTTTTGTCATTATTAATTTTCCACGGAAGGTTTTCAATTTTCATTAATTTTTATTTATGGAATTTTAGTATTGGCAACATAAGTGAGATTTATTCCTAAAAAATTCTAGAAATAGTATCTACCAAATACTGTCATATTTGAATATAAAATTAGAATTTTTTTAAAATTACATCCATGTAAGTTTACATATTTGAGCGCATTTTCACCTTCAAAGGAACATAAAAATGGGAGCTACGTTATCTTTTTTGGAGCATATTTTTCCACTCAATAATAAATTTATTAAGTATTATGAGTTCAGTGCCTAAATCATCGTCATGTAGTGTTTTTTTTTTTTTTTTTTTTCGTTCATTTAGGTAAATTCAATGGTGCTTAGTTAACTTCACTGGTTTTAGAATGTTCCCTATTTGAAAGAGCTGTTTTGGCTCTGGGATAGGCGATGAATGTTTAAACAAAGTGAATTTTTCAGCTCTATTACTTGGTCTATCATCGAAATATGTATTGATAAATTTTTTCATTAAATAGTCTGTTTCAAAATTTAAACTAAAAATCATTTCAAAAAAATAATAATAATTTTCTATGAATTATTTCCAACATTTTTTTATTGAAATTAAATTGAAAAAAAAATGCAATGATTAATAATTTTATAGCTAAATCTTTTATATAAAAATAAATAAATAATATTTAAATTTTGATTATCATGAATATCAAAATTAATTAAATTTTACCAATGCTTCATTTCTAGATAGAGATAATAATTTACACTTTTCTACCTAGGTAAATACGTACTTATGTATTTAGTAAAAAAAATACTAACAAACATTTGATCTGACTATTTTGTTTCAAATTATCCATTACTGTTTAGTATGTGAAAAAAATAAAATAAAAAAAAACATATTTTTTTCGCACTTACTGCGCAAATTATGATCTTCTAAATCATTTCCTTCTAATCTAATGCAATATTTTTCTAATCTATAAGATTAGGACATTTTTCCTTGTTCTCTTTGATAGTTAGGTAGGTACTAATTTGTCATGGATTAATGAACCGAGTATGCTTCCGAATTTTAATTTTCCTCCAGATTCTATGTTGACTTCAGATCATAATTAATCCCTACTCGTTTCTCTTCTTTTTGGATATTTCGTCACAAATTTCTTCTGCATTAATAATAACTTGACCATTAAAAAAAGAGCCAATGTGGCTTTGATTCCTCCATACCTATGCCACTGTCGCTGAATACTATTAGGTATTACAACCCTACAAGTTAGACCAACCCAGTCGCCATATTGAGTTATTTATGAGAAATAATACAATTTTGATTATCTTGGGACATACTTCCACCATTTCTTCACTTTCACGAGAATTAAAATTGAGCGACGACAAATTATGTAAAATTAAGTTTTTTGGTATCATTTGCGGGTATTCATTCATCGATGAAAATTGTTCATTTTTTGTTCTCATTTCGTTGTACTTTTTCACGCCTCATTTAGATCATAAAATATATTTGATACTAAGAAAAATGTTTAGGACTTTTTTTTGGAGAAAATTGATAAGCTTTCTAATGATATGAAAAATTATAATTTATATTTCGTTATAATTTATATTTCGGTAATTCGACTGCAAATAATGAATAACTCAAAATGGCTACTGCATTTTCCCACCTTTGTAATGTCTTAGTGCTATATGTTGGCAAAATACTGCCCACCGTACCCCGAAATACTTTGTATGATAAAATTATTATTTCTTTGATAAAACTGTTTGATATAAATTTAAAAGTGAAAAATAAATTATAATATTTCATTGTTCAAATCATTTTTTGCTCTTAAAAAAAATAAAATAGGAAACGATGAATTCAATTATTATTCAGATTAACCAATATTAAACATAAAGAATTACATAAATTTAAAATAATTTTATTGTAAAAATTATGTTCTAATTTCCAAGTATATAATTATAAATTGTTAGGAATTCTCTTTGAATAGGTAAAAAAAATATATATATAGGTATATATATATGCATCAAAACACAACTCACCACTAGCCTGATCATAAATTAGCTTTCAAAACTACTCGGCAAAAAGTAATTAATTTTAAAAAAATCGTCCATTTATTCAAATGAACAAATATTAAGAAGTCTACCTGATGCGAAAACCGACTGCGAAAATCTTCCCATGCGAACCGGAATAGCGTTGTTTGTTCGAAATTCGATACGAATATTCATAACCTTTCGTGTATAGAGGTTAATAACGCGACGAGATTAAAATAAACGACGCTGGAATTTTCGACAGTTTAAACGTTCAAATTAATATTCAAAAAGTCGAATGATTAAAAAAAATTCGCGCAGTAGGGCATGAGGACGAGATGTCAAGTTGTCCGTGTGACTTGCGAAAATACTAAGCTACTCGATAGCTATTGACATAATAAAAATTAGATTTACGAGCGATACCGAGTGCATATTAATTTCGGCTTGTTCGGCGCCTAAATTCTTCTATCAAGTGGTTCTAACCGACTCATATGGTATCCGGTTTGATAGTCTAAAATTAACCGCGCTTCTATCGAACTCATCGTCAACTATTTTCTTCCTGCGAATGCTCAATAGGTTGCCGTAAATTTCCGAATATGCAATAAAAATTTGTATAATTCCTAGCGGTTTTCGACGGCGAACGTTTCCAGTGATGGATGAAATTTTTTTCGGAATTCACCGGAATTCAAATGTAGTGACCTTTACGAGCATTATGCCAATGAACCTGAAGGTCGTGTATGGTGGTAATGCCACAGGATAATTTCATAACGTCGAAGATGAAACCGGTATATATAAGCGATCCGCTTAGAGAGCAAAAATTACGCGGTAAGCGGTTTTCGAAAAAAATATCCATCCAAAGGGTAAATTTGCATAGCGATGATATCGCAGCGCGCGTGAGAATTTAGTTTTTTCGTTTGGCTAGGTGATTTTGTCTTTTTATCCGTTTATTGTATCTGCGCCTTTATCTTCTATCATGTCTACGCGTTACGGCGGCGGTCGTAATGTGTAATTGATTATTATCGATGGTAAAACGTTGGCTTCGTTATTTCCGCATTTAAAAGCCATTAAAATAATACAATTAAATACCCGTCGGTATACTCGCGTACGCGGCGATCGATTTACGAAAATAATTAATATTACTGCCGCGATGCGCGTACGATATGGATAATTAATGTTGAAAAATACGAAAAAAAAAAATATCAGTCGTTTGGAAATCCGTCGGCGGATTCGCTCATTACGTTCGAGTGTGTTAATTTGTGCGTCGTTACATGTTTATCTTATACGAAAACGATTTCGCTTATCGATTCGTATTGGTTCTTTGTTTTTTTTTTTCGTCGTAGTCGCCGTCGTCGTCTAATTAAAACACTTCGCTAATTACCCCATCGTTAGGGAAATGAAAATTTCGACTTCGTTTAACCTGATTTCATTGGACTCGATGTGCCAAATCAACCCTTGCTGAATGGAAAAAATCTCTATTTTCTGAACGCGAGCTAATTAAAACACACATCGTGTCGTCGATTCCATTCTGTACCAAGGTGCGGTCCCGGTTTAAACGAAGGTAAAAATTACAATACAGTTGGCGTTAACGGACGTTTTTTAATTAAGTGAAATGCGGGTAAAATAGCGGTCTTCGTTATCTATTTAGCCGACGTTAAATCAGTATTATGTGTTCTATGGTTGAAATTTTATACGTACAAAGAAAAAAAACTGAGTAAAGATGGAATCGAACCCGATGTAATGAGAGGATTCGTGTGTAATCTCGCGTCAAATCTTCAACAGTTCAAATGTATGTTATTACATTAACGCGATTTCATAGCATTGAGCAATTATTGTCTACTAAAGGGACCAATGTAAAGGACTTGGACTTAGCTCGTCCCGGTATTTCTAGAAATAATTTAGAATTTTCTCCACAAATAAATAATTGACATTTATTACTAATACTCAGTTTTAGTTTCCGTCATTTTTTGGAAGAAAGAAAGAAATTAAAATTACTGGAGTATTTTTAGGTGTTAAATTTATTTTAGAAATATTTTTAATAATAATATTTTTTTTAGAATACCACTTCCACATTAAATTACTGAAGCAGACATTGATGGTTTATTAAAACTGATCAGTGTATTTAAGGACAAAGCTGTAACAGCAGCTGTTAAAATTTCCATTACACCAATCGATGGTAAAGATAAGAATAATATTCATCCTCATCTGATGATGTCGCTTTCAGTGAATAAAAATCAGTTTCCTTACAAAAAAAAAAAAAAAAATTTCATCCTATAATCGATATGTATTGTATGTCTAAATATAGTAAATATTAAAAATAAATCAAAAAAAAAAAAATCAAAAAAGTCAATTTTATAATTTTTTGAATAACTTCTTAAATTACCCTATCAAAGGCTCGTTTAAAAAATTGTCAAGAAATGAAGAATATAATATCATCTATAAAATGAGTTAGATGAGTTGCTTCAACTTGGCTTTAATAATTGGAAAGAAAGAGAAAAAAATAGAAAAAAAAATTTTCATAAAAATGAAATAGTACAGGGAAATAAGTATTGAACCTGGAAAAAAATGGTAGTGAGCTGAATTTCACATCATGTGTGCAGAATGGTGTCCTTGACAAGGTATAAAAAGTTGTCTCTTCTAGGGGGTGAGCTAACCCTAGGAGGGGGCTAACACCCCACAAAAAACAGTTTTAAACAGTTTTTCAATTGTTTTTTGCTAATATCGTCGAAAAAAAGGGTTCTACGTCAAAATAAGATATATCAAAAAATGTTCCCTGTTAAATTTCCTACAGAATGAGTGAAACAGTTTTCTCAAGAAGTCATTAGTAAGCCCAAAATGGGGAAGTCAAAATACACCAATTTTTAGAATTCTCTTTCGAAAATCAGTTTTTTGTTTATATCTTCTATACGGTGCGTCCTACGCAAAAATTGTTAAAATTGAAAAATATTCCCCATTCAATTTATTATAAGGTGATTGAAAAACTTTTCCCAAAAAATCATAAAAAGGCCCAAAATGGGGGGTCCAAAATACATTCATTTTGGAAAAATTTATTCATGTGTTCATATCTATTATCAAGTGACCTATGTAGGTGATAAAAATGAACAAATTTTAATTTTCACTGATGATTCCCCCTCCCCTTCCTTCTCCCTCCTTTAGAAATCCTTCTCCATATCTACATTACAAAACAAAAAAACTACAAATATATTTTGAAATGTTTGTTTCAACTTGGTTCAGGATCATCTATTTCCTCTTCAACACTCATTTCCACCTCCATACTACTCGCGCAATCAGCTCCACAACAATGACCACACAGCTTCGAGCATTTTTTGGTATATTTTGACTTCCCCATTTTGGGCTTACTAATGACTTTTTGAGAAAACTGTTTCACTCATTCTATAGAAAATTTAACAGGGAACATTTTTTAATATAACTTATTTTGAGGTAGAACACTTTTTTTCGAATAAATTAACAAAAAACAGTTAAAAAACTGTTTTTTGTAGGGTTTTAGCCCTTTCCTGGGGCTAGCTCACCCCCTAGGAGAGACAACTTTTTATATCTTGTTAAGGACACCATTCTGCACATATAATGTGAAATTCAGCTCACTATCACTTTTTTCCAGGCTTGTTCAAAAAATGAGCTTATTTCCCTGTACTAAAATTGGAAATTTTCATATTACGATCTGCGAATGGTAAAATCTCGCTTGAAGACAACTTTAATGAAAATCGATCATAATCGTTCGAAATGAAACCGAAGCTCGAACGAATTCCAACAAAACGCATAGCGAAGAAAATCAATCATGTTGAAAGCAAGATATTACGAGAGTGCAAGGAATCAAGGATACGCGAAAGTGAAAAATTATCGGATGATTTTTCGCGCGGAAAGTTACACGGTCGCAACAACGCCTAGCCGCACTATACAACTCCTACTAGAATTTTTAATTACCTACGTATTAAAAAGTCCATGTAAAAGATACATCAATACCATAGCAACTGGTTTTTAATTACTACACAAAACAGACGTTATACATTTACCGTATACATAGACTACATACGTGGAAATGTACGCGTATTTTAAACCTATCGCTTCCTACGTCCATCTCTCCGCCTCGTATAAGCTATTCGCCAATATACAAACTTGTCGAATCAAATTCAAGAACTGGTTTCCAACTCGTAGCTCGCGAATATAAATAAACGTGTCTGTTTAACCTGCCCTACGCTATAAGGTTGAGAAACTTGACAGAAATAATACGTTGGTTAATTAATTGCTTCGATTAATTTTCGTGGTGTGTTTTCAGCATGGTCATTGATGTTATGTTTTTTTTTTTCATTCGCTACCTTTTATACGTTTTTCCTCTCGTTTCGGTCGCCACGTTACGCGTTATTTCTCTAATGTATACCGTTAAAAGTTAAAAGGTATTCTTAGAAATAAAATACTCTTTTAATTCCTCCAATTAACGTCAGCTGCTATTTTTATTGGTTTTCCTTTAATTCGACGCGTATTACCGTTTTGGCTATTTCTAATTGCCATCGAGTCGGGATTTTTTTCTCGAACACATTCGTCTCGTAATTGAATTACCACGTTGTCTACCTGCGAACCGGTGGTCGCGTTTTTATGGGCTAAAATATGAAATCGTTCTAGCATCACTGTTATCAAATCGGATTACGCGTCTGTTCTAGTTAATTGAAATCTCATTTGAAAAAAGAAATATTTTACGTATAGTATGCCCAACGATTTTTTTCTCACGATGAATCTGTGGCGTCGGGTAAGAGGAAAATTCCGAAGCCGAGAAACCGTGCTTGAAACCTGTTTAGAGATGGTCAGTGTATAAAGGTGATTCTGGTATCCTTAGTGCCGGCCCTCTTTGACCAAAGGAATACAATATAAATTCTGAAAGAGTATTTAAAGAATTCGCTTTTTAGTTTTCGACTATTTCAGCTCGAATAATAGAATCGATGGTGATTTACGCGTTGAAGCTGCTAAAGAATGGATTTTCAAATTACATTTTTTCTATAGAATAAATAAGAATTTAATAATAAATTATAAACACTGATTCCTGAAATGGAAGAAACAACTGATATACACGATAACGAAAAGGAAAAATTCAATCTCGCAACATCATAAAAACGAAAATAAATAACATTTGATTTCAAAATGAAAAAAAAAATAGAAAATTCATGATTAAAAATTGAATTTATACACATGTATAAAACAATATTCCAAAAAAGTAACACAGAACAATATCATAGCTTTTTTCAACAACTGAGCTTTCCTTTAATGATGATAGAGTATTGAAAATTTTTTACGTACAAATATTTAAATTCATTAGAAAATTATTTTGAACACTTTCTCATACTTTCAAGACTGTTGAGTGGGAAGGACGGAGCGAACAAATTTTTTCAGGTCTGAAATTTTTAACAGAGCCCAAAAGAAACTAAAGGAGCTAAATTTTTACTTGAGTGATCAAAAATACAAAATGCAAGAAAAGATGAGCCAAAAATGTAGAAAAATAAGAAAATCCCCACAAATGAAAAAATACTACAATTAATGATACCTCAAATTGAAAAATTGAAAAACTGATAAATAATTTAAAAAAATTAAGTAACTGTTAAAATTAAAGTAAAAAAAAAACCTTCAACTGAAAATCTTTTTAAATTAAAAAATTAGAAAGGTAGCCAAAATGAACCGCAATTAAGTAATGACGCCTCAAACTGAAAAAACTGAAAAACTGAAAAATTAAAAATTTGGAAGTAAACATGAAAAAAAAATGCTTGAAAACTTGAAACGTTGTTAAAAATGTTAAAAAATAAAAAAATGTCTTAAAGTAAAAAATGTCTAAAAAAATATTAAATTTAAAAATGAAAATATTAGAAAAATTTACCATTTCAATTACCAAGAATGTTTTTTCTTTAAAAAAAAAAAATCTAGAAATGAATGCAATAGTCAAAAAGTGCTGAAAAGAAGAAAAATCTCTAAGGGGAAAATTACAAAAAATAAAAAAATAAAAAAAAAGACAATCAAACTGAAGAAATATAAAAATTATAAATTTTATTTATTTATTTATTTTTTATTTTTTTTTATTTTACGTGCCATGTACCGCCACTGTGACTTAGCCTAAGAAGAATGTAGTGAAATACACAAGTTCAAATCAGTAGCAGTATATGGCACGTAAATGAGAAGAAGTGAAGTATGTAATAAAATGAAAAATGTTTAAGAACAAAAATAAATCCAAAAAAATAAATCTAGAAAAACAAAAAATATGTTCGAAAATTATAAAAGAAACTTCCAAAAAAGGGGATAAATTTGCAAAAACTTTAATTTTTTTCTCCATTTTATAACAATTTGTTTCGAGAATTATTTTAAAAAGTTCAAAATATTACTTTCAAATCATTTCTCTTCAAGATGTGATCAGAGTATTTGGTGCCCACATACTTATTTAATTTTAATCATTGATAATATAATATGGTTAATTACTTTATTTTTTAACTTATGAACCTTGATCATATTAATTCATCAGTATAATAATTTTAAATCAGGGTTCAAGGTTTTAAGTATGATAGAATGACATTCCGTTAACCATGATCAGTGGAATGCGATTCTTCGTTCACAAATAGACGAACTTCACCGATGAAAAATTCCATTTCACCATCATCGAATCCAATGACAACACTCTCGCTCAATATAATATATCAAACGATTAATAGCTAGACGAAGGTTAGTGAGCCCTTGATCTTCACTGTTCATCGAGCACCCACCAAGTAGACAAGGTTAAAAAAAAGCGTAATAGAGCCGAGGAAATTATCGACATACCGATTCCATCCATCATATCGACAATAAAATATAATAAAAATGAAAAAAATTCGATTTTTGTCGTATTTTTCATAGTCAAAGGGTGACTGGCCTTCGATTGGCAGAGTATAGCTGAGAAGATAATTTCACAGATCCGACGAATATCACGCGGAACAGCATTGATGGGTAATAATTGGCCGTCGCGTTAAGACCATCACGTTCGTTCGATTCGATCGACACACGTACCAAACGGCGGTATTATTTTTAGTTAAACTGTTGCACACACGGGTGATACGAAACACACATTAGCCGGGGTGAATAAATGGACAATAAATTTCACGAAACATTCGGTTTATCATATTTCAATGGGATAGAATGTTCGCGTGCGCCTCGTAGCAGAAAAACGATTTAGAAGAATATTTCTTCGTAGTGCGATGGCATTATGAAACGTGATAGAAAAAAGCCAGATTTATAGTATTATCCGACGGAGAATAGATATAGTGACAATCGCTTGGAATATTTTTTTCTATTACGATACTAGCAAATGGTGGCAATTAGCGAATTCCGCGACGGCAGCACGTCGCCGTCGTATGCGGTTTTCTGGGCGCGCTTTGGCGAACTAATCCAAAATTCTAATATCGGTGACCGAGGATGTAAAACGGCATCTCGGGTAACGGGCCTCCGTTAATGCGCGTATCTGCTGACCATATTAAACGCGTCCAGTCTCGCATCGCGGATTACGGAAAGAACGCTACAACGGCGCGGAATTCCACCGAAGATCTCCTCGCGCTTTACCATAAAATGCAGCGTGGTGCGCGTTACACCGTCGAATCGTGTTTTATAATTCATTTGGAAACCGGTCGACTCTACGGAGTTTTCTGCTACGCGAAATTTCATCAACGGAAACGTAATCCGCTCTTTCGAACTGTGGCTGGGTTAAAATTCGTCAATTCGTTCGCCAAGGTTACACGGGTACTTGGTAAGGTTGAATGCGGTAATTCCGAAACAGCGAACGTCCATTGAATCCAATTTCATTCGTAAATTCCTTCGTATCAACTCATCAACTCGAAAGTTCGAGGGAACCGTTATAAAATAAACATGGGTGTCCGCAACTCATCTCGTAAGCATTTCAAACCTAGTTAGCTAAATTTCAATACCCTATCAAACTCGATAGGTAGTAGGTACTCTGGCGAGCAAATATTTCCACAAAGCATAATTAAATCGCATACTACGAATATTTCGCAGCTTCCTGTTCGTTTACATACACCCATGTAGGAGACATTACTCACCACGACTCGACTCGGTAAACACCAAAGTTATGCTCGTCGTTTATGTCAATATCGACGACGAGTAAATACCGACGAAGACGCGGTGGTTAATTGATTTGAAGCCTTCAACAAGTCCGGACAAATGAACGTCGTTAAAAACTAAAAAGTAACACGGTATAGCAACCGTTCTATACAACAGATCGTAATCTCGAACCATCCATTTTTGCATTCGCACTGGGTACCGAAAAAAATAAAAACTGCAAAATCACTCGATTTTATCGTTAACTCGAAGAACCGTTGGTAAATTAAATTTTACTATTTTAAAACTAGCCTACATAATATAAAAATTTTTTTCTCTCATCGCCGGTAATTGAAAACCTCATCCTATATAGTACGATCATATACGAGAACGGCCTGTCATAACGGTTCATTGTGGACGTGCTAAGTACTCGAAACGGTTCAAAGAATTGAATGAAAACCAGTTAGCTATAGTCTTTGAAATTACTATGTATTCCTAAAAAGTACGTTAATTTCAACAAACAAACTATTTATGGTAACAGACACTCGGTGGCATATATTAGCGAAAAAATTAGCAGGTTCGGAGGTACTAGGCGAAGAATCGGCGTACGGAAACGCTCGCAAAATACATGAATTATCTTCCAAAGAGGAAGTACCAGCAAGCACGTAAATACCGGCAATTTTTTTCTCCTTTTTTGAAACTTTACGGATAGATTGTTATCGAAGGATAGGTCAGTTTTTGAGATTCACGAGAATACCGCCGTGGTTAAGGTCGAAGGCGAGGAATCGATTACGCCGGCAAGAGCGCTATAATGGGTACTCTGCGAAACGCGTTATTTTCCAGCTATCTGCGGGGTCATACGAAACATTCATGCGGATCGATTGGTGTTTTGAGGTGAGATAATGGAATGTTTAGAGGAGAAGAGGAATACGCTTTTTTATGCCGTGTATTTCGTTATTCGAGTTTACATTGGTTGTATGACATTTAGATTGAAATAGAGTTACGTTCGAAAAAAATCGGTAATTGAAGAGCCACGAGTTTATATTCAAAGTACCACGAAGGCAGTACCTTCATTATCTGAATATCTGAAGATTTTTTCGAATTAAAATTTACCCCTCTTTCCAGTGCCTAACTGACGAAGAAATCAGTACTGGAAATAGACCAGAAAGGGACCTCGTCAAATGTTTTGAATTCCTCTTCGAAACAATATAATTTTTTCCTATATCATGTTGCTTTGTTTAAGACAAAAATATTGCGAACTTCAAGCCACAGGAAGTAACTCAGAAGTAAGTTCCGGGCCCCAACCAGAATTTCCTGGTGTCTGGATGGCTCAGTTCGTCCCGACTCTTTCACGAGAATTATATTACTTCTCCCCTGCTTTTTTTTCTTTAAATTTTCTCAGCAAGGTATGCCCACAAAAAAAGAATAGAACTATGCAGTAGCTCGAAAAAATTTCAAGAAAATGAAAATTTTGTCGGCAACATCGAATTAGTACTGAAAACCGTCATAAAGATTCATACATTTATATTATGTTAATTGACCTAGACTGAGCTGGCTCATTTCACACTGACTAATGAGTGAGAAATTCCAACTTTCGTCAATGACGTCAATGTGAGCAAATCGAGAAAGTCGTTTATTTATTGGTTGATCAAATCGCACGAAATTCGAAGTCACTAATAAAAACCGCATAAAACGATTTTTACCTTTTTTTTATAATTTTTTTTTAGTTGCTCCGTGGGCAGGAGGCACATTTGTTGGCAAGAAAAGACTAACTTTTTGGAATCACTGTAATAATTTCAAATCAGTGAACCATCTTTTATTTTGCATATTTGGATTTGGAGTAGAATGAATATTGAATATATTTTGCATACTTCAATTTTTTTTCTTTTTATGCTTTTCTTTTGATCCATTTTGGAAACTTTAAACGTTGTTTTCAATTATTTGAGTCTTATCATAGATAAATCATTATGTGGAAAGCACACCATCATACAAAAATTTATCACCCATGATTTAGATGAAAAGGAGCCAAAATGAGCGAGTTATGAAGCTCGTTCAATATATACTTTTCTCAACCTGCAAAATAATACCATTAAACTTAATTTTTTCTTAAGGGAAAAATTTCATTTTTTGTTTATAAACAC
Organism: Phenacoccus solenopsis; assembly: GCA_009761765.1. Lineage (NCBI taxonomy): Eukaryota > Metazoa > Arthropoda > Insecta > Hemiptera > Pseudococcidae > Phenacoccus > Phenacoccus solenopsis. The sequence goes on from CM019752.1 coordinate 29,819,565, forward strand.
AAGGGTCTAGTTTCGTGGACCGCACTACAGTGAGTAAGCGGGCAACGAATATGTCAATGTCATTTCCCTTTCTTTTTTGTACACTAATGTAATCAGATGCAATATGTTAAACGCTATCTACATTAAAGTGTAAAACTACTGTAGCTCAATGTTTTAAATTTCTCGAATGATAAATTTTTACATGGCAGTAGGTTATCTGAGTATGGTTAATCTATGGTCTTATCGTCAGTAACCAAAGTTGAATAACAAAGAACAGATTGCCTTAATTCGGTGATCACGAAAATTTTGCCGAGTACGGGGTTTTTTATGACGTCATGAATATATTTTCACATGGAATTTTGCGGTTGCGTGTATGTGTATTTTCTACAGTTTACAGCTTATATAGAGCACGTGGTTTCTTTGTGACGTAAAACAAGTTGGAAACTTAGAGTCACTGCGAGTGAGGTAACCTGTATTTTTACATTTTATTCCACTTTGATCACAAACACTGGTAATCTTTTTGTTGGAAAATAGACAGATACATACTTTTTCATAACCCATAGCGCGATAAGGTGTGTGTTAAAATCTCTCAAAATTTGATGAAAGGATAAACAGGTGAATATCTAAAACCTCTTTTTTTTAAGATTTCGGATTTAGATCAAAATGGAAGTTCACTCAAGTTTCCAGACGGACTGGAGAAGCTCTAAAATCCGTACATTTACCATTATTATATCATATAATAGAGTAACTGATGAAAATTTATATGGTCAAATTATATGCACTAATATAAAGTTGGCAGAAAATCAGAGAGAATACGACTTTATGAAATTGCTTAACGTCACGAAATTTCTTGATTCGTCCATTTACCTTCATAAAATACACCTGGGAGCTCAAAACACCCAATATGGAGGATGTTTCAAAATGTTAAGAAAGTCATATGAGCCTTAGTACCTCAAATTCAATAATTAAAGTCTCGATAATTATAGAGACTGAAACACTACAGTAGAACCGAATTTTAAATTCTCAGATACCACTGGAAGTGGAGGGCGGGACGGGGGGGGGAGTGACTAACAGAACCCAGATTTACTGACAAATACAAATATCTTTCACAAGTTCCGAATAACTTTTAATACAAATTTTTGCATGTTTTGAAATCTGTGATAAAATAACGCTTTATTTTTAAACTTTTCACTCATTTTTTAGCATTTTACAGTGTTTTAACAATTTTAATAAATTATTATACTTTTGAAGCGAAATAAAAAATTAAAAAAAATTAATATCTATACCACGACCTTCCTTTCATCATAAAATCGTATTTTGCACATCGCGTAAAAAAAAAATAGTCACATCTTATACTTCACGTAAACGTTGCCTGTTAGAAGTTTAATTTTGAAAACTGAAAAGGAAAAATTCATCACCTTCTCTAGCAATTTTTTGGGTTTAATTAATGAATTTTTGAATAAAGCAAACATGGAGGAATTTTCGCATTTTTAAAGCATATTTTTGCTTTATATGGGCATATTCTAAAAAAAATATGCAAATTTCACACTTATAAATGCATATCTTCAAATTTTTTAACGCATATAAATCCGGCCTAAGCTGGTTAAGCAGTATTATTTGTAAATCTGAACATAAGCTAAATGAAAATGTAATTCTAAATATTTTCATATTACTTCGGGATAGTTAAAGAACCCTAGAAGATGCCATCAAATGATTTCCAAGAACCTTCAGCTATTACTGTAACCTCATCTTTGGATTTTACTCTCCGTTACCATCGCTTCTCCCATGCGATAAATTGATAAGGCCAGAGTTGACTGTTAAGTGCCTCAGGTCTGACTGAACATGGTTTTTTATTCCCCGTTACAATGTGCTTAAGAGGGCAGCTCTTGAAATACTAACGAAAAGCCTATTAACGAAAATTAGGTCAAAAATCGCATTTCTTCGCGTTAAACAGATGTCTGCGAAATCGAAGATAGGGAGAAAAAGTTGAAAAACGGTATGTCTCGCAATTAGATTCAAATGGAACTGTCATGGGTGAAAGAGCAGGCCGAAAGCGATCAAATTAAATATTTCAACGGCTACGAGCAAGCGAGTTGATAATTATTGTAGATTTGATTTCTTGGCACGTTGAAACTAGAAAAACAAAGTTAATTATATAAACGCACCGGTACACCTTGCTTAGGTTCAGTTACTCGTAGGTACACAAAATTACGTAAGACGGTAAGAGCGCTGGAAATGGAACTACTCGGTCTTACCGATGTCATATAGCACGATAAGCTCGACCGCTTTAGATGGGTCTACCAAATAATTCAATGATATGGTGCCGATGACATCGGTCGAACAAAATTCAATATTTCACGCATGTAGTTTCGTTAACGAAAGGCGGATCGATAAATTTCATATCGAGCTGAAAATTTAAGCGCAGAACATGACACGTTTGAGATAATTGATGATCGGTCGGCGCGAAATGTAGAAAAGGTCAATGTTGTGTTGCGTGCGCCGATATACCGTTATTTAATTCTCTGTGATGGTCAATCAAATCGATTGCAATGCGCGACGCGACTCATTCGTCGATTATTCAACGTTACTGCACACCGATGCGACCGGTTGCTCGGTGCAAGATGACCACGTAAATGTTATCAAGTTGCAGGTATATATTTTGTTAAGTATTATGTCCTGTTGATAATATGGAGGATGAGCATATTTAAATGACTCCTTTCTCATCTATGGGAATTATTTTGATGAAAAGTTCGATACCGGAGCACCATTTCTAAATGGTTACCTGGAAAGATAATTCGGATAGACGGAAATAATAACATTATTTTGCATCGTGCAGATGCATTGGTTACAAATTTACTCGTATAACGCTTCGGTGCATTTACTAGTGGTAATTTTATACGTTATTTGTTTCGCAGTTTCCTTATATGTATTTTTTCAAGTAAATTAAAGATAATACGCTACATTTAGGGAAATGCGTTTACAACGCGTTAAATAACTAAGTACACGCTACACTGGTACATTCGAGTCGGTAATTTTGAAAAATCACATCATGATATTCTTCGCAGTCTGCCTATAGGTATAGCAAAAAATCGCGAGCGGAAAAAAATTTTAATTAAATTAATAATTGAATTTTTACACAATTTGATGATAGTATATACATGATTAATTGTGGACAAGTATGCAGTTCGTAATAAGCCGTAGTATCGAGAAAGTCGCTAATCGTATTCACGGCGAACAAAATAATACATCCATTCAGTTCGCACTTTATAGCAGAATACCCCCTTACACATCTGGTTTCTATTTACAGATCGGCTAATTACAACAATCGTACCAACGACTGCGAGCTCTCGGACATGGATCGTTTGACCGTAGCCGGTAAAAGTTCGTTCGAGCAGATTACCAAAGAAGGTAAATCCGATACGAATCCGATGGATCACGAATACCTGGAAAACAACTGTATCGACGAGCCAATAAAGTTATGCGAATTCAAAAAACTCAGCGGGCGCATACTTAAAACAGTCGACTCGGTATACCAGGAGGTCGGATCGGCCGAAGAATGTCGAGAGCTTTGCCTGAATTCGCCGTACAGGTGCCACTCCTACGATTACGGCGATACAGGTGAACTGGTTTGCAGGCTGAGTCATCACTCCAGGGCTACCTTAACCGATATCCAGGTAACGTGCGCCGTTTCGTAATCGTAATATATTAACCGGCTTTTGCGCTCGCGAATTTTACGCGATACGTGGGCGAATGGTGTTACTATTTTTGAATTTATATAGACGCGTCGCTACCATCATCGTTTCCCGTTGTACCGATGAATTTCGCCACTAGGTCAGAACCGTAGCATGTAGGTATCAATTTCGTTCTCACGGTGGCCTAACGATGCCGGTTTTTCAAGTGATGGCTAAACGTATCGCCGACGCGAGCTTATTCGAAATTTATGGAGTTGACATGGTAATTTTTTTGACCTAGGTCATTGTCGTAGGAGACTTATTATGACCAATAAATTTACATGACAGAATTTTGGGCAATACATAGAGAGTTTGAAAAAAAAAATGATGTTTTCCAGCTAAAATATTCTTTTTTAATTCAACATTATATTCTTCAAGCTTGAGTTGCAAATTTAATCTCTTGAACCAACGCAAAAAAAAAGAAGAAAAAGTAAATTGACCCACATAAAAAAACTGAAAATATAAGAAAAGGAAAGAATAATACTTCATAATCCATATAGCTAGTCACATCAATTAAAAGCTTCAAATTGATTATAAATCATGTGAGGTTGCCAAATGATAATTTCGTGAACAAAGTCAAACCGTAATATTTGAAATTTTTATCTGACAAAAATTTTCCAAGTACCAGTTTTTCCTGAAAACTACTAGTAAATTACAAGTAAATCATCGGTAATGTACTAGTAACCGAGCGACAAAAAATATTTTTCTAATTTTCAGTGGGTTGGCCATAACTCGCTCCAAGTTCAACTCCATCAACCACTAAATTCGTCTTGCTTACTAGTTTTTCCATAAAAAAATTAATGCTTGAATTTTCCAAATGATAAAAAAATCTTTAAGGATATATTACACATACACGGTTCCTTTTTTTAGCATAACTTAACTTCGCAGACATTATTATGTTATCTATATGGGAACCAAAATTGATAACGCTAAAAAAGTGACATTTTTTAAACTAAAATTCTTCGTGAATTTCTAAAGGAAAACTTTTGAAATTTGAAAATGAATTAGATAAGACACTTCTCTTTAATTTGTTCAAAACGAAAAATTCAAATTCCAATTTACAAGAAAGTTATAAGCTGTGAAATCTTAAAAGCTGATTTATTTTTGCGTTTTTCTCGACAAGTAATGGTCAATTTGGCAGGCAAACCAGTATGCAATCGTGTATGTGAAATAGACCCTTAAAATCGTCATTATTCTTATTTAGTTAAAAAAATTATCGGTCAGGTAAATTGCTGGTGATTTATAAGTAATTTACAAGTAATTTACTGGTAATTCAGAGGTAAATTACTGACAAACTGCTAGAAGATCAATTGTCAAAAATTTGAAAATGCAAAAAGCACCACAATAATAGTAATCACACGAACTGTTGGTATTTTCAAGTAATAAAAAAATTATTAAAATTTTGTTTTTCTCTAAAAATACTAATTTGGTAAATTACTGGTAATTCTCTGGTAATTTACTAGTAATTTATTCGTAATTTCTGGTGAATTACCACATTATTATTTTTCCTCTTTTTTTTTTTTTTAATTCCAATAAAAAAGCGGTAGAATTATTATAGTTATGCGAGTGGTTCATATCAAATCTAAATTCATACCTGATTAAATCAGCGATGTGATATGTGAATCAGTTTTTCAAAAATTTGTTATTCGGAATTTTCAGTTAGTGAAAATTCAATAAATTGTTTTTATTTTATTTTCAAACAAAATTCTTCAATATCCTTTTTGAAGATATTTTAGGTATACTACTTCTGTGGCAATTTGAGCTTCACATATTGAACTTGTTCATGCCAAACATTTTTTATACTTCGAAATAAAATGAATATTTAAGGAATAATAAAAAACCTTCCGTCATTAATTTTGCATTTTTCATATAATTATATTTTGAATTATTATTATCACTTGATGGAAAAAAATCACAATAATAATGATAATAATAATTATCATGTTGAATTTTGAGCTGATAAAAAATGAAAAATTCGCTGAAATTCCTTTTTTTTTTTTTTTGTTTTTACATTAAAAATTACAAATAAATTACAGGTAAATTATTGGTAATTTGCAATTAATTTACCGTTACATTACCATGCAATAGATTTCTTAAATTTTCGCAATTTTTTCATCATTAACCACTAAGTACTTTTATACAATTATCAAAAATTTTTGTTCTACATATTATTACTACGAACTTGAGATAGAAATTGGCGCTATATATTTCCAGAATTTGTATTGATGCGATGTACATAACGAAGTCAAGTATTCAATATAAATTGGAAAAAATTGGTTCGATATTTCGTGAGAACTCAAAAATAATAAACTTAAAGATCAGTTATCAAAGGTAACAGCCCTGAATCACCGCTTTTTCAATATAATTTTTTTTTTAATATTTTCAAACGTGATGTAAGATAAAGCTGTGAAAATCATTACAAACTGGCATTTAATATCCTCTATCCTCTTGGCAAGAACTGTAGTATATGCGGTCTCGATGATTCATATCAATTCGAAAAAAGAAACACTCCCGACCATTCTCCGAAAGGAGTAAATTACACCTCGAGACTGAACCAAATCATCGTATAAATAATCAATCACCAAATTGGGAAAACCTATTTAGCTTATAGCCTGAATCCAGAAATGGAATATTACTGGTATAAGAAATACGATCCGGTCTTGACACGGTTCTATTGTTAATGAAGGTCCAGTTGGCGAAATTTAGCTTGTAGGAGGAATTGTTTCATGGTAACCGGTTGGCGATACAATTTACCCATTGACCTAACGGCCGAGCGAGCACCCCGGTCATCGGTCGAAAAATTGGTAACTTAGTTTATTTCTCTGGTAGGCAAACCTTACTGAAGGCGACGTGACCTATAGCCCAGTGGCCGATTCGGTTTCATGAAATTAAAACCACGTCGCATCTTAGTATGCGGCGGTAATTCATTGTTTCTTTAATTACCGTCATAAATAAGCGAAATCATGACGATAATGCTTCCGAGCGCATAAGTATCGGTATCGTTTACCTCGGCGATCGGGCGATTATAATTCGCCAACGATGGTGGCGGTCACTTTGATATTAAGCTGGATGATTTTCATAGTTCAAAGGTCAACGTGAAAACCTGTTGCCGGCGATAACGTATCGATTTACGACGTTAAATTGAAACTACGAATCTGGTTTTAGCGAACGGTGGAAAATATCGAAGGGGAGAGGCGCCCCGGATTTCCATTCGTCTGTACGGAAAACAATCGACACGACCGTGTTGATGTGCCAGGCCACCGATAGGTAAACCATTTCGCCATAAAAAGGAGGAAATAAAACTCGCAATACCTATCTTAAGTACCTACGCGCTCGTTCCGTTCTATTTATACCGGCATATTTTTATATCATTTTCTCAAATATGCATCTGCGCTGTCGCCTCGTTAATCGGGTACGCGAGCTAACAACAGCTCGTCGATGAGTATGTAAGGTGAACGAATAAACTCGACCACGTCTACGTGTATGAAACTAGTAAACCAATTCGATTAGACCGATAGGTTATTGTAAAATATGGCGACCACAAAAGCCATATATCACCGGGTACTTCCACCTTATTGAATTCACTTAGCATCGATTCGTCGCACATTATCAAACAAAACAACTAATTTAACGCCACCGCCACACTGACAATGCGAATTATTATTCAACATTTATACGTCGCTATACCGAAACACACGAGGCTCGGATGACGTTAACGTACGCCGTTAATTAGCCCGAGAAATTTTTCCTGGCCGACCAAAATAATCGTTCGTCGCAGACCGCAAATACGTAATTGAACAGAATTCGACCATTACATAACTATAAACCAACATTGACCGATTAAAAAAAGTGAACGTTCGCCTATTCCACCTATGAATTCATAGAACGCGCGAATATAACAAACTCTTTCGCCACCGCCACACTACAATGCGAATTATTATTCAACATTTATACGTCGCTATACCGAAACACACGAGGCTCGGATGACGTTAACGTACGCCGTTAATTAGCCCGAGAAATTTTTCCTGGCCGACCAAAATAATCGTTCGTCGCAGACCAGCAAATACGTAATTGCATTCTTCATTTCATCGACATTCGACACCCATTAACCATAACTTTCCATAACATCCAAACAGCCTTGACTCGATTACAAAAAAAGTGTAACGTTCGCCTAATTCCATCGCTAAATGACATTTTTCCATAGAACGCGGCGAATATAATTCAAACTTCTCTCTCGTCCGAACGGTGCGCGCCAACGATGACCAATATTTCACCCAACACTTTCGTTTACCGAACACCGACGCGTCTATCTGGACGATTTTTCCAATAAAAATATCGATATTGGATTTCCGACTGCCATCGCAACTAATGTTCGAAAGAATGGCGCGCACATTAAAAACCAATTACACGGCAGCGTTCACTACGAACGGCTATTAAACTCCTAAAACATAGTTTTCGCCGCATGCTATTATTTCATTTCCACAATGTTGAACACATATCTGCGTAGCAATAGTCATTAAAATGTCGTAATTCAAAACCAGCCTTATCATACGAACGCGTCAAATTACAATCCAATGAATGCCCTCCCGGTGTCCGGACTCGGCGCACTGTAATTTCATATTTTTACCTGAATTTATAGTCTATCAATTAGCGAGTCTATTTTCGGTTGTATTTTAAATTAAACCAGTAATTAAATTACTAATGTGGAGGAAGCATAACTGGACCCGTACCCACGAGCCACGAACACGATATCGAATTTAAAGCGTTTACATGACGATATCTAGCCCATAGAAATGCGTGGAAAGTTTTCACCGGAGACATTAAGACTTTGTACTCATTTCTTTCAACTTTTAAACCGATACTTTTGCTATTTGGAAAATAATAAGCATTACTACCTACAGTATCGACTAACTAATTTTGATTTTAAGACCAAAAAGCTACAAAATTGCTATTTTACCCACCCATCATTTTGATTCAAAGGCAAATTGACTATTTTTTTTTTTTATTATTTACGGGATTTTGGATTTTTTGTGGTATTTTTATTTTTATTAGCTTCTGGAGTAATGTATTTGGAAACTTTTGTATGAAGGTCATTTTTCTGAAGTACATTACAGATTACACATACGTGGGTATTTTTTAGTACCTATAACTCTTAAAATAGAAATGATAATAATAAAAAATAAATTTATAATTAAATTTATTATTTTTGAAATCATTTTATCTTTCTTAATGAAAGGTATATCAATTAATTCAATTCGAATAATTAATGATATTGATAGGCTTATTATACCGGATCAAAATCCAAAAAATGAATTTTCTAACTTTGAATTATACGAATAGAATTATTATTTAAAAAAATACATCTTTTACTAGCTTTCCATAGTCACCATATCACGCCTCCATTCCTCTTCCTCAGACAGACTATACTCTTCCAGGAAATCTACACCTTACTCTCCAGCAAATGTGCCTCTGACCAGAGTTACAGTATATGGCACAATAAAATATTAAAAAATAATAATTAAACTTTGCGATTAGAAATCATGGATTTGCTGAATTAAGATACTAAGTTCAAAACAGACTTGATGTTTAAAATCACTAAAAGGAGAAAAAATAATTTTAAACAAGAAATGTGTTTAGGTATTTTTCATTTTTTTTAAAGCGGTTTTCAGTTTCCAATTTTTTGCAGCTTTTAACTTTTTTTTAATGGAACATGAAAAAGTAAAGAAATTGAAAATAATAATATAATAATGTTTCAATTGTTATAAGCATAAAACCCTCTATGTTTCACCTGTTCCAAACGTTCCTATACCATTGAAAGACGTCAAATCTGCCATTAAAATATATGCAAATCACCTATTCTCAGATTTTTGGAGACAAATTCCTTCATCCAACAAACTAAAAACAATCCATACTGTAATAGAACCCTGGAATTATCCTACTCAATTGTCTCGCAGAGACCAAGTCATCCTAACCCGAATCCACACTGGACATTCTCTCCTCACCCACAGATACCTCCTCAATAGACTGCCCATTCCCATCTGTGAAACATGTAATGCTCCTATAACAGTAACACATATCCTCCAGGAATGTTCAAAATATAACATTCATAGAAACTTGTACTTTCCCAAACCCGAAATCCAATACATTTTACAGAATGATCCCACTAGTATACTCCACTTACTGAATTTCCTTCACACAACCGCCTTATACCCACTCCTGTAACTCTACTTAAACACGCCTCTAGCCCAGCGCTGTACAAGGCGTCAAAAAAAAAAAAAAAAAAAAAAAAAAAAAGAGGAAAAAATAATGGAATATTCAACTAAAACTTTATGAAAATTTTTATTGAGCCAAAAAAAAATATATTTTTGTAAAAAATTATACATAATCAATAGTAACGATATATTCGTACCGTAAATGCATTAAAAACAGCGTGAATTTGTCATTCTATTAAAAGGGTATAATTTTTCAAAATATTAAAAAAATCATCCCCACAATGTCAAAAAAAATTAAGCCCAAATTTTGAATCCTCCTTCCTCCAAACACTTCCAAAAGACTATCAAGGACACAAAGCAATGAACATCTTTCATTATAAATTTGAATGCATTTTTGTTCAACAATCCTCATTTCAAAAGAGATAATACTTGAAAAAAAAAACTTTCATTCCGACTCAACAAAATTTTCAAGTTGAAAAACATGAAATATCAATGAAAAAATTTTATATTTACATAACAATTTTTTCTCCATAACCCATTACATTTACCACAATTTTTGAAATTATAACAATATCAAAATAATGAGCATTGTAACTAAAAATATGTTAATTTATAGTTTATTGTCACATCAACTCCCTCAATAATTTTAATAATTTAAAAGTTGAACTAAAAAAAAATCACTCTCTGTCAAGAATGTTCGATTTCATTAACTGTCCATCACCTCCTTATAGACTGCCCAACATATAAAAATTTTTGCACAAAATTCAATCTTCCTCCTCCACAGACTCCCTTCTCGGCAATAATCAAACCATAATTACCAATCAGTTCAACTACCTAAAATCTGCCAAACCTCTCTCCCAAATCTAAGCATCGATCTATCCGTGCCCCTGGCCTCAGTAGCAGTATAAGGCACGTAAATGGAAAAAAGTAAAGTAACGCTTTCCAATTTATTATCTTTAAAAAATAAATAAATAAATAAATCTATGGAAAAAATTTTTTGAAAAAATTAAAAATTCCAGGAACCATTTTTATTTTAATCACAGGCTGATTTATTAACTCACAATGACCATTCATGTCATTATACTTTTTCACTAGACACCGCAAAAATAGCACTTATTCGTATGACATGTAACATAGTTATTTCCACTATTCATTGTAGATCTCATTTACCACATTTTATACGGTAATTTTTACCGTTCTTGAGGTAGCACACTATCCCACAACTATGAAATCAAATACATATTAATTTATAAGTTTTACTCCATTTACTAGAACAAATCCTAAAGTATCATCGGCCTACAACATCCGAGCTCGAGGCTGCGGTTTGTACGAGTAAATGGTTATGATTCGGGAGAAGGAAGAAGGAAATTATGAAAAAATGAGGAAAAATCAATACGAATAATTCAAAACAATGGTATATTAATAGAAGTCTTTTTGTACGATGAGGTTATAGAGTGAAGAAAATACGGATTTATAACACCGAAGGTATCAATGTAAGATGGATGTAAAAGAAAGAGAAGAAGTAAACAATGCGTAAACGCAATCCCACGAATATTCGATAGGTGGCATTTTTTATCTCCTCATGAGTCCTTGAAGCGTATAAAATGGAAAATAAGACCGCAAAAGATTTCATAATGCGGCTATGATGATGATGATGTTAATGATGATAGTAATAATAACAAGTATAACAGCAATAGCAATAAATGACTTCTTCCGTGGTGGACGATGGTTCTTCATACGAGATGCGACCGGTTTGTGTATACGTTCGATGTATAGTACTGTGTAAGCGAGAAGAGCAACAAAATACATATCAACAAATAGGAGAAAGATCGATTCGCCAGATTTGTCGCGTACCGAACACGTTCACATGTTCTAATTCAATGATACCCAATATACGTACATTTAACGCGTATCGTAGGTGATTTTATCGAAGATTTTCATTATTTTTATTACAATATGAATACTGATATACGTTTTTTAATTACAGGATCCTTACTTAGATGTACCGGAAGCCTCGACGTACGAGTTAAGCTCCTGTTATAATGTAACCATCGACTGCCGAGCCGGAGACATGGTGACCAAGATCAAAACCAGTAAATTATTCGATGGCAAAATCTACGCCAAGGGTAGTCCCAATTCGTGTGTGCAGGATGTAAAGAACAGTTTAGAATTCGAACTAGAAATGGCATACGATGATGTCGAATGTAACGTCAAGCACCAAGGTTTAGGGAAATACTTGAACGATGTGGTCATCCAACACCACGATACCATTGTAACCAGCTCAGATTTAGGATTAGCTATCGCCTGCCAATACGACTTGACCAATAAAACCGTCTCGAATGAGGTCGATCTTGGAATCCAAGGAGATGTGAGACCAGCTATCAGCGAAGAAGTGGTCGTCGATTCACCCAACGTTGCGATGAAGATAACCGATCGTTCGGGTGGCGACGTAAAACCATCTGCTGAGGTCGGCGATCCTTTGGCTTTGAAATTCGAAATCCTCGACCCGAACAGTCCTTATGAAATTTTCGTACGCGAGTTGGTAGCTATGGACGGTGTAGATTCTAGTGAAATAGTATTAATCGACTCGGATGGATGTCCTACCGATCATTTTATCATGGGTCCTTTGTATAAATCAGCTGGTAATGGAAAAGTAAGTATGATACGTACATATCGTTCGTTGTGGATACATTAGAGTTCTGTGGTTGGTTTCACAAGAGTCCTCGCTCATCTCGAGAATTTAATACAACGTAATAATTTAATGCCTACTTCAAAGGATCAACATCATTCTACTTACGACGAAATATGAGTTTTTCCGTGATCAAAACGTATATAAGATCCCAATGGGTAATAAAATGCATTTTACTTTTAAAGCTAATATCTCTTTGGGGAAAATTTCGTTGAATTTAAAAACAACAACAATAGTCAAGTAATTCAGAAAAATTTCATGAGTAACTTTTATTGCTTCATTACGGACCTAATGCCTAGAGTCAACAACTTGAAATTACATTTATAATGTTTTTGGCAAGTAATACCAATAATATATACAATAAGGATCACTGAGATGGAGTGACAAAAGGAGCAGGTTATGCAGACCACGTACTTTCTAAAAGAATTCAAAAGGACTAAAGATCACAAATTTTTGTTCAAATGTTCAACACTTGAAAAATATCCTAAAATATAGAAAAACAAATAAATGAGAAAAATAAAAGAATAACGAAAAGTAAAAAAGGGAAAAAATTGAAATTGTTTCAACATGAAAAGATATTAAAAAAAAAAATTGTTAAATAAAAAAGTCCAAAAATCAGTGAAATTACAAAAATGAAGCAACTGGGAAAAATTTTGAAAATTTAAAAAAATCAAAATATTATACTCAAAATTTGTAAAAAAAAAATACATGTCCAAGAGTAGGACGAATTTTGAAAAAACATTATTTACCAATTAATCATTTTTTCTACCCTAGATCAATCCGCAGGTAATGACAGACCTGCGTTCAGTAAAAGTAGAAAACGCTCCATAATTTTGTCCTGAAGCGCTAAGAGGACACAGAATTTAAAAAAAGAATCCAGAGTATTCGGAGAGTAGAACGAGTACACTTACGAGACACCACTGGTTGTACTTCTTAGATTTGGAAAATTAATACGATCGAATTTCTTATTACAGATACTTCTATCGTACTTCGATGCTTTCAAATTCCCATCTTCGGAAGTGGTACAATTCAGAGCCTTGGTTACGCCATGTATGCCGACGTGTGAGCCAGTGCAATGCGACCAAGAAGACGTATCCGGTGAATTACGCTCGGTGCATTCGTTCGGCCGCAGAAAAAGAAAGAGGAGAAGTACCGAGCCGAGGGATGATTTATTATTAGTCCAATCTATTCAAATTACCGATAAGTTTGGTTTCAATAAACATGGCCAACAAAGACACCAACTAGACAATTCCACCGGTTACAGCGACGAATCGGTCTACGTTCACCAAGCCGCAGACGAAACCTACGAAAACTTCTGCGTTAATATTTTCGGAATAGTAATATCGTGTTTGATATTTTTAGCTGTACAAGTTGCCGTCATCATTGCATGGACGTACGTCTGGCAAAGAAATAAAAACACCATTAAGGAAAGCCATCAATATATTAACGACGGTAAGAGAATCCCTTGCCACCTTTCGCGTATTTAATATGATAAATCTAATATTCATTAATCCCGCCATTCATAAAAACCGGCCACCAGTTCGGAATTCGATGCTTGAAAAAATTCTCGTCTTGGTGAAAAGTCAACACCCTCTGTAATTAGGATGAATCACATTTCGCAACGTTCGACATCAAAGCTATGCGTTCGTTTCGGCGCATGATACCTTTTTAATACTCGTTTAAAAATATGGCGTAATTACACGACTGAATCATCGTAAAATCCTTGCTTCGGTTTCATTAATTTCATGATTAATGTTTTTTACGCTTCGATGCTAACAATATTCACGCTACCTGAATTATCCAGCCCTAAAGGCAATACAATTCGCTATAAAATACATACGGCGACTTTTTACCGCATTAGTCTGCGCCGCCGAATTACCACCTCGCGCCGATCGTTATACAATACACGCGTAAGATGAGTTTACATTTCGTGTGAATCGCATTTATACGCCTCTAATTCACCGGTAGTAATCCAGCAGAGGAAAGTAATTAATTATAGATCGTCTATTGAATTGAAAAAATATATTCGCTCGGGAGCCGCCAGATACTAGTGGTTTTAATTGATCGATTAAGGCGATATAAATCTAATATGTTGGAGAACTTCACGTTGAATTTAGATACCCTTCGAACTCGAGATACGTTATTGTTCGTGAGCCATTTTTCTTTTCTGGTCTTAGGTAACAACAGTGATTCAAAATTCAATCTTTATAATTAGAAATTCTTAGCCGGCCATATGAATAACTTGTAAGACCGAATATTTTTAAAATAAATATTCTGTTTCGCAGGAATGTCAGTAAGCTTAAACGTACCACCGATGAATAACGTAGGACGAACGGAGAGTATGTGTAAATTATATGAATCATCGTATAGTCGAAGATACTGAAATTATTTATAGAAAAGTCTGCCATCGAATAACATTAAAGTTATTCGTATTGTCCTAATGCCATGTTTACAGGTAAAACATTACTGCTATACGTATAGCAGAATAACTACACGAACGAATTGAAATCTACTTAACTATTACTTATAGAACCGAAAAATAATCTAGCTAAGCTTATAATTTTCCTGTTTTTCTCGATTAATTTCATCTTTTGTAAAGTTACCAACTTACGGAAGATCGAAACATGATCGTAACGAGAAGTTACGTGTAGACCAATTTTATTCGAAGGTGAAAGAAACCTTGCTTTGATTCGTACCGAAAAATAAGCATACTCTATGCCAACGAAAACAGTCGTAGAAAAACAGGAAACTGACATCTGAAGCAGATTTCTTCTCAAAATTTTAAGCTCAATTACGTTTTTATATTTAGTTAAATTTTCTCTTTTTTTTTTTTCCTTTATTAAATCATACCTAGCGTAGGCGAAATCAAAAAATGAAAAAACGAAAAAAAAATTCTAACGGCTTCATTGTCCTTTTTTCTATACTCAAGTTGTTTTACGCTGTAATTATTCCGTATTTATTAAGGCAAGGATGATTGTTCAACGTGATCGTATTAATAACGTAATATTATTCTTTATTTTATACTAAGCTTACTTTTATTTATATATGAAAAAGAAATTTTTTGGGTTAATGCATTTAAATATGTTAACGATATTAATATTTTAACCATTACTGCCAACGTAGTGATATTTTAATGTACTATTTTTTTATACATACGTAGCATTAGTAGAGTTGAAAACTCGTCCTTGTCTTGCATTTAGGGTTTTTTAAAATTAACACGAAAATATTCTCTTCATTTTTTACTATTAAAGAGAATACTTTGAGGAAAAGATAGTGCCAGAGGTTGTACGGTGTTTTTTTTTAAACTCAAATCCCTCCTACTTTATTTAAAAAACTCTAAAAGCTATTTTTGTACATGTACGCTAATTTATTTATTTTTTTTTATTTTTTGTTGTAATATATTTTGCTAATTTATTTGAGAATTTTTTTTTGTTATACTAAGATGTACGTTTAAGAATATATTTATACTTTCCCCAACTTTTTTTTTTACGTAAGCGATATAAATATACGGTGCAATAAAATCAATATTTTGTTTTATTCGATGAACTGTAGAATGTAAGTAAGAGCGTAATCAATGATGGATCAATGGTCTAAACAAATTCTTTCTGGCTCACCTTAACCTGAAAAATCTTTTAAGGGAATCAAAAAGTGATTATTGTTCATTAAAAAGAAAAGAACAAAAATCTCTGGATTTATATGTCATTGTGAGACACTTTTCTTTACAAAAAGAAAAAAAATTGTACTAAATCGAAATATGAAATATAAACTTGCTACAACAAATGTTGATGAATGCACAAGTCCAGAAACCGGTATAGAGGCAACTATAGCTATTGGAAGTCAAATATTAAATGGAAATTGGGTCCTTTTTAAAATTAAAGCTAATCTAAATCAAACAGAACATTATCTATAAAAATTATTTGTATAACTGTCGGTACAGAAAATCTACACTTTTTTTATGCGGAAAATTCCGAACAAAGATTTTTTTCTTAAATATGTATAGAGACTAGCTCCGCTAACAATATACTAAAAATCCCCATTCTTAGGTGATGTGCGTATCCCACAGGAGGGAGCGCAGTTCGAAACTAAAAAAAAAACGGGTTTTTCGTAATATTTCCTCAGAGTTTGATCGTAGGGCAAAACTAGTACAGCAGAATTTTTTTCTACACTAAATTTCCTACAATTTTTATGCGAACATTTTTCTTCTACGACCCATACTTGGTGAGATAGGAATGTTTGAAGTTTGGTACTTTAGGTTACCATTATAATTGATTTAATTATGCCAAGTAGTATTATATATGCGAATGAAAAATGCATACAAAATGCCTTTTATCTACATAGCAAACCAATCATGAACGTATGGAGGTCTCACGCCCTTTCTCTTAAATTCAAATACATACTTACCCAAGTACGAATATTTTTAGGCGGGTAATCTTTGTTGGGAATTTTTTTCGTAAACCACTCATATATTGTCTAGATTTACAGGACGGTGTACGCTTCATGCTGAGTAATTTGGAATTTATTATCATTATAATTTTTTTTAATGATTACAAATAATTCAAGTTGCTCATTCTGAAATTTGTGTGATCTGTTTTCTCGAAAAAAAAAAAAAAAAAAAAAAAAAAAATGGTAACTCTTCTACCCTGAATTTTCTTTCTTAGGTCAATAAAAAAAAAAATCTGATGAAAGAAATACACGTAAGATTTATTTTCCAGATTTTATTCGAATTGGTTACTTACCCTTAAACGTTGATCGCTAACCGTCCATACACGGGAGGCGAGATCATTCGAAGCGGCTATAATTAGGGTACCGGTACTGTCAAAATCCACAGACATAACACCAGCGTTACTACCAACTAGTAAACCTTTAGGTTCAACACAGCCTGAAATTATAAATGTAGAAAAATTAACGATTACGTTTGTCAGAAAAAAAAAAGAGGAAAATTTGAATTATGAAGGTACATTAAATACATAAAAAAAAATTAGAAAAATCTGAAAATATTAAAAATTATGTTGTCATAAAACAGTTTAAAAATAATTCATAAAAAATATTAATTTATTCGTTTTTCTTTCGTGTAAGATTCGAGGTACAATTTTTAATAATCAAGTAAATTATTTCCACATAGAATCAATCCAAAAATACACATTAAATATAATAATTTGAAAATTAAATATTTTTTCAATATTATATTGGGCTTCAGTAGAGTATTCAGTATTTCGCTATAATGAAAAAATGTGTAGCAGCGTAAATATACAAATGTAATCACTGCTGACAAATGTTTAATATTTTCAACATCGAAAAAATTTTTAGCATCCTCATTTTCTTATTTCATTTCACAGCGTTTGCGCAATTATATAACACTTCAAAGAACACTCGATAAAATCAGTCGAAGCAGGTATTCGATGGCTAGCAGAATAAACGACGAATAATGAATCATCAAATACTTCGAGTTCGTGGTGGTATCAGCGATTGGAGAGCAACTAAACGGATGTGCATACATGATATTGTTAACTAATCATTTATGGTTATTAAATTCTTTACATAGCTATGAACTAACTGAAGGAAAATAAGATACGTTTGTAGAGATGGCTGGAAGCTGGTCGTTAAAACAATGAAATCGCAATAAGCCAAATTACAAGTATAACCAGATATTAACAAAATGAGTTTCAATTGTGGGTTTAAAAAAACAAATTATTTCGTCTCGACGATTTTAATGAAAATCATTCAAGGGTAATTCACAAAGCGAATGTTGTAACAGGGTATTTTACTCTTACATTACTAACAAAGCCATAGCTTCTCGGTAAAAAAAAAAAAATAAAAAATAAATTGACGAATATAAAATATTTTTGGCCTTTATTCGGGTACATAGGAATGTAAATCACCACCACAATATAAATTCGTTTCATCATTCGGACGAACTAGTACCTTTAGAGACATCCCACAACTTGACTTTTCGATCCAAACCACCGGTCGCTATAAGCCGATCCACCGGACTCCACTTGACCGCATTTACTTCGCCGTCGTGAGCGTCCTGCAAATAAATACGAGTACGTGTCAAACTATTGCACAATGTAAATCGACCGTGTCACAAATACGGTATCTATTGAAAACAGGCTAAATTTAGACTCATTATCGATGAATTTTCATTACACAATAATTGATTTTCACATCAAACGAGTCCCTTCGCGAACTCGATTATCAGCCAACGCAATTGTACACAATAACGATAACGAGATATTGGCGATTTTAGGCGCAGTAAGCAGTACTTGTTGCTTAATATTTTCAAAACAACACTTGACAGTTGACGCGTCTTTTCACCTGCGCTATTTCTGACGCTACCGAAAAGGAACGCTAAGCGAGATTCTTTGTTAGCTCGATATCGATTACTTCAAATGTCATTTAACAAAAATTCTCGGCGACATTTTTCACTCGTATGGTGGTTGAATTGAGGTACTTCGTGGTCAATACTCGTTCCCTATATTGTATTATTATTTATTTGTAAAGTAGAGATGGGAAGGTTTTTTTTTATAAATATACAAGATAACATATCTTTAAAAGTTATATAAACCATTTATCATGCATTTAAAAATTAAATAAAAATTTTGTTTTTGAAAAAAAAAATACTTGTTAGTCTATCTTATTGCTAATATTTGATTAACCATAATTTAAAGTATTTTTATTATTATTTATTTCTCACAGATATATACTTTGTATTCTTTATGCCAATTTTTGAAACAGAAATACAGCATTCGGAAAAATTGATAAAATTATTTAAAAAGTCAATCAATCACTTAATCATTTATAATAAGGTGAACCGAGTTTGCTTTTTTTTTTAAACAGATGTAATTTTATGGTGATATGTCTTTTCGGTCTGTAAGAAAGAAAGGTTTTCTTAGTTGTATAAAGAACGAGAAAAAATTTTCGCTTTTTTTTTTTCATCGGGCTCAACTTTTTGCAAATTTACTCAAAAATTCGATATTTCATATATTAAACAAAATTAATTATATTTACATAATTTATCATCAATGATGTAGGTTATGGTGAATCAAAAATGGCAAATAATTATTTTTTTTTTTCGAAAGCGAATATAAAAGAAGTTCTCTTCAGAACTTTATTAGTGGACTTCTGATGTTTTTTTCTCGTTTAATTTTCGTTCTTCGACGATAACTCGAGTAAAAATTGACGGATAGACTTTAAATTTGGAAGATAGGTAGAAGAAGTGGAACTCAAGAGCCATATTGTTTTAAAAGTTGATCTGTTCGCTGAAAGAGAAGCTTTCAAACTCTGAAGCTTCCTCAGTTTTTTGCAAATATTTCATGAATGAAGGGTCGTGAAGAAAAAGTATATAGGAAAAAAGTTGTAGAAAATAATATTCTCTACAACTTTTGTTTCATCCATTTTTCATGAAAATTCGTCAAAAGATGAGCTTTTGAACTTTGAAGCTTTTTTAGTTTTTTTTTAATGTCTCGAGAAGGAAGGGTCGAAAAAAGATAAATAGCAATAAGGTCATTGCAAATTTCAAGCTCTACAATTTTGGTTCTCATACAATATTTACGAAAACTCATAGTTTTCCGCAAAAATTAATTCAAAATAAAGAGTTCAATAATTAGTACATTGTGTTCTCTGAAATTTCGGTATTTTCATTTTCCTTCCATAACTCCAGTAAAACATGATGGATTAACTCCAAATGGGGAAGACAGATTGATAGTATGAAGCGTAAGAGTCCTCTTGTTTTTGAAGTCGATCACTTCCATGAAAGTTGAGTTTTCGAAATTTAATGATTTTTCACTTTTTTGCATATATTTCGGGAATGAAAGGTCATGAAGAAAAAATGTATTGGAACAAAGTTGTAGATTTTATCCTCTACACCTTTAGTTCTCATACATTTTCTGCAAAAGGTAATAGAAAGTTGAGCTCTTGAAATTCTGTACGATTCCTTTATTACCACATCTACATACACATGAGTTATTGTTCAACATTATTGTAAAATCTACTATTTATGTATAGCCGTACCTAATTCTTGTCCCAAATCGCTTCGAGAGGAAATTTACGAATTACGTTCAATCTTTACTTTTCCCATATTCTAAAATGTACTTACTGAAATATTTAATTTACTCCATTTTTGAGCAGAATGTGAATCACATTGAGAACTATTAAAAGTCATAAAAATAGCATAACGAGATTCTTCAGTTTATTGAAGCAGACATAAAACGTACACTACACCTCCATAGACTCACAGCAATAAGTTATCCATATCCATTATGATTTTTTTTTGACACATAAAATATTGAGTTTTTGAAATTTGAATTAATCATAAAAAATTTTCAACTGTCTAAAAAAATCAAAAAAATTGGAAATCGATTGTTATTCAGTTCGAGGGCAACCAAAGACAGCCCATAGTTCCAAAAAAATCTCAACATATTCACAACTGAATTTATGATATTTTTTTAAAACTAAAAAATTTTCAAGAATTCATCACATTATGGATTGAACAAGAAGGCTGGAATTTTTTAGAAAAGAAAAAAACACAAATCGTTCCAATTTACCGTTAAACGAGTATAAAAAAATACGTTAATACTCACGAAGTGAAGGTAAGGTTTGGTAGGAATGACATTTAAAGAGAATTCCGGAGCCCCGCAATCGTTCAACTTTAAACTATCTGGAGATAAACCTTTCATATCTTTAGCGGCGTCTTCTAAATCCTTTTGCATTTTTGCGTTTCTTTTTCTGCAATAAAATAAAGTATAATAACTAAAGGAAAACTTAGGCGATAAGAGAAATTGAATTTTATACAAAATTTAACCAATTTTTTTTCTAAATTTCAAATATTTGAGTTTTTTTTTTAATGCGCAGCAATACTCCTTTGTTGAACATCACAATAAAAGGATAATAAGTTCGCAAAAAAAAATTTGAGTAGCATAAAACTAATCAACTCAGCGCATTCGTGAAGAACGTATCACTTACCTCATAAAATTTTCATTATCTTCGTTTAATTTTTCAGCTTCTTTGAACTTATATCTTTTTAGTCGCTCAACTAATTCCATATTTTCGTCCTGCAGGACACAAATGATTATTAGTTCAAGTTCACCACTAAGCACCACAGTCGCCAATGATAAAATTCAATATAGGTACCGAGGAGATAAACTGTTACGAATAAAATTTAAATCTTTTAAAGATCTGTCCAAGTCATTGGAAAAGGCGAAGATACTTCACGAATTCAGTTTCAACACTATGATACTCTCGAAGGCAAAACCACGCGCGATAAAAATCCCCCAATAATTTACCAACCCCGTCAGCTGAGCTCAACGAATACCGAATGAAACCACGATACACATTCACATACACGCAAAAGCCGACTGTAACACGAAATATAAACAATGTGCGATCAATCAGAAAATTCGTAATCGAGTGCAGCACCACAACGTAACATTTTGTCGAAGCGAATGCAAAATCATGTACGATGAAATGAAACAACGTTTGCCAAGAAATAAGGCTTCGGTATAGTCATAAGCGACAACACCCACTTAAAAACGCTTGTCGTCCGAAAAAATAAAAAACCAAGCAAAGGGAGGTATCGAAATAATGGCCGTGTAATTATACTAACAGATACGTGATAGGAGGGAACATCTCATCAACACGCTTTGTGACATTTTTTCCTCCGAAAATAAAGTCGACTGAAAAGTTCATCGAGTGCCTCCCGCCTCGCGCAACGGTTTTAATTAAATCGCGTTTTACGAGTCGATGATTTATCGCATGGCTCATACGTTATTGACACTGAGCGGAAAAATAGACGGACGCCGCTGCGTAAGAAGATTTTAGACGAAGGTGTGCCACAAATGCGCGTAATAACTGCTGAGAATAAGCTTATGGGTATTTTTATTCGATTTATTTCTGAGAAATCTGTAATACTTGTACATGCAAATTTCATTACGAATTGGATTCCCTATATTATCGATTCGAGGCGAATTTTTGAAGCTAAACATCGAAAGATTACTTAAATATAGCGAAGCCTTCGATCGATGGCGAACAACGAGTGCTTTCGAACTTCGTGGTAAGTTTCGACGCTAACAAGAAGTGTCTATCGGATAATCGTGATAAAGTAATTAAGACTTCTGGCCATATTTTAACATCGATAACAACTTCCTGAAATTCTTTATCGGCATTTCCTCAACAACCCTTATTAAAGGTTACTAACCTTCTTGAACTTCGGCGCCTAATTTCGAACACGCGAGCCACATATATAGCCAACCGAGCAAATATATCCGTCCTTGGGGTCAGTCAATCCTTACATAACAAACGTTCAGAAATCTCCACTATTTCAAAAATTTTCTACGCATCCTACACGTCTAATTTTAGCCAGCCGAGAGTATCGCTACAGCACAAAAACAAATACGCCGCTAATTGACTACCGAATGAGTCGCGTCACGTTTTTCGAACTCGAATAACGTAAAAATAAAATTCGAAACGCGTAATTAATAACCAGTCGGCGTCGACTTTTCCAAATTCGCCCCATCTTTCTACACGTGTTCGCGTCATTCGCGAAAAAACGCACGACTCGGGTCCTTAAATGAGCGATTTATTAACGACTATTTATAGTTAAATATAGACGTATTTATTTATATTTCATTGAAACAGGTTACTAAACTACCCATCTTTATTTTCATTGGAACCGATGACGCACATTCGATACCGCCATCTTCGTTTCGGTAAACAAAGAATACGAAAATTACGCATAGTACCGTATACCTCACCGAGCTATAAAATCACTCTTCTCGAGCCTCGTTATCGATGATTTTGGCTTATGAGAAAATTTTTTTTCGTGATGTTTTTTATTGGTTTTCATAATGAAGTGTAACGCGGAAAACAAATTGGCCGAAATTCAATTTTTTTTTTTCAGTTTTGCTTGGAATAGCACTCGAATGTGAGGTCTCTTTTTTATGTTTATGATGCATACGGACTTGCGACAATGTTACTTTGGGTGATTTATAGCTAATTATGGCGAATTAAATTCTACAAAACATTGAAGAAAATATTTCGCAGAAGAGAAAACTTTCGCCATGTGGAAGGGGAAAATTAGTCACTAAATTCTCGTAAAGCTATGCCAATTAAGTAAACGTACTAGGATGCATTTTTGGCCAAATTTTTCGAAGGAAATGAAGGCTATTAGGGTCAACCATCAGGTTTTAACGTTGATCATTTATTTTTAGAGAAGATTCTTTTGTGACAAGGATTTTAAAAAATATGTAAAAAAGGGTAAGCAAGCATGCCGCATTACTGGAGTTGAGTTTAAATGGGGCTTCTTCAGGTTTGCATATAACTTTCCTAACCCCTTCATGTCTACAGGCCATACCCATACAAACTCTGAAAATCTCCACCCTATCTCTTTCAAAAACACTTAAGAAGTTGAATTTGGAACAAACAATAATCATATGCATATATATTTCTCAAATTATGACTACTTGAGGCTCCTCAAATCATCCTCAAATTTTTACGATTCGCCATTTTGGATCCATTTTGACTCAGATCGTATCACGATCACGAACTAACCCTACACACGAAGTTTGACTTTTGAAGGTCGATTTGATGAGGAGATGGAAGATTCATGAAATTTCCTGCGATAATTTTCTATCTAAAAGTCGTTTTTTGCTCTAACTCCCCTCCAAATTCATTTGAGAAACTAAAATCAAAATGGGTTAGTCGCATGAGCACATTTCACTATATGACATGGCAACAAAAAATTTTCAAACTGTTATGTGCCCCCACCACATTTTGAGGTCGATAACCAACCACTCTTTCTCCCCTCCAATAATATGTGTGAAGGTGAATTTGAGAAACAGGATACTTTTTATCTTTAATAATCTTATGAGTTCATATTAATTACATTTTCGCTAATTCGACGCTCCTCAAGCCCTACTCAAATTTTGATAATCTACCATATTGGATCAATTTTGATCCAAATTCAAGAGGTCATATTCTAGTCACCAACTTATCTTACACACAAACTTTGATATTTCTAGGTCGATTTGGTGAGAAGATATAGAAGATTAAAAAAATTTCATCACTCAAACTTCCTCAAAAATCAGTTTTTTGCTCAGAATCCTCTCAAAATACACTTAGGAAGCTTAAATTCAGATAGGTTGGTGTACGTAGCTCACTCTTTCATATGAGATCAAAAACCAAAAATTTGAGCCATTGACCTCTTCTCCAGCTCTCCTCAAAATTTGAGTAATCCGCCATTTTGAAATTTATTGAAAAAAACAAAAAAGTACTTTTGTGCATTTTCAAGAAGAGTACCTCACCGGATTTTGAGCGAATTTTATGAGAACCCACCGGCGCTACGCGTAGGGGAAAAAATATAGACACCAAAAAGTTGGACATTTGTCAGATGTTTACAAAATGATCTGAAACGCAAAGATTTGAAGACCCCACCCTTCCCCGACTTTCCATTTCCAAATCAGGTAGACTGTAATAGCTATCGTTTTCAAGTTGAAAACGCAGCTAAAAAATGTTTATTTTTGTTTCAATAGAGTAATGAAAGGTTTAGAAATTATCGGTTAATATTACAACCAATGCCGCAGAGCGGAAAGGGAGAGTTCCTTCACTTGAATCACATATGAAGGAACAACTCGAAAAATACATTTTTAGATATGATGTAAGAAACATTAGTTATTTCAAATTATAAATATTGTAATTGAGAAAAAAGTGTTTAAAAACCTCGCCCTCCCTCACCAAAACCATAAACCAGCGCAGAGGAATTTCAAAAATCATATAATTATTATGATCGAGAAAAAAATTACACAAGAAATCTCGCTCTCCCTCACCAAATCCATAAATCAGCACAGTGGTATGGCAGAAACGTAGTCCACAATGTACCCTCCTTTGAGTTGATTAATACAGGTGGGGTAGGGAGGATTTTTAGAAATGATGGAGTTTCATCAGAATTACAATCCTTGAAACAAAAAATAAAACTAATGAGAAAACGAATTATCGATATGTCAGAAGAGACATTGATGAGTAGGTGGAAGGAGGAAAGGATTTTGGAATTTTTTTTTTTGTTTATAACAATAATTATAATTTACAATGTTATTATATATTACTGCTACAGCAGCTAGCATTCTCTTACGTAATATTCAGAAACTTCGTTTTAGAGCTATTCATCCCTATGTTATTGGAATGCAGTAACTACCCTCTTCCCTGCCAACACGAGTTATTAACCTTACAACACCTCACATCTTGAAATTATTTTATTTTAAATTCACATACACATGGGCTGATTGACTCTTTCACTTTCTTCAAAGTAAAAGGTGAAGTTCATCTCAGTAATTTCAAAATTCACAAAAATAAACAATTATATGTATATTCAATCATTTCAGCTCATTAAAAAAATAATAATAATAATTCTAAAACAGTAATTTGAAAATTTTTTTCAAACTACAACTCTACCATTCCCTCAGTTGCAAAAGAAGACTTTCTACATGAAATGAAAGCATAAATAATTCTTGATGTATAAAGGGAACGAACATTATGTAGGTACTATATACATAATTTTTTAAACATATGGTTCGAAAGTATTTCTTTTAATAATCTATAGGAAGGTATAATCGCTTTATTTAATAACACAAATTCATGTATCACTTACTACTCGCTCTAAAATGCTCAAACATACGACATGCCAGTAAATATGGAATTTGTCTAATTAACTGAGGCAATAATTAAAGAGGAAAAATTTTCTCTCGAAGTAAGCAAATTAATTAAATTACTTCCCACTTCATTAATCGCTAGAAAAACGTTTAGGTGAAATGACAAATAACGAGACTGCAGCGAACTGCCAAATCATTGATGGCGCTTATTTGGCCGCTATTCAGAATATTATTTGAAATCTCAAACGAAACGATCGAATAATTTTCTTATTAGTCGAAACCCCCAATTACCAATTAAATATTTTCACATAGGATGTCATTTTCAACGGTTATCATTTCGAAGTCAATAAACCTCGTGAGGTCTTTTAGAAATCAATAGAAATTACATTTTCGACCAAGTGGCACTTATCCTCGAAAGTGGAATTTTGCTAACGATAATTGAATATAAGTTCGAAAACTAGCTCGAAAACAACTCGAGCTAATAATTTACAAGCAGCATTTTCATATCTCAACACAACGGATGTGATTCATCTTAATGTATTGTTCACACGAACGAATCGTTAGAGTATAGTTGAAATTTTTTTAATTCCTATTCAGTAGAATCAACTATTCCTTTCAAAACACGATTGATACGATAACTTTGCGTTGACGTTTGAATAAATAAACCAGTACGCGTTGGAAACCATTTCTTTGTAATTTACCCGAGTAATGGCTCGTAATGATCCTGTGAATCAAGTAATTGAGAACTATCAATAGGTAGTACGTACCTGAGCTCTTCTTAATTTTTCTTCTAAATGAGTAAAAGCCAACTGCAAAGCTTGGTGTTCGTCTTTAAGAACTTGATTAAGAGATTCCAACTGCTTATGATTGGCTTGATGCATTTTAATCTCAGCGTTCAAGCTTGCAATGGTGCTCATGCTTTCTTTCAAACTGAAATGTAAAAATACATGCTTTCAATTCGATATTAGAAAAGATCATCTGACACTTGTTGCTTTTGCTTTGTTTTCGATACAATGACCATAATAAAGGGTGTAATACATTGATACGATATTATTAGTGTTTTCTGGGGGTTTGTTCGAACATACGTTGATTGCGAAACCTTGTTACGCAAACTGTTTTCGTCGAGATTTAATTAATGTCGTTGCGATTGAATGTTTTCAAATTGTCTGATGATATTGACGATCGTTTTTAGATATTCTTACGGTTTGTTTTCATTAGATGGTATTTTTGCGGTGAAACCCGAGTAGTTGTGAAATTTATCGAATGAGAATACAAGATAAACATTAGGATGAGCCAACTTTTTTCCTTCAAAAAATGGAAAGAGTGGAAAAGGAAAAAAAATTAGTTGTAAATAAATCTCAAAAAAAGTGATAATAATTTAAGTCCAAGAAGTGGATGGGAACACCCGCCGAAATGAGCTCAGACTTTTCAAAAATCACGAAATATAGAAAAAAATGTAAGCAGCCGTACCACATTACTGGAGCTGAGTTTTTAACTGATGCTTCCTTACGGGGGGCGCTATATGTATATATATGTATTAAATTAAAGCATAACTACTTGTAGACGCGAGCGCCCCCATGGGGGGCACTATTTCTTATTTACTCATGTATTTTAACATTCATAATTAATCGTATATCAAAATAATATTGTCGAGTTAACTTCTCAACCTCACAAGCCACATTCATTACCGAGTACAAAACCCCCACCTTATCCCTCCCAAATCTCTCAAAAGCTGGATTTGAAACATGTAGTACTTTTTGTCCACAAAAATCGATTATAGCTGTTGGTTTTCAAACTCATCTCAAATTTTAGATTCATGTTTGTTAGATTTTGATTCAAATTCAAGGAGTCATTTTGTGATTTGTGGTCTCCTACTGACCTACGGTGAGGAGATATGGGAGATTAGAAGAATTTCACGACTCAAAATCATCTCAAAAAATCGTTTTTACCCCTAATTCTTCTCCAAATGGACTAGGCAGGCTGAAATTTGAATATGTTGGTGTCCATGATAACTCTTTTTTTCAAATGAGATCAAAAACAAAAAGTTTGAGCTATTTGATCCTCTTTCACATTCTCCAAAAATTTGAGAGAATTATCATTCTGAAGTAAACCAAATAAATCATTTGTGGAATTCCACAGTCCCTCAGCAAATAAACATTTTCATCCATACCCTTCGACTTACGCGCCGAAGAAAAATATACACGTATATGGCAAAAAGTTGGACATTTTCCATATGATTAGAAATACCTGATACTTATAAATATGAAATCCCTCTCCCCGATTTCAGTCTGGCAAATCAGGTAGGCGGTAAAAGTTATCGTTTTAAATTGAAAATTCAACTAAAAAGTATTTTTAAGTAATTAAAAATTTTTTATCGTTTTAAAGTTAAACATTGTGGTCTAAAGATTGAAAAATTCTACGTTCATCATACATTCAAAATTTGAAAGAACTAGTCTTTTTTTTGATTTTTTGTTGAAAAACATCAAATTTTGTATAGTTGGAAAAATAAATAATAAAGCCGACGAAATGTGACTTTTAAAAGTAAGAAAATTTTTTATTCAACTCACGTACGTAATCCAGTCATTATTCAAACACTTTCACACGGGTGTTGTTATTTCAACATTCTTAGGTGAGGAGTTGCTCTAATATGTAGTGAACATGAACGAGATTGCTCATACTTCTTATATCTTAGTTTCTCCAGTCTCAAATCCAATCGTCCAAATAAGAAAGCGATACCCGAATGATAATGTGAATAATTATTATGGAACCGGCTTTATTTTATTTATATATATATTTTTTTTTTTTTTTTGTTAAATAATTATAAATTTATTCAATTTTCACAATGTTTTTATGCTAAGATTTTATTCTTGATTTAAAAGAAACTGCTTTATTTGAAAAATTACCTTCCTCATGTATCAATAGTCCTTTTCTGTCGATCGACCAAAATTTTTCCATCTTGCGATATGAATTTCAGGTAGATTCGACTGATGGTAGATCTGAATGAGGAAACTGCTTCAGATCGACTATTAATCGATAAGCCTTCCTCCTTGCCTTTAGTTCCTAGTTCTGACGTGTTTCCTTCATTAAAAAATACTGCAGAACCAGATCACTCTCATCCTAAAACTATTCAAACTTCATGTCCAATTTCCACTACAAATCCAATTTCACCGAAAATTTGAAAGAAACCACTGCTAAAAGTTTAATGAATTTAGTTTGTTTAAATCCTAGGAATGCAGATCAAAATGAATTTCGTAGTTTGTACGCTGAATAATTTGATAATATAGTGTAAAAATTTAGTGCAACGTTTGGTTGTTCACTCAGATGAAAATTTCGCATTAATCCCCTACGAAGGAATTTTTTCTGAGTTAATACTAAAATGTAAAAAGAGAAAAACTGCCAAATACGTTTTTGTTTGCTATTTGTAGTACTATTTTATTTATGTTTTATTTTACATAATTTCAATAATTATGATCATTAAATTTATAAACATTATTTTATGAATTTATTGTGTATGTTCGTCTAGTTTATTCGTCGCATTTTGTTTTATTTTTCTAATAAAAATGTTTTTCCAACATGAGCATCTTATTAATTTAATATAAGAAGACAAAGTTGACAAATAAAGAATAAAATTTAAAATATCGTGCTAGAATACAAAAGAAGTTCGAATCAAGTAAGGTCGAGTGATTTCAGATGTGGAGATTTTATTGAATTTTTTAAAACGAACGTCTCACCTGAGAATGTGGAAATAACAACACCCCTTTCACATGCACAACATAGGGTCTTATTGGCGACTTATTTAAGAGGGAATAATGGCCTGCATAGAGAATAATGAGATTATTATGAGTAACAACAACGTGTACAGTCTGTGAGAAGATGTTCATTGGTTCACTGTACCAGTTTGTGTGTTCTTACGTATTTTTAAATCTATTCAGTTTTTTTTAGGAGTTTTAGCATAATTGTGTGATGAGTTGAATAAAATAGTATACGCAACTCGGAAATGATGTGCTTGATTATCCCCTTATTGCGTAATATACTATAATTGTTCTAATATTAATTTTTTAAATTTTCATAACTTATTAAAAAAGGTTGACATTATTTAAGCAACAGAGATTTCTATAAACTTTGAAGGCTGAAACTATTTCACGGC
This sequence comes from Phenacoccus solenopsis, assembly GCA_009761765.1. Taxonomy (NCBI): domain Eukaryota; kingdom Metazoa; phylum Arthropoda; class Insecta; order Hemiptera; family Pseudococcidae; genus Phenacoccus; species Phenacoccus solenopsis. The sequence continues at coordinate 29,849,960 of CM019752.1, forward strand.
ATCTAACAACTATTTTTTCCACGCTCCAACATTTCTCAAAAAAAACTGCAATTTAACCAACATAATGTACATATAACTCGAAGTTTTTCCCGAAAAACAATAAAATTATGATATATTTATTCAAGCACTGATGTTTCAGTTTTGAGTATATATAGCGTACAATTCGTTTTATGGATGGTGATTTCATAATTACTTTTTAATGATTCATTAATCATTCAAGTATCAATGCAGACGCTTATTAACTACAAAGAATAAATATTTTTACTTTTATAACCCGGTAAGAATAAAAATACAAAATGGAATCGCAAGAAATCAATGGCATTAATTATAGCCTTATTACGGTTGACTACTAAAGCATAAAATTATTTTCGTTATCAAACATCGCACTTGAAAATTTTAGATAATTAAATTACTAATCGGAGATAATAATTGCGAGACATGGTAGATGATGCTCCAACAAATCTTCGCAAAAGATTAAAATATCAGCCATACACTATTTGCTATAAACAGATGATGGCCATTTAAAACTATGCTAAAAAACATCAACCATACCATATACAACAGATTGCTAGTCCTTCGCTAAATTTGCAACAAAAGTGAAGAACAGAACCGAGCTGGTACGTTTTGCGCATGCACCATGACGAATGTTCCTCCAATCAGAACTAACTATCTTATCATCTATAATTATTGGTATGATTTTGATTGGAGGAGCCGTGTTTTATTACCTCATTAAATGATTGAAAGAAGTGAGTTGGCAATGACAATTTTGTCCAAAAATTAGAAAACACATTTTTATCATAAAATATGAGGTTAAATAAAGCCACATTCGAACATGTAACATTTAAATTTATGCAAATTTTTATAATTTAAGTAATTTTGATACTTTATTCGCTTATAAAGAAAAATTAGTAAATTAAGACATATATTCTGGTTACTAAGATATTATCTTCTCACTTATATGGATGTAAATTTTGAAACTGTAGGAAATGGAATTTTATGAATTCACGATATATTGTTTTCTAGAATAATACCTACTGGAAGTATAAATAGCTCTTCTTTCAACTATTTGTTTTTAAACCTACATAAGCTGCATGCTTAAAGATTTTAAGCAACATTAACCTTACGCTTCTAAATTCGATCATTACAACTTAAAAATTTATTGGTGCCAAAGTGGAAAATCAAAATGTAAATTTTACAAGGGAACCTTCGTCTTTCCGGATCATGAATCATCGATTTATCATCTGAGAACCTCGCCATAACAATTGCATCGAACACGTCAATATTTCGAAAGATGCTGTAACTTAGGAATATATCGACTTTGGCAGATGAAAATCATTACATTCTTCATTCTGAAATATTTCACTCATCGCACCTCGAATGGCCCTTGATGAGGAGTTAGTTCCAAAATATATCGAATGGGGCTTAGATGAGTAAAATATCGCATTAGAATAAAAAGTCCAACTATTTTCGTCTCGCAAAGTTGACATACACAGATACATTTGAGTCTAAAATTTTTTTTTGTAACTATCACCACCTCCTCCCACCCCTATCAAAGTACCAGTTCGGTATGTTACATCTAAAATTGATCAAAAGAAGGTTAAATGGGTGAAATATTAGTTACAACTAAATTCAGTATTTATTTTATTCTTGGCAATTAAAAAAATGAATCCCTCCCCTGATGTCCATTTTCAGGAGCTCTTTCGGTTATAGAATATTTTTTAATGCAAATTATGCAATTAGTGGATCTTTCCATGCTTTTTCTGATTTTTTTAAATTTCACCGATTTTTTGCAATATTAATTTCCTTCCTCCGTCCATATCAACTTTGGCACCAGAAATTTCTGTGGTGAGGTTCCAAGTGACGTGTTTTCCATCGAACTTTTTCCGGTCATAATAAATGATTCACAGTCCCAGGGCTGTAGCCAGGATATATCAATGGGAGGAGTTTTAAAAATTATATTCAGAACCTACGTTTTGTAGCTATACAGCCAGGGGAAATTACGGGGGGAGGGGTTAGGGGCATACATTTTTCTAATGCACAAGAAATTTAAGAATGTACTTCGGGACATAATTTAAAAAAATTGAAAAATTTTTCTATTATGATTCGTTGCAATTAAAGTACTCATAATCAATAAATCTTGAAATACAGATATTTTAAAAAATGTTTTAAATGTACCGTATTTCAGTATAAAGTTACACGACGATTGTTATTTTAAAAAGAATAATATAATTTAACAATACTTAAATATTCAATAAAATGATCTCATGTAGGGTTCTGACCCCGAAAAAAACACCTTTTCGCTACTGTCCTGCAGGATCCCGAAGGTTCCCTTGTTCACAACAAACATCAATAATTCACAGAATCATCTTTAATTCTAAAAGAGATATCATATCTTGAAAAGATATGTGCAGATTCGTTATTTCAAATACTACTTTTCGTACTATTCTATAAAAATGATTTCATCACCAATAAAAAATGTGAAAATGGTTTTGTAATCGTTGGTGTGTAATTATTATGATATCGCAATGAAATAATGAGGTTACGCTAATTTCTTCGATATCACCGAAAAAATGCAATTGATAGTAAGTATGCATGCAATTCTACAATATGTGAAGACCAGTCCTAATGTTTTCGCCACTAGTCACAACCAAAGTCACAACCAAATTCTTCCACTTCATTTCGAATCTATTCTTCACTTTTGACGAACCAGTTTATTAATTTCTGTGATAACAGGAAAAAGATAATGCCTGTTGAAAGAATAGGAGAGGTGATGAGAATCAGAAGGAAGTTATTTTTCATTTTCTGTTGCAATCATCAGATATTTTCATGTTTTTGGATGTTTGACTCATTTGCCATACTATTGAAAACTACAGACATGATTTTGGCGTCGTGGGTTATCACATGAAATACGTCTGCTGATAACGATAAGGCAACAAAATAAATGAAATGTACTCAGATCGAACTTTAACGCAAAATCCAACAAATCATATATAAACAAATTAGCCTTGAACACACGTACGATAACGAATGTCGAAGGTAGCGAAATAGAAATGCGTATTAAGCCACCATCGGCATCGGACGACAATATTTAAAGAATATTAATGAAATTATTAGTGACATATTAAAAATAGTTTGTGAGAAATGCAAAAGCGAAAGAAAAGAGAAGAGGAATCGTTAACTCAGCCCAAGGTTGAAATTCATTCATTACTACCGCACCGATAGTTGGCAACATTACAGTTGCAACGTGTTTCCGTTCTTTGCAGAAAAATGTTTCAATTATAATTTCACGTAGCTGAGTCATATATACGGAAAAATAAATAGTACTTTTTTCGTAAAATAAACACATTTTCGAAAAAAAATTACAACATGGTCGCAAATGTATACAAATGGTTTCATTCAATTAGGACGACTTTTTGGCGTCGCACACGTTCGTTGAAAGTGGAAATGAGAGAGTGGTAAGGTCAAATGGTGAAATAAAAACGTGCTATCTATTCTTTCAAACTGGAGGTTTCGATAGAATAATGAAACACGACGGTTACGCAATGCTGATGCTAATAGCGAACAAACAAGTTTGTAAATAACTAAACGAACAAATTACAAGCAAATTTTAAAAATAAAATAACGTTGAAATTGCTGGAAATGTTCCAGTAATTCACGACTCGGTGACGAAGATTTTTAATATGTCGCCGCTGAAAATGAACGCTAAATATTTTCAAATTAGTTTAAACATTGACAGTATAATACGTATGATATGGGAAATGACTTACGCTTCTTCCTTCATCGAAAGTAGCTTATCTTTTTCTGAGACCGCGGTCTTCAAGTCGACAATCATTTGCGCATTTTCGCCTCTTTTTTTATGAATTTCGGTCAATTCTTCTTGCTGAGCTAATAATTTTTGTTCAAGAGCCAACAGCTGATCACTGGTAACTGAGCTACCGTCTGCTCTGATTCCTAACAATCCTTCTTGACGAAGTTTTTCCAACTGTATGGATAATTGAAGGTTTTCGGTTTTTAGCGCGGTGGCTTGATCGAACAGGCGATTGTCTGAAATACAATTTGTGATTAGCGAACTGTTGAAATATTGATAAATGAGGAGTCACACTGAAACACAGCGAGTGTTTAAATGCGTTTCATTATTGTGAAACAGTTGCAGTAGAGTTTCACTGGCTTCGAGAAAGAATTTTTTCACAGTTACCGGTATTGTGATGAGAATATATGGGACCGGAATGTTACATAGATCGAAATATGTCCTCATGTTCCTCAAAATTCGAGTATTTTATTACGATTTTCGTTAAATCTTCATAGCACTGATAAGATTACTTACGAGAATTGATAAGGTCCTGGTAACAATAGCATTGCTCCTTGTTTCGCTGCTGTATCCGATGAATTATTTTATTCTTCCAATCACTTTTTTCTGGTGTATGGTTGGCACTCATTTTTAAACATTACAAACCAATTGCACTAATTAATAAATCAATTTTAATCCCTTTTCAAGCAAAAAATTCAAATTCCGTATTTTCCCCAACTTTTTTGTTTATTTTTGGATTTTAAAACACAAGATAAACGATTCGCAATATTATATTCTATGTTAGTTAATAGAGAGCGCTAATAGCAGAATGGAAATTGTCCCTGTGCTTTTTTTTTAATTTCTCATTTTTTTGATTAAATGTACCATAAAATTATACTTTAATTAATAAAATGAGTAACAAAGATTAAAAATTGTCTGAGAATGATAATATCTATGCATTTTCTCGGAGAATTTTGCTTAATATTAATATATCGTGATGAATTTTCATTTTCGTTTTTCACTTTCAAATTTCAATAGAATGTTTTTTCAATGAATGGACGTTCGTTCTAAAAATAAAAACACCGAATACTCTCTCTACGGCTTCTGCGGCGGCAAAAAAAAAACTGTTTAAAACGTTGAAGACAGTATCTTATCTTAAAGAACAAGAAATCAATTGAAATAGTATTAAAATTACATAATTGTATTGTCGAATGTTCTAAGTTGAAGCCTGAAATACTTGAATAACTCATACTTTTAACAATTGGGCGTTAGCAAAAAATATTCTCATATTCCCTTCACAAAATGAACATGAAGGACTCAAAAATAAGGATTGGATTCATTGGGGCTGGAAACATGGCTCAAGCTATTGGATTCAGTATACTGGAAAAAGGTGAAAAAATGTTTTTTTATTCATTAAATATAAATATAGATTGAAATGTTAATATCACCGTTCACCTTTAGGATTAGTGGAACCATCTCAAATTAATGTGTCAGCTCCTTCGAAGAGAAACTTCCAAAAATGGCTTGAATACGGAACAAACACAATGCATGAAAATCGTATGTCTTTAACGATCTTATGCATTTTTCTGTCAGAGCTTCAAGATTTTAAATTTATTTATTTTGCAGGCCAGCTTGTGTTAAACAGTGACATTATTTTTTTGGCTATGAAACCACAACATATTGATGAAGCTTTCAAACAAATTCATATATCATCTAACGAATGGACATTTAGTAAATTGGTAATATCTGTAATAGCTGGATTATCACTCGAAACACTGCATAAGGTATGTTATATCCTTCGACATATATACTTTTGAAAAAACTTGAAATCATTGAAAAAGTTGTGATTTTGTGTTTTCAGATATTAAAACCTGTATTGCTAGAGTATCGTTTAATCAAAGCAATTCCCAATACAGCTTTACTTGTTGGATCTGGATTCACAGGTAAGAACGAAAATGTTCGAGTAATTTTATTACATTTTTGAAACTCAGAATAATTTTTTACAGCGATATGTCTTGATCCCAGTGCAACCGAAGATGATTTAGATTTGGTTACGAATATAATGTCATGCGGTGGCACCTACGAAATAATTCCAGAGCATTTAATGCATGCTGTAGGAGCACTGTCAGGTTGTGGAATAGCGTATGTAAGTGTACGAAATATATTTAAAAAATAAATACGAATAGAATTTTGATATTTATGCATTTTGTTGAATTAGGTTTATAATATTATCGAAGCATTATCAGACGGTGCTGTAAAACAAGGAGTTCCTCGTAGTTTATCTTACAAAGTAGCTGCCCAAACAGTACTGGGAGGTGCTCAAATGGTTTCACAAACTGGAGAGCATCCAGGTGTTCTTAAAGATAACGTGTGTTCACCTGGTGGTACAACTATTGCTGGTATACATGCTTTGGAAAAAGGAGGGCTTAGGTGAATCTAATTTTAAATTTACCTTTAAATTGAATTTTTAGAATAATAATTTTTTTTTTAATTAAAAATATTTACTGAATTAATAATAATAATTTAATTAAAATAATTAATAAAATTTTTATTAAAGAAATTTTTAGAAATAATCCTATTATAAATGAATCAATAATCTATTTTTGCTTTTTTCAAATTGAAAATAAAACCCATTTGCGAAGTTAAAAATACACTACTCACTGTTTCAGGGCTACGCTGATTAATGCACTGGAAGCAAGTACTCAGAGATCTATAGAAATGGATAAAAAGAAATAAAATGAATATTTCCATTTTACTATAAGTGTTCCTGTTTGTTACCAGCTTTAAGTATAGAAGAATCATGCGAAAGCTAATTTAATAATAATAAAATGTTGACCATTAAAACTGTTTTATTACAACATTTTTTACATGACATATTACAAAAGGACGCAATCAACAATCATTTAAATTTATTACACCTTCGACCATATATTATATGCATCGTAATTTTCATCATTATTTACATTTGCTTCAAAACACAGAACAAGCAATTCTCAATATTACTACTTCAGAGATCATAGTAAACAAGAGTAAATGTTAATTTATAAGTCCGGAGTATCAGCATATTCAACACATCGTGATGGATCCGTAGGGAAAAATTGTTGACATTTCGTCATCAATCTTTTTAAAGCTTGAATGTACTTTCTTTGGGTTTCATCGTTCAATACATGAGCGACATTTTTGGAGAAAATTTTTTCTCGTCCAGTACGAGCATGAATACCGACCATAGTAACACCAATAGGCCAAGGTGAATTACCAATTGCCATTTGTAAATACGCATCACTTGCCTAAAATGGAAAATTGATGTACGTAAATTTTTTATTTCAATCAATGTTCCACAAATATTTGATTATTGCCTTACCATAATATAATTACGATCAAGCAAATGCTTTACGATGGTGGTTAAACTATCGAGAATATCTTCTGGTAATTTTTTATTTTTTAGTTTCCTGAACAACGGTTTCAAGTAAATTTGAGTCTGATTATACGTCGCCATTGCTAATTTTCCTTTAGTTCCTGTTTTCTCAGCAGGTGATAAACTACTTAATTGATTATTCCACAATTGTAAAATTAACTGAAACAAGATTACGGTACAGTAGTTCTACTCGTATATTCAGTTTATATAAGAATGAGAAGGGGGAAAAACCATATTAAAAATAAAATTACCTGTAAAAATTGCATTATGATTTCCATATCTAACCCAGTATTTCCTTTTCCTAAATTCACAGCTTCTTTTTGAACATTTTCATAAATTGCCATAGGATCGCTGAAAGGGCACTCGGTGTAATTGGTAGTACCTTTGTTATTTTGAGAAGATATAATAGCGTCTAAATAATCTTGATCGACTTTTTCCATAGCTTCTTGGAAATCGTTTCGTAATCCCTGAAGAAATGATGTATAAAGAACAATTAGTTGAAATTCAGTACTTTTAAGTACTTTTGTGAGGTGATGAGATTACTTTGTTGGATTCCGGTTCGGATATTTCACATTTTCTCAATCTTTTGAAAGCTTGTAACTCAGTTTCGCCGAATAATAAAATAGGTTCTCCTCGCTCACGCAACCGCTTAATGACTTCTTTACGAGACAAGATTTGCTTGTCATTTTCCTTTTCTTTACCATTATTTTCTGAATAGAAAAATTGAATGGAACACTGAATGTCAGGATTACAAATGAAGGTAGGCAAATAATTATTTACTTACCATCGAAGTCACGTTGAGCTTTTTCTTCATCATTTCCACTTTCAGTATCTGCTTTGGTGGTATCTTCTTGAGGTTTAGAATAGAGCTCAGATATTTTAAAGTACTTTTTATTTTGATTCTGAAATTGGAATTCAACGTAAGCGAGAGATCATGATGTAGGAGTGATAATGGAAAATTATAACTGCACTTACGATCAGACCCTTTTCTTCGAGGAATTTTCGTTTCTTCTCAAGTTCAGCTTTCAAAATTTCCATTTTTTTGTATTTTTCTCTGAAACTGTAAATTTTACTCAAGTAGCAAACTTTATTCAACACAGCTTTCGAAATTAAAGAAAAATTCAAAACAAACACAATTTTATCTTTAAAATATTGTATTTATATTCGTAATGTAATAATGGCAAAGATGCGTGTCCTATTAGCAGTGCGTTTCTTAAAAACATTGTCGCGTTCAATGTTACCAAATTTTATACAAATGATGTAAATTCTCACTAGGAATAATTAGTTTTTTATAACTACTTTTTAATTTTAATTTTTTTTTTTCATTATTTTTTAAAAAGAAAGATCTTATAAACGAATGAAAAAACATATGAAACAATTTTAAAAGTTTCAAACACTGAATAATTAGAAAAAATATTTATATTATTTTAACGAGAAATTTCTTCATTGCATTTTTGCAACACTGATCAAAAATTAAAATTTTACAATTTTATTTTTCATCACCAGTTGATAAGCTAAAAAAAGATGAAAATTTTGTGATGAAAAATATTTTCATTTTAAATTTCAGTTAAAATCGTGAAAAGATTTTTCAATCTAACACGTTATATTCAATGAATGATTTCTCGTTTATCTTGTACTTTTCGGGTGTGATATCAAAGTTCGACCCAAGTCATTCTACCATGCCGTAAGAAATATGGTTAACAGTTGAAAATCATATTAGTCATCTCATCTCTGAAATGATAACAGATTCGTGCTATTAAACGCCATGGCTTCGACTTCCAAACGATCATGGGAACTTCAAGAATTCAAGGCTCATGGAGCGAATGTGAACTGCCTGGCCCTAGGTCATAAATCAGGTCGCGTATTGGTAACAGGTGGAGACGACAAAAAAGTGAATTTATGGGCTATCGGAAAGAAAGACTGCATAATGAGCCTTCGCGGCCACACTACTCCAGTAGAATGTGTGAAATTTTGTCACACAGAGGACATGGTATGTGCTGGCAGTCAAGCTGGTGTACTCAAGTTGTGGGATTTAGAAGTAGCCAAGCTATTTAGAACGTTAACGGGACACGCGAGTGGTATAAAATGCATAGATTTTCATCCATACGGCGACATCGTAGCATCTGGTTCGTTAGATAAATTCATCAAGATGTGGGATACACGCGATAAATCCTGCATGTATACGTACAAAGGTCACCAGCAGACGGTAAATAGTATTAAATTTAGTCCAGATGGCCAATGGATCGCTTCTGGAGGTGAAGAAGGATCTGTTAAAATATGGGATATTAGAACAGGACACGTGTTACGAGAGTTAAACGAACATTCCGGGGCTGTAACCGATGTGGAATTTCATCCACACGATTTCCTTTTGGCTTCTAGTAGCGCAGATCGATCTATCGATTTTTGGGATCTGGAGAACTTTCATTTAGTATCAAAAACGGATAAAGAATCGTCTACCATAAGGTGTTTGCATTTCAGTTTAGACGGTAGATGTTTATTTGGTGGTTGCGCTGAACAGTTACAAGTATACGGTTGGGAACCAGCTAGGATATTTGATACGGTTACCATTGGCTGGGGTAAAGTTCAAGATATGGCGACTGCCCAAGATCAACTGATTGGGGTTTCGTTCTATCATACGCATGTGCAGATATATGTGGTCGATATTAAGAAACTCTCGCCTTTCTGTGCCCCCGTTTCGCGTACTAGTCAGCCGTCGCCATTTTCTTATGGTCAAGGTATAAGGAAAAGTTTTAATAAACAAAAACCCAAAGAAACAAAACGTAAAACCGAAGTAGAAACTATAACGGAAAAATACGACGCCGAGTCAGAAGACGAATCATCTAATCCGGTTATACCGAACGTTGATGATTACGAAGCTGTGTTTAAACCTCATCGATCGCTTAATCGAAGTCCACCACCGCCTTCGTTCTCCGAACCTACCAGCGAAGAGGATTTAAACGCATCATCGTTGACACCCGTTCTGTCTAACAAGCGTTCGAATTTTTCGTACGCCGATGAAACGTCTTTCGAAGTGGTTACCGCGTCGCAAAGCGTTTCGTTACCAGAGCACAGGATACCATCACCGATCGTTTCCACAACCAAGCCCCTTAAACAGTACCAATCGCAGCTGCACATGTCCCAGTCTACTACAACAACCAGATCGGCGCTTCCAAATAGTCAACATTCCAGCGGCTACAGTTCCCTTAAATCGTCCTCCAGTAGTCTGGAAACCTTACGAAGGGCGAATTCGTGTAAAAACAATAATACCAATTCGAACGATATCGAGCCACCGAGCAGAATAGCCGAGAATCACCTAAACCGAAGCGAATCTTCATTGCCAGACGTAACACGTAATTACAAAGCCTCAACTGCCAGTTACAAAAGAACCTTGTCTATCAAATCGACCAGTGAAGAACACCCACCTAGAGTGGAGACTGCAGCAGTGCCATATAAGAATAATGTAACAGCTACTTCAGAAAGTCACGATACCGAAATCATCCCAGCCTCATGTGATTCTCCGGTCGACCTTCAACTGGAAGATTTCCTACCATCATCTTACCGTAACGGCTTAAATTCCCAAAAGTCACATCCTAACATATCAGAAGGCGAAATACTCTCTTCGTTGGCCAGAAATCACGAAATGGTGCTAACTATATTGAAAATACGTCAACGTAATCTGCAAATCGTATATTCACTATGGCATAATCAAGATTTGAAATGCGCCATCGAAGGTGCCGTTTCAATGAACGACCAAACAGTATTAGTCGATGTACTGAGTGCTATTAATAAAAGACCTTCGTTATGGAATTTAGACATATGCGTCGTTTTGTTACCCGCCATTCAGAATTTGTTGCATAGTAAATACGAAATGTACATGTCCGTTTGTTGCGACTCGTTGAAATTAATATTGAAAAATTTCTCCTCAGTGATACGCACAAATGTGCAGTGGTCCTCGCCAACTATTGGTGTGGATATTTCCAAAGAAGAACGTTATGGCAAGTGTATAAAATGTTACGAAAGTCTTATAGCTATACGAGCACTAGTACTGAAACGTCAAACAATGCAGGGTAAACTAGGCCAGTCATTTCGCGAGATACACACATTACTGCAATCTATAGAAAAATAATTCACTTTGTAGTTACATCAAAAACTACACCTGCCTTTATTTCCTTTTAAATCCATTTTTTTTATTATATAAATTGCATCGAAATTTTAAACCTTTCTCGTTTACCATCAACATTCACTTACACATTTTAATTAATTATTAATTTTTACGTAATTTATTTTTTTATTTAATTTTAATTTCGAACGATTTAACTCCCTAATCATTTTGCATTCTTAATTTTGTACTGGAAAGTAGGGAATACATTTTGTGATATTTATTTGTTATTGTAATATTTCAAAAAAACTACTTCTTGCCTTTGTAAATGTTTGTTAGTACCATTTATCAACACTGTAGTATTTTAAGAGGTACTTTTTTTGAAAAGTTTTGTAAATAAATTTAATTTAATATCGATGGTGACATGTGATTTTTGTACTTTTAACTTTTTCGTTATTTTGTAACTATTTACTTGCGTTACCTGCATTTGTAAAATTTTAGGAATTTTTAGTAATTATACATTTCACATTTTATATTATGTATTATACTATCACGCCAGTTCCACTTTATATGTGTAACATTTTTTTTAGTTGTTTCTTTTTTTTTTTTATTGATTAATACGTCGCTATTAATAATTGTGATTGCAAACATCTTAAGTTGATGATTTTAAAGCAACTAATTAACATTTAAAACATTCAATGTTATTCCAATAAAACATTGTTCAACACTTCCTTTTTTTTCATTATTATTTTAAGCTTAATTGGCAGCTAATGTGTACATATCAAAGATTATAATATTTGCATTGAAGTTAAGATAGGTATACTCGTGATTATTCATGCGTTGTTCCGTAAGTTTTGGCCTCCTTGCGGTAAAAATTTCTAACGAACATTTACTTTCGTAAATTCATAAAATGTGTAGGAATTCATTCATGAATTACATAATTATCGAAAGTCCCTACTAGTAGATGGCAAGCGTAATAGTCCAAACTTAAGGCCTTAAAGTATGCTTTGTTCGCTATAAGATAAAAACTTTTGGGTAGTTTTGAAGAAGGAACTCGTTTGCAAATCGATTTCATCAGATACTATTTTGTTTTTTTAATTCCATTATGTTGTCTCTTCTTCTCATAGGTAAAAATTTTAACCAAACTGTTAAGAATTTAATGGAAAAAAATTCAACGGACTGAGCTGTTTCAGTAATGAGAGTAATTAGATGAAGGTTTTTGTTTGTCTTTAAAGGAGTTTTTTTTCTATAATTATTGTTAAAGGTTAACCCTCCCACAAAAATAACTCGGTAAATGTTTGTTCTGTATTAAATTCTTTTTTTTTCAATGATTTCATTTATTGTCACTCGGCATTATTGTGGCCATTTACGATGTTTAATATCACAAAATTCTTTGTAATTTGATTAAAAAAACTTTTCTATGGGAGTTGATGAAGGGATGTAGTTAATGAGATTTTTAAAATAGGATTTTTACACGAACTTCTACATTATTATAAAAATGTTTGCAAGAATGTATGACTATATGTTTTTCAAAAATATTTAAAGCTATAGCATGCATCGGCAGGTCTAGGGCGAATTTCGTTTTTTTTTTTTTTTTTTTTTTTTTTTAATGAAGGAGGTTGAATCACAGCAATAATTGCAAAATCAACTCAAAAATTTCATCTCCCAACTCAATTTTTCGACTAGTAAAACAAAAAATGAAATCAAAGTCTTAAAAATTGTTGAATAAAAAGAAAACAATTTTTAGGAAATTTATCAATTTTTCTACCTATCAAGTCAAATTTGTCATCTACAGATTGAAAACAATTTTAGAGGCAAATATCTTTAATCTTGAGAAGTGTGTTGACGCGCTTAGAACTCTTTTTTTGATCTGGACTAAAATTTATAAGGGTAGTAAGGAGACTCGGAACAGAACTTTGTTTTAAAAAAAAATGTAAAAACGCATTTTATTGAAAACAATTACGTCAATTACGTAGATTTCAATACTTGTGCTTGTTAGAATCAAGTATAGTTTTAAAAAATGAAAAAAAATATAATAATTCTTGAATAATTCTTAGGGGAGATTAAAGCATGAAATCCTTTCCTCCGTCTTGATTGCCATTCCCTAAACATCACATTCTTGTTTCAAAATGGTTTCGTATAGATGTTTAAGAAACAGAAACTTAAACTTTAGGAAACCCTATGAAATAAAAATTGAGCATATTTGCATCACGAGTTCGAAAAAACCTAAAGTGAGCACATAGTGTGCACATAAACAATGAATTATCTTTCATTTTGGGAGTTCAAAAACTCAATTGAGGGCTGAAATTTTATTGATGCTGTTTTTGATATCATTCAGTAGCTGTTGTGATCTCTTACCCATAACTTGACAAAAAAAAAAAAAAACAACGAAATTTGGCCCACCCAAGTGGGTACATAGCAACATATCTTATTGCATGTTGTGGGACGCAGTCTAATTATTTATCTTAGAAAATCAAGCAATTTTTCACATTTTTTTGGTATTTATTTCACAATATTTCTTGCCCCATTTCTGTTTATATAATTACTATTTTCATCCAATGATATCACATTGAATATAAATGTTCTGTATGTTAACTTGACTGCACATGCCTATCACTAAAATACTCGCAAGATATTAAGTTTCCGCGAAGATCATTATATTCTATCAATTTTTTTATTAATTTCAAAGTAGGCAATTTATTCCTCTATTTCATATCTATTGATATTTGACTATAGTTACCACACTAAAAGAACAAGAAGTTTCGTGAGACACCCTACATGCCGAAAAATATTTTTTGTCGTGTTCCAACCAAGTTCCAACCCTTTTTGGACCATGCTTACCACCTATCAACGAGGATTCCTATCAATATGCTATATATAAGGTAACTCCTCAGTCCTCACATAATCCAGCAAAAAAAATTGACTCATTGTTTTTTGTAAACACCTCATATGTAGTCTAGATTCACTGGATTAGAAGGAAACATCTGATTTAAAAAAAATTAATATTGATAACTAACTTTCACTGATCGATATCTTTTCCCTGCCTTTTACGTCGATTCAGAAACGAAACACTTCGAAATTTCAACATTAGAAATCTGATTATTCGAGCATGGCATATTACAAAAATAACAAAAACTTAACCTTGTAACCTGAGCTCAATCATTTTTCCAATGATTCTCTTCAACTTCCCTATCACATCATTGGTGAACACACCTGTTTGAAAAGTTACATAATACTGTTTCATTGAGGGGCGCTGCTGATATTATGTATTGGCTTTAAATTTATTAGGTGTGTGTTGAACAACACAAGACGAAGTAGACGTAATATTTCTGTCGTTGGTTTTTGTAATGATGCGCAATATTATACCCTTCGCTTGCTTTTTATTCATCTTCATTAGTGTGAGTATAAATTCTTTATTGAATGCCTCAACATTTTTCATGATACTTGATCATAAGAATTTACACGATTTCAGGACATTTTCACGATGCGAATACAAGATTATTTTGAAGCTAATCAAATTGTTCCAGAAATTATTCCTGTATCTCCCAAGAAACGTTGCAAAGTATTGATTAATCCTATGGAAAACTATTGTTTCATAATTTATTAAAATCATGAAAATTAAAAAAACAAAAAAAAAACAAAGGGTCTGATAAGCGTTCATTTATTCATTTTAGGTGACTTACCCAAATGGTACTATTCAAACTGGCGTAATGTATCCTCGTAAGTTTTTGATTAAAGAGCCGCAAGTTACATGGGATTGTAATCCTGGTGCTCTGTACGCTGTAATTATGACATGTAAGTGTCCCTACATACTTTACAGTACCTTTGTCTGCGTATGTTTTGGAATGAAATTTATCACTTTATCGAAGGTGTGGACGAAATCTATGAAGGGAAACCATACACAGATGAGATACATTGGTGGTTGGTGGTGAATATCCGGAGTTGTAATATCAATAAAGGGGAGACTGTATTCAATTACGCGATGATTAATAGGCAACCAATGGACGGTAACGTTATTTAATATTTAATTATAATGTAATATAATATAAAAATAAGTTTGAGGTAGATATCAAGGCACCTATTTATTTATTATGTTTTGCAGGAGCTCATCGAGTGGTCATTTTCGTGTATAAACAGCCAATTTATTACAATTATGAAATTATAAGCGAAAGATCTAACGACACCAAAATGTATGTAATGTAAATATAAATTAAAATATTTCCACAAAGATATTTACAATGCTTTCAAGATAATTGTTTATTTCATTTTCGCAGATCAATTCGTAGATCAATAACAATACGAGCCTTAGCAGATAAACTAATATGGGGCGATCCTGTTGCTGGTAATGCACTCCGAATGGCCAACTAAACAAAACCCCTAATGAGCGCATAGTAGCAAAACAATTTTAAGTTACTTCGTTGAAGCAAAAATGAGTTGATCTTAGTTCTTTCAAATCATCTCATCGTTTTAATGAGATTTTTTTATTAAGAAAAAAATTAATATGTACATCCATTCGGATCATTTAATCATGGTATTTCATATCTCATTATAACCTGAGAGGTTCTACTACAGTATTACTCTACTGCTATGTGTGTAGACGAATAAATGAGTAGTTGTTTAATCTGACAAATAAATTTAATTTATCTTAATTTTCATCACTGAAATCAATAAACTAACAATATGATCGCTTGTATTATATTATTTCTCGGAATCCTACTAAACTCAGATATTTTTGTAAGTACCTATCAAGCTCGATAGAAAATTGCCTAAATTTTAATGATGAATTTGATTAACATTTCACTTAAATTTTTCAACAGCGAGCTGAAGATGATGACGATTTACCACCCATGCCTAAATTTAATTATACCATATCAGAATTGATGGAATTGAATGATTATACTCCGCATATAGTTCGAGAGAATTTTCAAGTGTTTTGCAATGCAAGTTGATTTTGATAATATACATCTTATGGCGTTGTTAAACTTGAGTGTTCTAATTCTGCAATCATACTTTATAACTAGATGAAATGAAAAAGTTTGGTATAGATAAACAATGCAATAGGGAAATGATTACGAAATAAATACCTAAGCGTAGGTACCTACTACCTACCTACCTTTTTCATAAAGATGAGGAAGTAATTTTATGCGAAAAATTTTATTAATGCAAATATAGATACTCTAAAATGTAATTTATCTGATATTACCTACGTTTATTATGTAAAATCCCAATAGGTAATTAGGTAATATATACATATTTTCAACTTCATTCAACCAATAATAATTTTTCATTAGATAGTTTATCCTCCGGAAAATTTCAGTATAAAGCATGCAAATATGTATAGAGCCCCGCAGCTTGTAGAAAAACCTTTTATAAAATGGATAAATTGTGATGCAGAAAAACAATATACGCTCATTTTCTCAAGTAGGTAGAAAGCTATTAATTTTTTTTTTTTGAAGTCGTTAGTTATGGAAATGTATAGTTGCTCCACAAAAAAATTATATCCATAATTCGCATTTATCGTAGATGTAGACAATGTAAACGATAGTCATTCATGGATATGTCAAATACATTGGTGGCTGGTAATCAATATTCCCAACTGCAATGTGGAAGAAGGACAAGAGATATTTGATTATATAGGACCGAGAAGATGGCCAGAATTTGGTAAAAATGAAACTACGGACATACCAATTGTGCTGAGTAAATTCACAATAATATTTTAACTAATAAAGTATATTATGTAGGATTATAGGTATAGTACAATGTGCTAAGAAGTGTTAAGTAGGTACATCTGAAAACTAGAATTGGAAAAGAAAATGAAATATTTTCACATTGAAAAAAGAAATCAAAAATAAAAATGGTAAACTGAGTAGCTACAGAAAATTTAATTGTGTAAATTTTCTTACAGGGATTTTTCGACAAATATTACTTATTTATGAGCAGCCGAAGGAAATCGCTGTAGAATTACCCAACAGAAGTGAAGTCAATGAAACGTACGTAGATATTAATTTATGATTTTCTACTATAACGTACCTAATTAATAAATTACCTCAAGTCCAGCTGTGAATTTTTACAGAGCTCGTCGTACTAATTTTACGTTGCAAGAATTTGCTGATTATAACAATTTCAGTACTCCTGTCGCTGGAAATTTTTTTCGATTAGGCATACCGTTAGGTTTTTGAAAAACAATTAACGAGCTAGAAATCTGCTTATGCTTTTTTGAAGGTTTGCTATGGAAATTGAATGGGTGCCTAGGGCCTACCTATTTTTAATATACCTATACCTATATTTTTTTCTAATAAATGAATCGGTATAAGGAAACTTATATGTGCATATTAACATCAGACATATTCTTATTATTATTCACTGACATAAGCGAATAAAAGTTTGAATAAACATTTATATGAAGCATTATTCCTCTTTGTTATTTCTTAATTTCTCAATCAATTCAATAATATTTTTTCTGGTCCTCATTATTCAATTCTGCTGACACAGGAGTCTTTGAAGATACTTTTTTTATAAGAATTGTTTCATTCATGCTCGATATCATCTAGATTTTCTGGTTATGACTTATGAGAATTTCCGCCAGTAACTTTTATGAATAAGGTATCATTGTGGCAGTGGCGCATTTAAGAGGAAAAGACCAGTCGACAAATGGGTACCTATATTTTATGGTGTCACCTTTGTAAATTGAAAAAATAAAAATCAAACAAATCAAAACAAATGATAATTGAAAAACTGAGTAGACTAAAATTTTGATCAGGTCAGGCTGTCAAAGTAAGACTAAAAATTAATAAATTTTTAACTTTAACGTTGTTGTTGAAGGAATAATTATGATCATCAAATCAATACATATTGCATATTTTAGATTCAGATAACTGTTCTTTTGCAGATTTTCATATGTTCTTCAAGAATTCAAGATTATCAATAAACTATATTTGCTGCATAAAAATAAAATTAGAAAACTAATGATTTTTTCTATGCATGAATAACGTTGTACATTCGTACATCTCGGGTTTATGATTTATTAATAAGCAACCATTCATCATTAATGAGAATGAGCAAAATTAAAACATTTTAAACATACTTAATATAAGCCTAATATCTAATAATGAATATTAAAAATTTTACTTCTACCTACTTCTTCAGTGTTGTTCTTCCTTAGTTCTTCCATTATGCTTATTAGGCTACTAATGCGTGCCAAGCGAGGAAAAAGGTAAGTTCAAAATCCTTCAATTTCAGGTTGGGTATTAGTTGAGCAATAAAAATAATAGAAAGCGCATTTCTTTAATTAATTTTATTCTTATTTTTATTATAAATTGAGAATGATATAATATTGTTCTTGATTTTTTTGAGAATAGTACTTTATTTTTAAAATTTTATTGACGTATTTAAATAAAACAAAATCTCATTGCTCATAAAAGATGAAAATTAAATGTTATACGTAAATTGGCAAGTTGCAAATTTCTTTATTTAAGCAAACTTGTAAAATTTACAACAAATTAATTTTGTATACAAATACACAAATAAATTTATATCACAAATTCAAATTTGAATAACCATGAACGGAAAATAATTCAAATCTCATATAAGAAACCGGTAAGTGGAACAGTATTGCATATCTCTTTACAGATTTCGCTATAATTATTTTCTGTGCATAATTGTACACGATATAGGCTAATTTTAGCGTATGATTTCAGATCTAGCACCATAGACGCCGTTATGAATGCAATAAAACATTACCTATCGACAGCTAGATTGATATTGGAGAGCGATCATTACGACTCTTCAACATGCAAACAAATAACTTGCTCGTTCCCAAATCTAGAACAATCATTAACCTGCACTGTATGCCGCAATCTTTTGAACGACCCGTATTCTCCAACAGAAACATCTTGTCAGCATCATGTATGTAAGGTTTGCGTCGGAGGCCGTAAAAAATTACGCCCCAGTTGTAGTTGGTGTAAAGATTATTCAAAGTACGTGAAGAATAGTCAGTTGCAACGTTTGTTGGTTTGTTATAAAGGGCTGTGCGAGTATGTAAGGTGTACCAATTTACTTACACAGTTGACTGATAATGAGAGTTGTAAACATATTCAAAGTATAGTGCAAAAGGGTATCGATTTACCTTACGGTAAGGATGTGAAACATTTACCAGAATCCAAACCTAATCCTGAAACAAATAAGGTACCAAATTGTATCGATGTTAGTCAGTCGAATGAACACAATAAACAACCCTCAAATATAACGTTCGACGCAAACCTATCGTCTGTAAATAATGAAGTGAGTGATT
Organism: Phenacoccus solenopsis; assembly: GCA_009761765.1. Lineage (NCBI taxonomy): Eukaryota > Metazoa > Arthropoda > Insecta > Hemiptera > Pseudococcidae > Phenacoccus > Phenacoccus solenopsis. Next base: position 29,869,551 of record CM019752.1, read on the forward strand.
CCAGTTTCCTAGAAGTAGCCCGAGCTAAAGGAGAAGCTCATTTGACTGATTCTGTACCAAAAATAGACTCGCCAGCGTTATCACCAGTGTCCGTTAAAAAAGACCAGCTTGCTATCAAGTTCAAAGGTATTACACATGATGTTCCCCACTCCGATACGGGCCGTGGCAATTCTAGTTGTAGTGACTCTGTTACCGAAAGTTTAGACAGTAAACCATTATATTCAGTATCATTTGTCGATAATCAGCATAAATTGATATTGAAACGTAGGACATCAGTTTCTCGTCGTGAAACGAGACGAGATCGCGGGTATGTTAGTGATCCACCAAATGCGATCGAATCATTCGCTGAATCGCATTCGTTGAGCACACCAGAGTACTCGTCTCAAGTAAGCATTATTAGATTATCAAGGAATTGCCGACGATAGATTTGGTAAAACTGTTTGTCTCTTTTTCAGGATGCATCAACTAATGAAAGTCGATTTCGTCGAAACAAACCCAAACCGATCGTGAACTCTGATAGGCCTAATTGTAGATGCGGTAATGCAACTCCTAAACCCGGCAAGCTTACGTGTTGCGGCCAAAGATGTGCGTGCTATATGCAAAGTAAAGCTTGTACTGGGTGTAGATGCCGTGGCTGTCGTAATCCGCACATGTTTGACGGCGTCAAGGTAATGTTGCATAGGCTTATATTATAAACATCAGATGCCAATATTCTCCTATCATTTCATAGTTTGGTCTTTCTAGTCCAAATGTCCGCATCAAGATGTATTCATCAGGCCTAAGCGATATTGTGTTTTATTTTTCATTTTTTTTTTCTCAAAACTTCCTTACGTTTTAATTTTCTTCAGTTTTTCGATTTTAATTTTAATGTTTCATGTAAAAGAAACAATTGTTCATGAATTGAAAGATGAAATGTGATTACACTTTTTTTTGTTTTGTTTGATATATTACTTCTGTCGTTTTGTTTAGTCGATTTTACTTTGTTTTTATTTGATATGAGAAAATAAATATGTGTTCGTTATTCTCACCAGTAGAAAAATCTTATTTTGCGCCAAGTTTACTCATTATTACTCGTATATTTGAATGGATGTTATACCTAAATTCCTACTGCTTGGTATATTCTGCTTACTTTTTCTCACATTGGTGAATGCGAAGCCTATAATTTGCTTACCTTAGAAATCGACAACTTATATGTAATGATAGTATTGAAAGTACAAAAAACTAATCCAGCTATTCTTGAAGTACTCAATATTGATATTCGAACTAACAAAAGGGGCAGTAACTTCATAGAAAACTAAATTAACAAAAGTATGATTGTTTCACAAAGTATCCCAGTAGATATACTTGTGATTTTTATCCGAAGCGTGCTTTCACTTACGACTATGGCGTTGTCGTATAATTTTTTATCAAATTTCTACTTTGTTGCAGGTCTTAGGTCGATTCATGAAAGACGATCCTCCAGATTCGGATTTAATGATGAGTAATAACTCGTCTACTTTTCAAGAACTGAGTACTAATTTTTTAAATCAACAAATAAGTTATATCCTACCGGCAGATTTGTCTGGCGGAACGGTTCTAAATATAAGCTAGCGTTCAGCGAAACGTACTCGTCGAAAACAAAGGAGGAAACGGAAACAACGTGTACGAGTACTTCGAGCATACACGAGACGCATTTCATAGGCGTTATGTGGTTTTTAAAGACGACTGATGACGCGAAATATGCACCTTCTGCGTAGCGACTTATTAAATCTGCAGGCGCAGTGTAGAATTTATGTTAATTTTTTGAAGCGGTTGTGATATATGTACATTCTCATCACTAAAAGGAGACTGTTATTTTTAATTGTGTGAATTTATGTAAATATTAATAAAGGTTTCAACGTTTAGTTTATACTATTTAAAGTATGCAGAAGGGATTGTTTTTATTCGTTGTTGTAATTAGTGGTTATTAGTTTTTATGTTTTCAATTTTGGGTAGAATCAGTGTTACATGATTGTGAAATATTGTGAATAAAAAAATTGTTTTTGTTTCTTGACAGTTTCAGATTAGAGATAAAAGCGATAATTGAGAATCGAAAGTTTTCGTGGAAAAAGTAATGATATAAAGTTGAAAAGGGAACTGCGAAAATGTTATCATTTTAGACAGTGGCGTAACCAGACTGATGGTCAAGGGGGGAAGGGGTCCAGCAAAATTTTCAAATATAAAAATCTGTTAGGTAGGCTCAAAATTTTATTCACCATTTTTTTATGAAAATTAAATTAAATTGCGAATTAAAAAAATGATAACTAAGCAAGTAAAAAAATAAAAAAAATCATCTAAAGTTGAAAATCAAGGCGTCGTGCTACATGCGTCATGCGTTCATCTGATGCGGTAATGTACGAGTTGGTGGCGTAAAATTAATATTTGCGTACTCGCATTTTTTAAGTTTGCGATTTTATTACTATTGATTATTTGCACATTACATTTTCGTTGTTCCTTATTTGTATTAGGCAAAAATACCATTTTTGAAATCATCAAGGAGGGGCCCAGACCCCCTGCCCCCTCCCCCTTAAATACGTCACTGATTTTAGATAATATTTAGCGTGGAAATTTAGAATCATGAAAAAATTAAAAAAAAAAAAAAAGTAAAATGATGTGTAATAAAAATCTTTTGAATTATTTGAAAATGATTTTAAGAAATTGAGTTCGAAAATTGTAAATTGACAAAAAAAACTGAAACTTCAAAGAAAAATCATTAATGTCATTTAAAAAAAATGACACTCGTATTGAATTAATAATTCTCATAGACAACTTGAATCCACAAACATCAAGCTAAATACCTATTACATAGCGCAAAACAAATTTCAGGGTTCGTTATTTTTATTAATAATCAATTTCACGAACGATACTTGAGTTTTTTTGGCTTGATTTGGCGAGGTGGTACGTGTGTGGATGATTCAAAAAATATCATGAATGAAAACTTCTTCAAAAAATGAATTTTCGTTCTTTATCTTTTAAATTTGTTTGGAGAGCTGATATTCCAATATATTAATAGTGTCCTGAATTTACTTTGTTTCAGAATATTGAAATATTCAACATATTATCGTACTGCGATAAAAATGAAGCTTTCACTGTACTGTGTGCTATCAACTTCTCTTGAATTTTGTGTGGCAAAACAACATAAATTACATAGGTTTTACATGGTAATTAATAATATTTTCATCATAAAAAATAACAGTACTTTTTGGAACATATTTTTGAAAACTTCATCGATATGCATTTATCAAGAATTATAAAAAAACTAAAATCATCGCGCGCTGGTTAAAAAAAAAATTAATTTTCAAATTTAAAGAACGAAGTAGCCACAACTTTTTTAGCCGAACAGGAACTAAGCAACCACTTATACATAATGTGACGTTAACGGCGAAAGCGTAATTAGAAATTAAATTGAAAATCACCATTACGAAATGAAACTCAGATTGTAAATAAATATTTTTTTAAAGCGAGGGTGAAATTTAATTTAAATAATGAATCTTTTCCCGCATGTTTTGATCGGAAACTGAAAATTTATACTTACAAAAAAATGAAAGCTCTCCCATTCATTCATTCATCTTGACTATAGACCTAGAGAAAACTATAACCACAGAAATAAATTTCTCGTGTTCAAAAATCCCATTTTAAACACTTGGCGCTATAAAATCTGACAAATAATTTTTTGGTCGAAAAGCAGAGAATCTTCGTTGTTGATTTTTCGAAATTTTGATGACTTAGAAAAAGTCGACGTAAGATTCGATTTCAACTAATTTTATGTTTTTCTTGTAATTTCCTCAAAATTGACATTGAAAAAATTCGCAACTATTCTATGAAAGAAGGAAGAGCACAAAAATATATTTCTGTATTCAACTTCCTACAAAGATGCATGTTCGCTGAAATAGATCTAATTTAACGAATGAAAAACTAGTATCACATTTGATCAACATTCTAGCCAATTACAGAATTATATATTCAATCACAACTTTTGGCTCCGGTTAAAAACAGTCAAATTTGCAATTAACTTGTATACATGTAAAACACCAATTATGCAAATAATATATTTTCCATCTCGTACACGTTAAATGAAACACATTTAAAAATAATATTTATAGAAATTAACATCCATACGGTTGAAAATAAACGTATAAAAACTACAATACGAATAAAGCATACGGGATTAGGAATAGATAGCCATTAAAAAGCCCACACAGAGTATTTCCACGACAAAATAACAGTAGGCTAAATATAAATTTGCAACATTGGTACACGAATAAACAGAGAATTAAAATCAAAAAGCGCATTGGTGACTTTTCTATCATTATAAAAAATCTTCCAAACTATGGGAGGAAAAAATTGCGAGGAATGTTACCAAGAGCATAAATTACATGTTTTGAAAATAAATATAGGTATAACTGTTTCATGTTCATTATAAACGCATGTAAAAAAAAAATCATTCTATCCAATACAATAACACTTCCAACAGTTACAAACGTCAAACAAATTCCCACTTCTATCATTGTTTTTCGTCGAAATTTGAGATCGAATTATTATATTTAATTGCAGCGCTATTAAATTACAAAAAAATAAATAAATAAACAATGAAAAATACATAAGTAGTATAGTTATATTCTTTCTGACGCAATCTAGCTCAGTCTCAGATTTTTTTCATTTTTTAATGTCAATAATTTATTGATGTATGTGAATGTGATCGTGTATTCTAAAAGATACTCAATGAACAAAATTATTCGAGAATATTCTCAACATTGTCTACTCGTTCTTATAAAAGAAGCCACACGGTATAAAATTTTTTTTTTAAATTTGTGTTGGTAGTGTGATGAAATAACAAGTAATAAATGAGTTCTCTTTTGGAAAGAGAATCAACTTATAATGCAACCAAACGTATTTTTTCGCTTATGAAGTTAGCGAAACGCAGTGTCGCGTATTTTGAAACCGTTCAGTGTCATATTTTGCATGAGGACGTAATTATTCCCAAACGTTATCGTGGTGTGATCATGAAATTATTCAAAAATACATCCGTTAAAGTGAAACTGGTTGGCGAAGAATTCAACAACTGATCGAAACAATTTTTACATACACCATTATCAATTGATTTACCCACACTTAATCTAACCCAAACAAATTATTATAAATTGTTTAAATTTCTCGAACAAGGTAAAAATGAACTTAATAATCTTGAAAATAGTTTATTATATGCACAGTGTGTTTATGGGAATTATTTGGAATTATTTTATCAAACCTATGTAATAGAGCACTTGTCTAGTAGAATGTTTCAAACTTTTGAAACAATATTGAAAGAAAATTTTGGTATCTCTGATACTCATGGGCGTAAATTACGTTGACTCGGTAAATTATGGAATGTATATGCCAAAATTTACCGAGTCAACTTTCGATTACTTTAAGTCAATTTTATTCTCATAGACGGCAAGTAGATAGTCTTTTCAAAAACTATCCTCATTTGGCTGATGAATGGAAAATTTATACACAAAATAATGATAATAATAATAATAACTTTACTCGTACTTACTCAGTAACAAATTCATTTCTTCCTGAGCTGCAGAGAGGTGGCTTATCAGATATGTAAACTGGTTAACAGGATAACTGGTTCTATTTGGTCATTTTTATTTATTAATTCATCTATTTATTTATTTATTCATTATTTTATTTTTATTTTTTTGTATGTAGGAAATTAATTGAAAATTGATACAAACATTTGACAATTTTATGACATGACTTCACAAAAAATTTTGAGAAAAGTTTCCATTTTAATTTGAAAACGGATGAATTTTCACGATGGAAATTTGAGGTATTGTTAAAGTTTAAAAAAATTTCAATTTTGATTAAAAAATGAAAAAGCCGAGAATGCGTCAGAAAGAAAATCTGAGACTATGTAAGAAGCTAAGGAAAAAAAAGTTTAAATAAAATTTGGAGAATTTTTAAGAATTTAGAGAAAATTAAGAAAATTGATAAAATTTTAATACAAAAAATTGAAAATTTCATGAATTGACTTCACGAAAAAATTATCGATATTTCCTTTAAAAACAGATGAATTTTCGTGACGGTTGAGGAATTTAAAAGCTTTTTGAAATCATGAAATTTTGAATAATAAAGAAATCCGAGACTGAGCAAGACTACGCCAGAAATAAAAATAACTATACTACTTACATATATCGCTAATTTATTATAATAAAATAAATGTTTAAAACACACGAATGACTAAGAGTAGGTATCGTAGATCGCACACATTGAGAAACCAACAATTACATCAGTAGATGGCAGTACCGTGCAATAAATACATACGAATCGCAATTTTTTAACAAATTATTCTCTCTTCAACATGAACATTTTATGCAACTTTAGTCTGTCATGGCATAATATATGTTATGTATAAACGAATGACTGGTTTCCAAATTTAATTAATGAGGTATAAACTTTCAATTTTCACAATGAGGAAAAAACATTTAAACATTTTTCTCCACTTAGCACTGCAGAGCTTCACATAAAACGAAAGAAATGCGAATATCCAAAGCCAAAAAGAGCAGAAAATCAAATATCAATGGCACAATTAAAGATCGTTTGAAAACAAGCTGTCGCATTTAATCAAAATTTTCGTAACAAGTGTTGAAAATTTATTTCCATATTATATTTCCACCAACTAACTATCGAAATAATATATTTCTCAAATGAATTACTTGTCATACACACCCTTGAGGCATTCTATCGTGATTATGAATGACAGCGGTCCTCAAGGGTGGATACGTCGTTCAATAAGACAGCTAAAGTATCTCAACAGGGTATCATGTTTACCATCATAAAACGACATTATAAAATGAAACTTTTTATACGAATGCAAAATTTGTTAAAAAATCGATCGAGCAATGCGTTACATATTAAACAAGAAAAAAACACTTAATAAAAGCGCCAAATAAAATTATGACTCATCTGTAAATATATACTCCCAAAGATATTTTTTTAACATAAATAAAAAAACTTTACGAAATAAAAATACAACCGTTTTCCAAGCGCAACCTGGGTTGAAAAAAAAAATGTAAGACAATTACAAACATAAAAATATAAGGTATATTTCGTGTCGCCAAGAACACAAAGCGTTACCCTATTACACATAAAAATCGCAATATAATTTCAACGTAAATCTCTCAAATGACAAAGATTTAGCGTCGCATTAAAAAAAAATCATAAAAAACTAAAACTGAGTCAACAAATTGTTTTATACATTAATAACATAAATTTCGAAAATAAATCGCCAAAACAAATACTCGTGAGTAAGAAAAAATTCCCATTTCGTTCGATACAAAAATACGAAGAGGGAAAGGAGAATAAAATTTAAAACATATTTCACAGAAAAATCTTATCATAAAACAGACTGTTCGTAAGATAAAATTACAAATTAAAATTGCATTGCTGAAATGCACCTTATAACGAAAAATTTTCATCGACGAGATCACAAACGTGATTTCATTCGACCGGTCAACGCATAATTATCGTAAATGAAAAAAACGTCAACAAAGCTACTAAACCATTAATGACTCAGCATCGCATTTCAAGGCTACACGTAATATGAAATTTTTATTTAAAAAAAAAAATGGCGGCACATTGCTAAAAGAAATATTCGAAGTAAAATAAAAAATAATATAACGTGTACAAAATTTAACCAAATAATGAAATCGAGAGAAGAAGAAAAAAAAATGCAAAGCAAAGCAAATTTACAGATCACAGACAAAAACAGTTACGTTAATTTTAAAAAAATGGCGTCTTTTTGCCAGAATTACGGCTTTTATCGACGATAATTTTTTTACGAGAAATGCCAGAAACTGAAGGAAGACTAGCTGTTACTGTTTTCTCTGAAGGTTGGAAAGTTTTGGTCGACGGTATGGTTTTCGATGATGTTTGACTGACTGGCATCGCTGTTGCCGTAGACGTTAAATTAAAAAATAAATTTCTCAGTAAATTTCTAATCGGAACAAAAATCATTTTTAAAGAGATCTCATTAATACAAACACGTTAGTATTACCATCCGGATTGGCTTACCTTGAAGGGGATGGTTTTGAATTAACAGCTTCGTTAATAATTTCGGATTTCGGATTAATAGTTACAACATCTTCGAGCTTAATTCCGTCTTCAGAATTTTCACTAGTCTACAAAGAAGGTATAGTAAATTGAAAATCTCGCCAACGACGCTTAGTGAATAATTTCAACATACCACCACCTTTACACAGGCAGCGTGGAGTCCGATCTTACCTGCTTCAACGATCGTACTCTTTGCACAAGCGAGGCGGTCAATTCTTCTAACGAGCTGAGCGAAAGATTAGCCTCGCTTCGTTGTTCAACGGACGTCGAACCACCTTCGTTACCAGCCAAACGGTAGCTGTGCGTTGATAACGCATCGGTCTACGAACAAAATCATTTAATGATCTTTTTTTCTTGAACACTAATTACGCATTTTTAACGATCAACTCCACGCTGATTGGAATGATTTTTTTTTTTGTAATTCTCGCTTTTACCTTATAACTTAATATCGATCCGTGCAACGCTCTCGTCGATGATGTTGCTATATCTGAACGATCGGAGGCGGTTTCACTACCATTATTACAGGCATTTTGAGCAGTTACCGCGTCCGAGAGTACTTCCAATCTGTATAAGAAAACGATACGCGTTAATACGCGAACTTGAATTGTCGCTTTGTTGTAGTACAGCCATATTAGATGTTTAGAGGTGAGTAAGTAGTTTGTTTGGAAAGAAATTTTCAAATAATAAAATATTCAGATGGAACAGTGTAATATATATATTAGAGCGGAGTGAAAAGAAATGTCTTTCGATTTGCATGAAATTTCAATCTTTCTTACATTGAATTACATCAATTTCAACTACATACTAACTTCGGAAAAAATATTTTCAAAATTATTATTATGCAATGATTGATGATATTCTCATCATATAAAGATACATTCCATAGTTATACCATGTTATAAGTAAGCTAGTTCAAAAGCATTCCTAATTTATTATTGTAAATCAATTGCTCAATGAGTACTCGCAGAATCATCCATTCCAGGGCTTTATTATCTTCAAACGATCATTTGGGGGAAACTTTGGCATTTTTGAGAAATTCACGTTTTTGGACTATTTTGATTCATCAAAAAACGATTATTGGGGAAAATGCCTGGCATTCTATAGATGCAATTCGAGATATTCAATCCAACTATGCCATCTTCATTAGAATCTGAGACCACATTTATATTTCTACAATCGTGTTGAAAGTTGGTTCTCTTGAGAAAATTGACCTTTTTTTCATAAGGTTTTCTTTAAAAAAAAATTTCTTGGTAGTTTCGAATGTATCCTGCATACATTACTGGAGGTAGGTGCTTCCTAGATAGCTTTAATATTGAGAAAAAAAATGAAATAAAAAAAAAACTTTATGAAAATAATATCTGTAAAATTTTTATACCTCGAACTAAACGACATAAAATTGTGACATTCATATCCATCACATGCGCATAATTTCAAAAAAATTTTTAGGAAGGCCCTTAATGATGCAATTTCGAAAGTTATTCAGAGATTTTTCACGTTTTTTTTTTTTTTTTTTTTTTTTTTGTATTCATCTCCATATATCTCCCTCTGTATCCTTCCTAAATCCATCATTTTTCACCAATAAAAATACATCGTAAGCATAATTTATGTTGGTATTAATGCCACAGTTCAACCAACTTTTCAAATTTTATTTTTTTTTTTAAATCGAAAATTTTAATTTTTTTTCACAATATCCAAACTATCTAGGGAGCATATATCTCCCACAATGTATGCAGGATATATTTACAATTACCAAGAAATTTCTTAAGAGGCCCCTTAATAATGCAATTTTGAAAATTATTCACAAAAAATTGAAAAATGTACCGTTTTATCGCGATATTTTCTGGTATTTATCTTCATACACCTTCCGTTCAATCGTCTCTACATTCAGAATTTTTTTTTGTCAATAAAACTACATTGAATGCTTCACATTTTGACACAAACTCCACATTCTTACCATTCATAGTTGAAGAGGTATTTTTCAAATTCGATAATTTTTTCGATTAAAATTTTTTATCAACTTCGCATATCTCAGTCCCTTCAAATATTTGGATAGGCAGGCTATCATACATGTTTGTAATTTGAGTTGCTGTTTTAGTGATTAGGGGGTTGCATCCTAAATAGAACACCCTGTATACACGATTTTTTTCGAAAGTAACTCAATTAAAGGGCTCTCAACTCTTCCAAATCATCACTTTGGACTGGAAATCTGGTCAGGATTATTTCAATTTGAAGTAAACAACATACAAAAATTTCACGAAGATTGAAGGACTTTTTTTCGCTCCACCCTAATGTATCTTTAGACACTTGGCAAATCGATTAGGCAAACCATCATACATGAATTTACTATAAATTGCCCTACATGTGATAAGAAAGTTGTACTGATGTGTCACACCCAATAATATAAAGCTCACCTTGTAATTACTTCTCATCAAGTTCGCCACCTTTTGAAACCAATATGACCGTACTACTGATCAGTACCAAAGCTTAATGCTTACTTGTGCGCTAATATACTTCCGGCCAAAGCGACCGTACTAGCAGACTCGCGATCTTGTTCACGTCCCAAATGCTCCAAATGCGTTCCACTGCCCAACGACAACGAAGCTTCGCCTATCGACGGATTACCTTCTTTATGACTGACTACGTCCGCTTCGGTCGATGTGCCTTGGCTGCCGTTCACTTTAGTCAGCATACTTTGATTTATATACTCCGGCTCGTCGAAATCCAGTCGAACACCGCTCGACGACGCCGTTACGCCACAACCACTCGATCGGCATAACGATACTGGTACGACGCCGTATACGTAAAACAATAGTATAGGTACGCCAATGGCTACCGCTAATGTCGCCAATATAGGAGCAGCCAAAATCTGTCGCAAAGAAAAAGCAATTTAGTTAGCGTTTTACGTTTCCCTTTTTGTTTCAGTCATATAGGAGAATGTATTTGACACTAGTCATAATACAGTGGAAAAGAAAGCCTGTGAAAAGAAAAATTCCACTTGTCCAACTAAAAACGCTATTTTATCCATCCCTATGTACGTAAGAATACCCGAGGTGAGGTAGACTGAAAAGTTTATCGAGAGTTCGTTTCGTACAACCTGTCAAACGTCTTAGACGACGAAGTTTACTTTCACCCATTTCTCGTATTCAACGGTGACATGCGACCACTCAACAATGACGCCTTAATTGTCGCAAAGTTTACCGAACAGAATGAAATTTTTATCGTCGGTCTCCATTTTACATTATATGAATGGGTTTAGTTTGACAAAATCATTACGTTTGGAGTGAACGCGAAAAAATCGCCACACCTGAGACTGGATTATCGACCCTCGCGCTCGCCATACAACTAACGTTATTTTTTCTCTCGTACAAATGATAACAGACAGACGAAATTGAAACATCGTCTTTTAATTTGCACTCGTCTGCGCTACTCGACGACCATTCCGATCAATTTTCACCGTTATCGTTTCGCTCGTCATACCCTCTCACGGATACCCGCGTCACCGTCATTAGCCCATTTCAAATATCGTAATCTCGCAACCCTTTTCACCGTAGAAGTGTAGAATACAGATTGCTCGTTATACGCTTCGGGCATCGGGCCATTGAAACGTTCATATTTCGCATTCCACGAGCAATTACACGTTCATGACTAACGCATTAAAGAGTCAGCCACTTGTTTATACATTATTGTTGTTTTCCAACCATCCGCGCAGCGATTTCACCATTACACGGCCGCATCAGAAACCTCGGCACCGGTACAGGTCGTCGCCGATTCATATACCGTGGTCGTATTTAAATTCGTCTCGATACACCCCACCATGTCTCGTTAATTGCTCTTCCTTTTTCCTCGTATTCTCAACTTCGAACGCATTCGAACGTAACACGTACACGTCCTGCGGTCGTTCACACGCCTACGGCTGATACCGAATCTCAGGCCAGAAGATCGACGCGACAATTTTCCTCTCTCGAAATTAGCGCGAGTCGCCGCTCCACATAGCTCTCGTTGGCGGCACCTTATTTTACCACCTTATTGCGTATGATGAGGCGTTTAAATTATTTACGACTTCCGACGTGCTCTCACCCTTTAGCTTTTTTCATTCGCCACCGACTTCGGCCCCAAAAACCTTTCCCAAGAGGTTGCGATAGCATAGCCCTCCCGCGAGTACGCCTGTACGCGTCGCCAACACCAATTATCGATTAGACGCAACGAAAAAACGCAAACTCGTATGCGCCTCGAATGCTACGTCAAGCTAGCCGCGTCAGTGTTACCCACGCTTCAGATGATTCTGCGAATCGTCGTCGCGGTTATTTCCATTAGCTCCATTTGAGCATTCGATACAGCTCGTAAAATTCTCCTCTCAATTCGACGTGAGTACTTTATTCGGACGAAACAAGGCGTTTCCGAATCCAATATTACGGAAGTTAGTCGTTTCCCGACCGCAGTTATTATGGGATCGAAATAGAATGGAATTGAAATTATCTCAGTTCTTTCCGACAGTCGAAATGATCATTTTATTGTACCGATTTTTTTACTAAATAAGAGCATACAGTTTTTTATGACCAGTATTTTCTTACAATGCGAAATTACCATATATTTGAAGGTATTAATATCATTTTTCAATCGTGCGAATACACTTATCAGACGAAATAACGGTCTTATTAAAAAAATTAATTGAAATGAATAATACGTCGAGTTCAAATATGAAATGAAAATCTGAAGACTGTACTTTATCAAAAACACGTAGAATGTAATAAGTGACGTTTTTTATTGAAAACGCAACTAGAAAAAAAATTTTCGCATCAAAAATATTCATATTTTTTTTTTATTTCTCAAAAGCAGAAATATCTCTACGGCAGAGGCTACCTTTATTTATAAAGAATCCGGGTATTTATTTTTTTTTCAACAGTAAACATTTTCAATGGTATGAACAAAAGTCATTCATAAAGTCATAACTCCATAACTCAAGATATTCTAGTGAAATGTTTTTTTTTTTTTTTTTTTTTTTTTTGTAAGAAAGAAAAGATATTATTTTTATAAGAGAAGGTCTCCTCAGTCGCACATTACCCATATGTCTTTTTAGTTTGCTTTTTGGTAAGAGTAAAAACACGTTAATATCATGAGCTTCCATAACTCACAACGAATTAAAACGCTTCTTCTTCAAGTAAAAGTAAAAATATCTCTGTAGTAAGAGCTTCAATCATTCATAAAGAATTCCAGATAATTTCAGAATTTTTTTCTTTTGTTAGATGAAGTGTCTATGGGACAAGAACTCACCTAGCTTATTGAGAATGACAGTGATTTTTTTTTGTAAGTACAGAAATACTTCTATAGCATGAGCTACGGCATTCTCAAGGTGAACTACCAATTAGTGATCTTCATTTTTTTTTTTTTTTTTTTTTTTGTAAAATGAAAAGATTTTTATGAAAGAAGTTTTTCTCAGCCGTACAATTACCGTATGATTTATTTATTTGTTGGTTATTGTTGTTCTTTTGGTGAGAGTAAATGAGCTTCCATAACTCACAACGAATTAGAGTGATTGTTTTCAAGTAAAAGTAAAAATATCTTCGCCGTAAGAGTCACAATTATTTGCAGAGTTCCAGAAATTTCAGATTTTTTTTTTGTAAGATGAAGATTAGTGTCTACATATGTGACAAGAACTCAGGAAGCTTGAAGAAAATGGCAGTGATTTTTTTTTTTTTAATAAAAATTTCTGTGAAAAAAAGAAGTCTATTTTTTTTGGAAGATGTAAAAATAATTATGTGATAGAACTATTCCTACCTATATAAATTCCAAAAATAAGTGAATTTCAGTTTAATTTTTTTTTTTATGGTAGCTTAAAAATATCTCTATGACATGAGCTCCCATCACTTATAAAGAATCCTAGTGATTTCACTTTTTTTTTTTGTAAAAAGTAAATACAGTTCAGTGATAGCAGGGTTGGGCAGGATTTAACCGAAAAATTTCCCGCAACTTATAAAAGAATCACAGATTTTTCTTGTGAGAATAAAATTATTTTAATGACAGAAACCCACTTAGTTCCACAAAAATCCCAGTGTTTCTTTAGTAAATGTAGAAATATGTCTGCACAGCCGATTTTAGCTTGGGGGGGGGAGATTTGGTTATCTAATGCCCCAAGAACTTTTTCTTAAGGTAATTTTTAAATAAAAAATGTTTTTATTGGTACATATCAACTTTTAATTAATTTAAAACAATTTACTATTTTTCCCACTTGACTTTATAGAACTGAAATTCCCAACTTCTCAAGTAGCGATCCTAACCATTATATTTCTGTATCAAAGTTCCCATCACTCAGGCCTAATTTTAGTGATTTGGATGATTCACAAATGTGCTTATTGTTGATCCATAAATAAATGAATAAAATTAACGTGTTACAAAAACTCATCTCTTCTTTTTACTCAACTGAGAAGCCACTAAGCTTTTTCTTTATCACCCCACCCCCTCAAATAAAAGAAAAAAAAGGAAAAGTAATTAAATAAAAGAACCATCAAATCGGATTTTCATTTCGTCTGAAAATGTTTGAAAAAAGTAAGAAACGAAATCTCGAAGGAATTAAAAAACTCGACACATTTGATAGATCGGTCGAAGCCTGAATAAGCACCATCTCCATCTTCAATAATCGGATTACACGAAATCCGCGATAAATCCAAAGAATGAAGGTTTTGGTACGAAATAAATTTCATTAATTGACGTTACCCCATCCATTCTCCATCTTCTGTTATCATCGGATATCGAAATTCAAAACACCAACGAGCGAATCTTGAAGAGCGTATAGGTAGACGTTTCATTATCATAAGACGACCAACCCATCGCCATCAATGACAGCCATAAATTTCGGCGTACTCGTGCATCGCGTCTTCACCCTCAAAGCACACTCGGTTTCCACTCGCAGGCAACACTGACGGCGACGCTTCCGCGAGCTAGAAAGATGCGATACAGCAGCGCCGAGATGCTAACGACAATGCACAGTCGTTAACCTGACGATACGCCGGTCGACCTTCCGTCGTCGCGTCGTCTCCGCCGTATATATTTCGTAAAATTTCGCGCGCGTGCATCGCATTCCATTGCTTGTTTCGCGTCTAAATTCGTTTTCTCGCTGTGCCTACTGTTATGTCCGACGACACGGACAGCGATCTCGATCGTACCACTGGCACGCCCGATCCATCCGACGTGCTCGTCTCGCAACGCATTCCAGTCATCGACGAAAAGCTAGCCGCTACATTGATCTCCAAGTATCATCGATCCAAAGGCCTACTCGAAGACAACGAGCTAGTCGAACTGAGCGATTTCGTGTTGGAAGAGGATTTCGAGGTGGCCGATACGGCGCTCAGTGATATATACGCGCTCAAATTAACGTATCGGTTGCCTCGCGAGAATTCCGATAGAAATGTCGAACTCATCGTCAAGCAATTGCCGCAGGATCCTTTTGCCAGGCTGTTCGTCAAAGAGGCGCAGTTCGATTTACGAGAAATCAAATTTTATACCAAGGTATACTCGGGCCCACTTCGCCAACATTCACTTAAAATGTCCCCACTATTTTCTATACTAATACTAGTAGATTAAATCTTAATTAAAATTTAACCGCCTAAGCCCCGACTAATACCCTCATCGTTGCTTACACCGGTAGCGACGAATTAACGCTAAATCGCCCATTTACAAATCCACCGTTACCTACGATTCGGAAAACACGCGTTATACCGTAAACCACCCGCAATTTTTAATCATCTGAGTATTCGAAAACCAAAAATGGAAACTAATTCCAAATCGTTTGTTTTCTCGTTAAGACCGGGATTTTTTTTGTCTTCGTATATTTTTAATTAACGTAGGTTTACAATTTATGCTATTCGAATGCTCGATGGATTTCGCATTTCACCTCGTTTCGCGTCAACCGTTCGCAAAATGACGTAATTCCATCTCGACGAATTTTTCCACTCGAACGGATCACGCCGATACATAAAACGGAATTTATAAGAATCGAATAAAAATTCATTCTTGCGAACGTAAAACGCCCCTTCGACAAATTAAATTAGTCTCGCGAAGTTTTCCAATTCCACCAGGCCCTTGAGCCCCTCCTCTGCCTCGAGCGACCGCAAACTGATATATTTTCGTATCGCTACGCTCAGCTTATACGTATTCAAACAAATGAAAAAATTTCCACTTCACCAACACTCATCGGGGACTTCTGCGGGCTAAATATTATATCGTTCGTGTTCCGCTCTTACGCTATTTCGATGGTATAATTCCATCGTCGACTCGATACAACCGAGCTGTCCTCTTTATCAGCGTCAAAGCTTGATCGAAAAAAAATTCTATTCGGCCGAAGCGTATTTAAAATATTCGAATTTAAACTGATTCGCGACAAATTCCATTCAATCGTTTATACGAGACCTTAGAAGTATTGGAGAATCATTGAATTGATTTTGTTCACTCGTACATTCCGACCATCGATTGGTAACGCATCACGCATTTGAATAATCCGCGTAATAAAACCAAAATAATCCCAAACGTTTTCGAATTAAAGTGCTCTTTTCGCAGTATCGTGAAAAAAAATCTAAATCGTTTTACAAGGCCTTTGAAATTTGCCCAGAATAAAGCCATTCCGAAAGCTAGACGTCGATAATACAGATACACCTACCGTGGAGGGTGCCTCTTTTAACGTCCGACCGACGCTGACGTCGGCACGATTCGATTACGAAAAAACACTTTCTGGTCGACTTTTTTTTTCCTCAGCCATCGTCGACTCTTAAATAAACAACGAAATATGTTTCGCTACCATTTCCTCGCTGTTACGAAAGGCATAGGCATGGCTAGGTTTATATAATCGATTTGTCGAAATCAAACTCTTTTCTGAACTGCCAAGTTATTTTCTTCGACCAACGAATTAAGTGGAAATTTAACCAGAACAAAGAAATCTTAATTTCATGTCCGCCAATCACTTATTATTATTCTACAAGGGTTATCCTCGCTGGCTTCACCATCGAGAATACTAAACGTAGTCGGACATTATGAACAGACAGTGATTTCACATATTTCGCATACTTCGACTTACGAAAATTGGAATTTATGATTTCAGTATCTCGTATCACGCTGAAGAAGAACACACGATGTTCGTGCTTGTTGCATGTACACATACAGTCTAATCTCAGAATTGAAGGGCACATAAATTTACACGAACCTAGGGACAATCTGCCTCCTTTGCCTCTCCATCTTCCTTACCCTCGACAGCTTTTTCCATAATGAAGGGAATTTTCCATTTTTAGAATAATTCTTATATTAAATAAAATGCCGATTTTTCAAAAAAGATACGTTACTGCCCCCCTCCCCAAACCTCCACCATTTTCTTTTTTGACTTACTTTCTAGGTAGACTTTTTTTTTGGTGTGTGAAAATGAATAATATTAGAGATTACTAACTTGAAATTCATAAAAGCTGAAAACTGAACCACCTTAATGGAGCTCATATGGCCTAATTTAGAAATTGAAGGAGCTGCGTTGGAATCACATTTGAGTAATTATCCACTTTTTACAAAATTTTTCGATTTTTTTTTTCATTAACTTTCTATACACAACTACGGGGTTGGAGGCACGATGTTTTTAGATGAGCTGTATTACGTCTGAAGAAGAGAGAAATTGGAATGTAATTTTTATTACTAATGTAGCTTCTCAAGTTTTCACATTATGTCTTTTCAAATTTTACTAATTAGGAAGTCTTTTCAGCTGAAATAATATGTGGTTATGTGGCCTATTCTAAAGATTGAAGGAGTTATGTTAGAAGAAACAACGGAAATTTTTTTAGAAAAAAAAAAAATATATATATATACATCGAGGAAAACTCATAATTTCACCACCTTCATTATGTCAAGTTCCTTTAATTTTATGATTAGACCATATATACACATGATATTTCTCAAGGCCATTTAGATGAAGAGAAAAAATAATAAAATTTAAAGTAATAAAATTTTGATTAATTAAAGGACGATATAATGTTCAACCTGTATTAATGTAATTATTTAATATTATATTTAAAATTATTAATATTAGAGAAGGTAAAAGAAGTCATAATCTAAAATTATTTGTTCTTAGCGAATACAATCATTATTTACCAGTTTTCTGGTCGAAGTTTGGACAGGCTATACATCATTAGAGACATTATTTCGACATCATGACTGAAAAATTTTCTTTTCATGAATGACTCGTTTTGTATATAGAATATACTACCTTTTGAAAACTCGTATTTCACAAACACCGTTCGTTGACGTTCTTCAAAGGCGTGTCGTTACAGATCAGCCGAGCGTAACGACCGAAATCGAACGTGAACCCTACAACTGTAATAGCTCGCTTTTTCTCGCTTCGTGATTCGGTCATTTCAACATTTTCAGCCTAAGTACGACCGTACGGTTTTTAAAAATCGTGACGTGCGGCGCGTTATAGTCTATCCGCTGTACCTAATAGATGTTATAAAAAGGATGAACCGTGTCCGCTTTATAGTGTAATCGTACGACCGACAAAATTACAGTTATCACGTCGAAACTCGGCTACATGTAATTCCGCGTTTATAACGCCGCACTAACGCTCTCCTTTTGCTCCGCAGATTGTACCAGATATGATGGAATTCTTGCAGCAACATTTACCAGACCAATCACCCGAAAAGCAACTGCCTATACCGAAGTGCTATTATCCGACCGGCGACGACGACCTAGATGGCTCGATGGAAACCATCCTCATCCTGGAAGATTTGAAATCGCACGACTACCACAGTCCAGACTTTTCAAAAGGTCTGACTTTGGCACAAGCCACTCTGGCATTAGAGGCGATCGCCAAAATGCACGCTCTCTCGTTGGCCATGAAAATGTCCACAAAACGCTCCCTCAACGAACTCTACCCATTCCTATTTCAAACCGACAAGGCCACAGATTCATACCAAATGCTTTTAGATCGCGGTCTGCCTCAACTGGCCGCGTTTCTGGACAAAAAATCCAACATGTCCGACATCATGAAAAGCATCCAGAACATCGGTCAAGAAATGAAAAACGTCATATCCGCCTTACTCTCACCCAAAGGACCGATAGCGCTGCTCACGCACACCGACTTCTGGTGCAACAACTTACTGTTTCGCGGCGACAACAAACACTGCATTATTTTAGACTGGCAAATGGTCACCTACAGTCGACCCACCAACGACGTCGCTCTACTTATACTCAGCTCTCTATCGGGCGACTTACGCCGACAAAACACCGACACACTGCTCGACAAGTATTGGCGAGCTTTCACCTCATTCAGTACCAAACTCAACGTAGACGTCGAAGGCACCCTCGGATATAGCAGAGCCGATCTACAAGAGGATTATCGTAAATCGCAACTTTTGGCTATTCTTTTATGCATAGGTTCGGTGGATGTGGCGCTGGGTAATGCCGACGCCGAGCAACGTTTGATGGATGTACTGAGGGACTTATACGCCGACCAAATATTCTCGCAGCAAACCATCGGTCAATGTTTAGCTTCTTAGATCGTTATCCGAATATAATCGAACGTTTCGTCGTTACTTCGTTCGCTGTTTTTCGATCCGCCATCACATTCTGACTACATTTTCATTATTATTCGGGTCGACGCCAGCTCGCCTGTTCGTTTTGCGTTAGTGATTGATAGATAAAGTATTTCGCTCGTTGAACGAGATTTCGTATAATTATTACTATTATTATATTACTATTGTCATCGTTCGTTACGATTATTATTATTACTGAAATATGATAATTTTTTCCCCCTTATTTTTTCCACCCTTAAAAAATGCATATCGTCAGTGAAACGTGTAAAAACGAATAGTTCAAATATATTTATTGTTTAAATCACTTGAAGAGTATTTATTTCTGTCGAGTTTTTTGACAGGTTAAAAAATCACTCCTAATTTATGACGAACTAAAGAAAAAAAATTAATATAAGTTCTCCGAAGTTGACATCTGTTTTGAATAAAGTTCATTTATTTTTCAAATAAATTTAACTTCTAATAAATATTTTCAAGAACATAAATATTTAAATTCTCAATTTTTGTAAATTTTATTAACCAAGCTAAAAATCAAACAAAAACCAAAAATAAAAATTGAAAAAAAAAAATAAGATTCAATTTTACAAAAAATCGAACTCAGCTTTAAAAAAATCATTATGGAAAATTAGAAACCGATTTTTTGCGCGAGTTCTGAAAATAAAATATGACGTGCAAATGGAATAAAATTTTCTAGTTTTTTAGCTAAAATTTCTCTAACATTTTTGAAAATTAAGTTGTTCACCCCTTCCCTCTCATTTAAGTAAGTGAGGATACGCAGTTATAAATTGCAAAAACAGGGATTTTCCGGTATTCTTTAAACTTAGGTATTTGAGAATGCTGAAAGGCTCAATTTTTGAAAGTTGGAGCCATACTAACCTGAATTTTCAGAGATGATTATGAAAGGAAAGAAGTAGGAAACTATGACTTTTCAGCAACATGAAATATTACCCAAAAATTTTTTTACCTAAAATTATTTTCATCAAACTGATTATGAAATAGCATTTGTTTTCAAATGTTTGTAATCTATTATAAAATATCAGCCATATCAAAGACAGTAAAAAGAAATTATTCATAGCATAAAAAAACAAATTTCAAATTAGAGCTAGCTAACTTTTAGATATACTATGCCCTAAAAGGCAGGTATTAATCTGAAAAAGTTATGAACTTACAATAGCTTTTGAGAACATAAACATCGGAGGAAAGAGGAACAAACCCATTAAAAGAGCTTGATTTTCAGTTGTTTTTTTTTTTCGATCAATAGCGAAAGTGAAGAGTGAATAATAACTTCCAAATGATCTTGTAAGCCTCATAGATATTTTAGCCAACAAATTCATCTTAATCTTTGCCAAAATGGTTCAAAATTTTTCGGATTGTTTCACTTCTTCTGACGTCTAGGGATTACACTTCGTAATGCAAAGCTCATTTTATTTGAAATGCGAGAAGTCTAAAACATTTTTTCAGCTTTATTGAAAAAATCCTACTCCATATCTTGCGTAAAATGAACAGTAAATGGATAATTCAAGGGGAGAATGTGTAAAATGGCTTCGATTTTAGCTTTCCGAAATCCAAGAAATATATAACACCTGATTTTATCTTTCAGGAGTTCTCAACAAGTGAAATACCTATGGGCCGAATTTCGATTTTTTTTTAAATGAAGAGAATGATCGCATTGGTTGCTAAATGACCTCAGAAGGATATCATAAAAATTTCAATCCTCCAACTAAATTTCTAGACACTTTGAAAATGAAATAAAAGTTTTAAAAATGTTGAAAATTACAAAAAAAAAAGAATACTTGGAAATTACCATTTTTCGCTTATGCGTGTCTCTATTCAAGAGTCATACTCCTACAAAAGCCAGAGGTACAGAAGAATTAAGTTATATTTGGGAGAGGAGGTGAGATTGTCTGGAAGAGGAAAAACTGGGCTACTGCAGCTACATCAACTTGAAAGAGGTCAATGAGAAAGATTGGTAGTGAAAGTGCACTGCGAATATTGCTAAATTTTGAGCATTCTATGCGCATTTATGTTGATTTTCTATTATCTAAAGACAACATATTTTGTCGTGCAAAGATTGAAAAAAAATTTAGTTGCTATTTTTTCCAATTTAGAAGGACCGAACAGTTTCAATATTTTTTTCAAAAAACAATAATTTTGGTTATTTTTAATAAACGACAAATGCATGATTTACTGGTCATGCACACAGTATTGGCTTGATTTACACTATTTCGGACTCGAGAGGAATTATATGCTAAATTTTTACCACATAAAGCTTTCACAAAGTTTCTTGAAATTTGAAGTAATGGAAGTAGAAACGTTTTTCTTGGTTTATACGCAAGATAAATATAATTCGACTATTTATAAGGAAGTTATCAGAAGTGAAATGTTGACTCCTTAAGAATCAAATTTTATTTAAAGTTTTTTTTTTCCATGAATTATTTATTTAATCAAAAAGATCTTACGTACGATTTATTAAATATTGAAGGATTGTTTATTTCAAATTTCAAAGAAAACATTCATTAATTTACGAGATTCAAGTGTAATAAAAATTTGACAGGAACGCGTATGCATAATAACATCCTTAACCATAACAAATATTCGTCTCCATAATTATTCATTCATCAACCCTAAGAATAAAATTTGATGAAATATAGGTTTCTTCAAGAAAATTTAAAATATTTTTTGATACCCTAAAACTGAAAAATAAACATACATTTCTTGGAAAGAAATTAATAAATTATATTTTCAAAAAATTAATTTTTTTTAATAAAATGCTTGATTTAAAGGGATTACTTCGATAAAATAAAATATAGAATTTTACAATATTTCTATTTTTTTTATATATTTATTATATAAATATTAATTTTAAAGAAGAATTAAAATTAATTTTTTTTTTAATAATTTATTTTTCTGTTAATTAGCCTCTAAAATTAGAATACATAACAATAAGAAAAATAAATTTTAATTACAGAAATAATTTTTAAAGTAAAATTTATCATTTTTAATTATCTTAGTTTTGTTAATTAAGGATATATAATAAAACATAGTTAAACTAAAACAGTTTAAAATAAAAATTTGTTGAATATTTTTAAAATTTCAAAATTTTTATACTTTTTATCCACAATGGCCAAGGTTAAAAATGAGTGTGAGGGCTAAAATGTTTACGCACCTTCCTTCGAATTTTCGAAAAATAAAAACGAAAATAGAGCCACGTAAATATCCACCAAATGGCCAAATTTACAACTTCCATTTCATCTGGCAAACGTTGTCAGTCATTCATTCCTCAAGCCTTCTAACGAGCGCTGTTTCGTTAACACATGCCGAACAAATACCATACCGACGTAAACGACCAACATACACAAATCCGAAAATAGTATCTAAAACACTCCACAATATCTCTTTCGAAAAACGCAATTTCAATCGTGGAAAGCTCGGAAAAGCCTTATAAATCAGCCATCAAAACCGCCATGCGGCCATACTTGACTTCAAAGCACCATCCTAAACTCATTCACTAGCCATACAAGTGAAGCTCGTACAGTGATTCTCAACCACGCATAAAATATCTCGCAGTTGGCGCACCAACGAAAAAAAAAAGTTCACACGAAATAGTCCCGAGATAATATACCACACCGATGACCAACAATAACACGCCCCCTAACAATAAACTCTCGACATCGGTTCGACGTTAATAACGTCATTTAACTATCCTACGGAACGTGAACTCGTTAATCTACATATACGGGTCAACAAACAATTAAACGAAAAAAAAATATCCGACCGTCGACGAGCGCGATATTTACGCCGACTCCGCTATGGAGACATGAAATGAGCCAACGGTAAGTTCAAGGCTCGACATTCGACGTTTGCGAACATCCCAACGGCACCAGAAGGACGTGATGGCGTTCCACGTACTATTGGAAAAAGCTCGCTAATGTTTCTTCAAAAAGCCTCATTCAATTAACGATTAAACCACGACGGATTTCACCAGTAATTAATATAATGGAAACGAAATTCACCATCTACGTTAAGCTTTTTCGTCATTCAAGAAGCACGCGATTCGTCTCCGCTTTTACGTCTATTAGGATGCGGTTCCTTTCAAAGGAATATTATAAGTAGGCGAACCCCTGTAACGTGACAATGACTGCTCCAGCAGATTAAATTACACCGATCGAACCACTCGTCGATATTAATTTACTCGAATAGACAAACGCCACGTATTTAATCGCAGCGACTTATTGCCCCTAGCATGAAAGTTACTAATACGCTCGTTCCGAGTTATACGATCCGTACTACTCCGTCCAATATTTAATTACCCGACCATCATTAATCGCTACGAATTTTTTCCAATTACACGCGTTCGTTGTTCGAATGAAGCCGTCAATACAATGTCTTCTTAGCTGGCGACCTCGCTTACGCCCCAACAAACACGCCGGCGAATTTTAATCGAAAGTAAACCGCCATGAATGTAAACACACGTTGTTATCGAGCAACCTCCTACGTCTATTTCTTGCGAAATAATAAATCCAATTCTTAGTTACAATGGCTACCATCGACATCGTTCCGCTTATAACGATGACACGCGTACAATAAAATGATAATATGTACACTGGCCGACCCATACTTAATAAAATCGCCGAATACCGTTAACGCGATTTCGTAACCTAGGTAATCGTCGGGAAAAACCTCGATTTACCGAGCTCCAATCAACAAGTGTATACATGTTACGTTTCAATTCCACCTACTAATTGCGCGACTTGTTTTCTCGCTTACATTATCAAAATACACACGCGAAATTAACATTTTCCCTTTCCTCTCCCCCTCATCGCCCTCCTCAACTCTAGCATTCTATTTACATTAATAAAATGAACTTTGTAAATTAGCCGCGATTAGAATATAAATGCTCATTGCTCGTCGTGACGTCTGTTCGGAGACCGAATTATAAATTAATTACTCCCGAAGATAGTGGCGAATTGGGGTTTCGCGGTGAACGTTGAAAAACGAATTTACGAAATGTAACATTTTTCATATTTCCCATCAGGTACTACCTTCGTTAACTCCGTGGGAAATGTTTAATTACGAAACTTCAACGTCGGTAATTTATTAAAAGTAAACAGGCGGCGGTAAGTTGAAAAAAGAAGTTCTCGGAAATTAATTTTAAATTGATTTAACTTGTTATAGCGCCTTTTTTTCAACTTGAAATGAAATTCGCCTTCTCCGTATCTAATTACGATTACTGCATTTGAAACACCGTATTGCTACTCATCGTTAAAAAAAAAAAATTAAATAAGACTAGAACACGCGAGAAATTTTAAATAAATACGTATTCTGATTATAGAAGGAATGCTTTCTTAGATTTATAAAAATGATATCAATTTATTATGAAAAATTTTCAAAATTGAATTCACAATTTAAACTATTCCGCAATTTCGTTTCATAATTATAAGTATTTCCAGCGCGTGCAAAAAATCAGTGATACTTCCACAAATACAAAATATTTACTTTTTCACTCCACTGCTTTTTAGCGATAAGGCTTCTGAAACTCAATTTCAGAAACCTACAGCGTCGTATCGATTTTTAAATTCAAAAATAACACCGTTACATTACAACTATCACTCGTACCCAGCCAACAATGACATTTTCATTTTCCATTTCCAATCAAAAACTTTCCATCCAATTTCGCCACTAGCACCTGAGAATGCTACATAATACGTCGACTCTTGAAGGAACCCTCTTTTGATCATCAAACTTTTAATTACTTTATAATTAAAATCGACCGAATGGAATGCGCGAGTGCGGAAAATTCTTCGAATAGAAATTACAACTATAAAAGGATACCTATGTTTCGTTCGAAAATACGTTAGTTGCATAAGTGTAATCGAAATGGATTATAGCTTACCGCTGTAATAACTCCGGTAACAATGGCTGTATTCCGTCTACATCTTTTGGCGAATAAAAATCTCGTATACATTTTACGTCCAGTCCATATTGGAACACCTAATATGAACGAAAGATAGAAATAATATTTTCGTATTTCAATACAAAGAAAAATAATATTTTTATAGATGTTTTCAAGTCGATATTTTCATACCTATAATGATAGCAGGAACAGCGATACCGGCAATGAGAGCTATACCAACAGGAGCGCCGACTAAAATTCCTAATTGCCATAAAATTTTCTTCTTCCTAGACCACGGTTTCTTACCCCAAAAAGTGCAACCTGAAGGACTGCGCAAAAATATAATGATTAGAAATTTCGTCAATGTAAATAATGCATAATAAAAATCGTATATGATAACATATCGCATAATGCGTATTTTCCAAAATAATTAATAAATGCCACCTACATGTATCTTCAAATTAATACTTATTGTTCAAATAATAATAAGAGAGACATGAAAGCATGGAAGCTTTTCCTTCTAGCAGGAGTTTGACCAGGGTTCGTGAAAGTCCTAATTGATGTCTAAGAGAATTCAAGCATGGAGTGCAGGAGAACACAAAGTACGATTGAATTCCTATTATAATATTAAATTATAGAAATTGAAATTCTTCGTGATAATTTAATCAAATAATTATTTCAATTCCAAAATAAATATCAAACGAAGTATTCATATAAGCCATTACATGACAAGAAGAAATCCATGAATAAATTTTCAAAATTCTATTATCAAGAGTAAAACTAACACATAAAATTTAAATTACTAAAATTTTCTCTATTTTATTTCCTTGCACAGAAATTTGAAAATTTATGAAAAACAGATCTTTATTGTATTTAAACTCAAACCACACTAAAATAGTACTTTTTGACAACTACCAATAAAATTCATACCTTAATAATGTTCCTCGCTAAAACAGGCTCACGATTCAAATTGATCTAAATCCTCCTTGATACGCCTCTAGCCTTAGTTGCTGTACAATGTTTTTAAAAAAAAAGTTTGCTATTCTTTGGAGGTGAAACAAGACTAAAAATTATCTTTCGTAGAGTCGACTGTCAAGAGATAAATTCTATTCCATGCTTTTTTTTTCAATACAAAAAGAATTTCAAGTAATAAAAACACGAAAGTTTAGAAAGAAAATACTGAAAACAGAGTTAGTAATGAAAGATCAAATTTTATTTTACAGGCGCATTTTCTAAAATTGAAAAACAATGATATGAATCATTCTAAATTTCAACGTCAAAGATGAAAACAACAGAATTACAATCTTCCTACACAACGCTAGGAAAAATTCTCACCAAAAGAATTATTTGTACGAAAACAAAAGATGCGAGATCAAAAAAGTTGAAAAAAAAATGTAAAACCAATACAGAAACACTGAGCAGTAGTCAAAGGGTAATAAGGGATCATAACATCTAATGAGCTCAGTTTGTTGAATATTTAAATACTGTTGTATCCAATTATTCTTCTATGTTAACAGTCCTCAAGTAAACTTACATTAAAATAGAATATTTCAATAAAATAAAAAAAAACTAAATTTTTCATTATTAACTGATATACTTGTTCACATTCTTAAATATGTCCTAAAGTATATTCATAAATTTCTTGTGCACCAAGAAAAATTTATGCCGAATACTGAATTCCCTCCTCTCCCCCAACCATGGTTTTAGACCACCAAAATGTACCTTTTGAAAATAATTTTCAAAGCCACTCCCACTGATATATCCTGGCTAAAGCCCTGTAGAAACATCGTAACTCTTTTTAAGCTGTTTGAAGGTAGTAGATGACCAAAAAACGAAAAAAATTTTGAATAAATAAATTTATACATCAGAATTCAAACCTGAGAAAAATGTTAACGATATACATATTTCATGCTTATACTATTCAACAAAGCAAAAGAAGGAAATATTTTGATAACAATGATATAAAAAATTTGCCAATTCTGCTTTATTTCTCACATTATCAAAATCTCTCTCTTCTTCACTCAATGAGAAAATTATATTTCCAATTATTTTATGTCAGATGTTGAAATTTTTAAAATGAAAAATAATCTTATGATGTAGATGCGATCAGCATATTTATTTTTCAGTTGAAATTCATATCAATCATCTAAACCGCCAACTTTTCAAATAAAATAATCGATAAAAATTAAATAATATGTTTACGAATTATAAGAAAATATTTACGAAGAAGTAATAAGTTTTTATTAATGGCGTATTAACCTGGCAGATAAATCTAACGAGAGTTTTCGATGCAGATTTTTTTCTAGCAATAGCATTCCAAGCCAAAAACTGTAAAATTTTTTCGGATATTTATGAAATGAAAAATGTAATTTTACTCGTTCGCTTCGAAGATGTTATTTCTTTTGTATTCCCTGAAGAGTCGTTCGCCTCATGTATAAATCATAATATATGGACTATGACGTTCGGAGATAAATAACGTCTATGATTAAATTCATTGGGGAGTTGGGTCTCCATTTAATACATGAAAAATAAATTAAAAATGAAAAACAACAAAGTAATATATGGTGATAATTTTCTTCGAATTTTAAATAAAATTTCCGAAGTAATAATCTTTTAGATATTCACAATTTGTATAAACGAAATGTTCTTATTTTCCGCCAATAAATCGAAGTTTGTTCTAACTTATGAGAAAGCATCGATAATATACCAAAAAACGAGTGATAAAGGAACTTTTTACCTTTTCTTTTAAATTCATTTTTTCAAAGAGCGTTTTCAACTTTTCTTGTTACTACACTACACTACAATATAATAAGAGGAAATATGCTGCCGCAGCAAAGAAACTGACATGGGAAAAAATTTTTTAAAAAAACAACAAAAAATGGAAGGAAGTTGAATCGCAGATCGCTATATAAAAATCAAATATTGCACCCAAGGGTACGAACCCACGATAAAAATAATTACGAGACGATATCACGCCTGTTTACATAACTCTTTTAACCCTTCAATGACATTCCATTCGGACGTATTTATCATCTTTCAGACACAAAAATAATCTCGTAAACGGGATTAAACTACACGAACGGAGTACTAATTACAAAACTTTGTAACTAATTCATGTATAAATAATTTAGTTATTTTTCGGCAACGGAATATAATACCTAAGATAATGTAAATCGCCGACTACATTCATACAAAGCCAACAAAACTCCGCACCGCATACAGCGCAGGTCATGTGATTACAAGAGCCGTCATCCATTTTCACAATCAAAACCCGGCATATTGGACAACACTTGATGTCTTCTCCTGCGAAAAAAGTAAAAAAATTATCAATTTACATCGCCACAACCACGACGAAAATTAATCAAACCATCCAATTAAAATTCGAAACTCGAATAGCAGAAAAAATTCCATAGTCGCCGAGAAATTCAACGCTTATTTTCGCACCGATAATTAAATTTTTCGTCGTTTGCGATACGTAATACGATCCCAGGGTAACCATAACGAACTACTTAATTGTTATTTATGCCATTCCCCGGTGTCATCTTATCCTTGAACGACATTAAAATATTATCAACACGATGGAGCTTTTTTCCATCCCTTTCTTATACAATTTACAAACTCAACTATCGTATATGGTACAGAGTGGTTTTTCTTGGGTATTTAGGTTTATTCATATGCTTCAGAACATTATGGGGATGCGCAAAATTAAATAAAAAATATTCAACGAGACGCAGGTACTTTTAAGCCTTCTGCGAATAACCATAACGTAAGTATCTACCATCAGGCGGAGTAATTCGTAAAGGAAATAGGATTTTCTTCGGGTATCTGCGATTCCTTCGTTTTATAGCGATCTCTAAAGCGGGAGCAAACGTTCGCATTTGAATTTTAAAAATATTATTAACGCTGGTAAGCATTATCGTCGCTATGTAGTTAGGGGTAATACTGCCAATTTTCATAATTTAATTCGCGACTAGAGTCTTACGAAGCCAATTATTTCTCGCGTCTTGTTTACGCCGAGAATATTATTTCCTTCTATGCTACCTCATGAACACTTCACGTTTATCTATTAAATTTTTTCAGGTTTTTTTGAAAATTTGAATTCATGTATATATGGATGCTTACTGCTCTGAGAATCGCGACTAAACGTCGAAGAACGTAAATTCGCTGAACGTTCGGCACGAGCCGAATCACACGTTTGATTCGGATGCCATGCTGCTTTGCAGTGGTAACAGAAATACGATCCACAGCCCGGTCTTTCGCATCGTAATTTCGGACAGCTGGCGCAACCGCTCGCAATCACCGCGTACCTGAAACGTGTAAATATACGCATTAAATTTTCGAAAATCAATTATTTCAAAAAAAAAAAATAAAAAAAAAAATGAAAAATAATTACAAAAGCGGTATTTCCGGAAATTTGAACGTACTAGTCATTAAAAATGAATGAAAAAAAGTAACTGGGCAATTAGGTTAACCATAACACATAAATTCATAACAAAATCTGACGGAAAAATAATAAGAGTAAATAATTTCAAAAATAGGTAATATCTGAGGTTTTTCAAAAATTAAAAGAGGACATATTTTCATCATAATGACAACCAAGTTGTCAGTATCGTAAATTAAAAATGTTGAACAAGAAAGAGCTCTATAAAATGTACCTGAATAATAACACATACATGAATTGAAGTAGTAATAAAAATAAAATACTGACTTTTATAGACTGCGTTTCTATTTCATTATTTTAAACTCATGCTACTTTGGTTCAAAGCTACTCTACTGGGTTTACCAGTAATACATGTTCGTAAAAATTCTTTTGAAAAAAAAAATATACATATTTCTGCAAACTGCTACAGCGAATTCCTTTTTTTTTGGTTTTATTTATTCTCCTAACTTGAATAATTTCCTTTTTTTTAATTTATTCAATAAACGGAAACATCAATGAAGATGTTGACAGACGAAAGGACATAGCCAGTTAAAAATGGTGAATCACTCATTCATTCGGATGATGGAACATGGAATAAAACGATCGAAACTCATGCTGTCAAAAAATCACTTGATAAAATTTTTGTGACCACATCTGTCTCCAAATTCGCTAAATAGTTACTAAAAGTATTCATCAGAGCGTTCATTTAACGTAATCCTTTGGAACTTGGGTGTGAGATGAGAATAGAGGTGAGCCGTATTTCGTAGTTTTATGAAAAGGGTCAAGATTACTAGCATGATAATAGCCAAATCACCACAAAAAGTAGCACAGAAAAATAGAGCTTTTTTAACTTGAGTAAAAGGAATATCCCAAAAAGGGAGATGAGTTCAACAAAAACAAAAAAAAAACTTCAAAGAAATTGATTTTAGAGTACGTTGAATTTTATTTTTTATTTATAATTTTATGTCAAAAGCACCATGTATGATGTGGCCTTAATTTTGGGTCTTTAGGACCACGGAGATCAAATACATTCACTTTTCACCTCGCAGGGATTTCCAAAGTAACATAAATTTACTTTGAAATAGCACATGTGTTTTCCTTCGTGATCTCCAATAAATACCTTACACGCAGGGGACACCTCCGAGATAAAAGTCGACTGAATTTTAAGTCAAGAATTCTAAAAAGCTCAAACCAATTCCATTTTATTTATGTTATTAATTTTTTAAAATACTCAGAATTGGTCCTTTTTTTAAAAAATAAAATAATAAAATAATGAAAAAGTTTAAGCACAATAAAACTTGAGTGTCCAAAAATTAATTTCTTTAAAACCAGTTAATTTATGAAAAACTTACCTTCATTTTGAGAAATGTTCCCCGTAAGTTTGGGGGTTAAATCTTTTTATTAATTCATTAGTGGGAATACAAGAAAATTTAGGTCTAGCCTAAATTGTGAACATATATTTCTTCGGAATTTCATTTTTTAAATTTTAAAGCGTATGTTGCCCCGTTTTTACGAAGTGCCAACGACCAAATTAAATATTATTATATTGTCTTGCGTGTGACATGTGTAAAACCTATTATTTTAAACGTCTTTACCTCTCAAAAATATTTATTTGCAGCAGAAAAATTATATTTCGGTAGTATTCTAATAAGGACTCAATTATCCTCTGTTCGTTCAATTTTCCATCATTTTCTTCATTTTCTCCACTTTTATTAATTTCAGGTTTTCAAAGTTACATTATATTCATTATATGATAACAAAAATACGTAATAATAACTGAAATACATACAACAGAATTTTTTTCTGAAAATGAAATAGAGTTACTATATAATCATTTTTGATTCTTTTCTACTCTTTCTTTTAGATAATTTTTTATAATTATGAATACAAATTTATCTTTTGCATGAGCATGTATGTATCTTGATTACTATGTGTTATTATACCTCGGCGTAATATAAGTAGGTAATGTCAAAATTTCCTCCTTCACCAAGCCAACCCTTCAGCATCTGTTTTCACCCATCAATAGAAAAAAATAACAATAATAATAATAATAATAATAATAATTAATAATGAAATGGTTAAGAATATGACATGATTAAATTTTATGAATATACAATCAGAATAAGAATTTTTTCATAATAAGGGAGAACCATTTTCTAATGGGTAGGAAGGGTATACATGATAAATTATAAGTTTTTTGCATTAAATATTACAAGTATAAATGCGATACGCATATGTTAAAAATGTGCTTTGAATTTTGAAAACAAAATTGTAATCGAAAGATCAAACAAGAACGTTTTTAAAAAAATAATCAAAAATTACTCTTATTATGGTATATACCTACCAATATTCAAAAAATTTCGTAAAATAAAAGCTAAAAAAAAATCAATAAAAATTTACGTTTTCAGGGTATTTAGCAATAACATCTGAGGGAGAAGTAAGCATAAAAAATTAAAAATGTTTAACACATGCTTTTTAATTCTGAGAACTACTTTCTATCATTCAACTCCACTCACAATCCTTCCCCTATAAGCATTTTTTGTAAAATTTTTCATATTTATGCAAATTTTAATTATATTAATGATAAATTTATCATTCACAGAGAAGATATTTAATATTACATCAATTTTACAAATTATTTTCATTCACGTAAATTCATATTGTCATTAAAAATACAAATCAAATTGAACTCATCGCGAGCAAAATACCAACCCACAATCCGGCGCTGGACACCAGCGGGTATCTGGATCGACGGCTAAAATCCTCCGTAAAGTAAAATCTTCGTACTTCTCGAACAGAACTGGATCATTTAGCACCATTCGGATATCTAAAAAGATGAAAATTATTTATTTACCATCATAACACCCACCGTTAACGATAAAATTATTCTTTTCGTTTTAACTAGCATTCAACAAACACCTACGCCATTCCATTCATAAATCGTAGCATTAATACGCCATTCAATGCGAAAAAGGAATTCCTAAAAGAATCCTATCGCGTGTTTCGATCCCCATTGGCGTCGTATTCGAGCATTAATTAGCTGTAAATATTTACGCATACATGAACAAGAATTCCACGCGTATCGTCGCCATAATTCACCCAACCCATTCGATTGTTTAATATTTAAACTTATAATTTCGTGCCGAAAATAAAAACCGATTATACCAATCCACTTCAATCGTTCGATCGACAACGGATGAAGACTACGTGCTAGAGTGAATATGTACAAAAATAAACATGCATTTTTCCTTCGTAATAATTCGCTCGTCATACCCACCATTAGGATGTAAGCTTTCCGGGCACTCGGGACACATGACGTTGACCCTAGACTCAGAAATCTCGATACGTAAATACTGCTGGTAGCAATCAATGCAGGAACGATGCTCGCATGTAATCAATTTTGGAAAGAATTCTATCGGTAGATCGGCTAAACATAACGGGCATTCCCGCAGTTTACAGTCTTCGCTCTGTAATCGAAACGTAAACATCATTAATACTGTATCGAAAATTACATCCCTCTAGGGTATTAATCAACGCCCAAGTTCTATCGCCGCGAATACGCGATGAAAATTTCGTGAAAAGGACGAAAACCGGTTACTCATCGTGCGTGCTCTCCGCTGCAGTAGGTAAACAACGTGGAATATTCCGCAGAAATTTAGTAAATACGTTTATAATTTTCACTCTTAATTAGCGTGTTTATTATTTCGGGCTAGAGGTTCGTGACGATTATTCGAATTTTCCAAAATAAGCGCAGACGAGATAGAAAATAAATCAAGCTAAACTTCGTCGGAAAACACGACATATTTTACCTCTCGTACATTTCCATATTCTATCATTTCGGCCTCCTTTACAAAGCGATACGTCGAGATCTTAATCACGTACGCGTATATAAAGCTAATGACGATTTTCGCGCATTAACGCCAATCCGAGCGAGAAACAAAAATGGCGAATTCTTCGTCGATAAATTAAAATCATCGATATCTCGAGTTCCCATTGATTTTCTCGTTAAGCGAAAAATTTTCAGGTCGAATTTTTCATCTCGCGAAGTAAATTCTGAAATCCATCCCAAAGCACCTTCGTCTCTTATACGACGCTACACGATGTTTTCTCATTATAACCGTATGTTTTTAGCCACGTGTAATCAAGCCAGAAAATTCCACCAGGGTCAAAAATCTCCACTTATCCCTAAGACGTGAAAAATTCGCTGCACGCGATCACGTACTTATAACAACGAAATTAAGCCGTTCGATTTACGCGAAATTCGCCCTCGTTTCTCGGTACTTACGCGAAAAAAATCCTATTTTTGGAGAAGAAAAAAAAACGTAAGCAGTCATGCCACATCACTAGAGCTGAGTTTTTAATCAGAGCTTGTCCGGATTTGCAAATCACATTGCTAATCCCTTCATGTCTGCAGGCGACACTCAATACAAAGTCTGAAAAAACCCCTCCTACCCCCCTCCATTAGCATATGTGTGAAGGTGAATTTTGGATATAGTATACTTCTTATCCTTCTTAATCATATAAGTTCATATAAATTACATTTTTATTAATCTGAGATTCCTCAAGATCTACTCAAATTTTGATAATCCGCCATTTTTGATCCATTTTGACCCAAATTTAAGAGCTCATATTTCTGTACCAACTAACAGCCCACACACAATTTGATCTTTCTAGATTGATTT
Source organism: Phenacoccus solenopsis (assembly GCA_009761765.1). Classification (NCBI taxonomy): domain Eukaryota; kingdom Metazoa; phylum Arthropoda; class Insecta; order Hemiptera; family Pseudococcidae; genus Phenacoccus; species Phenacoccus solenopsis. Next base: position 29,904,213 of record CM019752.1, read on the forward strand.
GGTGAGGAGATATGCGATATTCAAAGAATTTCATGACTCAAAACTTCCTTAAAAAGTCATTTTTTTCCCCAACTCACCTCCAAATGCACTTAGGAAGCTGAAATTTAGATATGTTGGCGTCCGTGAGTTACTCTTAACGAAAAATTTAAGCTACTTGCCTCTTCTCCAGCCTCGAAATTTGAATGACCCGCCATTTCAAGGTGTATCGAAAAAACAAAAAAAGTAAATTTTTCGTATTTTTGAAAAGAGTCTTCACCAAATTTTGAGCGAATTTCATGAATACCCGCCAGCGCTACGCAAGGGTAAAAAAAATATATAATACCGAAAAGTTGGACATTTGCTAAATGATTACAAATGTTCTGAAACGCAAAGATTTGAAGACCACATCCCCCTCCAACCTCTTCTCAAAGCAGGTAGGCAGTAATAGCTATCGTTTTTATTCAAAACTCAGCTAAAAAGCGCCGATCGAAATTGCGGATGATTTTTCGCAATACGTTACACACGTGTAATACATCACGAGAACCCCGCGCCCATTTTATGGCCTATAAAAAAAACAAATTTGGCATAACTACCATTTAGAGCGCATTAACTCCGCAATGTTGCCAATATTACCACCGTTTATCTTGTCGCTACGTTGTCTCCTCGTTTTATATTCGCTTCGTTAATACGCCTTTGATCGATTTTAAAATGTCATTTCAAGAAGACGAACAAAGAACAAAAAGAAAATAATTCGACTAGAAATAATTCCAGAAACGCGATGACGACGTGGACCAAAACAGTCGAGAGTATCAATCAAATTTATCCTTGCGGCAGGAAAACTAGTAAATAATTAATTTTCTATCGATCAATACGTTCACACACTTTCAATATCGTCCATCGTCCAGAATGCAACGTAACAACATTCTCGCACGTCGGAAAATTTCCATCGATAGTACACATTCGCCACGTTTTGTGAAACGTGCGAATACAAGAGAATGAATAAGTGCCATCAGTTTTTTGAATTTCTTTAATTAACTGCCACTGCATTCTTTTTTCTGATTTATTCATTAAAAAAAAATCATATTCAAATAATAACTAGGGGGCTTCGCCTCCTGGCCCCAATTAAAATAATAGTAATGATAATTTTAAAAAAAACTATTCGAACTTCCTCTCAGTAGTTTTGAAGGGTATGGAGATAGGTTTCACTAATCGATATTTAATCGAGTGAATGAAAAATTATTTTTTTGTGAAAATTTAATAAATATTAAATTTTGGAAAATACAATAATATCGAGGGATTGTAGACGACAAGAATGAGTTTCTCTGAATTCAATTTTTATACGAGTGTGAAATGCTCAGTTCAGTAATGCTGTATTGCCGTGATGTCTTGAAGGACATTTTTTTGGATTAATATTATTTTTCGTATATTTAAATAATTGAGTGGGAAAATTTTAAAAATTAATTTTTGAATTTCTACCAAATTTTTGTGGAAGAATTTTTGCCTAATATAAAATAGGTATATTATCAGTTGACGAAAAAAAAAACAAAAAACTAAAAGGTCACGTATTTGAAGAAAGGTCTTGAAATAAAACGTGTGCCTGTTGCAACATTATTTTTAGTTATTTTTTGAAATCGATAATCTTCGGCGATATGAAAGTATTTTTTAATTTTTCGATATTTATCATTATTTGCTTTTACATATCGCTTATATTTTGTCCAAATTTTTCAATCCGTCTCAAAGGCTCGTTTATGAAAAAAAAAAAAAAATGAAACCTTGAATGCATAACATCTTACGCATATTTTTCACGGCATGCCAGAGTGATAAGAAAATGGGAAATGTTCCATTGGGCGAATTTTCTGTACGCATTTAACGTCCACGATAATTACGACGATGTAGCCAGCGTCCGAAATTCCCATGAGTTGGACTTATAGATTTCCACGATTATACGCGTATGCGAACCCGAAAATGTGGAATGTGCGACGATTACCTTAGGCGAAACAATAAACAATACGAGTAGTCAGAATAGATTACGTCGTAATCATATACCTCATACGAGCGAATTACGAATTACGCGATTATCTGAGATGACGGTAATCACGTCGGCGTATCGAGAAAAAATACGCCTCTCGAGGAAGAGGCAGTTGGCGCGATAATACAAATGTCGAGATTTACTGTAATAGGTTCGGATGTACGGATTGTACGTAAATACGGTGGAATATACGTGGTCTGTAACGGCGAACTGGAGGAGTTTTAAAACGATTTGAAAGTTTTAATGTGACTTAATAAAGAAGCGTTGATAAAAAGCGTATAAAATGATCTTAACCAGCGAATCTCTTATTCCGGTCACGTTCAAAACCCTATTTATAAATGCGGGCTTTTTAAATAACCCGTTTCATTTTCCTACCCGCTTGGATGAGAAGTTTTCCTCTTCGTGGGTTCCGTAAGAACGTCCTTGGAAGTGTGGGGAATTACGCGTATTAGATGAATTGGCGACTTGGAGGATGTTTCGCGACGGCCTCGGGTCGTAGAGATGGTAATGTTGGGGTTGGTTTTCGAAAAAGCTGCCGGATTATCGTTTTAAAGTACTTACGTTGGATGACAGATATACCGTAGTCGGATGAATGGAATTATGCAAATTTCACATTTACCAATTCGTAAAACGAATTTTATATTCAAATTGAACCTTTTTTCTTCGTACCGGTACGCAGTACGGGGGATGTGTTTTATCGGAATCCATTAATTTCTCGGATTAAAGATGTTTCGCTGTGTGAAATGCGGTAAGGCGAGCGTAGGGTTATCGCGTTCAGGGTTAGCCATAATATTCGCGATTTATATACACGCAGGTAACCTTGATTCAAGCCTTTGGGAAATGATATCGAGATCGTGGAAAATGTAACGGCGACAATAAAGTTTCATCGAAAAGCACATCGATTCAATGGAAATGGGTTTCTTTTATTTTAAAACCGTTGGTTTTTTGTATTATTTTCCTTTCCTCGCGATAGAATATTGCGATGGTGGGAATGGTATTGGCGAGGCTTTTATTTTAGATTTTTTTCCCCCTTTTTAACTTTTTGTAAGCCAATAAAAAATACCATTTTAGAATTGTAATTCTTAAATGACTAGTTCGTGAGAGTATTGGAGTGAAGGACGTGGCCAAGCTTACTATGTTACGAATTTCGACCTGGAAAAGTGACCGAAACTTATGGAAATTTCAACGACCACGATTTCTTCAGCACATTTTTCACGTAAAGCCATCATCATCGTGTACGATACGAAGCATTATACGAGGCAAGTAAAATCCCCAGAAACGAAACGGAAACAAAGAAAAATGTACCTTCGTTATAATTCGCTCCTTAAACGCGATATTATTATACGTTCTAAAAGGCTCGCAATGTAAATGGGCGTATACACTATACAACGAGTTTTACACAACTTATTAGCTTTTTTAGAGCGTACATCATCCAGATAAAAGACGTAAAAGTTTTTAACGATCGTGAACAAAGATGGTCGCGAGGGTATTTGAATTTCGTGCTCAACAAAACCGCTTAATGTAAGATGCTTCAAAAATATAAAAAAGACAGCAAATGCAAAAGACGAGATATATCACCACAATCGTATTGCGTTGAAAACGAGAGAACAAATTTACTAGGGTTTTATAATATTCGATTGTAACCGAATATCACTCAAATAAATGTTATATTTGCCAGATACTCGCTTATTCGGTTAATAAACGCAAATATAATTTCATTAAAAAATTCTAGGATCGCTAATAAATCAGCACATGATTCAATCATGAAAATCAACAAATTCAATGTTTATAAGCTTTGAATACAATTCAATGATGGACGCATTGTTTTTGTTTTTTAATTATGAAATAATTAAAAATGGAATAAAATTTGAATTAAAATATGATTTCACTGAACTATATTCAATTAGTTAATCGAATATTGAGGTATTTGTAAACATTGCGGTACAAATATCGAATATCAAATGTTATGTAACCCTGAAATTCATCAATCATATTTTACTCGTCCAGCGAAGTAATGAAATTCGTCGAAATTTTCTAGCACGAATCTCGTATTTGATACGTGATCAACGTCAGGAAGCGGGCTCCGATAGGTTGTAGCAGAATGAGAATATTTAATGATTTGTGATGTTCTTAACTTGTTGCTAGATGTTTCGAGAAGTAGTCACTGTTTAGCATTTAGATAGTTAGGAACTTGCATCATACGCGAACATTATTTATTTTGCTTGAACTTCTGTTCTGCTTGGTGATTTTGCACCTTGGTATTTTCCACTATGACTGCTTCTGTAGACGAATGATTTTTTTTTTGACAGTACGATAGCTGAAAATTGAGTAAATGGAAGAAATTGCTTCGAAACACCTGTTAGTTTTATAGTTATGTAATGAATGACATGATATCTAAAAATCATGAAATGAATTGACGGAGTGAAATAGTAAATATTGTATTTTCGAGTCATTCAGAGAATACCTTTTTAACTGAAGGAAAGCTCGAAGAGGAGTGAAGGTTAGGCATCGTTATGTTTCATAGTAAATAAAGTTCATTACCGTAAGAACTTTCTTTATGTATTACTAGTGCCTTTGCGTATTACTGTACATATATTATGAACCACCAGAAGGGAATAAGATATGCAGAAAGCAAGTTGGAATTTTTGGAGTAACATCTGATTAGGATTAACTGCAAATAGACATTTTTTTTCAATTTTTCTCGTGTAAATATGAAAAGAATACTTTCAGGTTTACTTTACTTTTCTCCATTTACGTACCATATACTGCTACTGAGACCAGAGGCACGGATAGATGGATGCTTAGATTTAGGAGAGGACTTCGGCAGATTTTAGATAGTTGAACAGATTGGTAATTATGATTTGATTATTGCCGAGAAGGGAGTCTGTGGAGGAGGGAAGATTGAATTTTGCGCGAAAATTTTCATTTGTTGGGCAGTCTATAAGGAGGTGATGGACAGTTGATGGAATCGAACATGCTTGACAGAGAGGTGGTGTGGAAATTCAGAGTCTAACATACGTTCATTTTTCAGGTTTCTCATATCGACTAGCCTCCTTAAACAGCTCTAAATCCACAAGCACGTGCTTCTAGCCTCAGTGGCTGTCTAATGTACAATTGTACATACACGGCACTAACAAAAAAAATAAAATAAAAAAAAAATCATCAAAAGTAATGGTTATACTTTTACATTCTAGTGAGTAGTGACCATGCGAATTCATATTCATTAAATTTGAGCTATCTGAAGCTCCTTTTACTTTCCTCAAATTTTGAATCATCGGCAATTTTTGAACTACACGTATTCGGACCCAATCTTAAAAATTATTTCATAATATCTTGCTTGAGAGTTGAGGTTTGACATGGGCTTCGGTAATAAATATTTTCCGAGTTTTTTTATATGAAATTTAAATCTATTCTTCATCGTTCAGTATGTTCATCCTCGTTGAATTCGAAAATGTGGTGAAAATAAACCCCTCTCCATTCAAAGTCTCAGGACCCAAAAAGTTCATTTCAACATTAAAAAAACTATCTAACTAAATGATACAAAAATTGAGTACGTATCCACCCACCTCTATCTCACGATACTTTCTCACGTAACTTTAATACTTACATCGAAACTTTCAGTCACATTTTTTTTTTCATGTAAATTTTTGGACATACACTGTTTTGCCATTAAGCAACGAATTATATTACAGACATGGAATATAACCAGAGTATACCATGATAACAAATTTCATAGTAGACTGAAAACTTATATTTCAATATCTAAAGTTCCTCTTCTTTTATAAGGCGAATTCCATAGCCAACCAGAGCCCAAAAATGATTCCACGTTCGTCTCATCACGTCCATGAACTCGACTTCGGCTTCATCAATCACTGATCCAAAAATTTCGTACTAATACACACAATTGCATACTCGTTTGCCTGTCAAAAGCCCATTTTTGACTGTACTTAATCTCGTTTTGAAATTTTAAATAAACACTCTCCATCAATATTTAAAAAATCAAGCGCAAGATCTTTTCGATTGAACAAAAAATTCACGAAAAAAAAAACTTAAATGAAATTTGACTGATAAGGAGTCAGTGTTTCACTTATGATAACTTCTTCATTCGGGCCGGGCATCGAAAGAGTTAACCTCCAGCGGATTTTAATGGAACCTCTGAAAAGGTGAAAATGAGTGAAATTCAACATTGATTTAAATGGAAGCAATTTCGTTTTTCCAATTTTACGAGAAAATAAGGACATTCAGAAGGAAATTCATAATAACTTTTTTTTTAGATGATAAAATTCACTTTCCAATGATATAAGCATTGTTATTATCTTCATCCTCGATAACAATAGAAATTAATTGTTTTTTGTAGTATTAATCATTTAAAGTCAACTATTCACTTATCACTTGTTCAGCAATCAGTCTGTTGGGGTTGTGTTTCAGTGAATTGCGGAATGAAGATTTTTTATTCATTATTCATATATTATCGTTGTTTGCTATATGGAGTTGGTAATGTGCCACTATGACAACTCATTTTTTCAAATTTTTATCGTTACTGGCGATGAAAACATAACAATATTTATATCATCGAATAGGAACTTTTATCCTCTAAAAATTAAGCTAAGATGAATTTCTCTTCAAAACCCAACAGTTTTCTCAGAAAATTTAAAAAACATAAACGCTTCTATTTAAACCAATGTTGAATTTTGATCAGTTTTACCTTTTCAAGTAAAAAGACACTAGCGTGCCACACCCGTGCCTGGCCCGAATGAATTATATTCATTTTAATTACATATAAATCAACTCTGATTTTTCAAATTTCAAGATATTTTGTCCAATAGTTGTCTCAAGACAAAAATATCATGATTTCGGTGCTTTGAATTTTGCCTCCTATAATTAAATACAGCGCTTGCAAAGTTTGGTTATACTAAAAAAAGAACCGACCTATGCGCAATATATCCTCAATCATTAAAATTAATTAATTTTCCTTCGTATTCCATTAAATCATTTACTGGCCATCGAGATTTGTCAATACCCGATAAATATAGCGAAAACGCTGATAATGTTACACAGACTTCAATTTCATCTCTTTACCTTTTCTAAATTACATTTCAATCGCAAAGTAATTTCGGTTATTTCAACAATATATCAGCTAGTAATCTAAAACGCTGTAAAGCATTTGCATAAAATGATTACTACCAATATCGAATTCATCGGACACCGGTACATACATACACAACCAGTATCGGTACAACTAGCGGGGCGAATATCCATAACGTATCACGGCGAAAGTTCACTTGGCTGTTATAAATTTCCATTTGGCTTCTTTTATGACTATTCGAAAAGCTATCGGCGAGATTATCATCTCGCAACCCTTATACTTACTCTGCCAACTTTACCGCTGCCCAGGAATTTATTAACGGTAGCTTTATCGGAATGACTGGAAGCATCTTTTTCATCGTTAACGATACCTTTCTCCAATTCGTTTAATTCGGCAGTAGAGGTACCTAGAAAAAAAATTTCACCATGTGTTTACTAAACATCGCGTACAATTTATGCATAGCAGTCGTACATAATAACAAACGATTGCGTTTATCTGACCGATGCAATGACCGGCGCGAAGGTCGGCGTTCAAATCATTTTATCGAAATTCACCAAAAAAAAAAATCGTAATCGTCGAACGGGCGTGAATTATCACCTTGAGTCATACTCGAACGTTATTCCACGTTGCATTATTTTAACTGGGCTCCGCGTAAATAGACACGACTAATTAACGAGTTGGCGAGAAATGCCGAAGAGAAAAAAAATTATTAATGAGCGAATGCAGATGTAATCCATTAATTATCGAACATTAACATTCAACTTGAAAGAACATTATTATTCTTCACAATACCGATGCAAATAATAATAAGAGAAACAAAAGTACTAAAAAAAATCGTCGATGAAATTCAATCAACATTTGCGGTTTTTTCAAGGTACCAACAGGTTGATTTTTCAACGCAGGTAATTCTTACGGCTTGCTGTTGGCCGTTGCGAAATCAATTCATCATTAAGATGTGGAATGGCGCGTGTAACATCGATAGCATAGTCCTAGTCATTGCATTTGTCTCCGTATAGGCGAATTATCATCTACCATAGAGCATCGAAATCGATAATAGCCTCGTCCGAGGTTTCACCACTCAAACGTTTCGTTCTTCGGTGACCCTCATGACATCGAGCTGTATGTTCGAACGATGGAAAAATTCGCCCATTTCAATTACCAATCGACCACAAATTATCGCCATAGTCGCCGAAAATTCTCATATACTACGCCTGGCGACACCGGCTAATCACATAGTCGACCAGTTCTTTCACGCTGATAATAATAAAACAATCGCTAATCATCGCCATGACTAATTAGCCGCTTACGAAACACGCCCAAACCTACACGCCAGATAACGAATCGCATTTAGGTTGCTCGAATATGTGAACTCGTCGCCGTACGGTTCGGTGGAAAGATACTGACAGTTGGTTAAAAAATCAAACCACCGCTTCGACGAGTAATTTACATTTTCACTAATCTATCCCTTAAAGCTTATTTCGAGCTCGCTACGACGAGAAGATTATTTTTTGTCGTTCGCAAAAACCCACCCACTCGACTTACCTTTTTTAGAGCACCGACGACGCGAAAAAAAAACCGCATCGGGGCGTCAAGACCTATTTCGAAACTCTCCTAGACCAGGGTACGCTCGACGATACCCTCACGGTGGTACATCGAGAAGTACGCCAGTGACGTCAAACGCAACTACGTCATTCGATCAATTAGGAATTAATTGTACTTATACGAAAGGACGCGCTGCATTCGGTCTCCTGTATACCCGGTTCGTCGTACAATACCGCTCATTACGTATGTCTTTTCGATACGTATTTTACATTCCTATACACGATATTCGAAATTATTTCGCTAGCGGGCGCCAAACGCCAACTCGTGTCTCATTCAAAGGAATAAAATCGAAATATACGATAAAACTCGAATATGTAAAATCCACCACCACTCCGTCAGGTATATACAATATATACAACTCCAATTAATCGTTGCTCAATCACAAGCTGTATAAATGCTTTACAATAAAATCTATCCTTGGGCGATAATTTTCAATGATTATATTTAATTAATAACGTAAAGTTGGAAGCAAACTAAGGTTTTTAGCTTCGTGTAACGAAACGTGACGATTTTTCGCTAACCGCAAGAGGTTTTCACTGGCAGCGTAGCCAGAGTGCATTCGTAGTCTTAAAATTTACAATTTTTTCTAAATATTTATTTGATCTAATCGTCAAAATTTGAGAGCTCAATAATTTTTTTAGTAGAAATTTTGAATATAAAAAATACGAAAATTTTCTTTTGCCTTCCACGCATCATATTTGAACTGATGGTAAATAAAAAGGTTCTCTAATATAACTTGTAAAATAATGTACGACTTTTAATGATACGAAATAAAATGAGAACTCCAACTTCAGCTTCAGTAATACCCACGGACTTTCGCCCACGAGCTCCACTCTCAAGACATATTTCATTTCATGAATAGAAAAGAAATCGAGTCGATGATAAACTTTTTTTCGGTCAGTCGTTAATTTTAGCTCTCTACCTCGAGATGGGGGAGTTAGCGAAATGGACCTTATATAGCAACATGAGTGAAAAAATAGGATTTCTTCGTTTTACAAAAAAAAAAAATTATAATATTTTTTGATTGATTAGCAGTAATGATCATGTAAATTCTTTGAATGATGAAAGCTTCATGACCCCAAATGCTTCATATGAATTCAGATGATTACATGAGGACAAAAATAATATTTGGTACGTCCCAAATACATACTACCTCCTAATAGGCGATTTTTGAGTGTATGAAAAGAACTTCAAGCTTCAAATTCAGGTGAGAGTGAACGAAAGGGGAAAATTTTTCGGATGTGATTTCATTTAATAAAGTAAGACTAAAATACCAACATATAAAAATTTCAGGCTTAATTTTTTGGAGTTAGAATCGGCTCAAAAATGTCTCGAATCATCCATATTTCTTTATCAAATGTCACCAACTCTCTACTTACCCAAAAAATAAACATTTAAAAAAGAATTAATGATGATAACGTGATAAGTATGGAACTCATATCAACAGATGTTCACCACATAAAGCATCATACTCTCATTAGTGAATTTTCCTATTTATAATTTTTACAAAATTGTCAATTATATCTTCAAATTTTATATTCTTTACAGTATTTCTTTCGCAATAAAAAGAATTTTAATTTTACTCCAATTTATTTTTGCAAAAATTAATTTGAAAACTGTTTTTTTTTTTTTTAATATTGTGTGTACAGTTTCGAGTTTCTTCTTTCGGACTGAATTAAAATTAAATTTCAATTCAAAATTTGCCGCTCATTAAAACTTGCCGCATGGAGAATCTTCACCCGATCCTCCCCCCCCCCCCTTAGCTACGCAACTGCTCTAATATTTTTTAATTTCAACTTCCCATGCGCGTTTCAGAGATACTGTGTGGGAGTAGAAAAGTAAAACGGTTAACAGCATACCAGAGATTAGTCTTTTTTTCTCAGTGAAGATTTGTTTCGTCTCGTAAATTAAAATTGAGATGAAAATTTCAAATTAAAAATTTTATAAATTTACTATTCTTTTCCTTTCGAATTAAAACTACGCTGTTCGTTCCATTTCGCTTATCCCTCAAATCCTCTTTCTCAAGTTAAGTTCACGATTTATTACCATTTTCGTCGGAATAGCATCAAGTCGCTGAGGTTTGTTATTTCGGCAATGATAAACGAACGTTATATAAATAAAATTCTGGACTTTTAAACAGGCGTAATAAAATTTTGCAGAGGTCAACTTTTTTAGAAATTTTCTGTATGCAAAAATTATTATCTTATAAATGAATACCTATTAGGGAGTTTATTTTTTTTTTCAAGTTCTATATTTTCTTCTTTGAACCCCAAGTACCGCGAAAATAAAAAAAATAAACAAAAAAAAATTAAGATTTATGAACTTTTATATTATTGTTTTGGTAATCGAATCATTTTTGAAAAAAGTTCAGTCAATATTTATTCCAAGTAGACAGTTTTTAAGAAAAACGAAAAATAAAAATAAAAACTCCTTCCATAATCTTATCAATTTATGGTCATAGGCATCACAAGAATGTAACAACCAAGTTTTCTGTTTACATTTGATATAACTGTAATACCCAACTTTGGTCAAGGATATCTCGAAAAGTATTTCCCAGATTAAATTCATTCGCAATTTTATTCATTTTAGATTGCCAGTATATCAATATATCATTAAATAAATGATAACGCTTTCGAATTATGAAATGAAGAAAAAGATTAATACTGCTAAGCTTAGAGCGCGTATCGAGACAGTCAAAAACAATTGATTTGGAATTCGGCAAATTACCGATATCATTTTGATCTTTAAAAATTAAAAAAAAAAAAAAAAAAAAAAAGGAAGAAAATTAAACATTTATGAATCCGTCTTTCATCGAACTCGACAAAAATCTTGTATAAAATATTCAATGTCTTCTTTATAATATCGATTCTTGCGTGAAATTTTAATTATAATAATGCTTAAAGATCTGTTAAAGTGATGACTTCAAATTGTAAAGAATTTTTAATTATTTGAAAAATCTTTTTTTTCTATTTTTTTTCATTTTGAAGCCTCTAAAAATTGAGTTAGGCGGTGATATTTGAACGAAGACTTTTTGAGGTCATTTAAAGACTAATGTGACTCTGCTTCCATTCACTTTTTGAAGAAGGTGAAAAAAAAACAAATTCAGTTCATCCTAGTGTCTAATACTGTGTACCAGAGAGTCTAACAAATTTTTGGGATAAAAATTTACTACTTTCTTCATCACTCGTTCCGTATTTTTCATTCACACGAGCAAAAAAAAAATTACAATACTTGAAGAAAATTTTTCATTTAGTTAACTCCATTTTTTATTTAATAAAAAACATACAGTAGCGAAATACAACAAATATAGAAAAGGGTAAAAATAAAAAATTCATCACTTTTCCATCACTTTCATCGTCTGTTAGATATCCTGGACTCTTTCGCCGATCAAATATCGTAAAATTTGAAGAATATTTTGAGTCTAATTTTATATCTTTGTTCAAATTAATACTATATGTATCATATAGCACGCTATCGTCGAAACAGCTAATCACATCTCAACACAAACATGATTACTCACCTACGGATCTGCGATTTCTAAATCTAAATCTCTGCGGATAAAGTGGATTATTATAGAGAAGGTATCGGAACGAAAACCGGCCGCCGTGATCCCCGTCGCTGGCTCCTTTTTTGGAGCGTTTTTTCTTGACTGGTTTATGGGGTACTTGCGGCACATTATTCTCTGTCGCTTCCGAACTGCTCCCCGCGCTCTCCGGTTTACCAGTTTTCATTTTGCGGGATTTATGTTTATCCATTAACTTCCAGTCTACGATCTGCAACATATTACCAACAGAACAATTAGTCGAACAAACAATGCGCGAAATACTCGGTCAACAAGGCTGGAAAAGAACTCGACGAATTTCCAAGTCAGCGGAGCGAACGAAGGATGTCCAGCATGTACTTGTATCGTTGTATGTCAAGTCCATGTAGCACGTATATAGGTACACAGTTAAAAGACGACCCGGAATTCCACTACTACGCGAAGTTCAAGTATACCATATTGTTCAATTACAGCATCGCTAGCTCTATATTAAATTATCATCGTATCCTCGCCTGGTATCATTGTCGCCACCAGTTGCCGGCCCTGTCGTCGCGTCCACGCTGTTTACAATCGGGTCAAGTTTAATTCTGTTGTTTTCATCGAGACAACTTTACATAGTACCTCCACACGTCAAAGGTTAGAATGATCACCGTATCCTATTAACCATTACAATACAGTTTACACTGCTGGTACACATTGTAAATCTAACAACAGAATACCACTCAACGGCTCCATTCGCGATTTGACGGATCAACCTACGCCTGTGTTTGCGTTCACCACGAGGCATTAATTTTTAATAAAATCAACGCTACGAAAAGTTGGGCGACGATTACGTCATTAAGCGTTACATCGACTCTGATATCTAACGGTTTTGTTTTACCTGGCGTTGACGACGACGACAACGACGACGACGTATATACTGTGTATAGAGTGACACGCCGAAAACTTTTTGTCGAACTAATTAATTTATTTACGTCTAAACGAAGACGACGGCTTTTAATCTTATACCTTTGATTGCGCCTCTAATGGAACTTCGTATCTGTGTAAATTCAATTTACCTCTCGTTTCTACACACACACTGAGTCCCGACCAAACCGTATAAACTTTTGAGGTAAACTGAATGAACTTCCATTATATGGTAACAACGCCCCCCGCCCGTTCGTTTTCTCGCATTAATTCGAGCAGGTTTAGAAACCGATGCGTTCGACAAAAGCTCATCGTTAATCGTCGAACCCTATCTCACCCATTTTGAAAAACTCGTTTGTTCGTAAATCTATGAGTACATTATACAAACGAGCAAGCTTTATTTATCATACTCGAGTACATAAATTACGCGCCATTCGACTATTCGAAAATAAAAGCCCGCGAATCTCGGTAACCGCAATGAGAGGAATATGGCGAAGAAAAAGATGGTATTTGTAATGCAACCCACCAGTTCGAGAATGTGGAATGGGGTTATTAACTGAGTTTCCAAATTGAAAAAGGGAGCTATTACAGTCCACCTGATTTGGGAAGGTGAGGTCGGGGGAGGGTGTGGTCTTCATATTTTCGCGTTTCAAAGTTCAGACCATTCGAAATCGTATGACAAGTGTCTAACTTTTCGGTATTATACATGATTATGTTTTTTCCTCTCGCGAATAATGTCAGCGGGTATGGATAAAAATCGCTTAAAATTTGGTGAGAATCTTCACGTGAATACAGATAAGTATTTTTCTGAATTTTCGATTGAGACAAAAAATACTCAAATTTTAGAAGAGCGGGAAGGAAACATTTTCATTTTCGATCTCATGTAAAATAGTACGTCAATGACAACAACACATCCGAATTTCAGCCTCCTGAATGTATTTGAAATGAAGTTGGAGCAAAAAATTGCTTTTTGAGGAAATATCGAGTTATGACATCTTTCATATCTCCTCATCAAATAGACCAAGAGAGATCAAACTTCGTATGTACGGTTAGTTGATGACCAGGACATGAATTTTTGAGTTTTGGTCAAAATGGGTCCAAAATGGCGAATTGTTGAAATTTGAGGAGAGCTTGAGGAGCCTCAAGTAACTAAAAATGTAAATAATATAGACTCATATGATTACTGGGTTAACACGTATACTATAACTTAACTTCACCTTCACACATCATTTTGGAGAGGAACAGAAGGGTTACTGACCTCAAAATGTGGTGAGGGGTACACAAGAGGTAGAAAATTGTTTATTTTGATGTCATATAATAAAATAAGCCCAAATGACTAACCTACGTATTTTGATTTCAGCTTCCCAAGTTAATTTGGAGGGGAGTTGGAGCAAAAACGGTTTTTGGAGGGGAAATTACCAGCAGGAAATTCCATGAATCTTCCATATCACCTCACTAAATCGACCTAGAGACGTTCTACTTTGTATGTTGGGTTAGTTCATGCCCAGAATATCAGTTTGAATTTGGATCAAAATAGATCCAAAATGGCGGATCATCAAAATTTGAGGATAACATAAGGAGCCTCAAATAGCTAGAATTTGAACAATATGGGTTCATATGATCATCGCAGGCAACAAATACATCGGTTTTGGAAGGGATAGAGTTTTCAGACATGATACTGGGCGTGGCCTGTAGATATGAAGGGATTAGAAACGTTATTTGCAAACCTGAACAAGCCTCAATTAAAAACTTAGCTGCAGTAATGCAACATGTCTGCTTACTTTTTTTTGGAATAAATTGTAAATAAACTTTCTACCATTCGTTGATCTTGACATCCATACCACATGCGTTTACATACACTTTCACTGATCTGGGTTATGGAAAAACGTATTCGAATAGGTCGACCTTGACGATATTTTCATCAGTTACGCTCGATAAAAATAATCGATATACGAACACCACTAAATGGCCAGCTTTTTTCGTAGCGTCGCTGACATCATTGGACAATGAAAAAAGCCCTATCACCGTGAATAATAAATTTCTATTTTGAACGCCTCTCAGCAGCACGTACGCTGTCTTCAACAACGCACTCCGCGAGTTGTCGATTCTTATCGAAAGTCGAGTACAAATGTCGAGCTTCTGTCACCGTTATCTGGACAATTTAATTCGCACTCGAAACATGTACAAAGCATATCAAATGAAAATTAAACTCGAAATCTCCGGTCCGAATTACCACCTATACGAGAATTCCATTTGCACGTATGTATAGAAATTTCGCCATTAAGCTTTAAAAACAATATTATTCAAGCATCGATGAAGAATGAAACAATAAAAAAATAAAAAATTTCCATCTGCACTTCAACTTTTACGAATCTACGTTTTAACGTGTCTATTAAACACGAACGCAAATTTAGCTTAAGGGTAATTTCGTCAGCAACGGTAATTCCAGTTCCTCGAAATACCGTCATACCATGCACGTAAAATTCTAGTAACGCTAGGCCGATCAAAACAAAACCATTATGGGGAACGAATTGAAAGAAATTTGTTGGAAATTGTCAATATCAAAATAGATTTCGAAAAATTAGTAAAAAAAAAAAACAATTTATTTCTAATTTAAACCAGATAATAATGTACGAAAAACTTTGAACCATCGGAACATGTATTTTTCTTCCTCCAAACAATATCTCGAAGACAGAAACTAAATCAAAAAACTTTTCGAACAAAAGTTATTCTGGGTGAAATTCTCGATGAAAAAAGTTTTCATATTTTTCCACTAAAATTAAATCCTTCAGAAAAGATTAAGCGTTTCTTAAATCGAAAAGATCCTTGGAAAAATTATTTTCCTTTCATCTAAATTATGCATCAAACTGAAATTTTATTTATTTAAAAAAGAAAAAAAAGCGTAAGCAGCAGTGCCGTATTGCTGGAGTTGAGTTTTTGAAAGAGAAGCATTTCGAGACAAGCAGATACGTTAATAATTGCGTCACACCAACACTCACCAACGCTGGAAAATTATAATTACTTGCTTCAAAACCACAAAAAAAATTATCTAATGAGTCTATAGTTCTATACTCATTTATTTGAGGTCTACGGAGCCCTGAAGTATTTCTCTAATCGTGGTTTAAACACTGCACAGCAAGGTTGATCGTAAATCTAGCTAGACAAAAATCGAATACCATAAGTTTTCGAGGATAATTAATTGTTGCATAATTACGTATTTTGAGCAACTGAATCCGAATATAATGCCCGTTTTTCAATTGCCTTGCGGATGCTTCACCCCTCAAAATGTTTTTTCGAGATGGAATCGGATGTTATGAAACGATAAGTCAGAATATATGTATTTTCAGCACCTAATTTCGAATCGATATTTTGAAGTCGAAATGAAAGTCATGAAATAATGTATCAAAATAATTGTACATTATGCTCAAATGATTTTCCCACCCCTAAGCGCTAAATTCTTTTGTATATAAAAAAAAAAGTTAACAAGAACTTGAATTACCAATTTTATTTTCAGATCTTTCCCTACAATATTTTTACATTTCTTTGTAACACATCATCCTCTGTTCACCTGGAGATTACATAGAAGTTATACTACAAATTTATAAATCTTAGTTCCTTCAATCATAAATGAGTCTACATTCGTTAGATTTAAAGTTTTCAAGGCCTTTTGAACTTAATGATAAATTCATTAAAAATTGTTATTCGTTTTCTACGTAGATACCTACTTTGATTACTTCATTACTACACACAAAAAAGCTGGCGGCAAGACCGAGGAGAGCGAGAATCAGGTCAGTGGGAAAAATGATTTTCTACCCCCTTTTTTAATTTTTCTTCCCCTCATATACTGACCATTTTTCATCAATTCTTACTCAAATTCAAAGGGCCCCATGTTTCTGTCTCCAACTAATTCTACATACGAATTTTGAGCTTTTTACTTGAATATAATGAGAAATTATGGAATATTAAAGAGATGTCATGTCGTGTCTCAAAACTTACTCAAAAAGCCATTTCCTTATTTCAATATCCCTTGAAATTCACTAAGGAAGCTAAAATTTGGACATACTGGTGTCCTCAACTCACTCTATCACATGCTACTATGATAAAAAACTTTGCAACTTCATTGGTTCCTTCAGCTTCACTACAAATTTGAGTGTACTCCAATTTTAGTCCAAAGAACAATTTGTTGAAAAAAAACCTTTAGATATTTACATGAACAGCCTCCGATTAAATTCTGAGCGATTTTCATGCACATTCGTTTCCAGTACGAAGTGGGTAATGAGCATAGAAAAGTTGGACGTTGGTCAATCATAATTTATATTACAAAATCAGTAAAAAAAAAAAAGTAATTTATTAAATCTCCTCATAATAATGCAAGCGATTCAGTCTCTGACAAAACCAAATATTGTCATTCATTAAAATTAAATAAATCGAAAAAAGAGAAAAAACGTATATTATGTTTTAATTTCAATTTTTTTTTTTTTTTTTAAATTAATTGAATATTTGACTAATACAGAAATAAATATGTAAGACATGTAGTGTCACATCCTTGAACAATGTCAGTCTCGAAAACTGAAAAAGTTATTTTCAGAACTTGGGAAAGACATGGAATACTCCGAGATATTTCCTTTGGGATTCGAGAATTCATCTACTTTCCACTTCGCTAATGAAAGAAACTAACTCGCGATATTCTGAATTTTCCACACGGTCGTGAAATTTTACATCGCATACATTAATCTACCAAAATGTCTAACGTAAAATAAAATATTATCAATTTCCCCACTTGAACTGATTTCGAGTACTATTTACTGTTTGTGAAATCTACTCGGTGACAAAACAAATAAAAAATTAAAAAACACCGCAGCAATCGGTACACAGTAAACAGTTCAAAAATCGTGAATAAACAACTAGAAGGAAATGGAAAAGGTAAACAATCGAAATGGGAAAAATCGATTAAAAATGAGTCGAAAAATAGTTGCGGATTCAATTTCAATTAAATTCGATACATATGTAAAAAAAAAAGGAATTGAAATTTAAATAACTTTTCTGAGAGGGAGAGTAGAAAATCAAAAAAATATAACATCTACACTTAGGCATAGTCTTTACTCCGATGCAAGATGAAAACGACCAAAACAGTTTAGGAATATCTGAAAGTAACTTTTTTCTCTATGGGAACTAAGTCATTCACGCAGTGCTCTTAATTTGCTAATATGGTCCAAGAAGCTCCATGAAACTCGTAAATCTGAACATAAGTGACACAAAAATACCGAAAATATCAAAACACAATCGTCATTTTGTCCTTTCAACACTTCTGAATACAAAATTGCACGTAAGTCGAGAAAAAAATTCCACTTTACATTCGATTCGAGTAAATAGAGAAATTCGCGCGTACGAGCCAGATAACACCCAATATGAAACCAGGAATTGGACAGCCTCCAATATCGGTACAGTCAAGTTTAAACGTGAAAATTTACTAAAACACAATAATTTTGAAATATATGAAATTTCTGCAATATTATATTCCGTTATTTCGAAATGCATCTCTTAAAAAATTCAAGAGAAAACCCTTCTATGTTTGTTTAACGTACGAACACGTCAAATAAATCAAGCAATATCGGAAATTTTTTTCACCATAAATCTCACGCGAAGAAAAATTTCAATTGCGTTAATGCATCGAGACTCGGCAGTGGCAGAAACGTGACGTTATTTATTCGAAAAAAAATCCCTTTACTAAAACGTCAAATTATGCGCACCAAAAATTATCGCATTATCACGAATATTAGCTGAGCGTTACTCTAAATGAATTATCCGATAAGAATGGAAAATTTCAAAAGAGTTGAATTTCGTGTTTACATTATGCCTCTCCTAGTGACATTTTAGCGTTATATACGACGTAATTTTCTATCAAAACGTTAGTGCAACCTTTACGAGCCTATTTTCATCACTGTGTGGATTTAAAACATTTCGGCGTAATTTCTAATTAACGAATTCGTTGTCACTTATTTATCATCAATTGCGAGTAGTTGTTTTTTTCATGTAGCGTAATATATCTGCTCATTTCGGACAACACGTGCGTACATTTTTTATTCGCTCACGAACACAACGAAAGGCGAAGGAAACCCCGGATCCGGATGGACTTGATGGTGTGATTAAAATATCGCGTGTTTTTCCGCCGTTATTATAATTTCCATATGTTTTATAAACGACTCGTATAGCACCACATTCGTACGACATATGACCTAGTCACCGTATTAAATAACCGCTGTGTTTTCGTTTTAGGAAAACAGTTACTATCCCGACGCCATCCAGTAATGCTATTTTTCTCGTATCTACCGCTTGTTCAATGTTCAAGTCTACTTATTCGGCCTTGAGAACGTTTCAGTGATTTTCTATCGGTACCAAAAACACCTCGTAATCATCCGCAATAGTCGTCCTATTAATTGACCTATCAGAATATTTTCGAATTTCAACATTTCATCTTTTAACCACCGATTGTTTCCTTGTTTGCGTCAAAAACCCGTGATTTTTCTCTTCGTACGAGTGAGATCAGCGATGACGCCACTTTCAATCCGAGCACTTATCTAACGAATAACAATCGGCAATCGATATACTAATTAACGTATTGATACATCGCCCGACGATGAGTGGCGATGCGTTTATGCAACACTCAAGGTTAACGCTATTCGACGTTGCGAATATACGCCAATGCAGTAACGATAACGTTCCTATTCCGTATTTTTAGCGAATCGAATACGCGATAAAGAAGTCATATAATTTTTTATCGTCTTAAGATGAAGGCACGAACGATGGATTTGGAGTTACATTACCGTAATCGGGTCCAGCCGCGTTCTCCTTCGCCGAAGATTACCGATTCTTTTGATCCGAATAGGACCGGACCGCGATGTTTTTCAATCGACCTCATTTTCCGTAAAATGAGCGCTCGTAATGACCATAACCCAATTTCGTTCCTTCAACTTGTTATGATTTTGTATTTAAACGTACGCGTTGCGCTTTACGCGCAGCCTTTTTAATCCCAAATGGGATTTAAAAAACTGAAATCTAGTCGAATTCGTCATTCATCCATTCGTAAATCTTCGTTGGGACGGAAGCAAACTAAAGGATTTACAATATTTGGGCATACTGGCATTTCATCATTGAAAAATAGATTTTCTTACGCTGTGCCTTTGCCATTTCTGCGATGTTGTGAAATTTATTTGATATATATTTTTTTTTCAATACTGCGCGTCCAAAAGATATGGGTTCGGGCAGCGCAATAAGGGTAAACTTGAAATATGTCACGAATAAATTTAATGACTCCCAAATTCATCTTACAAAAGAAGGGTCTGAGGAGTAACACTTCGATTTCAACCATACAAATATCATTTGAAGATGCATGCCTGGAGTATTTCATATCCAAAAATTCAGGTGCTCTACATGATTAGGGGTTAGGAATTTTTCAAATTTTCAAACTTCTCATTTTTGTCATTTTTTATTATAAAGCAAACTAACGGGTAACTAGGGTACATAAAAAAAAAAAAACTTTGCATAATGTCTAATATACTCCCTAATCAAAGATTTATGCTGTAATCGCCGAAATCCGAGTGTCACACCTTATATTCAATTTTTTTTTGGGGGGGGGAGAGGAGGTCACCTGTAAACATATACTATCATTTATGGTAGTTCTTGTATATGAGTAAACCCGTCTGCTCCCTTCAAAAAATTGATACGAAGTGAGATACTTAAATTTTGGAAGCTTCTAACAGTTCATATTTGATACATATAGGCTATGATCAGCGAAGCCGTGATTCCAATCATTAATGTTCTCAATCACTTTGTGTATGTTGTGGTAGTATTTGTAAATTTATATACTCATTGTTCAAGATCACGATCTCACTTTATGTTTTTGTTACAGGCTTGACAAACTTTATAGCGTCATTATTGGGTGATATACATTGGATCTGCTATCGCTGTGTTTTACCCCTTAGCATGGTCGTTCGGTTCGGCGCTGCATCCTCCACCTTGTTTCACAGCTATCACAAGTTTTTCTCGTCAACACGAAAATCAAATAATGACAGGTTAAAAGTGTCTGAATACCCCCTCTGGTGAGCGGGTGCTGTGCACATTGCTATTTTTCTCCAGTTTTTACGCAAAATATGTTATTTTACGCGTCATGTAGAAGTATGAATAAAATATTCAGGCGGTGTGATGGATGTGTTTCATTTGATCATTGGAATCGACACTACTCAATGGAAGCAACGCAATAACTTGATGGAGGGAAATCAGTTGAAGCTATTCCAATGGTAGAAAAATCGGTGGAATATTTTTGTTTTAACTAAGCCTATACGCTTTCTGATGAAATTAAATATCTGCTTAATAGATTTTCACAATTAAGTTTACTAATTGCGTTTTATTCTCAACAACGATTTATCATTCCTAGTATTTACATAAAGTGTTTAGTTATTGTAATACACTCGAATTGAGGGTCTATCCTACATACACGATTGCATATTGGTTTGCCTGTTAAACCATCAGTCGAAAAGAGTCGATAGATCGATCTGTTCGACTTCGACTATCGATATTACACTTCGAGTATCGATAGTCGAAAGTGTGCCACATTGTGGCAACCGAGAAGTCAGACATTTTTGATATTATTAGAACTAGAAGAAGAATCTTGCTATTTTTTGGGGTAAGTAAAAAACAATCACAGTCTCACGATGGTTTTGTTCCTTTCTGTAAAAATATAATTTCTTTTCTGCGCACTCTGTAGTCGTTCTTACATCGAATATCGATGTTTATTTCGATCACGACCTCTCATTTAAACAGGAATAACGACACCATCATTTTTCTCTAACTTCAGTTCTCAATAAGTATTCGAAGGTTTTGCATGAAACCTGTAATATATACTCTTTATAACATTTGAGAAACTTCGCAGACCATTTTTTCGATTGATTAAATATTTTTTCACAAAGACGAGAATAAAAAATGACTAATGAAGGGGTCATGTTTCACAAAGAATAACTTCCTTATGAATTAGAAAATGAATTTCTCGTTCTAAAGAAGTTGTAGAAAAACGTTCGCTCTTTCCAAAGTGTTAAACAGCAATAATCTTCATAAGATATCCGCTGAAAAAAGTGATCTCAATTGTTTTGCTAGATGAATTTCTATGAATACTGCGGTATAACAGCTTAAGGGTTTTTTAAATCGTATTTATTTTTTAGTATTATTTTTTTTTTTTAAACCAAAAATATATATACATACATATATTTAGAAAATATAGCGGCGAATACGTATTTCAAAATGTTTTTAAAATTTTTTTTAGGCTTTAATTTATTGAAGAAAGCGACCTATTTCCACTTCTCTACAGAGGTGGCGGGAGTGATGCTTGCGCCGGTGGTAACCACTCTTATAGGCTCTTTATAAAAGCCTGAGAGATTCGCTTTTCCAAAAACTTGTTACCTCTCCTCCCGTCCCCCCCAAAAAATTCACCAATAATTTTTTTATTGATTTTTTAACGTGTCAGTTTTTTGTATTCAAAAAAAGAAGTTCACATTATTGTTTAATTGTTGCATTATATTTTTATGCAATTTTAGTCTTTATTCGTCCATTTCAGCGCCTTTTTCGGCGTCTTCTTAGCGTAAATGGGTGGCAAAAGTCTCCTTGCCACAGTCTCGCGGCGCCACTGCTTCTTCAACCTCAACTGATCACGTGCCTCTAATGAAACTGTTTTAAATGGTAAAACTGACAAGTATTTCTGAAAAAAACATGTTGAAAACTTGATCTGTACCGGATTGTAACTAAGTAATCGAGTTGAAAGGACTGGTGTGATACGGATCATAATATCTATGATTTAATCTGTATTTCATTCTATTTTCTTCATTCAGGATTTTTTGCTAATGTTATATGTGCGTCTAGGTTCAAGTATGCGTGAAATGTTAATTGTCCGATGACTGATAGAATGCAGCGGTAGTGTAACAATGAACATAAAAAATGAATAACGTGGGAAATTGAGTATTGAGAAATCACTCTGATTTGATTAATGAATAATTTATTTTATTCGCCATTTCGTAATTTCGGACATGGATAACGACAGATCAGCTAGCTGAATATAATAAATTATTTTGCAGAGCTTTAAAAACAACAAGATAAAGAAAAAAGAATTGAGAGTAATCTGAAAACACAAAAATTCGAGATTTATGGTTCAAGTTATACTCGTATTTCATCAATGACCCGTGATTCGAATGCTTTCTGCAATAATTTATTTGCACGTCATCAGCTACAATCTACTAGTGCTTTAATTTTCTACGATAATCATTCGCATCATTCGTACGTATATTTTCACTCGAATGCTCGAAAAATTCTTGAAACAAACCAACGACCTCTTCCGCCACATGGTACGTACAATTATGAGTAGAAGGCGAGTTCATCCAATTGAAAAACATGACGTTACCGTTTTCCGCACTAAGTCGACTAACTACACACGCTAATTCTGCTAACTGTTAACAAATCGTTCTCATTGCAATTTTAAAATTTCAAGGTCAACAACGTGAATAATCATTTCACTCGTGTCTACATACTATACTTGCCGAACCGATGAATGGCAAGCATCGTTTCACGTTGCACGACCAATATGTAAACGAAGCAACCCTTCCCCAAAAAAATTCGCTACTCGACGTTTTTTCAAGGTCACGTCACCTAAATCATTGCTCAAATTGGATTACCTCTCGATATTTTTAATTGACTCGTATTGTCACTAATCATTATATTAATTTTATCAAACCAACAAACGAGGACGAGTACAAACATTAAATCGTCTCTTCGTTCAATTAAGCCGACAACTTTTTCCTCTCTTTACATCGTTCTCGCCACGATGCTCCAGATGTTATCCTTGATCAACACAAAGGGTCTGGCGCACGTACCGAATCATTAATAAAACGTACACGATATCGGCGAAAATTTTCCCTTCTCGATGAAAAGATGTAAGATGATATTACATTTACGTCATGCTTTTACAAAGCCATCATTAAGTATCCTCCATTTTACATAATTTGCCGTCATTAAGGTCGATACGACGTTATAACATTCTGCGATACTGATACTCGATCGTAACGTTTCTCACCTGCAACAAAATAAACAACACCAAATTAATATACCGAGCGCGTGCACAACATCATTCGAGTAAAAACTAAAGAAATAGCGACATTGCAATAAAGCTCGATTTTAAAAACAACCCTCAACAAATTCGTCGCAAAACCAAGAATTTTACAACTAACTCGCTTCATTCAATTAATAGCTACGTAAATATAATTTCTAAATCTTCGTTATCAGCGATCTCGCAACCTATCTTCATTAATCAACCGACATTTCCGGAATTCTCGGCTGGTAAGAAAATTCATTATAAAAGTATTTTCATCGAATCGTTATCGCCATGTCGTCATTCCTTGCAGCGACTTGGGCGTTTTCCGCAGCACTAGCGGACTAGCGCATCATCATGAAACGTACCAATCCGTTCGGAATGTTTGGATAATAAAATCAAAAACTCGGAAGAATCAATAAAGAAATTCTTCGCCATGCACGTTAAGACTATGCACAATAGAAACAATATTTCTAAAGCAGTTTTCTTTTCGTTACTGCTTTTTTTTCCGATTTGAAAATTTTCCTATCGTCTTTCTTCCAGATAAAAAATGCTAAGCTGAGCTGCGAGCTTTCAAAATGTTATCTTCCCCTCATACTTAGTTTCCCCGAAACTTCGGACGTTTCTATTTTCAGTATAAAGATTAACTCGATTGTTTTCTCGATATGAAAACATAGGTGATACAAAAACCAGTTATTGTTTCTGTTTATGTTCGTATTTTTTTCTCAACTTGGATATATTATTCTTTCATTTCCTTAATATAATTTGCGTCTACTAAGAAATTTCTCTCAAAGGTTAAATGAAAAATACGAGTTTTCCTAAAGGTCTAATGGAATTTAATTTATTTTTTCATTTTCCACGCATTTACTTTGAACTTAGAATTAAAAAATATTCTTTTCCGAATAATCTGGAATTTTATTTCAAAAATTGGTAAAATCTCCCAACAGGAATGCAACATGCCGCAAAATCCTTACAAGTTTTCAAAGACGCAGAAATAGTTTTCTCTCCCTTTTCTGACCTCCATCGTTTTTTCGATAAAAACTAGTAATTTCGAGCAATATTTTTTCGAATTTTTTGCGGGCAACTAAGCAATCAATTTTTTGTACGCGAATTTGTTTTCGGCCACGTTTTCACCTTTATTATTTTCTCTTTAAATAATCTTTTTTTGGTTGATAATTTTTAATCATTAGAACATTTTAACGACATTATGAAGCTCGAAATTACTACTGTAATAAATTTGTCCTCTACCAACTCCTTCGTAATATTAATTAAAATTTACGATTAGAAAAAATAAAAAAAAAACCAACGAACAAACGAACCCAAAGTCATACTGTACTAACAAAGAAAATATAACACTATCCTTAATAACACTGAAAAAGAAAACTCGTTCATAAAATACTTCTTGCAAGAGAACAAAGGATTTTTACTTATATTACATCGGATAGATGGAAGTAAACCGGATTCGAAAAATAAAAACAATAACTTTAGTGACCTCAAAAGAAAGAAAAATAATAAAATTTCTTTATACGCTTTCTCTTATTACTTATAATCCAATAATTTGAACCAGATAAGCAAAATCAAAGAAAATTACATATAGAAAAAACTTCAGAATTGTAAAATCCTTTGAGTCTCTATATCCTGTCAAAATTTCA
Source organism: Phenacoccus solenopsis (assembly GCA_009761765.1). Taxonomy (NCBI): domain Eukaryota; kingdom Metazoa; phylum Arthropoda; class Insecta; order Hemiptera; family Pseudococcidae; genus Phenacoccus; species Phenacoccus solenopsis. The sequence continues at coordinate 29,930,136 of CM019752.1, forward strand.
ACGTACATATACGAATTCAATAGTGCTTTTCCATCTAACCAGTAGTCTACTCAAACTCCTTCAAATTCGTAACCTTTTATTGAATTTATCTCATTTTAGTATTGTTAAATTGATAACAACCACTTCAATTCACAATAAATGCTGTTAAAAGAACAAGACAATTTTGCATGAAAATTAACAAAGTTACAATTTAAAGACATTTCAATATGCAACCGGTTAGGTGGAATAACCCTATTTCTAACCATGCCGAAATCACGATATCGAAAGAGTTGTAGGTAAAAAGATGAACCGAAGTGAAGGTGGCAAGTGAAAAGCAGTTGCTGAATAATCCTCAAAAAACAAGAAAAAATGTCTAACCTCAAACATGCAGCAGAAGTTTGCAGAATGGGTTTCAATAAAAAAAAAATTGTGTTTTGGATACTTAAAATTTTTCACGTTCAAAAGTTACATTCTGTCGTTTGAAGATTGAAAAAATTTCTAGGTAACAATTTTTTCAAAATTTAAAGTTTTCAATTTTTAGTTCAATTTATTTACTATTATAATTACAATTTTTTTTTTTGGAAAATCACAAAATTCTTGGTATTTTTAAATAAAAAATAATGTGATTAATCGACTGCTTGTACAGTATGGGCTCTATCTAAGGTATTTAGAACATAAAAAACTAGATGTGCCCGATTTTTACCAAAAAGAGGTTATCTAAATGATGCCACTGCGAAAGGGGGCTGTAATACATAATGCATGTGATCAATAAATTACCTGTTTATCATTCATTTGAGAATACTTGAAACTTGCTTTAAAAAAAAAATAGGCATTTGAAATGTTGAATTAATTGGCGACTAAAATATTTTTCAGTACTTGACTACTTATACAACAAAATATAACTTTAAAATACAAAAAAATTAAAACAGTCAAATTCAATTTTTTTTGGACTTTGAAAATTTTTAAATAATTTGTTTTCATTGCGACAGGTTTTCTTACCAACTCCAAGAACTAGAATTTTGTTCACATTTTCTAAAGATCAATGAGCTACAGCTCTTCCCTCGCTCCTCCAATTTTCGGAAAAATCTAAACTCAACTCACCGTAGAACGAAGCCAAAAGTTCAACTTCTACAGTATTTTCAAAAATCATCGAAAATTCCAAGGTCTTGCCAGCTTAGTAAGTAAAACATCCGAATTGTCAACATTTCGGTAAAATATCGAAATTTTAATAAGTTTCAAAAAATTCTTCAACGTTTGAGTTTTTAGGAGCCTGTGTAACTTAAAGAGCCTTGACACTCAAGTTTTGTAATTAAAAGTCATACCAATCTACATGGGTACACCAAAAAAAACATTAGATTTTGAAAGCAAAATGAAGTTTCAGTAGAAGAGAAATTTCAAATTATACCTAAAAACTAATTCATTTTCTTAACAGGTTGAGGGGAATAAAGCAAAATATGAAATTATTCAATTTCAAAATAAATTTATAAACAACGTAATAATGAAAATGGTCAAAAAAAATTAACCAGGAACGAAAAAAGTAACCTATAGCCTGGTTAAATGAACCAATGCACCAATGGGTGAATTTCTCGCAATGAAACTGAAATATCAGTTGAACTCGAGAATGTCAGAAATAAAAGCTCTCATAATTTTCATCATCGAAATCCAACAAACTCCTTCGAACAACGAATGCTGCGATCGAAAGGAGAGAAAAAAAAAGAAAAATAATACAGTCATCTGCGAACTTAAAACGTCGAGAATTACCTCCGATGATAAATCGATTCGAAACGACCTTCACCCGGTCACCGAGATCAGATTCGCTGTGCCATTTTTTTCGTTTGTTTTCACAATTTCGTATCGGCTTCGATTAGCCGCTTTTTCCCCCGCCCGTCGACGACGAATTTACGTGAATTTCCTATGACGTCATTCCAGCTCTCGCTTACGAGGAAATACAATATCGCGACGACTATAGGCGTACATGAAATTAAACTCTCGAATCGTACGCGGCGAAAAATGTAAATTCGACAATGATTCTCGTTTCCCTCGCTGCGAAATTAGGTCGCGCAATATTTTCTCGTATTTTGCATCCGTTGTTAAATTAATCGAGCGTTGGGTGATTGTTATGTCTTCAGATGGTATCGATGAGTTACTTATACCGTAGGTACAGCCGAGCGTTAATTATAACGAGCCTTCGCTTTTTCAACCCTTCTACCGAGACTTCACATACCGCAACAGCAATTCGTTTATAATTTATCTTGAACGAGTCCCTTTGTGAAGACGAAAAGCGTCGAAATTTCGTTACTTTTCATACGACGCGGAGTCGTTTCGAACGTAATTTTCCCCTCAATTCCCACTACAACCGAGCCAAGCCATTTAGCGCAATTATATTAAATCAACCTTTTTCGATCGATTCGATTTCGAATAATGTCATCTATATTAGAAACACCTCCACCGATTCGTATTCCTAACTCGTTTATTTTATTCGAAACCTTTCTCTGCATAGGGGAAAAGGATATAAGCAGCCACACCGTATTATTAGGGCTGAATTTTTAATTTGTGCACGAGCGGATTTGAAAGATAGCGCTATTCGTTACTTTACCCACCACCCTTAGGTATTCCTAAACTTCACCTGTTCGAGTTGTAACTGGAATACATTACAATTGGAGGAGAGCCTACTAACACTTGTCAAAAAAATTCATTTTGTGTTTCATGATGAATTCTGATCGAGTATTTCAAGGTCTACAATCTAACATAGTTGATGTGCCTTGCCTCCACTTGCCCCCACAATTATTATAAACTTGTTAACTAATAGTTAAAAACCAAAGCTCACATTTTTCTAAATAAAATACGCTGAACATGAAAAACTAAGAATCAAAACTAACACTTTCCAAAAAATTTTATTGTTGTTTATAAACCTACTCTAATATTGGAAACCCCTGAAAGTATCCACAATCGCGCAGAATCATGTTTGAAACTCATTTAGCGTTTTTCTCAAATCAACTTTTTTGGCAAGAGTTAGTTTTGGTTCCAGAGCTCTCAATTCTAGGCTTTAGTAATCGCATAAGTCTATATTCATCAAATGTCGGTAAAAAATATATTTTTCATCTACCTTTCATATAGCGTTGCGCACAACTTTTTTTCAATTTTGACCATTCGCTATTTACCAACTAAGCTCCTAAAATAGAAGTTATAACTAATAAAAAAAAAAAATTATATTAAAAAAAATCATTTTAAAATAAAAATTTATTATTTTGAATTAAATTATTTTTTTTTAATAAAAGGAAAAATTAAAATTAAAAATAAAGAAAATAATATTATTAATGAACAGAAAATTTATTTGGAATCATTAATATGGAACAAAATTGAGTAATTTTTTTTTTTATAATTCTATGCTGATATAGGATAAAGAATTAAACGCTGTAAGCTTGAAAAAGTATACAAGTTTCAAAGGAAAAAATGATACAACTTTTCCAGTACCTGGGGTTTAGAAGTTCCCACCTTCATACAGACGAACACATGATAAAATTTTATGAAGCAGAATACATTTAATTTTCAACTATTCCATAATTCTGACAAAAAAAAAAAATGAAAAATGAAAAATTTAAATTTTCATAACTCTATATTAAACATCAAACACAAAGTTCTTTAAAAAATGCTAATATTTTTTTTATTACATTGCTGTATGGCTTTTAGGCGGTAAATTACAATTTTTTCTCTTTCACAATCTCAAAATTACGATAAAAAAATGTTTATTCTATCCTACGTCAGGTCTCTGGATATAAGCCTCCTCATTCTGATTCCTTTTGAAAAAATTAAATAGGCTATACCGCTCAATTTTCCACTACTAAGTCGCCTTAAAAATACTCACGTTGATTTTTCATACGTCTAGAAATTCGTATACGCGAGACTTCGGTAAAATTACAACCTTCTTCACACTCTCGACCGATTCGTCCGTTCAAATTGTCGAATTTATCAAGCGCGCCAATTTCTACGTGTTTTTCCGCTCACGAGCATTCGTAACCCGTGACGCTCTAACGCCTCTAACATTAAGGCTTATTTTGTTCATCGGCGTTAAATAACAGTGTGTGCGCTCTTTAACCGCAGGTATGTAGGTGAAGGTGATGTCGAATCATAGACATTGGTCATGGTAATATCTATACTCGTTGTTTTCGTTCCTTTACGTCGTCTACATCCGACCACGCTGGTTACTACTAGCATCATATACTATGTCTACTCGCCTTTTTCGTGATCCTGTTCAAGTAACGTAGTCAATCCAAATGAATTTAGCGAGCCAACCAAATAAACTGAATAATCAGACTCTTCGAAATTTATTGATCTCGTAAACGAATATTAGTTAAATATCGAGACTCGGCCTCGAAAAATACATCGAGTTAGTCGAATCAGAATTTATCAGTGGCCTAATTACATACACTGGATAGGCCTATAGTCTACAGACACCGGACGTAGTTCCACATCTATGGTCCATTTCGTCGCTAATGCACCATCAAAAAGAAACCTACGACGTAATTAACGTGAGTGCGGGGTTTTCCCCATTTCCAATTCTAAGTAAGTAATGATTGATTCAACGGAAAAGACTCGCATGTTAAAACCATCTTGGAGCTTTTCCATTCGTTCGAGTTTTTATATATAATTTCGATTCTATGAAAATCATACTTATTCCCACCTTCCGCACAACAAACGAAACCTTCTGACGTTCTTATCGACGGGAGCGACAAGGCTAACCATGATCCTCAACCTAGTGACTTTTCTATTCGAGAACATCCGACTAACGCAGGCGGTAAACGTATGATTACGAAATACTCGATTTTGCATTCAACTCATATAACATATTTTCTAACCACATTTACATTAAATTGTCGAGCTACAGTCGCGCGAAAATGTGTAAAATTTACGACTTGTCGTCTTCCTCTTATCGCCAAAATTCTCCAAATTTCTCACATTGTTTAACGTGTTGTATAAAACTAGTAAAACTCGAATAAAAAAAAATACGACATAAATTCGTTACTTACGTCGCGCGCATATTATAAAAAAATTCACGTTCGAGAAGACATATTCTTCAACTAGAGCGAACGTCAGTTACCAATAACGTTAATAACGTACCTCCCTTCCAACCCGGACTATAACAACGCAATTCGTTCAATGAAAATAACATCGTTGACGTCTCGACGCGATAAATTTTTCTCTCTACCTCGGTATCGTTTATTCGCAAAAAATCTCCCAAAAGCGTCATTTTCAACCTTTGTTAATGGTGCGAAATTTCATCGAAGGAAAAATTTATTCGACGGTAAGAAAAAAAAATATAAGCAGTCATGCCGCCTCATTCAAACTGAATTATTAATGAGGGCTGGTCATTAACCTCTGTTATCATATAAGCCCAATATACACGAAAATTTGCATCATCTATCATTTTTGATCTATTTTCATCCTAATTTAAGAGTCCATAATTGTCATGCCTGTTAAATCCACTAAAGAAGCTTAAATTTGAATATGTATGTTGATGATTTGAAGCAGAGTTGAGCAAAAAAGCATACGAATAAATCGCGAATACTCTGTATATATTCATTATTCGATTCGGCTAGTATCGTTTGCCAGAATTTGGTCTATGTTAGGGCTTCAGAAGTAAATTCATCTTTGGTTGTAGGTGTTCCAAGATGTGAACTATTGTAATGGATATTTCACATAAATCACAGATGAGAGGGGGCTGTCTATTCAGAAGGTAGCCGTGGGTGAGTAAGGAGTGGTCTGTATATATGCGCATGAGGACAACTTCGTCTTTTCATGTGACTATATTGACATGAAAATAGTATTCCTAAAAACTAAATTTTTGCTCAAGTATGATAGGCGCAGACGAAACATATTCTGGTCCTCAACAAACCCTATTATATAAAATTTGACCTCTTAAGATCGATGTGGTGAAGATATATAAAAGATTTAAAAGACTTCATAGCTCAAAAGCTCCTTAAGAAGTTACTTTCTCTTCAACTTTCAAATTCATTTTTAGCATGCTAAAATTTGAATAGATGGTGTCTTCAATGTAATCTTTCATGCGAAACTATGAACAAAAATGCTGAGGTATTTGCCTCCACTTTCAGTACCTCTCACAATTCAAGTGAACTGCCGTTCTGAATCGAATCAACAAATAAAAATAAAAGAATTTTAAATAGTAATATGAACATTCTCTGGTTCTACATATTATTTTGAATTATTTTCATTCGCATCCATTCGCGTTACGAAGTGCGGTGAAAGAATAGCTAAAAAAAATCGACACTTGCCATATGCTTACAAATGACCTGGAACACGAAGATATGAAGTCAGCTGGGCTAATAGGTATCATTTTCATTAAAAACTCCACAAAAAATCACCTGGTTCGGAAACGGGAGCTGACAAAGTTCAGCAGATGAGATTTTTTCAGCACCTTGAATACATTAGCTCTTGAAAAAGGTACTCAACGAATTTGCATTTTGTGCAATACACGCCAAAATTTCATCGTGCCTCAAACAAGTGCGTAATTCATTTCGAACAGCATCTCGTCGGTGCTACTTACCTTCGTTTTCGCCTTATAATCGTGCCTTCCTAAACATTTCTTTTGCTTCGAAGAACGTTATTTAATTTATAAATATTCAACGACAAACGAAAAATCCCTCTTTAAGAAACGCAACGTCGAAGTTGACTTCTATTCAAACATCCTACGCAGATGAAAAATCAAGAAAAAAAAATTCGAAAATTTTCCATTAATTTCCATTATCATTAAAGCATAGAAAGTTAAATCAAATTTTCAGCCTACAAAAAGCAAAATTTTCTCAAAACACTATTCGCGCAAGTGAAAAGATCTTATATTAATTCAACTTGGGAGAGCAACGTGTCTAAAATGAATATCTACCAACGCAACAAGAAAATAACCCCACTCTTTTGCCCTTTTAATATCTGAAAATAGGTACCATGTACGTATGTACTTACATAAAACGAGTGCAAAGTACTCGCTGCATCTGCATCGCAATATCGCGGATTTGCAGTTTGCACCAGAGAACCATTGTTCGCAACATATACGTTGCGTTCGACAATAGCACACGTTTTTTGCGTTACACCAAGCAACAATGTCTGGTGTATACGACATCGACGCTGACATTTACATAAGCTCGATGAAAAATTAAGGAATAACACGTAGATTTCTTTATTTCACTCGTATAATCATGAGGAATGATGCAATACGTGCGATATAAATAAACAATACTGTACCACGTTAAACAGGTTTCCTGTGAAGGAAAATAGCTCAACAACTCTTAATCATGATTGCTGATAAATATCAAATGAAAAATAATAAATAGTAATGTGTATACGTTTCCAAAATCAAACCAAAATATAGCAGAAGACTGACTGAGGACACATCACAAATATCTAAAATCTAACCAAAAGAAGCATTTGTGAATAAAAAATCAATGCCTTTTAGAACATCGCCCAGCAATCGAATGCTTGAAAACTGTGAAAACTCGAATTTTTTTCTTGCAACTTACATATTCGCAATTTAATCTGTAAACGTGCTTTGTTCGATACTTAAAAAAATGTCATTCTCTAATTTCTAAAAATCATTAATTTTGACCTATAAAAAGTGGATACTTCTGGACTAATTGAAAAACAAAACACAACCTATAAAAGTGGCTATTAGGGCAAGTTTGAATTAAAGTGGTTCTATAGCTCTTAATTTTACTCGCTTAGCCTTCAAGGCGTTATTCGAACGAAATCCTAAATTTAATTTTTTAGTCGATATACGAGACCGTGATTTATTCTTAATTCAAAAGTTGAATTTCATTCATTAGAATTTATAGTGAATTAGAAAATCTTCATGAGAACTAATAAACGGGCGATAATTAATCAAACGACATCGAAAGATTTTTACATTTCATAATTGCATTTTATCGGCATACTCAACGAATTTCGGGTCACATCCGGTTTCTAAAAAGTTTTCTATTTGATGTGATAAAGGAGAACTAGAAAACCAAGTTTCCATGGTGAAAACTTCAGAAAAGTTATTTCTGGAGTTGGGGCGGAGAAACAAAATTTTTTAAATTTAGAAATTAAGCATTTTTAAACGTTTTTCTCGAAGAAAATACCGAAAAAATTCTTATTTAAATTTTTTGTTTCTCATGTTTGATTATAAAATTGATTAGAGAATAAAGTTATAGAAAACAATAAGCATCAATCGATTTCAATAACTTGGGAGGGGGAAAAATAGGATATTTTCAATATTTGAACGTTTGCATATTTTACAGGTATTTTGACAAAAATACAGATTAAATTCTACTTCAATTTCTCTATCAGAATGACGACTATGGCAATGAATAGAGCTTAAAATTATATACAGGAAACAAAAGTTCCCACCTAATTTAGTTAATTTAGAAGGGAGCAAGAAATTTTCAACGTTTGGACAGCTCACATCATTCAACATAGCTACTAACGGAGGGTAAATTCAATATAATTACGATTCGGAGTGGTATGTTTAGAATAAATGACATGAAATTTATGCGCATAGGTCTGCCACTCTATTTCGTGCAATATTTCTACGGAACAGGATCCAGTATAAGGTTATTAGTTAATCAGTGTTTACTAAAAACTTGAGGTATTTGTTAGGCTGTGGAGTGTTGTTTTTAAAATTTAGTTTTTAGTATGTGGAATATTTCTTATACGATTTTTTTATTTAAAGCATTTGATAACAGAATCATTTACAATAAAATTTATCAATCATTTATTTTTTCAAGTCGGAAATTATTAATGCTTTCTGAAGAAAAATCGTGATAATAAAGGAAGGATAACCCAACCACAAATAACTCAGCTGAGAGTGCCGAGAAGTAGCGAGATAACAGGTGTAAATTTTTTTTCCTCGATGTGCAATCCAGCAACCTGTTAGTTTTTGATATTTCGAGGTATCTGCATATAACGTACAACTTGACCAGAAATTTTGCAGCTGAATAATTCCACTGTGAAAACTGATACGCCGGATAAATATTCATCTAGAGAGCTGAAATTTTCCGATTATACAACAGAGGTACTTGACCTTACTTTACTGACCTATAACAGGTTACACTATAATCAAGTGAAAATTTTCTATTTTATTTTTTCAAATGCATGGTTCAGTGATGACATCAATTGAGCGACTGTGGGGTGATAATATCAACAGCCAATAAGACATAATTTTTAATGATCATTGATGGAATTTCGATCACCCCTCTTACACCGTAGAAGCAATAAGTCCACGTGAACATTTTAGATGCTTATATCGACGCCACTCAGAACCGAATATTTCTTATTTTCACTGGTTGTTGTTTTCAGATTCTTATGGTTGGGAGAACTAATTGAAATTTATTTAAATTTTTTGATGGCCAGACCAAATAGTTTAGCCTATTACAAGTCAATAAACTTTGGTGCTTGACAACTTTTTTCAACTGGCCAGTGACCATCATCGATTCTAGAGAAAAAAAAATCAATTCACTCTTTTGGGCATCTCAAAGCGTTCGTTCTAGTTATTGACCGAAGGTGAAGCACAATGAAGAAATGTTATTTTGACACGTCTTTATTTAATAATGAACCTAATTACATGCTCGTAAACTTACAATACATGTAGATAATACCACCCTTGAAAATTTTTTTAAATTAAGTCGAACAAAATAGATAATTCCACGCAAACAATTAATTTTCAATTGACAAAAATATTGCTTATTTTTACTCATCGACAAAATTGCGAATCGAGAAATTGTAAAAAAGTTTACGTTTAATTTAATAATAAATTTTCATCATGTAAATTAATCGATGTCAATCAGTGAAAAATATTTTCGAATCATGAGTCTTTCAGGTGATTTCGTTTCGTTAATTTTCATTGTTTCCCGATGAAATATTGGCTAGTAAAGGTCTTGATAGTTGTAGAATGAATTTCGACGCATAGTTTGATTACTTCAAGATCTCATAGTTAGCATTTGCTTTTACTTTCTCACAAAATAGTCATACCAATAATCAGGTTGTATTTTGATCGTTTTGACATTTCAGGAAATGTATGATTCGAAAATAAGGGAAATGAAAGTGGAAATGGGACTGGGGACCTGTATCACGGATATGGAAAATGCAGTTTTTCCTAACTGACTTCACCTTACAGTTCTGAGTGGTAAGCAAAAATGGCTTACAAGTTTGGAATTTCGGTTAACAGCTGTAGCGAACAACATGGTAAATGAATTATTTCTATGCGGACTGAGCATATCGGACATGGTGGAAGCTATTGTAAGATTACATGGGGATGAATCCGACAGAAGACACGAACGTGTGATCATACCTAATTTTACATCACGCATTTCCTAATCTTTCGTTTCGCAACCGAGTACGCCGACGACATAGTACGCGACGATAATTACAAGCCAGACACGTCGATAAACTTCCTTCACGGTACATGAACACAAACAACCGAGCCAATGAACTTCTGCGTTTTCTCACCTCCAATCGCAACATACGCTTAAAACACCAACGAAGAGGAGATAACGCGCGTTCCACATTCGACGCGTAGATTAATCCATTAACTCGGCTCGACGTCTCGGCCAGGTATTCGGAAAAATACCGGCGATTACGAATTAGTCGAAAATATGTAACCAGGAAGATGATATACGATGAAACGAGCGTTAGTCGCGACCAATTTCTTTCCTTATTTTGGACGTCATTGAAACCACCACACGAGGAAACGTGCCGCGTAATCGTCGTTTTAAAAAATACCATATCAGGCAAACGCTTCGATGCAATTATACGCTCAATTACCGTTGATACGCGGCGAGCTAACAACGTACGTAATAAAAGACGACCTCGCCATACAATGAAATAATATCGAAGTTTTTTCCCCGCCACGATCCACAAGAACCTCCGTATGGGTGACTGAAAGGGAATAGAAAAACTCAAGAGCACAACGTATTGGGTTTTTGTAGCTGAGTTTTCAACAGGGGTATGTTTCGACTTGCAGACAATGCTGTTAATCTTTGTACACCTACACGAGGATGTGTAGAATTTCGCTTTTTTCATTAGAAAGTGTAGTGAGCGAAGAAAAAGTAGTTGCCAAATGAGCCCCAGAAAAACTTAAAAAAAAAAAAAAAAAAAAACCACTCCTCAAAATTGATGAGAGCACAGACCAAAAATATCAAAAAATTCATTTTGGGTAAATTTTATATTTAAAATGTTTAGAAGGTATTGGTTTTGGTATGTCAGCTCTAGCTCCCTTCAACCTATCTCATAAGTTCTACCCTTCTACGGAGGTTTAACATCAGTTACTTATTCTTAATTAGTTTTAGGTTGTGAATAGTCTTCCCTTCTAATATTCTTAATTGACATCAGCTTAATTTTATAATACCCAAGATTTGTCATTAACCCCATTCGGTCTCAACAACCTCAAAATTGACTCATTTCCCTTAGATTACCGCTACTCTCCTTTCACAAACTCTTTTTTTAATCTAATATCAAGTTGTAACATTATTATATTCGAGTTAAATGTTACATTTTCGTTCGCATAGGCGCCCTGCAGACAGACTTTTTTTTTTTTTTTTTTTTTTTAGCGTAATCTTAATTATTCCATATTTGTTTTCGTTCTTATTAAATCTAATGTAATCCTTTTACTTTTCAATACACTTCTACCACTTGACTAAGTTCGAAAATGATGGGAACTTCTTTCAAAAAAAAAAAACTTTAGCGCGAAATAACGTACACTGAGGCAGCAAAGTAGACGGTCAATGCTGGGATTCCCACCATGATGCTTGTTCCCTTCGTCTGACTCATCGATAATCTTTCAATATCGAACATACACATCAGTACATTAACAAACTGCACAACGCTCACAATCACACTGAAGCATTTTTATTTTTATTTTTTGACCAGTACGACGAAGGCTAATATGTTGTGCTAATGTGTAGCCAAGATGACCCCTTCACTGCAGGGCGGGAATCCGCAGAACAGCGCGATGTTTTTTTTGTCGAATTTGTGTATGTTTTTTCTCTCATCAATAAATTCATTTCGACGAAGTGGCGGTTTTATTTCACACACACGCAGACCTCTAATATCAACCATCGTCAACGCATATCAGCACAATTCTAAAAGCTTACCCGCCGTACTTTCAAAATTTAAGGGTCTTGTCCTTGTTTTCATTTTTAGGAAAAGCTACTAATTTTGGAAAATTTTATAATACAAAAATATATACCTAATATGCACAATATGTGGCATGTGCATAGCATGAGCTTGATTCAAAATTTGTAAGCCTTAGGAGGCATAATAAGACTCATTGGTTCCCGCAAATATTACAAAATGTTACACTGAACTCAAATTCAAGCTTTCTACAATTTTTGATCATTATTCATTTTGGATTCATTTTGAACCAAAATCAAGGGGGTCATACTACGATTCTGAAATGATTCTGCATACCGAGCTTGAAATTTCCAAATACATTTGATAAGAAAATATCACAATTTGGGAAATTTTATGACTCAAAACTTCCTCCAAAAGTCGTTTTCTGCTCTATCTGCCCGATTAACTCAGAAAGATGGAATCTAGATATATTCGGGTCTTTATATTACCTCATTATATGACTCCTAAAATCAAAAATGTTAAATCTTCGCAGGTCCCCTCCAGCACCTTTAAAACGTCGAGTGAAATGCCAATTTCAAACGAATCAAAAATATGAGAAAATTGTTTTCACAGATTCCAAATGAATACTTCCTTAATAAATTATGGACGATTCTCACGATTATCTACTATGCCTTCTGAGATGAGTAATAAATCAAATACATAAGGGCATACATCAATAAATAACAAATAATCTAGAATGAAGATGAATTGCTTCTGACACCTCAATTCCAAATCAGGTAGGCTATAATAGCTTAGTTTTTCATTAAAAACTCAGCTAATGACCGAAGCAATCCCATGTATAATAATCAAATCCTATTTACCTCCTACAAATGTAAACACTACTGAATTCGTACGTTTTTCTCATTTTACCGCGTACAGACGTTTATCGCACACTAAATCAAACCGTATAGTCGACACGCCTGATCATATTTTAAATAAAACAAAGAGCTTCGTTAAACTGGGTCACCAATGAGCACGATGTATAATTCGCTTAAATTGGAGAACCCCCTTTGAATATACACACGTGATAACATACTTCACCGAGCGAGACTCGTCCAAGTGGAAAATTCCTCAACATACCAATCAATCGAGACCTTCGTTCGAATAATCGAATTCTTAATTGATTACGTAAACGAGGCCTACGACAAAAATCCGAACGCCTTACAGGTCGCAACGTCGATGTACCCACCAGCTAGCTCAACAGAATGATGGCGAATAACCAGCCACATACAGTTACCACCTGCTCGACTGGAACGTACTTGGTGCAGCTTTCGTTGCGAAATATGTAAAATAGTTGACACCGCGTGATTAAAGAAAATGAGAGTAGCATTAATTCTCCTCGTACACCGACAACGAGAACATTACTAGTCACGGTCTTTCGATAGCAACTGGTCGATCAACGTTCGAATATTCCGACATTTCGCATCCAAATCAGACTGGCGATAAATTTATTAAACCGTTTGAACATTTCAATTACGCGATTGAGCACCGGGTAAATGTTCGCCATAAACCAGCCAAGCAACCATCTCATGTTATTTCAAGAGTAGAACTTTCAAAAAATACGAACTCATTTTATAGCAGTATGCTTCAATTACGAGCCTAAAAAAATCGACGATTTTTTTTTCACATCAATTTCATCCTGGTACAGCATTTTGTCTAAAAGTGCCTTATGATGGATTTAAAATATTTCAGAAATTTTTCTGTTGTTATAGCGCTATTTCCTAGGATGATTTTTATTTTGATTTGAGTGTAAAATACGTGTTTCTATGGACTACATACACGTACTTGGAGTTGTAGCATTCGATTACAATATGTTGCATAAAGATAGGAACTTAACATGCGTTATAGAGGAATGCGTTACTATTGAGTAAGTACTAGTAATTACGCGTGAAAAGGGTGTGATCTGTAAGAACTATTAGAATACAGAACTTTGTTCTGGAATTTTTTAAATGCGAATTAGTAGTATATTTCAAGGGAATCATTTCTAAAAAAATTAATATTTTTACTTATCAAAAAAAAAAAAAAAAAAAACACACTGAGAATTAATCCCAAAGAATGCCTAGACATACTTGAGTAGTGGAGGACGACGGATGTTACACCAAATCTGAGGAAGTTATGATAAGCGTATGAACGTCAATAATCATCATTACATTTGACATTTCGTTATGCTTTCGCGAATTCAACCTTCTTCAGCATGTAATAAAAAAATTTCAAGATACGGTTCTTTTTACGTTTCAATGATGAAAGAGAAACTATTTCCACAGCTATTACGAGTTTTTGACAATCACAAGTTCGCAAGTAATTAAGTACCACTTTTCGTTAGAAAAAAAAATTGTCAACATTTCACTCCGTGAACATTAAAATTCACTTTCATCGAGATTCGAATTTGAATTTGGATTATTAGATTTCAAAATTATAAAAAATCTAAGGAGTAACGACCAGCAGAGCGTTTGAACGATGATAATTGGATTTTCTTTTTCGTATAATTTAGCTATTTTTAGAGGCAAAATTAAAACTTATTTGAAGTTAGTTTTATATTCTAGAAATAAAATAAAAAATGAAAAAACTTAAGAACACATTTTCGGTCCAATCGTGCCTTTAGCCACAGCAGCAGCACATGGCACTTTTTTTTGGAAAATTAAGAAAATGTAGGCGAGAAAAATGAATCCAACCAAATACTGTCATCAAAAAATTTCAGCTTTCAAAATTTTTTTCCTTCAGAAACTGAAATTTTTCTAGATCTAACATTGATATTTTATTATTCAAAAACAACAAAAAATTAAAGCAATAATTTTTTCAAATTTGAAATGGTCTGAAAGTCTGTTCATTTAATTTTTGTCAATGTTATATTTCAAGTATTTCGAGAAATAATTAATGAATGACTAGTATACGAGTAACTATTTAATACGAGCCTGATGTTAGTCCTGAAGGATTCGAAAAACAAATTTTAGTATGATTTTTATATTTCAGAAATTCTCAAATTATCACTTATTCAGCTTCAAAATAACATATAAGAGAGTAATACATGAATATCCAGAATTTATAGAATTTCTGAGAGTTGAATATTGAACGAAATTCCATTTCAGAGTTTCAAAAGCTGAAATCGAACCAACACTATCAATTCAACTCGTGAATCCGTTTATAAGTCATTTTTAAGAACAAGCACATCTTGCATTATTTAAGTAAATTATAAATATTCTTACACTTCGTAAGCACAAAAACAGTTTAAGGTATTAGGAAACGAAATACAACTTTCAGGAGTAGAAAAAGAAAACCATGAAAATTGTAATTTCAACTCTAATTATGAAAAGGGTAAGAGTGATGTATTTTTTTTCTTCTAATGATCAATTTATCATAATTTTAATAAAATTTCTTCATTCATACAACTGAATTAAAAATAAATTTTTTACTCAAATTATTTCATCTCATAATAACTACTTCAATAATAAGTAGTTTTTTTCTATACCAGCATAAAATTACATTTTTTGCATACTGATAAATTAATAGAAAAAAAATAAATAAAATAGTATTTTTATTAAAATGGTACACATAATGCTATTTATTTGAATTTAGAGGTGAAAGTTGTTTTTTATATTCAGCAAACTCACTGTCATTCAATCATAAGAAACGTACATCTAAAAATTTTCGTTATTTTAAAATACATCCAGCTCAACGATTTCGTCTATTTTTTTTTTCTTTAGGCTAGAAGCACGTGATGAGTCGAAGGTTAAAGAAGTACTGAATAGCTGTATCATGCAGATATTTTATTTTCAAAATATATAATCATCGATGCAACTGAAAAGCTAAATAATAAATTCATAATTCTTTCAAATTCAATGCTAAAAATACTTATTCTTCATTCAGTATATTTCCATCTGAGATAAAGTTCATAAAAATAAAATGAATAGAAAAGATTCCCAAGCCTTTCACTGCATAAAGAATACGTTTATACTACATATGAAACATATCAGATTATCTACACCCTAATCGTGAAGCTCAACCTCTACATGTTTGTAGATAATAATAACAGGGATTTCTCTGAATTCACAAGCGATTTCTGCGCAATAATTCCACGTCTAGAAATCATACTATATAATATTGCACACTGTACAGTAGTAACTACATGACTGATCTCCAATTGTGGTTTTTTACATAGAAAAGTAAACTCGAAAACTTATGTTGGAATAGATCCTCAACATATAAAATATAAGATCACTTAGATATCAGCAAAAATTAATTCTTTCTATGCCAATTCTAAGATGACCAAACTGTTTGCGCTATTTTACTTAGTCGGCGTCGAAAATGAATTATCATCAAAATGGAAAGTAGAAAGCCGAACTGCAACTACTCGACGCGAATAAAAAGAATGAAAGTAGTTCCCGATGTACTTTGTCATTGTGATGGCAAACTTACGACACATCAAGCGTGTCGTTGTCGCCGTTACAGAAAGTATATTCGAACTAATTGAATCCCCGTATTTGGCGTACACCAATTGCGTCTAGGCGTCTGCTATTTTGATGTCGCCGATGCGCGACTCGATAAAGATATCGGAACTGAGAGGCGTATGTTCCGTTTCACCTATCACATTCAAATATGTGTTTCGATTATCAGAAAAAAAAAACAATTCTTAGGCGATGAGAAAAAGAGAATATGAGTTTTTTTTTTTTTTTTTTTTTTTTATACGTCTTTCTACAATGTCGAAAAACGATATTTCGGTACAAAATTTTCCAATAATTTTCCCATTCAAAAAAAAACTAAAAATTTCCGAATTCATTTTGTTCATTTGGAAATATTTATTTCGAAGCATTTTTTCAAATAAACGAAGGTTTCAATAACAATCTCTCAGTTAATAGAATTTCTTATTTGAAATTTGGGAATATTCCATGTCATCTTTCTCCTACTTTTTTGCCAAGTTATACACGTCATTCTTTAGGGAATTTATTTTTCATTCAAAAACAAAAATCACTGGAGACTGAAGCAACTAATCGTAGACATATTTTTCATCAAGCAACAAACTAGTCGAATTATGTACGAAAAGGAGAGCTTAACCATTTTTTTCAATCGAATGAAAATCTTTACAATTTTCAGCAGTGATGTTATAACTTTCGGAAAAAAAAGATTTCGTTTATTTTCATTACTTTTCTTCAGAGGCTTATTAGCTCGAAAGTGGATATTTTTCAAGTATCTCGCAAAGGGAGGAGAGGCCCACAAGAAGAAAAGAACCAAATACAAAAATATTCCATTTTCCTAATGGTTAAAAGTTGGATGTAGCATACGCGCATCTTAGAAAAGCTTATGATAAAGTGAATCGTAGTATATTATTACGGAAAATGGAGACGTAGGGTTTTTCCGGTAATCTGCTGACATTTTTTCACTCATATATGGATAATAGATGGCAAACAGTTACACATAGAAATTATAGGTATTTTAATTTCACTTACACGTCCGCGGTTCCACAGGGTTCCAACCTGGGGCCTCTTCTATTTCTTTACTTTATTAATGATAAATGACATAGTGTATAAAATAAAGTTCACAAAAATATTACGGTATGCAGACGACGTTAAAATATTTATGCCAACAGAGACTAAAGATGATAGGGGAAAATTGCAAACCACTCTTAATAACCTTATAGGATGGAGTATTAAAAATGGTCTCCTGTTGAATATAGATAAATGCTACCAAATTACATATTCGAGGGAAACAAGAACGCTTCCCACAGCTTACTCTATAATGAATAAAACTTTCTCTAAAATTGATAAAATTCGGGATCTTGGGGGTTATTTTCCATAAAAAAATTACTTTCAAAGAGCACATAGAAACAATAGCTACAAAAGCCAAAAGAACCCTGTATTGGGTACTGGGACGCCGTTATTTTGGAAAAAGTGTTGTAATTTTAAAGAAAAATTCATAAAATACATTATTCTCATTGCCTCTCTCTCTCTCTCTCTCTCTTTTTTGTTTAATTTTATTATTATTTTTTTTTATTGAAAGCAGAGAGGAGTCGGCCCCCCACTTACTCTTATTAGGGTACTGATGACCGTATAAGTATATATTATATATTTTGTAAATCGAAATGTTTAATATCAATAAAAATGGTCTGTCAGTCAAAAAAAAAAAATCGGCAAGAATCAAAGACAGAAATTATTAAGGTCCTTTTCACCTCTCTTCTGCGGTCTTACAACAATTTTAGGCTCTCAAATAAATTATAATTTAATTATTGAATATATTTATTAAAGTTATTAATTTTGGCAGAAATAATTTTTCTAATGGAATTTATTAATTAAATAGATAAAGCAAAATAATAAAATTTTATTTAAAAAGATATTATGAAAACAGAACAAATTCAAAAAAAATTTTTCAAGTACCTTTATTTCAGAGATTTTTGATATTGCCTCCAATATATATCATACGAAGAATTACTTCAGGGTTACAAGATTCAAAGGGGTACATTGGGGTCATTTTCCTTTAGTATATCCTTCACAATAGAACTGCTGAGTCAGATTAAAGAATGAAATAGAAAATATTACTCCGAGATTCACTTCCCGAAAGCATAAAACTTCTAGGATAAAAAATTTAAAAATTAAAAAAATTCGGCCTCCCCATTCAAGAGAATAATTCTTCTAACGAATAAAATTATCGACAAAAAATATTGCTATTTTAGGAATGGGGAGGGCTGCCTTCGGGTTGGGGGTGTGGTAGGCTCCGGAGAGGAAGAATTGGGAACTAATCTGAGTGTAGATTAAGCTATTGTAAATTTATTTGAAGTTTATTACATGTAGTGGCAAAGTGCCCTCTCGTAATTAGCCTATGAAGGCTGTGAAAGAGGCACTCAAACATGTATAAAATAAAAATAAACAAAAATATATTTGAATTTCTATAGATTCATCAGCTAGGAAAATTTTAGCATTATTAACTATGAAAATTTACCGTGAAAATGATTCGAAATTAGTTATATCGTAATGCGCATGTTCCAACCACTTTAAGGATTTTAGGAATTCCTCCTCGTGATTGCATCCATTTCCAAGCGCATGATGCTGTCCTTCGTATCATATCGTTGATTCTTATTTCCTTTCCTTCTTCGTCGAGTGCATATATACATCACATTCAATCAGTGATTCTCAATATATTTTCAACTTTTTACTCTGACACCCCACACCCTCATGAATGGATATTATGAAAAACTACAGCTGGGATCTCATCAAGGGCATCACATACAACTTTGGTAATAAGTAGATGGGCTCAGAAACCTGCCTTATTTACACCACTCTCCACACAGATCCATTACCACATTTCCGATTCATCGACCTCACCACTGAATACTTAGGATTGGCGTGGCGCTAAATCACGACCAGAACCTGAGCAAATGCACGTACTTAAATCTCACGCATATTTCCCGTAATACGCAGTCTTCGGTCATCGAGCAAACTGGTTCGACGACGTGCAAGTTCATTCGCCATTTATAGCTCGGTCCCATCGACGACCTACGAGTGAACAAAAATCCTACCTCGTCAAGGAATAAAACGCTTGACTCGTATGTGATACGTTGATATTTATTAAACGTCCTCAGAAGACCTCCAAAAGCAATTAACACATCGACCAAAAATCACTTTCGAAAAATTCCTATCTACATAAGTCATACGTACTGCGTATTTGTAAACATCTCCTAGTCAGACATTGGTCGAGGTATCGTCCGAAACAATGCTACTCATTCATATGAAATTCGCGAAGGGGAAAATTCAGGTCGTTTATTTCCGGGAACTAACCAGTTAACGGCGGTTTTGTTATCGTCGAGCTTCATTCATTCCATCTGTAAGGACGAAAAACTGCGCATCATAGGAATTCCCGTACGCCACGAATAAGCATTATCAACTCACCAAGACGAATCTGCGACCGAGGTTGTTCAACTTTTAATCGACATCCGAACAGTTCGTTCGACATTTAAGCCGGTAATTATCGTCGGATACGACGTCGATAATCGACGTATCGACCCGAATTAGATGTCGTACAATGGAAAGTATGGCGTAACCGCAACATCTCGCTATTACGGGTCGAACAAATTCAACGATCGACCAGATTTCGCCATCAATGAACCTCCACTTAACCGAAGGCACGATTGGTCTGGCGTTTATTTTAGCACTACCGTAAGCTATAACACGTTCCATAAACTGAGACTACACACGAGTGTACGAGTTTTCGCATAAAAACCTAATTATAGACTCGCTAACATCGAACGCGTGATTCCATTTACCTACTAACTACTTAAGCATCAACTCTCGCCGTTTTATATCCTTCGACGTTCGATTCGCGCCGCTTCGTCAATATTTACATTCGCAATTGAAACCTTTTCTTCTTCGTTTTTCCTACGTTCGAATATATTTTACCCTTCAGACGACCCAAACGACTCGGAGGATGCTATCGAACACCTTCGACGCATAATTTCAATACAGACTACGAACATTAAACAGGTATTTCTGTTGAAAGGAAATTTTCCATTTTACATTCACCGTGAACTTGATTTCGAATTAACGCAACACGTAAACCAATCGATTTCCGAGCGTCGAGTCTTCGTGAAATCGGCTCAGCTTACGTCTGCACGATCCCTTACGTAACCTCGTATAACCTCAGAGTTAATCTATTTTCAATGAATTTCCGCGTAACCACATATTCGTCCGATATTCCGCACCCAAAAGTGCCTGCAACGTGCACCAGCGTTTTCTTTTCTCATCGTTTCGTCGTCCCTATAACAGCTGATTTACTCCCCCACGTAAAAAAACGCCATCGCTATTTACCCGAACAGGTGTTCCGAACAACCACCGCAGTTCTATTCTAACGCTATGAATGGAGCAGAAAAAAACCACTCGAAAACGAAACGCGGATCACATAGCAATTCGCTCTGCTTTCGCTCAACAATAATAATTACCATAACAAGAAAAGGATTCAAAACCTCATTCCAGATCAACTTTATTGAGGCCAAACACAATATATCATTGTTACATTGTTCCGAGCGCCGCCATCACCCGGCTCGTTTGTTGCGAAGTTCAAGAATTTACAACGTCGTATCCGTCTTTGTGTTCCAGCATTACCACCCTATTACTCCGAATCGAGCTACATAAACGCGGAATTACGCGCCTTCGCTATGAGCTTAAAAGTTGCAAATGAAAAAAAAAATTTCATCCGATGATATATCGCGGTAACACGACGTTAAGGCGAAGCACGACGCGTCGTTCCGGTGATTCGTCTTTCGTCGTCGTAAGAGCCACCAAAATTCTCTTCCAACGTAACCATCGGCACATGCGATATATTATCAATGACTGTATTTTATTTTTGAAATAACTTTATTTCAAAATGACATTTTTTAAAATTATTATGAAAAAAAAAAAAACACGAATTGCACACGTTCCTTGATAGATTGCTTATCAATCATAATCACAATTATACGAAAAGAGTGCGAAAAAACTATAATGCACAGAGTAAAAAAGTGATAATGATGACCTTGACTCATGTATGGGAATCCCGGTTCATGAAGATACGCAAATATTTATTTATTTATTAGATTATTTTTCATGCTACATTATAACTATAAAGTAGGCATTCTTCGGGAGGAATATTTTTGAAATTTTTTTCCTCATTTTTAGCGTATTTCCAGAAAACGGAAATCCGCTGTTGCAATCACAGACTTCCATACATCAATATTAGACCAATAGCTTACACGATAATTAAGTGATGAATCGAAGTCTCGTATATGACAGCATGAACCACTACAAACACATTTTTTGTTCTTTATATGCAATACATACGCTAATATTGGTAATTTTTTGGAAAAAATTCAATACACCCAAGTATTATTGTAAATTTTTTCTTCTAAAATTACGTTATCACAGGTTATCAGCTGATTTTTGTTTTTGTTATCAGAAGCGCATTTAGGATTATGCTACCTGCGCGCAGTAAATTTTTACCGCTCTCCACTAAAAAAAAATTCATGGAAAATTTTCATGCAGCATATTTTTTTTTTAAACGTTCATTTTCGTAAATAAGTCAAACAGTCAAGTTCGATTTAAAATTGAAAAAAAAAAATGTAAGCAGCCATGCCGCATTACTGGAGCTGAGTTTTTAACTAAAGCTTGATCAGATTTGGAAATAACGTTGCTAAGCCTTTCATGTCTATAGGCCACAACCAACACCAAGTTTGAAAACCTCCACCCTACCTCTTCTAAAACCAGATAAGAACTTAAATTTAGAACAAATGCAATGTTCCTTGCCATGCAACAAGTATATGAATAGTGAACACATATTGCTTTACAAATTATATCTACTTAAGGTTTCTCAAATTATCTTCAAATTTTCATTATACCTCTTGGGTCCATTTCGAATTAAATTGAAGGGATTATATTCCGCTCATTAACTAACCCTACGCACGGATTTTGACCTTTGTTTCCCCGACAAAAGAGGTTTTTTGTACCAACTTCTCTTCAAATGCACACAGGAAACTAAAATGAAAATAGGTTAGTCACTTGGGCTCATTTTACCATGACACCACAATAGAAAAATTTCAACCTCATGGGCAGCTGGCCTCTCTGTCCATGCCTAAATCCAGCTCTGTTTGTTATGCTCATCGACAAAATGGTGCGTACAGTATTAACTGGCATCATTTTTAAGTACATAGTTATTGGTCTAGTATCAATATAATGTGGAAGTTTGTGATTGCAATCATCAGCGTTGGTTTGTTTATTTATTTAATTTTTTTTTTTTTTGTTGAAGTCTTTTCTTTCTGACCCGTTTTCTAACGTTAAACTGAACAGAGCTAAAAGCTGAATCACGGCTGAATAGACTACATTAAATTTCTGGTTATTGGTTAGAGCTTATCCCGTATCTCCTGTTATTATGAGTGAAGACATGGATGAAAACGCTTCAAGAGTACCACCAAGACGAAGCCGATGCCCATTCATCGAACAAGAAAGTTTAGAAAAGATGGTGGAAACGGAATACTGTGAAAAAGCATTAAATGAAATCGACCGTATACTTGAGCTCCGGGAAATTATTGAGAGCTATGAACTTCAATTTAGTTTATTGATACCGGAAAGTTTGCGGCCAGTAAAAATTCATTCAAATCCTGTTAAAATTTTCGAAAATAGATACGAAAGGTGGATACGGATTCTCGCCAACTGCCACCATAGATTGATACGGACTGTTCACACGTCCCATATACATAAAGCTCACAGTTTGGATAGCAGATAGCAAATGATTTAGTTGAAATGTCTAGAATGATTGAAACACCCATCATCAAAAATCCTAGTTTGGGAAGTCCGCTCTTCTGATACAGTATGTCTTGTTCTCTATATTTTTCTGCGAAGATCTTACCTTTAAAATTTTGTTAAAATTTAATTTTTTATAATGTAAAACTGACTACAGCTCTTAGCTGCATTTTTAATAAAAACAATAGCTATTACAGTCTACCTGATTTAGGAAAGGGATAGGCGAGTGGGTGCCTTTAAATATTTGCGTTTCAGACCACTTGTATAATCATCTGGGAAATGTCCAACTTTTTCGTATGCATATTTTTCTTCTTCAGAGAATCACTCAAATTTTGAGGTGGGCTGAAGAAGGGACAAATAGCTCAAAATTTTCATTCCTCATCTCATATGAAAGAGTGAATCACAGGAACAAACATATCCGAATTTCAATTTCTCAAGTATATACGAAGGGAAGTTGGAGCGAAAAAACGCTTTTTAAGGAAGGTTTAAGTTACGAAATTTCTTGAATCTTCCATATCTTCTTATTAAATCAACCTAGAAAGGTAAGAGTTTATATGTAGGGTCAGTTGATGACCA
The DNA here is from genome assembly GCA_009761765.1 of Phenacoccus solenopsis. Lineage (NCBI taxonomy): Eukaryota > Metazoa > Arthropoda > Insecta > Hemiptera > Pseudococcidae > Phenacoccus > Phenacoccus solenopsis. Next base: position 29,954,096 of record CM019752.1, read on the forward strand.
GAACATGATCTCTTGGATTCGGGTCAAAATGGATCCAAAATGGCGGATCATAAAATCTGAACAGAGCTTGAGGAGCCTCAAAAATTAGCATAAATGTAATATCTTTTCTTACTTTTATTTAAAGTTCACGAGTCCCTTCATGCGACATTCAATACCAAAAGGCAAACAATCACCTGTTCAGAGATATCGCAACACGTATAGAAATATTCTCACATTATGATGAATGACCATTTCAAAAAAAAAAAAGGTTACACCACCAAATACCGCTGGTTATACATATAAAATAGGCCATAGCAGGTGACTACCATCGCCTTAAGCCTGTATCTCGACGATTCATCACTCTTAACAAAAATCATTCGCACAATGTGCTTTACCAAAACCTAAAAACCAACGTTTTCGGAACTACGGTATTTCTAAATTAAACTTAGCCGCAATTCGCCTCCATACCTGAAACAATAGAACTGGTTTCGGCTAACGGTCCACTCTATTATAAAGATACCGCAAAACTTGAAATTTACAACGATTAAATAAAACACCGTATTGCTCGTATCGCTGGACGGTTACTCATTAAATTGTTGGCTTTCGTAGACCAAGTTGCGGTTCAATTTTTACCACGTGTTTTTGTTTATATCGCCCTCTTTGGCGAGCGCCACTCGTACGTAAATGCGTTTCGTTTAATGTACCCAACAGCTTCGTCGCGATAAGCTACTTATTCGCAAAAAAACTGTAATTAAATCATCGCCATATTGTCGTCATAATCGAGCGACATAACTGTTGAAATAAGTGACGTTAATACGATAGATGCTTTTTCACACTTTCAATAACGAAACTGACGCGTTTACTGGTTTCAGATCAATATTGATTAGGAAAGGTCTTTCAGTTCGCCTTTCACGTTATACCTCATTTTATACAGCTCTATATACCTATTATTCGCGTATATTGGTAATTTGTAATTACACCATCAATATTGAAAAAAAAAAAATCTATTACGTATACACGAATAAACGCAATACGCTACGCAGTTTTCTATAAATAAGGTCAAAAGCTTCAGATATATACGTCGATAAGAGCGAAAACCTCGTACAACTTGATTAGTATCGGTGTACGAGTAATATTGATCGATTTACCTTTTACAGAATTGTAATTTATTAGCGCAAAAATAAGATGTTCGAAAACATACACACACAATTGGTCCGTAATAAGACGTAAACAATCAACGTCACCACTGATGGATTACCGATATCCCGCCATCCCTACCATCAGTGCCCATATACCATGGTACAGCTTTATCGCGAACGCGCTTTCGTACGATTAATCGCATTCGTTAGTCAACGTTTTACAGCGCATTCGATACTCTCGGGAATATACCTGGCGAAATTAATACTTTGAAAATGACTTAAGGGAATCGCATCATCTGGTTCAATGCCCGGTCAATGAGTAACACCGCGTTAAGCTCGCTGACTGCGGTTGTTCGACTTACCAATCTAATTACACTTTTAACGTAATTTTGATGCATAATCATTACCATCGATTCATCAATATGGTCGCAAAATCGTCGCTTAAATTACGCCAACGCATTTTTCCCCCATTTTTCAGCCTTGCTTTCGAGCAGAACATTCCAGACATCTACATCCTGTCTTGGGTCTCGATTACCGTCATTGTAATCGGATATACTACCGAGTAATTCTTACGGAAAATTAATACCAGTAATTAATTTAACGGCTCAATGGTAATTATTTATTTCGTCGAGTGCGTTTCGCTCGATAGATGAAGAAAAATTGCTCGCCGGCTAGACCATGCGGTGTAACGAGTTACGCTTTTATCGCAAATCTATCTAGTTTAAAATTTCATAGAGACAAAATGAGCCCGACTAAATATAGATGAAATTTCAGTCCTTCAAATATTTACCTCCCTCATATCGGTACGTAAACATGGAAATTTTATACTTCTCAAGATTTCAAAATTTCAAAAAATTTAGTTGTAGACAAATGAAGATTTGTTGCGTCCATGAGTCGTTTCTCGTAGTTGCTCAAAGATTTAAAAAAAAAAATTAACTAGTGATTTTTTGGATTTTCATGAGGTTGGATTTTTTTTTTAAATCAATGATTCCATAATTCGCAATATAATATTACGAATAATTCACAACTGGTATCTATAATACCTATGGACTTAATTTAGCCCTTTAAGGCATCAACAATCGTGTTATGGTTCATTTTACTTCAGAATGAAAATCACACGAAATGCTATTTTATACAAGTTTAAAGTAGAATTTAGGCTACTTCAAAAAACCTCGGAAGGTAAAAATTAGATAATAGATACCTTTAAAGCGTACTTAGAAGTCTACTGGAGCAGAAATTAAGTTCATACATCTCAAGAATATATTACCAATGAACTAGCAATTTCGAAAAAATTCCAAAATAAAAATATCGACAAATTTAAACGCCTTGACTATTAAAAAAAATGTAAGCAGACATGCCGAATTACTAGAGCCGAGTTTCTAACTGTTGCTTGTTCAAGCTTGAAAACAATGCTGCTCATCCCTTCATTCCTACAGACCACACCCAGTACCAAATCTGCAAACCCCTTCTCTGTTTCTTCAAAACCACTTGAGAAGTTGAATTCAGAATATGTAGTATTTTCTTTTCCTACAATAATCACATGAGTTCATATTTTTCAAATTTCAGCAATTTGGGACTCCTCAAATCATCATCAAATTTTTACGATACGCCATTTTGGATCTTATTCGAATCAAAGTCAAGCTGGTCATCAACTAATCCTACATACAAACTATGAACTTTCTAGGTGGATTTAATGAAAAGATATGGAAGATTCGTGAAATTTCCTATAGCAATTTCCCCTCCAAAAGCGAATCCAGCCTCAACTCCCCTCCAAATGCACTTGGAAAGCTGAAATCACAATAGGTTAGTCACTTGGAATCATATTATCATATGACAACACAATAAATAATTGTCGGACTTTCATCTACCCCACCGCATTTCAAGTTCGCTAATCCCTCCCCTCTCACCCTCCTATACTATCTGTGAAGATGAATTTAGGATACAGTATACTTCTCATACCCAATAATCTTAATATGAGTTCACATTAATTAAATTTTCACCTATTTGAGGCTCCTTAAGCTCAAATCAAATTGTGATAATCCGCCATATCCATTTTAACCCAAATTCAAGAGGTCATGTTCTGGCCATAAACTAACTCTACATACAAACTTTGACTTTTCTAGGTTGGTTTAGTGAGGATATCTATTTTTTTTTTATATTCAGTAGATGTTATTTTGCAACAAATTAACTCGAAACCAGACATATTCTCGAAAAAAGAACGAAAGAATTCATCCTATTAAACACAAGTTATCTATCATCGAGACTGCCGAAATTTTACCCTGATCTTTCGCACTCGTATCAGTAAACTTGAAGGTAACAAAAGATGAAATCAATCGATACCGGTTACAGGCATATGGTAAATTTAGCAACTACATTTTAATCTTATTTATACAATTATACAATCTTATTACACGAACGTAGAAACCACCATGCGGAAATAATTTCGTTTTCACTCGCAACACAACGAGCATTTCTCCGCGCGATTTCCGCGCTCTCGAACATTATTTCGTCATTTTCATTCCGTATCGAGCGCTTTTGATTTTCGCTCCATTTCGTCGTCCGATATCCTTGACCATTAATTCCACTTCGCGTTGCGTTTCCTGTGGAAGTATTTTTTTTATTTACTCGACCACACCCTCGACTAAACGCCGTTGCAATCTTCGAAATGCCACGAAAATGTCCGCACTTCTATTCGGTAAGGTACGTGGCGCGAAACAATTATTGAAAATACACGGTTCGACTGTTAATCTCAACTCTCGGGTCGTTGCGTGCGTGGACGCGTTAATTACATCATATTGCCGACGCGTTACTCAAGTTTAGCCGCTTGTTAAGCTAACCGTATACAACCGCATTAGCCCCGTTAGCGAAGAATGAAGAAAGGGCAAGGACCATCCGAGTAGTATTTATTTCAAGGGTATCGCCGTATCTATAACGTGACTAGGTAACTGCGTTCGCCTTTGAAGAAATCCACTTACCGGCTTTACTATTAGGTATATGTATAATATACCGGGGAGAAAATTATCAGAAGACTTCGACAGCATGCTTAAAAATTTTTAGTTTTCTGGGTCAATGTTACGTCGCGCTACACTAGAATCGTAGTTGACAAATTCCATTTCTACAGACTATTAAGAGGCTAAAAAACAAAAAAAAATCGGAGATTTTCTAATTATGCAGTCTTAAAAATTATTGAAAAAGTAATAATTCTTATTTGCGCCAAAACTACTTCAGGAAATCACGATTGAATAAGTTAATTCGTATTTTTCAGTATAATTCAAAGTACTCAATAAATAAGTTTTTTGATCATAATTCTCATCATACATAGCTTTTGGTACAATGAATAAGGCTCTAACTCCTTTCTTTAGAAAAGTGGCGCGTTTCACGTCGTTGATTTAACTCGAAGAGACCGAAGTAAAATCAAAACCTTCTTTGCCTGAGAGTAAATTTTCATGTCCCAAGGAATCCAGGTCCATAAAAAAATTGATCATTAGTTTTTACATAGATTTGATGCTTTCATACATATTGTTTTTATTAGAGGCACATACAGCCACTTTTCGAGAAAATAACCGAAATATCAGTAGTTTTTTTTTTTTTCGCTGGTATTTAATGATACTACCGGTCAATAAAAACAAAAAAATCAATAATCCTCGTGGAAAGTCGCAAAGTCGCCATCGATGGAAGCGAAGCAAGGAACTGGGAAAAAGAAAATTACAATTTCAGCTTTCAAGTTGCCATCGAGTAGTATCTGAATCTGATGTTTCGCTAGACATTTATCAGTGTACGAAATGATTGTTAAAATTTTGCAGCTATATGAAATAGCAACTAATGTATTGTCTGCTAAGATGAAACTGCATAGGATTGTAGGTATAAATAAAGATATTTTGGGAAATTTTTTTCACGGTTTGATATTATGTATTTTATAGGATCAAAATATATTACTTTATCAAGCCTTGCACCGTACTCAAAAGGAACTTAACTAAAGTTACAGGCATTTGTAGTTGAAGAATCTCTTTCTATAGCAAGTTATTTGTTCAATCGTATGAAGGGAAGTGAGTACTGAGAAACTAACGATTTATGAAACAAGAAGACATAATTCTCGCATGGCAACATTTCTCGATCAGAGTTACCCAAAATCAGGATTTTCAATTCAAAGCAACAACGATGAAGCAAAAAAATCTGTGCAGTCAGAAATCGTTGAAATATTAAAAGCTGAACAATGCTCTCATATTGATACCCGACCAGCTGCTTTGTCAACAATATCTGCATCTTTAAACAAGCAATACATTTAATTTTTTTCTTTGCACACTCATCATTTTTAAACTGATCTGAGTTCTTTTCTGTTTTGATGTTACCTCCATCTATATCAAACTGAAAGCACAACTGGATCGTAATGATGATTTATGGCAATATATTGATATTACTACAACAAGTAAAACCAACGAAAAAAATTCGAACTAAAATTCATATATAGCACAAGCGGAAGTCATCACAAAATCCTATCAGATCACGAAGCCATTAGATCGTAAAGAAGATCCATTACACTGGTTGAAACAAAGAGAACAAGATTTCGAACAACCTTCTGAGATTGCAAAATCTGTTTCTACACCAGGAAGTAGCTTCTCTTCAGAAAAAGTTTTTTCAGTTTCGGGCAACACTGTCACCAACAGAAAGACCAAACTGACACCTAAACATATAGAGAAGCTGAGTGCGATAAACGAAAATTAGGAATACCTCGATGTTAGCTAATTGAATTGAATTAATTTTTTTTATTATTGATTCATATTTGGTTTGTCGTTTACTTTGTATTATTTTGTTCCTTCTTTAATAGAAAATATATTTTTTTGATTTTTCTACGATTCTTTGCATTAAAAAAAAAAAGTTCAATGAACAGTTAACCGGTAGTACCTCCGGTAGTTTTTCAGATTTTAGGTTATTCTCCGGTTGCTTTTTTTTTCAGTTTATTTTTTCCTCCGGCAGTCAAAACTACCGATTATTCACATCTCTATATTTTGGATACTCTAGGAAAATAAATTTCACTGTCAGCTGAGTAGAGCACATGAGAAAGGAGACGAGAATGATTCAGAGCACAATGACCTATACGAAGTCTGCAAAGAGAGACTCCTTATTTCCTATTATTTCCAAATAAATTGTTCGAAAATATGATATTTCACTTCTTTCTAGAAAACAATAATGAATAAATTCAATGGGAAATATTTGATTCAGGTCCAGATTTAGGTGGTAGTGTCCCCACTGTCCCCTCCCACCATAAGAAGAGGGCCCCCCGCAAATGCTACAAAAATGTACCCTTCATAAAAATTGCAATTACTTTTTTTTTAATGTTGGGAATAATCGATTATTTGAGCAATCGATTAATTGAATTTCGATTATTCCAATACTCGATTAACTAGATCTAGATTATTGAAATAATCGATTAATCGATTTTTTTAACATTGTCTGTAGTCACAACGTTTACAAAACACGAATGAATAAAGGACAAAAAAAATTTACACAAATTCAAATTTTTTCCATCGATTTTTTCAATTTCATGAAATTTTTACTCGAAATTTTTTACAATCCTGATTTTTCCCAAAAATTTTTTATAACATCTTTATATCTCTTTTGAATTATTTTTATCGATTTTTCAGCATCAGAAATTTTTCTACACCCAAAATTTCTTCAGATGTTTTTTCAATTTTACACTTTATCTAAAATTTTTTCTTCGATACGTTACCAACTTTAAAATTTTCTTAAATAACATTGTGGCTTTAAAAAATGTTTCAATGTTCAAATAAATATTGGCATTTTGGAAAAATAAATTCAATCCAAGATATAAAAAATCTTTTCACTAAAATTGAACTCTCAAATTGGCAAGACAACTGGACAACAAAAACCCAAAACAAACTTTTTCGACACAAAAAATCTATAAAACCTTGGAAAAATTTATCTCAGCTAAATCGTTCAGAGGAAATAATAATTACTAGACTCCGAATTGGACATACAAAATTTACCCATAACCACCTCTTTCAAAAAGCCCCTAAACCCTTATGTGAATTTTGTAACACCGAACAAGTTTCAGTCACACACCTCCTTTTTGAATGCCCCAATATCAAACAAACCCGTGACAATCTAAACATCCAAACAACTAACATACCGGACAACCCAGACGAATTAAAAAAAATCCTATCCTTCATACACAAAATAAAATATAAAAACCAAATATAAATTAAACTCTCTACACTGGGCGTAACAATCCTGGCAATTATACACGCCCAGTATAATAAAAAGGGAAAAAAAAAAAAAAAAAAAAAAAAAAATATAATTGAAAATAATTTTGAAAAAAGCGTTCAATTCTCATTTCTATTCGAAAAGATGTAAATCAACTCAAATTTTTTGCAGAAAATTTCCATAAAATTGGCTTAAAGATGATCTGTTGATCTGATTTTTTTTCTTCTTGTCCACATACCACAATATATTGCGTGCACACGCCAGCAATTTCAGTTAGAAATTTTTTCGACAACTAGAACGTAAAATGTTTTATTTACAGAAAGAACGTTTTCATTTTCGTAATCTCAGAAACGCCGAATTTTCTCAATTTCAATTTCTACTGTTCGATTGCGCTCAGAAGATCTCAAAATATCTATTCATTGGCCATTGCTAAATGACATCACAATATGTAAAAAAATGGCGCGATTGATAATGAAAGTAAATCTCATCCGAGCTAGACTTCAGACTTTGCATTCGAGTTGTGTCATCGATACAAAGTTTCACGCCCGATTATGGAATGCGAACTCGATAAATTTTTGGAGGACGGACTTATCACCACATGAGAAAAGGTACATCACGCCACATCATCGAGCATCTTCTACGCAAACAAAACACCAACGTAAGCGATAGAAACGAATTTATAAAACGGCGCCAGTGACATAGTTTCAGTCTCCATTGGCCTGTTCTCTCAATCTCTACGTGAAATTCCGTCAACCTTTTAACCTTGGCAGTTTTTTTTCATTTCGATGACGACGTACTACGAACTAGAAAGCGTATTTATCGAAAACCAGATACCAGTGGAAATTACAAAATTAACGTGAATTATTAATCGCCGTTCCATCGGATGCAATTAATTTTTATCTCCTTACTCAATAACCATTATTTTGGTAAATATTTTTAAACTTGGAAAAATCGCGTTTAAATAGTATTTCATTCATTACATTATCGATTGCTCTTTGCTCGTAAGTCATAATGCTTCGAGAGACGCTAATTTCTCATGGTAATGTTCATTAGATGGGAGTTCTTTTTTGGCTTTACAACATCCAAGCTACGTCGAGATGGGATATACGTTTTTAAAACATATCGTAAATTTACGTAAGTAAATAAATTAAATCGCAAAACCAGCGAATGAAAATTTCGTCGTTGTAAATTTGTTCGATAATTTCACATTAAGATAAATCAATGTTCGATAAATGAAAGCAATTGATAGTAGATATTTTTTTTAAAACCAGGCATAAACGTGCAAACTGTATGAACGGAAATATAAATTTATTACAGTTTTTTCAGTTCTTAACCGGGTACAGAGTTATTCTTAGTTCATCTGCCACTCACAATCTGCCAAAATGGGAAAAATAAATTCTCAATCGATATTTCTCTCCTTTAATGTTTCTATACTCGAGTAATTTAACGCTTTATCCAACAAATCTCAAGCCTCGAGCACAATTTCGATATAAAGCTGTTATAAACAACGACACGAATATCGATAACAGTCACTGGTCAATAAAAATTGTAAAAAGTTAACGAACTACTAAAGTTGGATCACGAATATGAAAGTATAATGATATTTAGATTTTTTTAATGAAGTCTCATAACTAGTTTAAGTGGTGTAAATTTTATTTCAACAAATGATAGTAGACGTGAAACGCGGTAATGGGAGAACATTAATTATGTCTACGAGTCATCGAGCTAACGTTCTCCAATTTTAATTACCCTACGAACGTTACGCGTAAACTGGTTAGGTGCTTTTGTAAATCAGCTGTTTTCCATATCGCCGTTAGTGTTTTTGAACTCGAAACCGAAACTGAAAATTCATTGGAGCTGAAGGAATAGGACAGAAATACACCTTACGAACACTAACGCAAACAGTAGAAGAGTTGGAGGATAGAAAAAGCATCTTGGATTCTTGGAATGTGGCCAATAAATATAAAAATTATCCAATATATGCCATGCGTTCGGTAAATATTATTTCACAAGAACTATTACCATAAAATTAAAATAAACATACAACTTATTTTGCATTTTAGTCACAATCGTCACGAAGTGGAATTGAATTCTTTTGGGAGACTTGGAAGCTTGCAAATAGCATATGTTTCTAATTTGGCGAATACTTCGATAACCAGTACGTCATTAATATTAAACAAATGTAAAACCTTGAAATTTGAGAGGAGTTTCGACTTCCTGTTGGAAAAAATATGTTAATTTCTCATTCAAGATGATGTGGAAAAATGGGCTCACAGCATGAATATTATCGAATCAATGATAAGACCAAATAAACATAAATGGAGTAATCTCGCCTGACGAAAATTAAAACAGAAAGGTCTAGATAACGAGATGAAAATTTTACTCCGCGAAAATAGCCAAAATATATTATCACAAAATAAACGTGATGTTATAAACTTTATAAACATGACCTAGATGCTGCAATTAACAACCAGCCATTGAAAAGGAGAACATTAGCATCTGTGTACATATCACTACATACCTCTTGTTAATACGAATCAAATAACTCGGAACGGTTTCCACTTTTTTGATGCTCGATTTCACATAATGTCGACTTGGTAAAACATTTCTATACGGGTTTTCTTCTAAACACTTCCAATAAATCACGAAGACATGTTTAAATTATAACAACAACGAGATATCCGAATGAAAACAACACATCTCACTAGTTTCATGAAAATGTTTGTAAACCGAAAAAACTAAGCGAAAAATAGAATTTAGTTATGGTTCACACGCACAACATCCATTCACGACGGCAATTTATGAACTGGTAATTTTTCACGCGAAAAATAATGATAATGATATGGACGCTCACAAATTACCGTATACGATATAAAAATTCGCGACTTGGTCTGATTTCTGCATACTTCGTTCAACTTTTCACATCCACCTCAAATCAAGCCATTGCGTAGCCTACGGCTTCAGAAAATGAAAGGAGAGATAAAATGTCAGAGAAAAGGTGCTAGATAAAGATAAAAGAACATATATGTTTTGCAGTGTTGCTGTTATGGTAAATGAAAATGTGTATTTGTTTTCTTTTATTTTGTTGATATTGCCCTGTAAAGTGGAGCTTGGAAAGTATAGAATTCATTGTTTATTCAAAAAAATTATTCAAGTATTGCTCAAGTGTGAGAATTGATTTGTTTTGGATTGATATACTTTACTGGTTGCATTTAAAAATTATTGAGATGGTAATTTTAATTATAGGAACGTTTGGGTAGACGTGTTTCTACAAATTCATGAAATCGCTACTTTCACACGAATCTCGGCTCTCTTCAGCTTCATTCATCAAGCGAACGACTTACAAATGAATGACTCAAGAGTTTCTTCTGTTTTTTTTCTTCTTTTTTTTTAATATTGATTCATTATCAATTCTTAGTATTCTATCATATTTTTAGCGCGATTCCCGATGATGAAAACAGAAGAGTAAAAACCAAAGAGTCATGCCTTCACAGAAAGTTAAGAACAGTATTTTTAATTCCATAAAGGAAGCCAGACAACGTAACCACATTACCAAATTGCCCTTTTTTGAAATGACGAAATGATTGCATACCTTTCGTGCGTTCAATGGATTAGCCTACATCCAGCCCAAAATTTCTTTTTTTCTTCATTCAAAATCATTTCTCGAAACACTTCACTAATTAATTGAATGAAATAAAATTTTGGATTTGATATATCAACAAATCAATTGGAAACACATTACAGCAAGCTATGTGTAACGGCGAATTAGTTGTTTCTCAGTCATTGTTCAAAATTCAAAAATAAGGATAAATTTAAGACTGGTAGAATGAGAGTCCTGATAGCTAAATACGATAAAATATTGTCGAGATGTTGAAGACATTTATAATGTTACTTATTTTTTTTTTAATGAATAAAAATTTGAAATTCTTGTGAATTATTTATGAGCTAATATATATTTTACGAATCAATTTTTGTAACAATATAATAAGTTATCTAAAATTAGTAAGAGCATTTTCTGCAGATAATCCAATCTCTTGTCTACCCTACACTCTCAAAGAGTGCCACACTGATTTGTCGAATCTCCTCCAAGAAAACATTAAATTCCCCCTTGGAAATTAAATATTTTGGAAATCGATTTAGTAATGTCCAATTATTAAAAAAAACCGATTATTCTACTACTATTACCTATCAAAAACAAATATCTACAAGCCATCAGCAAATATCCAGGATTCAATGAAACGTTAATGCACGTATTTAGAAAAATGCATGATTTTCCGAAAAGATATGCTATATAATTTGAAATATTATATCATTTACAACATAAAGTAAATTCTTGTATCCATCATTAAGTTTGCGTCAAAAACTTTTAAGGAGTATTGTGTATTGAAATAAATTGTAAATGTTTTAAACCAGGATTTTTTTTATGGTTAAAAAAGAATTTCTACTCCTTAACAAAAAAGACGAGCACGGGTTTCTTTTTACTACATCTGCCACTGGAGTAATATTACAATGAAATTAATGTATCATGTCATGTTAAATGAACCCTAAAAATGTTTTATAATTGATACTGTTTAAATTAAATCAAGTACAACTATAAGAAAAATATCATGAAATATAATTGTTTCCGTATTTATAAACACCGCTAATATAATTTTAACTTTTATTTTTATTATAATTTCCACTGTTTGCGATACTTTATTTTCATTGTAGGTAATACGTGGAATGTGGACACGCAATGCAGACTTGGTACTTGGTAGTTGATTATTATGCATCTTCAAACTTCAACGAATCAAATTTACATCAAATTAAAAAGAACGAAAATATCCATGTCTTCAAGATACGCGTTGATAACACAATTCACTACTAATTTAGATTTGATAAGAATGACATGAATTTAAAAATAATTTCGAAGCAATTGAGCGAATGAGCATTATTGTGATAGAATTTGTTATTTATTTTCATTTCATAATTTTCTAGCATTTGCGACTTTTATCTTATAAAGTGAGCGCACATTCTCTGCTTTCATAAATACCCAACAATTTTTAGTGCCACTTTTCTTATCACTCATCACAACTTTACAGTGATTTCAGTGTTTTTAATGTCTTACGAAAACACGATATTATAATTATTTCGGTGTACTCGTTGAATAATTTTCATCTTGATCAATATTGTTTCTATATATTTATTACAGGTTTAATAAAAAAAATGAATGATGGTACTCTACCTTCGTCGTAAAATCAAACTGAAATACATCTTATCAATTGTTTGTTTGATTGGTATCGTATACACCATCTATCAAATCCGATCGGTTCAAGAATTGACGAAGAATACGTTAAAAACTGTTCCTACTGTTCGTGGAGTACACATGGCCCTCTTCAGATCTTACCAACCAGATATAAACAACAGATTCTACTGCTTAAGCGATGGGAAATCAATACATTTTGACAAAGTGAATGATGATTATTGTGATTGCGAAGATGGAAGTGATGAACCGGGCACCGAAGCTTGTCCAAATGGTAAATTCTATTGCACATTCGAGACTCACCATAGACAAGGTTAGTATTTACGCATGTTTGTTTTTTATTTTATTTTTTATTTGAAATGTCTTTTAATTATTGTAAACGTTTTAATTACAGCTCGACCGATACCATCTAGTAGAGTAAACGATGGTATTTGTGACTGCTGCGATGGTTCAGATGAATGGAAGAAAATGCGTTGGTCATTTACTAGTCCATGTTCTAATGTGTGTTGAAATTCTACATCATCTTGATTATCCTTAGAACTAGGAGAGTTCGTTGTTTGTGTTATTGTCCCATAGTTACCGCGAAACTAAATAATTTTGTAAAAAATCTTCCAATATAATATCATTTAAAGTTTCTATTTTAATATAAATACGTTTTTCAATCCATTTGTTTTTACTTTTGAAATTTTGTTTACTTATTTCAGTACGCCAGTATTATTTGCTCGCAACTAATAAATAAAAAAAAAATTTGTAACTTATGCTTGTGATCGTAGCTTTTAAGTATTTTATTTAAGAAGTTAGCTAATTTTGTGAACGAGAATATCAGGGATAACTTTCATTGTAAAATAATCTATTTATTTTGATGATATTAAACTATTTTAACTATTATTAAGTTTCAATTAAGGCCTAAATACATAATTTGCAAATTTCAAGCTTCATTTCTTCTATTTTTGAGTTAATACGTTCACGCATCATGCTATTTAAAATCATGCCTTATAGATATTTAGATTTTGTCGCAATATAAAAATTGGGATGGTGAAATTTTTTTATTTTGTTTGAAAATGAATAATTCTGAGGTACTAAAATTTGAGAGTTCCAAATTAGTTAAAACCCGTTCGTGAAAACTGTTGGAATAACCAAATATGTAAGGGTTCCATTCCTAAAAATTTTAATAAATAGGTATTAATGCAAATAAGAGAACTTATAAAATGAAATTCGTAGAAATTTCTTACAACTCTAATCACTCCAACCTATTGTTTAAAATTTGAAGTATTTTTACAAAACGTATGAAGTAACATAGGCACCCAAATTTTCAGAAATTGCATAGAACATTAAACTTTTAATATTTTTGATTTTTTTTTTGATAATAATTTGTTAAAGTAATGTGTAAATATTCTGATCGGCTCTCTCCAATTTTCAAACTAGAATTCTGAAGAAAAGTGAGACCCTCCAGGTATTGGACGATTCTATCACTTTGGTCATAAACTATGTTAGTGGGTCATTTGACAAGTTCCAGGATTCCAAATAAATGATTTTTGATCTACACTAATTTTTCTTGCGACCTTGGTTTGAAATGAGAGATATAATATGTATTATCTCACACCTATGATCATTCACTTTCCTAAATAACATGACCAAAAAAAAAAAAATGGTACTTGAATAGAGAACTTTTTTTCATTTTATTATACTGGGCGTGCCTAATTGTCAGGATTGTTACGCCCAGTGTCGAGAATTTCGTTTGTATTAGATTTTTATATTTTATTTTGTAAATGAAAGATAGGATTTTTGTTATTTTGATGGGGTTGTCGGCGGTGTATGTGTTGGTTGTTTGCATTTTCAGATTGTCGCGGGTTTATTTAAGATTGAAATTTAAGCATCAATAAATTAAATTTTAGCACCAATCTCATTAACTATGTTCATATCGTGCAATCTATCGAAGCATACTAAAGAAAATTGCTCAAGTACAACGCCTGGAAATAGAATAGACGTGTACATAATAAACATACCTATGGGAAAATGGGAAATAACATTGATAACACCAACACCACAATGATACGATAAAAGAACTTTGTATGAAAATTATTATTTTTTCACTCATATTTAATAAACAATAGATTACACTTAAAATCATCTTCTCGAGTGGAATTTAACATATAGCACATTCTACTCAACTTCGAAAGCTCTAGTATTCCGATATCGATTGAGGAAAACTTTGAATAACTCATTAAAATGAATAAATGCAACAAAAAAAACATATAACATATAATTTTAAACAAACATTAAAAAAATACAAAAATAACAAAGTTAGAAATCACATAAAACTAAAATGCTTTCAAAACTTCGAAATGTTTTTGCAAAGAAGGCGGGTCGTTTTCAAAATGTAATTTACGATAAATCTTAGCTCCGAAATTTTTCAAAGTATTTGTGAACAATTCTTCTTGTTTCCCAATCCATGGTCGCCTTTTATCGCGAACTTGATACGGTGTAACGTGCACATAAACCTCTATCCCTAAAAAAAGTAACATTCGAATGAAATTGTTTCCATATTAACGTCTTAAGCTTTTGAAACAAAAAAAATATTTTTCATTTTATGTATGACAAGCTAAAGCACGTACCTAATTTCATTAAAGTTTCTAACAAACTTTCTTCAGTAATCCATGTTTCTTCCTTACCGGCGTGACCTCCATCTAAAAAGTACATGGCGTCAATTTGAGAGATCATTCTTCGTAATACTGGATCCTTCGTTGTTTCCGGCCCGTAATGAAACTCGTAAAGAAACTGATTCAAAACCACGCATCCTTTGCTAAAACCGATTAATCTAAAACGATATTTTGTGAAATCCGTTTTATTTCCTTTATCCCATCTGAAAACATCGCAAATTTTATCATTTTGGTGAAAATATTTAATTAACATTTTCGTTTAAAACTTGAAATAAACGAAGTCGTGAAGAGCTTCTTCTACTAAAAAAAAAAAAAAAAAAGGTATGAAGTGAGACCATTTTCCCAAGCTAAGCTTACCTTTTATACGCAAATTTCATGTATAAAGCAAACTTGTTGCCTAGCAAAAATGGGCTCACTTACCTACAACCTATAAAAGTTGCCTTTCTGTCAGTAGGGTTGTCTACAAATAACATGAAAATAATATTACGAATGACAACAGTTCATGTATACGTGTAAATGTAAAATCATGAAAATTTGACTCACGCTGTTCTCAAATCCGCCAAATCATATAATAACTTATCTAAATGAATCAAAGCGCCATGATATGGTGTAAAACTAGGAATACCCATGTCTCCGCAATCAACGTATTTATCGAAATAGCTAAAACTGTTATTGTCATATCTGAAAAAAAAATTCATACATATCACTTAGTGGTGCATGTTTATGAATAAATGCACTTGTACTTGGGTATATTATCATTTTATGTATATCTACTGTGAGAGGCGTGTTTCATCAGTGGTGACGCGGGGGAAGGTGGAATAGCAAGGGTAATTTTCATCCACAAATTTTTTGAAGCGGAGAGAAGGTAAAAAAGATTGTATCAACTCCCCCTCCTCAAATTCTGTCGGTAGAAAATTTTACAGCGAAAAATCGTATTCATAGCTAGTCAACATACTAGAAAATATTCAAAAAAAAGTGAATAAAATTTCGAGGAAATTTCCTTCGTAAAATTTTAATATTTCATTTCAACGTTACCAAATCAAATTATAATTTTTTTTAAATACCTTTGGTTTCTGAAGTTTTTTTGACAATTTTGAAACTGTTATCGTGTTTTTCATTTTTTATTTTTTTTTTTGCTGTTTTATGTTTTGGTTTTAAATACATTAAAATTACACAAAACTGAAATACGGTCATTAGATTTGAAATATAATAAAACATTATTTAATTCACTCTCCTCCTTTCTGCAAAAAAAAAAATTATAACGAAAGAATGCTGTCTTTATACAAGCAGGTATATACTAGATAAATATTAATAATTTCTGGTTTTCTCTTTCTTACCCTCAAAAAAAGCTCCCGTCGCGTCGCCACTGTGTTCCCTACACTTAGAATGGAGCTATGTCCAAGGACCGCATATTAAAATATGTCAATTGTCAAAAAATCTACCTATAGGGTGTACCTCCATTACAAAGAAGCCCACTTCAATATGCTGGCACCTAGGCCTTGAGGTTATTCTACAATATTACGATCAGGATTAAACTGGCTAATTTTATTAGGTAGGTATCTTTGTCAGTAATAGAATTTTCCCAAATTTTATCAAGTATAGAAAAAAAAATCTTTAGTCGCTTGACAGAACTTCGATTAAAATAAAAATTTCCATTAACATAACCACACAGACCTCATATTGTGATACTTCATGGCGCGATATTATCTCATTCCAACCTCTTGATGTAATTTCCTTATAGCACCCTTAAGAAATTACAATTTTCGAACAATACAATACCGAATATCATGCTGCCACGGTCTCACATAATTACCATTTTGAAAAGTCATAACCGTTTTCATTGCCACATAAAAACGAATTACCTTTTACTATTCTAATTTACGTACATCAAGTACAGTAAGTAATTTAATTACTAATGGAATGTTACATTCAAAGATATCAGAGATGTTAGTTAAATTCCACTGAACTATACCATCTAATACTTGGCTACGCTTAAGGACGATAAACGCCCTCTACGAAGAATAAAAGCGAGCGTTTTGTATTAGACAAACGAACCGTATTTCATATCCTTTAAATGCTAGCTACTTGAAAATTTTTGTGCTCTACTCTTTGAGAGAAATGTAAGAAGCATAAAATTACTTCTTTATTAACTCGTAATACGATATGAACTCTATTTTTAGTTTAAATTCTATTTTCGCTTCATCACGCATTTGATTTAGGTAGGTATCTTCAACCTGAATGAATGGCGAATTGTAATTTCATCATGAAACTGTAAAAGCGTTTAAAGCATATGAGGTTCTTCTACAACGCTTGGCTAAGTTTATTAGAAGTATATGATGGGATATCATCATCATCATCATTATCATTAGCCGGAATACTCCCAAGTTTAGGCGAAACGACCCTGCACTACTTCACTGCTTCTCGTATACTTTAATGGATACGTACGTTTCACCATTTTCACGCTATCTACAGGTTATTTTTAGGTGAAAAATAATATCTATTTACTTAGATGGTTTAGGAAAAGCGTAAAGAGATTGTATTTTTATTTCTTTTAAGAATACTTAAATGACCAAAAATCCATTTAAAATGAAAAATGACGAGTGATTTTTTTTTTTTACTAAAAGTCAATTTGGTTTATTCGTAGTTGAGAAAATTTCTGCGATACTCGTGGCCGGATTACGTATAAGAGGAGCACCCGAGGCAACAGCAAAGTACAGTTACAACATGTCAGCGAAGAAATGCAAAAGTTCGTAATGATCTTTAATACAATAAAGGTAATACAGCCAAATACGCCTCAAGACTTCACACGACAACTGCACGTGAAATGTATAAACTCTCAAGCACACGGTGCCGCTCGGACATCTTACCACATGAAACATTTCTGGCCGAGAGCGTAAAACGGAAATGCAACACCATGAGCGCCCAAACGTCGTCCGCACAGTCGCGTTAAAATTTGTCTTTCGAACCGCATCATCATAAAAACAATACCTACATAAACCATTAGCCATTATAGCCGAAATAATCGCTCGCCGATACTTCAACAACAGGGACAACAATAAATTACATTTAGAGCCAACTTACTGCAATATAACTTCCTAAATACGTAATGAGTTTTAGCATCCTCGGCCACAAAGTCACGGAACACACGCTAATGATTTTACACGTAGTGTGGACGCATAAACATAAATAAACGACTTTGTAATCAATAATCACCTGGATGGCGCAACCACAAGCACGTCCGAGTGCGGAAATTTATTACTCAGTATTTCAGAAGTATTATCAAAACTCCAATCCAAATAGTGCTTTTTTTTCGAGTCGTTTTTCATCAGCTCCCTGAAATCCTGCGAACAAAGCACATCGTTAGTGTACAGTTACCAATCATTTGAATATTTAAATATCGAATTGTAGATAGTTGTAAAATTATATTTTAGTATTCCTTTTTAGCTGTGCTTCTAATAAATATAATAGGTAGCATAATCTACATAATTTGGGGAAGAAGAATGAGGAGGGAGGGACTCCAATAAATTTTTTAGATTTTTGTTTAACACAAAATATTGGCTCACTCGAATTTCGATGTTAGCTGAAGGGACCATCGAAGCCTCAAAATTTTCGATTAGAGCTTAAATGATAGAGTAAGCGATGAGTATACACATATCCTAATTTTAGCTTCTCAAAGGTGTTCGGAGAAGAGTAAATTCTAAGTCATGAAATTTTTCAAATCTTCCATAAGTTCAACTTTTCCAAACTTGTACATCGTGAATAAAAATTTAAAATTTTCAATTTTGTTTCATTCGATAGAGTGCGCTTAAATTACGAACAATGCTTACATATAAGTATTGGAAACGAGTTGGAGCAGAAATTGACATTCGTAAAGAATAACGAGTCATAAAACTTTTTGAATTGTACATACTTCCTTACAAATACATTGAATTCATGTAATGAAATAATTTTTTGCGCTTGCGCTCTCAAAGACAAAGTATTTTGCGCTTCAAAGACAAAGTATTTTATTGAAAGAAATGTTGAATATTCGATATTTACGTTAAAACAAGGTAAGTTTCCCATTTAAAACAGTAAACTAAAAGAATTCAAAAAATTTGAAGTAATTTTCCTCAACTTTTTAGATAAGTTTATGATGTTAGGGGTTTCCTCTTGTTTTTTAAAACTTTTCATTATTTTTAAAGACATTTCTTTTTTAACTTTTTTTACTAAAAAAAAAAAGAAAAAAAAGAAAAACAACAATTAAAATTTTTTGAATAATTTTTTAATCAAGATTTTTTCTCTACCCTGTAGCTACTGGGTACATGTAAACTACAATCCACAAGTTGAAGAAACATCATTCGGTAAATTTTTAAAGAACTTATCATTTCTTTTCTCGGATTGCTATAGTAGGTTTTTTTGAAACTGAAGGGAAGGGAAGGGAGATTTGATTAGTCAAATCGACACATTGAATTACCTTAGGAGCTGCAAATCTATAATCCGTCATTAGCTTAAATTTAACGAAGGTAAGTACATAATTATGAATACTAAGGGCAAGAAGTGTAACTTATGCAAAGTTCAATTTCTCAGATGGTTTTGATAGGAATAAGTTGGTGTTCCTAACTCAGTATTGAGTGTGAGTGCAAATAGATTAACACTATTATTTAAAGGTTTGAACACGCTTCCATTATAGATTCAGCTCCATTAATCCAGCATGGGTACTCACATTTTGTTTCTCTTCAATACGAAATAAACATTTTCGTTTATGGTAAAAATTTTCGACTACCCTGAAGCTTAAAAAACTTCTGCGTTTTTTCATACTACATTTATTTTCTTGTGATCGATAAAATTAGTTTTTTATACGAACCACCGTTTGCCAACGTTATACGTGGACTCTATAAAAATTCGATTTCCGCTTCCAAGTATAACGAAATCATCGTCGAAAGAAATATAAACGCTTATCGGTTCAACGTTAAAATGCTCGATTTGGCCGAAGCTTTCAATTTTTACGCCTTTTCCATTATATACGTCAAAAAGGTGAATTCCAATCAAAACCAATGACGTTGAAATTCGAATTAAAATGTTTACTCCAGCGCGCATACCTTTTCCGCGGTAACATGCTTTTAATTCGTTATAGCGTCATTTGCCTAGTCACGTGGAAGTTACTCGGTCTGGTATACAATTTACCGTACTTCATAAAGGGTTTACCGGTCAAATTGATTTTCCGGCCTCAATCATTCGCCACTTACAATTAAAATTAGCCGTTTAGAGCGGCGTGTTTCGCTACTAGAAGTGGAAAAAGGAAAAACTCCAATTATCTGGGGGTAAGCGAGTTCATCGTTGATGACTGCAATTCAAAGAGGAATTCATCAAAGGACGACAGGGCGATGACGAAGCTGCACGCGTGAATCTTACTAATCTTTTATTCGCCGCCTCAAACAGCAACTTAATACTATCGCTCTTTGAATAAACTCGATTAATTTTCCGACCAACCAAAAAATTTTCGTCGCTAAATGACTCGGGTGAATAAATTTCAGCTTTTCAGTACGACGTAACACGAAAAGTTCAAGATAAAACACACGACCACCATTCGATGAAAAAAGAGCCGGGGCACTCCCTTTTGCTGAAATTAAAAATACGCTAGTACGGTAAACAAAGCTGCGACTGTAAAACAGTAGCTTGATGAATGGACTTTTAAACCATTGCTTCGCTCGAACGGCCTTATTTTCATTATTCAAAAAAACAGAAACAATACAGAAACCACTTTGGCGGAATTTTTTTCCTCCATTCGCGGCAATCTTTAGGTCGTTTTTCGGACAGGCTGGAGCTTTTTTCTCGCCGAACGCGATACGTGTCGTCGTTCTTTAATTTTTGCAGAATGAATTACACAAAAACGCTCGGCAGCGCATTAACATTCACCGTATACTCGTATATATTTACCTTCGCCGACGTATTTTCGTCGTTTGTCAATGTTCCTGTCAACTGACATCTTAATTTTTGGTTCATTTAAACGCCACATCAATGCTAATTTAAGCTCACTACGTTAACGGTGTCGGCTGACAGGTTCGAAATGAATAATTTTCCGATGCTGGCAATTCGCGTTAAATACGTAAATAGGTATGGTAATTTTTTTGAGCGCTGCCAGCACGATACCCATAAATTCATTTCGAATATCAACCCAAAATACCAGATTGATGTAAAATACTTCCGCCACTCGAGTGACGGCTACGCAAATGTTCGTATAAACAAATTACCGCGATTTAATTCCGATACACGAGCGCAGTTACGGAATAACAGTACGTAGTTTTTCAAAATGTACCAATACGGTCGTCGAGGATATGGAAAAGTATCCATTATATACGGAGCGGACAGAAAAGCTCGAGTTAATCTTGCGTAAAAATCAAAACGAAATGTCGACTATTTTGTTATTACATTCC
This sequence comes from Phenacoccus solenopsis, assembly GCA_009761765.1. NCBI lineage: Eukaryota > Metazoa > Arthropoda > Insecta > Hemiptera > Pseudococcidae > Phenacoccus > Phenacoccus solenopsis. Next base: position 29,975,751 of record CM019752.1, read on the forward strand.
ATTTCTACTGATGAATGCTTCCGACTATACCGACGAAACAACTATGTACGAATTTCGAAATTCTCTTCGTCGTCGACGTCAATTTTTACACAGCGTGGTTCGAGATACACCGCCCCGCTAGTTCTATCGACTATCCAGTCGACAAAAAAGCAAGATTTTCTTTTGTTGGCATGGTTGGAAAAAATTTATACTTTACCAGCATCTAAGTCGATTATAAGTGTTTTGACGTTACATCCTTTTCATTTCTTTTTTCGAACGGGTACACCAATTTATACTCCCATAGGAGTAGTGCTTCCTTGCGACCATGATGACGAGTGATTGTACAACACTGATAATCTGCAGTTCATCGGTCGCATGAGAATAAATTTTTATTTTCGAGTCTATGAATTACGTTCTGTGTAAATACTTTTTAAAAGTTTTATTTTTTTGGGTAGATTTTTCCGCTACAAAAGAACGAATGGGATGTTTAGAAAATTATTTTTGACTTAATTTTGCAGAATGAATTACACAAAAACGCTCGGCAGCGCATTAACATTCACCGTATACTCGTATATATTTACCTTCGCCGACGTATTTTCGTCGTTTGTCAATGTTCCTGTCAACTGACATCTTAATTATTTGGTTCATTTTAAACGCCACATCAATGCTATAATTTAAGCTCACTACGTTAACGGTGTCGGCTGACAGGTTCGAAATGAATAATTTTCCGATGCTGGCAATTCGCGTTAAATACGTAAATAGGTATGGTAATTTTTTTGAGCGCTGCCAGCACGATACCCATAAATTCATTTCGAATATCAACCCAAAATACCAGATTGATGTAAAATACTTCCGCCACTCGAGTGACGGCTACGCAAATGTTCGTATAAACAAATTACCGCGATTTAATTCCGATACACGAGCGCAGTTACGGAATAACAGTACGTAGTTTTTCAAAATGTACCAATACGGTCGTCGAGGATATGGAAAAGTATCCATTATATACGGAGCGGACAGAAAAGCTCGAGTTAATCTTGCGTAAAAATCAAAACGAAATGTCGACTATTTTGTTATTACATTCCATTTTCTACTGATGAATGCTTCCGACTATACCGACGAAACAACTATGTACGAATTTTCGAAATTCTCTTCGTCGTCGACGTCAATTTTTACACAGCGTGGTTCGAGATACACCGCCCCGCTAGTTCTATCGACTATCCAGTCGACAAAAAAGCAAGATTTTCTTTTGTTGGCATGGTTTGGAAAAAATTTATACTTTACCAGCATCTAAGTCGATTATAATGTGTTTTGACGTTACATCCTTTTCATTTCTTTTTTCGAACGGGTACACCAATTTTATACTCCCATAGGAGTAGTGCTTCCCTTGCGACCATGATGACGAGTGATTGTACAACACTGATAATCTGCAGTTCATCGGTCGCATGAGAATAAATTTTTATTTTCGAGTCTATGAATTACGTTCTGTGTAAATACTTTTTAAAAGTTTTATTTTTTTGGGTAGATTTTTCCGCTACAAAAGAACGAATGGGGATGTTTAGAAAATTATTTTTGACTTTTTTTTTTTATCTCACTCGACAGAATTTTTTATTTTCATGACCTTCAACTAATTATTAATTTTTTTTTTTTGATATTCTTCATGCAGTTACAAACGTCCAATAAAAAAAACTAATTAATAAAAAATTATGCCCAAATACATTTGTTTGAACAACTGTACGCTAACACCAGTCCAACACTCGGGACAGCAATGACTATAGCAACGAAATAAAGCAGGAAAGTAAAGAGTCGTAACAAGTTGAGCTCCAGACTAGACTTTATGTACAAGTACACTGATATTTTCATTCTCTTCACAATCCAACAAAAATTCTGAAATCAATAAAAATTGAATGAATTAAGATGTTGAATTACTACATAATTTTTTCACGATTTAAATTTTTTTGTTTTTGAAGAACATAAATGAGTTCTCCAAAAAACAATTTAAAAATCAGAAAAAAATTACATAGCGTGTGATTCGATTTCATAATTCATTTAATTTTCATTAATTTTAGTTTGTTTGCTGAGGCGTGTGGTTAATCAAAAAACCAGTGCACTTCCATATAAAGTCAAGTCTGAAACCAACAATACTATGAGCATGATTTCTGGAATTTTTTTCCTTAGATATAATACGAGCAGTTTGGATACATGTAAATTTAGGAGGAATATTTTCAAAAGAACTAAGCTTAGGTCAATGAAAAAAATTGCCTTACTCAAAATTCTTCTTTTTTTCGTGTACTTAAATACCGCAAATAACATTTCATCCATTCAAATCATTACTTCCACAGACCTCGAATCTTGTTTCACATTAATCACCACCGAAAAATAACTGACAACCAACATAATAACCACAATATCTTGACTCCTCTACAACGTTCCGGCATCCTCTTTAAAATCTTACCATTCCATAGGTGGTGTAATAACCAAAACAGTTGAAAACATCACAAAAAAAATTGGTCAACATAACAATCGAAAACCTACATAATTATAATATACATTTCTGGTATTACTAGAGATTGGAATAAGAAACAACTAAGAAAACATGATTTAACTGATGAACACGAAAAAACTTTGGTGAGATATAACTGAACAGCTGGAGGAAATATGAGCTCCTCTATGCCTCGACCTGAGCCTATAAACTACACGGAGATATGCTCAATAACGTGAGCCGTGAGAGCTTAAAATATCGAGAAAAAAAATAATGAAAAAGATTTCAATTAAAGTTCTGAAAATTTTTTAAATCTGAAATTTAGATTTTCTAGCCATCTCAGAAACTTGATTTTGGAACAGATCCACCTCCTTGCCACTTTCTCTCTTTTCCCCGTCCTGTTTCATAAGCAAAATTTAGCAAAACCAAATAAATCGATCTTGGAACAAGTAGAAAAAATTTTTGAACGACTGGGTGGTTTTTCAATAAAACAAAATAATGCCTTCAAATAAAAAAATTTTCAAAAAAAATAAAAGAGTAAAGGAAAAGGAAATTGCTTTGATGATTAGAGAAAATTTAAGAATTAAAAAATGAAAAAATCTTTAAAACGTAAAAATATTCAATAAAAAAACAAAAATGAAAGAGTAACATATTTTCAGAAATGAAAAAATACTCAAAATAAAGAAAAAAAAAAGGAAAACTATAAGAATAAAAAATTTAACAAATCAAAAAAAATCCCTAAAATCATAAATATCTAAAAGAAGAATAAAATCATTTTTTGAGCAGAATTTTGAAAGAAAATTTTTGAATCATAAAAAATACCAACTGTTGTGAGACGGATCTGAAATCAACTGGAAACGCGACGGGTTTTAAAAATAGCTAAATATACTGGAAAATATCACTGACAAAAAAAAAAAAAAAAAAAAAAAATAGAAAAACTTAAAATTTAAAAATTGATATTAAATTTTCAGTGGTATTCCAAAATTTCTAGAATTTTACAAAATTTCAAAACTTCAATTGACCGGGTAAAATAATATTCAAATTTTCAGAATTTTGAAGAACATCAAAATCTCAAATAATTCTTGAAAATTCTTTCAAGATCGAGTTCATAGTTCACCTTACAATTTTCATATTTATGGTCATACTGACGCAATTTGGCCTAGGTTGCAATACATGGCACGTTAAACTAAGAAGTAAGAAGAAGTAAGTAAGAAATTTTTGAATGGTGAGGGGTATTACCTCAAGATATTATAGAATTTCAAATTTGTTTTCAACGTATGCTGTTTTTAGATTATTTGGCAACTTTTGAGATCTTTCCGAAGTTGGGTAGTTCATTTTATAATTTTCATTTTATAATTTTATTTATTTATTTATCCAACTTTTTAATTGGACAGTAATAAAATTAAGAATGACTAGACAAAAAAAATCAGACGTCGAATCAAGTATTTTTCGTTTTTCGAAGTAGGTTAAAAAGTCATTTCCGCCCATAGGCGCACTCGCAACTTTTTTTGGTCCAAGTTACAATCTAAAAAATAATGGAGTGGAGTCAGACTCCACTTCGCACTTTGGTACCTATTTTCATGGATAATACAAATATGAAAAAATAAAATAAAAGTGATTTTAATACGTGTAATCAGTATAAGCAAACAAAGGTTAAAAAAAAACAGGATTTACATCAAAATCAAATCAGTTTTGAGATGCGCGCGCATCCTTGTTTTGAATAGCAGGTATGAAAGTCAAAGGGTAAAAAAGGTGATAAATTCAAAGAAAAGTTTTTTACATGGGAAGAACAAGGGTAAAGTTGTAAAATTGTTTAAAATGGCAGGTATACAAAAGTATAAAGGAGGGAGCCCATTTTGTAAAGAAGAACTCTGAATAAATTGGATTGTGTAGTTTGCAATGTAGCAGTACTTGTCTGATGAAATAACTTTTTTTACTTCATTTAATTTTTATTGCGAACCTCGAAGGGGCGAGGAGGCACTAGTTCGCTTGAAAATTTATTTTTGAAATATTTTTGGGGATGACTAAAACGGAATTCCACCTCTCGAGTGTGCTAATATTTTGGCCAAGAGCTTAGGGAAGGCTCATGACTGTTAAACTTTAGAGTCGTGTTTCTGAAATCAGTAGCCAAATTATATCGTTAAAATCAATAAAAGAGCCAACTAAAAAAATCAACATTTGGTCAGATGTTGATTTTTTTTACTAAATTCTGATATTAATTTTTTTATAGATTTACTCAACGAGAAGAAGTTTCAACCTCGTCAAAAAAATTCATTCATATCGGTTGTGTCATATACGAGAAAGCAATTTTTTTCATAAATTCAAAATGTTTCGAAAGTTTAATTTCATATTAATTTGAATGGGAAAAAATAGGGTTTTCGAAGCATACGAAAGCTTTCCATACAATTCTTATATTCTGGAACAGTTACCAAATTCATTTTGCATCCTAGTTCTATTACTTGAGAAAAGAAACACCGAAGATAATTTGTTTCTTGGAACAACAATCTTCAATATCATATATTTCATCGTTAATACCAAAAAATTAAGTATTACTTCAATAATTCAAAAAATATGGTTATTGTATGTTCAACGAATACAATCAGAAAAGCATCATGACCATTACCGGAACTCCGTAATATTACCGGTAAACACTAGTATAAAGAATGCATTCCAAGAACTAGCTTTAATCCTTCTATATCTACGCAGTATTTAAACCCATTGTATAGCCATCTTTAAACATCTCAGCAGATGAGACTATTGAATAATATCGTAATTCCCGTAATGTAAACCTATCCATCATTCGAATGACGTTTTAAAGCTGCTGCTTTGTAACGTGGGAGAAAGCAAAATGGTGTCGAAATTATAAAATATTTCCATTAATGCATAATACGAGTACACGATGGTGGATGCAACGAAACACAGTTATTTTACAATATTATTTCCCAAATGGGATTCGCGCGAAAGGTTATTCACCGATAAATGCACATAAGTTGGTTTGCATCGCTGACATCTATCTGCAATATCACATTAAATAGTATACGAGTTGCTCGCTATAGTAGGGTATAATCACATCGAATACAATACATCAACTTTCACGATAAATTACAATCAACCGAATAACCAGAACCTAATCCTGGAGAATAGTTGATTCGTACTTTTACGATTTGGTTTTTTTAAGTAAATAAAAGTCGAATTTACTTTACAATTCGAAATAAGCTAATGTAGATTTTGAATAAAATAAAATACTACCGAAGTAACGAATGATAAAAGCGATTCGTTGGCTTTTAACTGCGCGTGTATACCCTGGAACCACATCCATTGAAAATTAACGCGCTTATGTTCAACTACTAAATAACATCGTTATGGAAAAGTTTCACCGCACCCGAAGACCAAAGTAAATAACCTTCTGAGGCTTCGAAACTTCCCCCAAGTACACAATATTCGGACTTTCAATTAAAAAACAAGTATATACGAAAGCCCGTCCTACCAAGAGGGTTATAACAAACTGTAGGAAAAAAACTCGATTTTAAATTCCAATTAAAAAGCTTCATCGAAGCGTGAAAAAGTACTCGAGTTCGATAATTCTAAACTCGCTATCACCTGATGCTTAATAAAGTATCATGCACGTTGCGAAAAAAACAGCAAGCGAAATCGCCCCGATGCAGCTACCAGGCGCTCGAAACCCCGTAATTTGGAGAGGGAGAGATAAAATAAACACTTCAGCAGCCTCGTGCATGCCAATATGTCGTATTCTTTCGCCGATTTTGACACACCTATAAATGCCCTACAACATCTACCTGTAACAAACCCCCCTGTGCATACGGCGCATGTACCGCCGGCACCGTTCAGGGGTTGTTTCACTTAAACTGCCCACATACCCTAAAAGTTAAGATGCCGTTTTTCGAAATGTTTATCGATCGGGCGAGCCCGAATTATAACGAGCTCCGCTATACGGAGGAAACAGCGAAACGCGAACTTGTATACATTAAAGTGTGTAATAATTCGCACTACGTTGCCAAGTTGATTCAACAGGCTCGTAAAATATCATTAAAAAAAACCTCAGCCTTTTAACAAAATACCGCCTCGTGTATATGGGTTTTTCAAAGACTACAACTTCGGAAATAATTGGTGGAGTAATTTCGCCGGACGCTATTTCAGAAAAATTTTTACGCATACCGTAATTATCGCGACGCCGGGGCAAATTAAACCTTGTACAGAGTTGTCATGAATTTTAATGCAACATACTGTTGAATTCCGAAGGGCTGCTTTTATCGCGCTTATTTTTAGCCCGTAACGAGAATACAGGCCCCGGAAAAACACATAAATACCGTGTATAGCTGAAATTAATGAGAGACTCCCTTTATGGAACCCTATCACTTACCATCGTATACCAAGCATTACTGTATTATCAAAATGTTAACAAGTAGCATGTAAACTTTTACTGCCTTCTCTCGTATACTTAACGAAATTCATTGTGTAATTTTCTTTCGTAATATAATCAAAATTTTATTCCATCATATCATGTCATTGACGTGAATAAATATTACTTTTACATTAGCAAAAATAAACAATCGATAATAGCATGCGGAAATTACAGCTTTTCGAATAGTAACGATTTTCATAACTTCATTATGACTATTTCGTCAATATACTAAATAACGGATAATTTAGACAATTCGAGTAAAAATCTTCTCATTCGTGCGCTATATTTTCCAAATTTTCCATTCGATCAAATTAACAGACTGATTTGATTTTTTCCTTGTTTCGTCTAAAATAAAACCAATACGTAAGAGACATTTAATTCCAAGTTCGAAGAGTACATTGAAATAAAATCTATCAAATTTTTACGCTTTAAGGTCAAATTGCAACTTGTTCGGTTTCCATTTTATCGTCGAACGTTGATTATTGTGACCGGTACCCATTCGATTTAAAATCCGAAATAAAAGCTCTCGTTATTTTTAATGAAATCTTCGATACAAGGGTTTTTCGGCTTTCATACGAGTATTTTACGAAAATACTGGTAAATCCAGAACAAGGGATTTAAACGAAAAAAAAGTAAGCAGCCTATGTAGTATAAACGAGAGTTGAATAATTAATTTGAGGAAATCGGACTTGAAAAATATAATGATAAACTTTTGAAATTTGAAAATGAAGAAGATGGACACTTATAATTAATTTGTTCAGAACGAAAATTCAAATTCCAATTCAAGGAAAGTTATAAGCTGTGAAATGTGGGCGTCTCAAAAGCTAATTTATTTTTGCGTTTTTCTCGATAAATAACCACTTAATCAAAAAAACCTTCTGTGAAGTTTCTCAGATTCTTATTATAGAAGTATATTTCAAATTTCAAGTGAAACAGATAAGTAGTATTTGAAAATCAAAGATGTACGAAAATGGCCGTTTGGCAGGCAAGCCAGTATGCAATCGTGTATGTAGAATAGACCCTTAACTGTATTAAATTACTCTTGGTAAAGTTCTATGTAGGAAAGTAATTTTATATTTTCATCATAGATAGTGCTAACCAGAACTAGAAGGATGGGGCGGGAGATGACGTTGGTCTATTTGCTATCTATCCACTAACTACACTGTATCATTTATGGAGACGAGGGGAGAGAAAAAATATGTTGAAGCGCTATCTTTGAATCAGCTCCATCACTGAATTTTAATATTGATAGCTTTTTTTTATTTTTTACTGTTTGAGAGTCGTAATTTTAGAATTCTTTTTGAACCCTCAAACAAAATTTTAGAGGGAAATGGGAAACATTTATCAATAAAATTTTGTTAAGTGAGGCTTCATATTTTTTGGCAGTGATTATAATTAATTATAATTAAATTAAAAATCATTTAATTAAAATTATATTAAAATTTAAAACAGATTTTATCATTTAATAAAATTAATTAATTTAACTTTTATATACATATTTCCCGTCACTTTTATTTATAAATTAAGTTGTACAATTCTCCCTAAAACTTCACAAGTATCAAAATCCGCGTTTATTTTTGCACTGCTGCGGATTTTGAAGCGTTATTTACCGCGACATACGGTTTTATACGAGGAATTTTAAACGATATGCGGAATTATGTGCGGATCCTTGCCAATAGGCTAGCGTATTCAGGTACATGCTTTCAAAATCGCGGCAAATACCGCACTCTTTCTATCCGCACTTTTTTCCGCACAAAATAACGCTGCGGGAACGCGGTTAAAACCGCGCAAAAAACTGCTGCGTAGTCGTACAGCAGTTTTTTGCGCGGTTTTAACCGCGTTCCCGCAGCGTTATTTTGTGCGGAAAAAAGTGCGGATAGAAAGAGTGCGGTATTTGCCGCGATTTTGAAAGCATTAACGTATCAAAATCCGCGTTTATTTTTTTACTGCTGCGGATTTTGAGGCGTTATTTACCACGATATGCGGTTTTATATGAGGATTTTTAAGCGATATACGGAATTATGTGCGGATTCCTTGCCAATAGGGAAGCAGTTCCATCAAACAGATCTCCTTGAAAGTAACTTAAGAAAAAAAAAAAAAAAAAAAAAACTGTTCAGATTTGCAAATATTCGCTTTTATCGCTATACTTTCAATTCAAGTACAATACCATCACAGATTAACCATACTGGTGACCATACCTAGATAGCCCACCACCATATAATCACTCATATAACTCAGTTGAAAAGGAGCCAGGAATGAGTTGGTTATAAAGTTCGCTCAAAGATAGCGCTTCAATATATTTTAAATTATTCCAATTTAAAATCTGCACCTTAGTACGTTCAAGGGACATCTGTAATACATCTTGTGATACATACTTACGATAAGTTTTATCTAGGCCTAGAAGATTTTATAACCCCCAGAAAAGAGATGGGCAAGGGAGACAAGTTCTTTCCAAGTCTAGGTTCTTGAGAAGGCCCGAAGATGCAAATTTTAGATTTTAAAACTTTTCATAATTTGTAATAAATTTTTTTTTATTACTTTTTTTTTCAAATTTTCTTTGCGTTTAAAAAAATTGAATGTAACTAGATCGTTCTTAAATTCATGGTGAGTTTTTTTCAGTATATTCTAGGTACGTAGACTACCCATCTTACTATAGAGGTGAGGATTTCTTACATTTCGATTTTGACAATGTCTTAGAATGTTTTATGTCCTCTGATCGTTTTTCAGCTCATGACAAGTCTCTTTCAGTACGTTCTTAGGACATTAGCTATACATGCGTGTTCCAATAGATGTGAGGACTTTCAACAAAACTATAGAACATCTCATTTCCCCAGATTATCCTCTCTCGTATCATGCATCAATGTAATCAGATATAATATGGTAAACGCTATCTAAATGAAAGTACAGAACTGTTTTTGCATAATGTTTATGATTTCTCATTGGTGATAAATTTTTATATGTCCGGGGTCTATCTAGTATAATTAATTCATAGAATTATCAAAATATGTTTGGATTAAAAACATGGAATATTCTGGAGACTGTCAAAGTTGCTACGACTTCTTGAAAGCGACTTCCATGAGTTGAAATACGATCTGAGATTATAAAATATTCTAGGGTCTAGTAAAAATCTTCACATCTACTGCAAAATGTTTAGCCGTTGCCTCTAGAACATGAGTTGAGAGGCGATTTAGGGACATAAAACATTCTAAGGTGTTGTCAAAAGTCGTCATGCTCACAGATATAAAGCCAACGTAACCAGAATGCAACGAAAAGCACTTAGTCCTCATACTTATGCAAAATGTAAGAACAATTTTCCAAGAACATGCTGAAAGAAGTTTTTTATGAGTTGAAATACGATCAGCGGATGTAAAGAACCCCAGAGTCAAGTCAAAAATTAATACTAAGGCATAAAAACAAAATACTCAGAACTTACTGAAAGGGACTTATTATGTGTGGACATAACACAACATAGGTCTAGTCAAAAGTCTTCATATCTATTGCAATATGTGTAGCGGTTTTTCCCAGGACATGAGTAGAAGAGCAATTTGAGGAAATAAGACTTTCTAGGATTTTTTTTAAAGTCCACACAATATAAAAAGTTCTCACATCTTTCGCAAGATGCAAAGCAAATGTCTCGGATGTATTGAAAGGGACTTGGGACTTGTCATGATTTGAAAAATGATCTGGGGACATAAAACATTTTAAAGCATTGTCAGAGGTCTTCGAAATATAAAATCCTCACATCCACTGTAAGATGTGTGGTCGATGTTCGTAGAATATACTGAAGGAAACACATCATGAAGTGAAAAGCGATCAAGGGACATGAAAGCTTAAAGTGACTTGCTAAAAGTCTTCCTATATATCACAAGATGTCCCCAGAACATACTACAATATGAGTACAGGTATTAAATTAGAATAATTCTGAATTTTCACCCATTCGTCAATACATATGCATTTTGACTCGAACTTTTGGGTTCATATTTTAATTTAGAATTTACCTTAAATACGAAATTTGAAGTGCTCAGATACATTTAGAATGTGATACGGTAAGATATTTTCTGGCTCAACATTTCCTCAAAGTGTTTTTTTTTTATTTTTTTATTTTTTTTTTTATTTCAACTCCCTTCCAACTTTACTTAAGAATCTGAAATTTGAATATGCTGTTATTCTTAACTCACTCCAACATATTAAAATAATAACAAATGAAAATTCTGAGGGCTTCAGGATCCATTCATTTCTTCTTGAAATCTGAATGAGACAACATTTTGAAGCGAATCAAACACCTGAGGGTCTGAAACCTTAAGTTACGAAGCACCCCCCTACTGATTCTTCCCTTTCATAACAAGTTAGCTGTTATAGCTTAATTTTTCATTAAAAACTCAGCTAAAAAGTGGTACACAAAGTTGCCTATTTATACTTAACAACTTGTTGCTACATATTACATCTCATCTAAAAAGTGGCGTATTTTTTCAATAATGCAAAAGGGAAAATAAGAATTTTCGACAGTTCAGCAAACCCATACTCTTTGATTCATATGGAGGAAAGGCATTCGCACGTATACTGAGCATCATTAAAGCCAAGCACGAGATTTGACGATAATAAAATCTTCGCCATCCTCTATCTCCAACCACACTCGTTTGAAATTATTTCTTAATGTTACAACAATGTTCGAAGCGACTCACCGATCGTCGTAAAAAAGCATACGGAGTATTTTTCCTTCAATTAAAAATACCCCCTACACATTTATATACACGGTTACTCATTAATCTTTTGCAGACTTGTAGCGTAATATTTTTTTTAAATTATACGTAAGCGTAGGTATAATACAATAGAAATTATTGACTTATCGCCAAAGTAAAAGTGTTAGCGGACGGAGTCGCGGTACAGGAGTGGGAATTTATAGGTAAAGAGGTAGAAAACGAAATGTATATAATTTTTCAAAACTTGCATACGTAGCATAAATTTACATATAAAAAAGGGGAAAATAAAGGCGTGCTTAATGCCGTAAATTATCGGTATAGGTACGTTAAAGTTTATTTCTAAAACGCGTTTTTCTAAATGGAAAAAAACTCGTACCTTATCGAAATGACTTTTTCCAGTACCAAATACTCGAAATTTTTCGCCTTATTAATCGGACCGCAGAATATTTCAGGTTTGGCGAAATTCCGAAAATATTTTAGAGAATGAAGTTTTTTTATCGATTCGTTGGAAAAAAAAAGACGAAAAATGTCTTCGCATTCACCTGCCGTCTGTGGTTCTTTCTATTCCCTACGAATTTAAATTTATAAATGGCGAAACGTTGTTTACGTTCATTTGTAGTCACCCTATTCTCATTATGAATTTTGACGTGCTGGTTTCGACTTTGAAAAATAACATACACGACATTTGCGCGGCACAATCCAAATAAAGCTCATTTCACTCATTGTCATTCAAAATGACACGAAATATTCGCGGCGAAGTGCGACCATCCTATCGTACTCGAGAAGATACGGAGTACGTAAAATCTACCGGGCGTGCGGTAAAACCAGCACTCAAGTTCACCATCTCCGTTCCATTCATTTACTTTTATAAATTTGCGGTTAACTCGTTAACGAGTTCATCTTTCATGACTCGTGCTAAAATTAATTGAAAAAGTCGCCGAAAATAATGGAACGCGGGTTGCACCTTATGGTGGAGCGATTGCGACCGCAATGCCGACCATTTCTGAAGACCTCTTTCGTATGCGAGTTTACGCAGAACGCAGAAGTATGAGGATTCTCATTAGAGAAATGGAAACCATCATTTTACGCTCGTAGAAGTAGAAAATGTTGAAGCTCCAAGATAGCTGCGGAAAAAATGAATTACTGAAATTTTTGAATTTGTTCCCGTATTTTCAGTTATCAACTTCAACCTTAATTTATATTTTTATCATATTTTTGGGTATTTCGTTATTTTTTGTTTTTCTTATTTATTCTCAATAATACTTTTATATCAATTTCAATTTTCGTTTTATTACCAGTTTTCTCGTCTTAAAATTGTGTTTTTTTTACCGCATTTTATTATACTGTGCGTGTATAATTGCTAGGATTATCACGCCCAGTGTTTTAATTTTATAATTCTTGAAAGTAGGTAGCCAGAATATTTTTTTTATTATTTTTTTTTACGAGCGGTGTACAGCAGCTATGGCTAGAGGTACGGTTGTAATGATTATATCAGTTTAAGTCAGCCAGAAGAATTCGAAAATTTCATAAGATTATTTATCCGTTCTGTATTGTCTGAGAGTATGATTTTTATACATATTATTAGATTAAAGAAATGTATGAGCATGGGTTGGTAATTTGGGCATTCGGTGAGGATGTGAGGTACAGATAATGGAACGTTGCATGGGTTACACAAAGGGGCGACTTGTTTAAGAAAAAGATGCTGGTGAAGCAACGTGTGGCCAGTTCGCAATCTAGTAAGGGTTGAAGATCGACGATTTAGTTGTTCAGATATTTTCCAGGGAGAGATAGTGGTTTTAATGTTTTTTAGCTTATTCCAATTGGGAACATTGGACCAAAAATTTTGGAATTCTTCGTTCATTACAGTGGCGTCGCCTAAAGGTGGGCCTGGGAGGCCTGGCCCCCCCTAAAAAATTTCTGGCCCCCAACCAAAAAATTGAAATTATCCATTATTTACATTTACAAAATATCTACTTCGAAAATTCCAGTGTGACTGAAAAATAAAACGAGACTTGACCTTTATAACAAAACGCTATCTGTCTGATTGTTTGCAAATTAATTCGAGTCTTCATATCATACCATTTATACCTGCTTACTTACGTTTTTTCAAGTTCGAAGAAAATAATAAATTTGTTTTTATTAACCCTTGTACGATTTTTTCACATAAAAAAATTATTAGACCCCCTCCCAAAAAAAAACACACATATTTTTAATACGAAAGACTAGAAAAATCTTAAATTCTTGGCCCCTTTTGTGCCCCCCCAATTTGTAATCCTGGCGACGCCATTGGTTCATTATAAATTTTGCCTGAAGTTTGTGATGAGTTAAGGGGATGGGTATGTTGTCTATAGGTTGATGTTAGCACAAATGTCGGTTAGTTCGTTTCCCTCTATTTGAGTGTGGGAAGGTATCCAGCATAGTATTATTGTGTTGGTGTGTGATGAGAGGAGAGAAACGAATTCTTGAACGACTGGATGTGATTTTTTAGATGCGTGGTTTTTTATTGCGAGGAGCCAAAAATCGCTTGGAACCAAAATCACCACTTATTTGAGTATACCCTTTACCATTAAATTAAAAAATTTTAAATATATGCACAACTTGATGTATTGGCTCAGGATTAAGAATACACTTACTTTTATTTTGTTACATATCCACTTTTTATAATTTTAAAATGTACATACCTATATCCTTTCTACATAATTACGAGTAATTTCAAAAATAAGTACCGTTTCTTGCATGTTTTCCTTAAATTAGAGCCCTCTTCTGAATGTAAAACATATAGGTTCCTCTCTTTCAATTTTTTCTGTATTTTTAATGAAATTAAGAAAACAAATTCACCTCTGTGTGCGTTTATACGCGATAATGATGCGTACAAACCACCATAATATCTCTCTTCGTTGATTCCAAGCACCAAGATATATATGTCAACAATGCAAAACGTGAAAATCCGCTTATAAATGATTACAACGAAGTCTAACTTCGCGAGCATTTCTTACACTCGTTACTCCACAAACCCAAAACTTTACGACGAAGATGTAACACCGAACAGTGTAGAAAAATATTCGCAGTTTGTTGTTCGAAGTTATAAGCGGTAACAGGCGGATTCACGAAGTTTTACTTTCTGGTTATGGTGTCAAGTTAAAGATCAAAGACGTGACTTTGACTTGCCATTCTTTTAGCATAACGTCGTCCAGTTTACTTAGGTTCGAGTTAGTTGTATACCGACGTGTTTGCTTTTCAAAGCGTAATACCAGTCTAAATTTATTCAAATATTCATCGCTGCATCGGTTCTTCTCAGAGCATAGGTGATGAAAAAGAACTCGTGAAAATCTTACCTGTATATCGCCGCCGAAGTATATCACCAATTCATCTTTATCCGATGGCTTCTCTCTTAGACGATAATACATATGATCGAGACTAGCTGTGGTTAACATTATGAAACGCAGCGCGATTACACTTTTCCAATTTTTCAATGCCATAAATTGTATTACACGGTTATTGAGTATGCGGATGGATCTACGCAAAGTTCATACAAAAAAAATTAACACCAAAGTAAAAAAAGTAAGAAAATTCCATCATCACTACACTACGAGAAAAATAACATCACGTATCAAATCAGTATTTACACGTTGAAAAATTAATAATACAAAAAAATTAGAGCAGGAGGGGAGGAAGGAGTAAGGGTGGAAAGCGGTAAAAAAAAATTATTCTAAAGAATTTCGTCTTTTATAAAAGTCGATGGCTTTCGATTGTATATCTTCGAAACACAATATAATATCGTTCTTTAAATTTTTAACTTTCACAGTCACGTCTTCTTTCATTAAATCGAAACACATGGCTATAATGCCCATTCCGAACAACAAATACACGAATGTAAACACCAATCTGGTCGGATCGCCGCTCTCCGACACTAACAAATTATCCGGAGCGAAATCGCCGATACCGATCTTGCACAAACTGGTCACGCAAAAATAAGCGCTATCCATGACCGACCAACTCTGCCAGCTCGAGAACATCGCTGTGCCCGTGGCCACGTACGCGAACAATACCCATAGACACGCGGTAGACGGTACTATAACTCTTTTAGGTGTTTGCTCATTTTTCTCATTCAGTTTCGGATGGCTATCCTCCATGCTGCAACGATATATCCATGTATAAGTCCAGCGAAAAGTTTGCGCTAAAACTTTACCCATATTTTTGAAGTACAAGATGTACAGTGGGATACCGAAAACTGCGTACCCCATTGTGGCAGCTTTACCAGCGTCCGTATGAGGTACCATGTTACCATAACCGATCATAGTGAAGACTGATAAGCAAAACATCAAGGCTGCTGGGAATCTCCACATTTGATCGCCGGGTATACCGTTATACCCTTCTTTGACGGAATTGGTGATATTATCTTGGAAATTGCGTAACACCGCGTCCACTTGACTGGTCCAGTTGGCTTGCTCGAGTATATTCAGCTTATCAGTGATGAACCATAAATCTTCGACGGTAGAGTTGAGCTTTTGGACGACTTCCTTGATCTTGGGATCTTCATACGAGCCTTCGATTTTGTGAAACCCGAACGCACCTACGACCGCGTAGCCGACGATAAGTCCACCGACACCGACTTGGGTACACATGAAGGTGACGATTTTACGACAACAATGTTTCACCGTTTTTTTAGGATCGGTTACCGAATACGAGGTCTCGGACGACGATTCCTCCGTATGCTCGGATGAATTGTTGTGAAGGGAATGCGTGGATTCCATCCTTAAGCGCGTCTTTAACGATACTATTCGAAAAACAATGTTAAATTTTCTAATCTGCCTGACTGGCTATTAATAACTACGTATTATTGGAGAAACGCCAGCGTAAAAAATTCGTACATACGTTTACGCGCTTTATGCTTTGTTTATTTTAATTTCCTTTTCTATTCGCGTAATGGTCGTATAAACTCGGCTAACCTTTATGGATAATCTAACCCGAGCAATAAGCTAAGATAAGCCACTCGTTTCTAGTATCGACTTCAAAGTTTAAGCAATAGAGTGCCACCTCAATGGCGTTATTTGTTGTACCATTGTTTCGAGACGGAAATAAGACACTGGAGATAAGAAACATTCCAGTTCACTTTCCGTTTCGCATTCGTTCGAAGCTTTTATACCGTCGACGAAATACAGGCGAACATTAATTGTCTTGTTTCGACGATAATTCGTAAAATGCAAATAAGCAAATGTTTGCAGACGCGAAAGCATTAATTCTAGCGTGCGGATTTATCGTCGTAAAAAAGCAGTACGTTTGTTTTGCCTTTCGATACTCGGCTACAAATTAACAATCCATTCATTTTGCACGTCGGATTATCTAATTTTTAAAAATACGAATCAAATTGGCAACGATTTGTACGTATTAGAGGAGCATTATTTTATAAAACGAAACATTGTGGTGAATTAGATTTGTCAATATTCCTGGACGTGGGCCAAATTAAATTTTATCCTTTGAGTTTCGCATTTTTCTCCTTTCAAGTAGATAACGAAATGATTCGGGATACGCTTGAATTAGGTCGAAAAGAGCCAAAAGTGAGTCCAACGAGAATATTTATCAAGTCAGAGTTTTAAAATTTTTTTCATACATTAATTCATGTATGATTATAAACATTTTCAAAATGATATTAATTTTAGTTCATTGACTAATATTGCTTCATTTTATTTTACAAATATTTGAGTGTCCCATTCACAACCAAACTGACCAATTATGAGAGGGCACTTTATACCTATACAATATAGCGAACAAAATGAATATTTACAATTTATAAAAACAAAATTGCCCATTCCTAAAGCCCTTCCATCCCAACCACCGATACAATCCAATTAAAATTAAATCAGGCAATCCCTCTTCCCCTCTCGCTCAGTACATACATAACCAAAACTTCATAAGCAGTCTCTCCATTTCAAATATGTCACGACCCCCTCCACTTCTTTCATAATTTTTTTGACAAGTAATATTATACGGTTGAAGGGAGAGCTCAAATTTTTTAATTTTTTGCAATTCTCCTTCCAAAATATTTTGTGGTATTTAAAAGTAGTCTTTGGAGTGATAATTTTTATTTCATTGAGTAAATTTGAGTATTTAATTTTATAATGGAAAATATCGCAGAGAAACATGGTCGCCCTATATCTCCTCCTATTTTCTATGCTCTGAATTTCGTATCGTGAAAGTAAGATCGCAAAAATACTATCGAAAATTTGAATACAACGACAAATTTGGTCCTTTTTAGATAAGGCACTGAAAATGGAGAAATTCTTTAAAATGTTGATTGTGAAAGATTTTAATGCATCAGCAGATCCACTTTCACATTGTGATGTAGGTTTTTTGATATTAAAGCTATCAGTTTTTGAAAATATTATGAAGCTGGAAGGCGAAGAAGCCATTTGATTTTCTGTAGCGTAGCTTATCTTAGAAGCAGTTGCATGGCAGTGGATACCAAGGTAAGCCAAATTTTTTTTTTTTATATTGAAGGCGGTGAAGTCACAATAGTTTTTAAATGACCTTAAAAAGACGACATAAAAATTCTAGCCCTCCCCCCAAACTAAATTTTTAGATTTCCCAAAATGAAGATACAGGTTAGAAATTTAGAAATTTTCAAAAATGAAGAATTTTCAAGCAGTTAAGAATTTTTCACCTTCCATAGTCATATACTGTGGTCCAAACACATGGAATAATTTTTTTTTTTCAAAGCATCAATTATCGTTATTTAAAAAAATTAAAGGTGAATGTGTAATTTATTGGTCGCGCACACAGAATGGGTTTAATTTAGGCTTATTCGAAATCGACGGGTAAAATATGGTGGATTTTTGTTCCGCAAGATTAGCTAAAATCTGAGTTTTTTGATGTCAAAATACGTATCCGAAATCATTTTTAAGTAAGAATGTGATGTTTTGGAAATTTTTGTGAGATCCTGAGTCCAAAACATCCTGAATTAAGCCCACACTGCACACGTTACCAATAAATTTCCCATTTGTTCATTTTTAAATGTGATCAAAATTGGTGTTTTTTGAAAAAAAAAAAAAAAAAATGGCTTTGATCATATAAATTTGAAAGAAATAGGTAACAAAAATTTTTTCAGTGTTTGGATGACAAAATATGACTTTAAAAAATAAAAACATTTTAAATAGCCGGATTTTTTTTGAAAATGTTTAAAATTTTGACTTCATAGGTTTTGGGTGCAAATTATGTAGAAATGACGATTTACTCAGGCCCGACAGGGCAATTGGTCTGGCCCTCAAAAGGCAGAAAATTTTCTCAGTGTTTTTTTTTTGGTAAAGAAAATTTTTATGTTTCATTCTGATGTTGATATTTTGACTGCTGCGTGTGCAAAAAGATTTTATAGACTGAGAAAAATTACTTGCGATTTATAATAACGATAACCATAACCGAAGGAAAAAAGTAATAGAAAACTTGATACAAATTCAACATTTCAATTGCTTGTAGAAGGATGAGTAGAGGTTCAACCTTACAACTTCAATGCTAGTTACGGTTAAAAAGACGTTAATAGCATTATCTGCGAGTCTGTAATGTCCCCATTAAAATTCAGCTCCAATAATGCTGCTAACTGCTTACGGTGTTTTTTAGAAATTTAAAAAATAAATAATAATAAAAACAAACGTAGAAAATTCGTAAAAATGAATTTTGCTCGTTTGTTTTTTGTAGGAAAATCATTAACTAGGTACTTCGTTAATCTTACATAATACGTAGTAGTAAGTTTTGAATCGAAAAAAGAAGTAATTTTTTCCCATCGTTGCACCATGGACATTATTGGCACTTACTTCGATATTGAATAAGAGTATGATTCAGCAGAGGGGGAGACACGGAGAAGAAACAATTATTTGTGAAGTGACATAAAAAAATAGTGAATATTGCGATCTCGGCTTTCTTCAGCAAAACCATTAAATGGGGCATCTTTCACCCAATTCTCCTTCCCCGAACTTTCATTTCGAAAATCTTTAGTTTCGATACTACAGTTTTTAATGAAGCATGATAATAAGTTAATAACGATAAATGAAAGTCAAAAAGCGTTGCAACGGTGATAAGAGTTAAAGGAGAAATTTGGTAGAATTTTTGCTACCTTCCTCACGTAGCTGTCGAAACTACGAAGTAAATTAGCTTCGCGTTAGGTCTGCAAATATATCATCAATACTTAAGCCTTGACACTGATTAACCTTTACAGAGCCAATTAATTGAGGAAAAGCGACCTGATATAAAATGCAAGGGAGATAATCGATCATTTTTAATCACCTTTCGACGTATTCTTCGTGCAATCGAGTTGTTACTAAGATAGCGCGTGCTAAGCGATGCTATACTTTGTATATACAGATAATTAATTAATTTTGTTAAAGGGTTAACCGAACCCAAAGGATTTAATTTTGCAGACTGTTCGTAATACGTGCACATTACCTAAGTAGAAATGGAATGAACTTTATCAAAGTCTAAATGCTAGATAATGACGGTTTATCAAGCTCAATCTAGTGCTGATTAAAGAGTATAACATTCGTGATAATTAAAAATTAAAGAGCAAACGTATATTTTTAGATTAACCATTTCGAACCCGGAATTCTATAAATTGATTAAGATTTTTAAGAGAAAGTTGTAAAAAATTATTCTTCGATTTTTTTTTCAACAGTCCTATATGGCACGAGAAATAGGGTGAGATCACTAAAACTGAACATTAGCTAAGATTCTGATCTCTAAATAAAACGTAAAGGTCAACTTGATCGAAAAAAGTTCATAGAACCACAACCCCTTTAAATAATAGCAAGTAGACAATAAGATTACGAGTTACGATAGTACGTCAGCAGGAGAATGAAAAAAAATGAAAAGGAAGCTTGAGCCCTCCCATGGGCATTCAACCACTTTCACTCGTTTCAATTTGGCGAATTTTAAATAAACATAATACTCGTCTGCGCAATAACTACAACCGCAACACACCTCAATAAAGTTGCTTCGGCCGCGAAAAAAAACCCTGACAGCCGAGTCACTAATTAAAGTAAAATATTAAATAATTACGCCCAAAAAAAAAAAAAGATGACGGATTCCACTGTAAAGATTAATGTACCTAAGCATCATGAACAGATAATAAGTTGAAGGACGTTGGATGCCCGGCAGCGGAGATCAATACCTTGAAAAAAATGGGTTCGCTACAACAGATGTGTTGTTTTTCGCAGATTCATCCAATATCCACCCTGCTACTAAAGAAATGTTCGAAAATTTCAAAAGAATATGTATTTAAAAATATCAAACTTTCCAACTTACCTGCCAAGAAATGGCATTTCAATCGATATTACTCTTTCATTATCATTATTTCAAATTTGCCACCACCAAAAAACGAATAAAATAACAAGATACAAGTGGAATTAGGAATGTTTTCTTGTAATGGTTCTCAACATTTATATTTACATAGCGAAATGATTTTTCGATCGAAATGAAATATAATTATGAAGTAAGAATGGCAACGTTTTGATTATATTTTCTTTTATAATTTATCGAAATAAAATAAATGAATATGAATTTTCTAATCTACGCACGTTTGATGGCGAATGCGAATTACGTTTGAGTTATTTTCCATTGATAATTCGAAGAACGCGTAATCGTAAAATATGAATTAAACCTCATAGTATTAGTATTAGCCGTTTGGAGCGCTAAGAAAATAATTCATAATACAACATACCTACAAAAGGATTTTCATCAATTTTAATTATTACGACGAACTCTAAACGAAAAACAACACTTAATTGATTGAATGCAATATTTATAATAATTTTATTCAATTAAAAACCTGATTCACGAGTTTATTTTCGAAATATTACTGCTGTTCCTACTTGATACTTCTAAGTACTGATTACTTTTGACAATATAGCGCTTTATTTCATGACAACACTGGATTATTTCAAAAAGCAAATTTTACATGATTTTTGATTTTGTAGCATTTAAAAATTACGTTCGATGAAATAATTGTATTAAAAAACTTAAATTATGCGAGGTGTAACCAGAATTCTCAACATTATCTCAAAAATGAACCGGCTAACGGTAAAGTTCGTGTTCGTAATGTTGTACACACTGCGATTATCGATTTACGAACCCCTGGAAGTCTGGAACTAAAAATATAAGCTATCCAATGGAACGCGACGACGACGAGCAAATGCAAGCTACTACTGTAACTACAACTACGAACTCTGTGTGTTGTGTTTCCACCATGATTGTTTTTTATTCGGAATTTGTGTTATAAACAGTGTTGCAGTGATTTATTTTAACAGTTTTAACATTTAATTAATCCATTATTGTGTTCCATATTCATATGGTGTTGTAGTGATACAAGTTTTCGCAAATCGAACGTTTTTACGCCTGATAAATCTATCGCTGAATATACAGGTAAGATAGTGATAATGCCCGTAGGCCTATCACTGATCCCAAATGGTCAACTTAGATGGCTTTAAATGAGTCTGTAATTACCGGTTTTCATCGCAGTACCATATTTTCATCCGATAAGACTGTAAATATTGCATATCTCCTTTAAAATTCTATTTCTCAGTCCAAAACTATCCTACAGGTTTCATTGATAGGTGCAGTCTTAGATAATGAATATTTTAAAGTAATTAATGATTTCTGTTCGATCCTTTGTATATAGTTTGATTAATTTATTCAATCGTTATTGTGTTACCGTTTCCTCAGATGTATTTCTTTTTTCCATCTGTTTTTGAAATACCATAAGTTGGTACGCTTCGGGTTACGACTACAGGTCAAGTTTGATGAACATGGACGTTCGCTACCTCGACCGCTGTATTGTCGTTCCATGTTAAAATTCAGCGCTAAGATTTACCTTTGCAACATAAGTAGTTTTATCCGAATTAAAAACCTGCTAATGAACAGCTATTCTGTCGATGAATTCCCGATAGAGTAACCTAACATATGTTATCTATATACAGTTCTGATACGCTATTGCATCACTAAATAAAAGAATTAAAGTGCAGCCGCGATTAAAGATGAATTTAATTTTAAAAAAAATTGCGATAATATGTGAGAACGCGTAGTGTTTATGATATCACCACTGATATGATCGAGTGTACAAATGAAAAGTATGTACATTTATCATCTACACAGCGTTTACAAGATAAGCTCTTTGTTAATGAAATTCACTCGGTGTATTATAGATTGTAAATTCATACCCATCGGACATTTTCTCACTTGTAGAAATTTGAATTTTATCAGCAATCGATATCGAAGTGCGCGTGAGAAGATAGAAATAATTTATGGAAAATATGTCATACTATGTTACATTCCTGTTATGTATCCAATCGAAGGACGTGAAATTCTGCTGGCAAGTTTAATTGGTGTATTATTGTTGCATTAATACTCGGCACGGTAATATGAGTAAAACTCTTTTTGTTTCGTCGTTAATGCACCGCAAAAGTGTAAGTGTTTCAGTTCTGTTGCGATATTCGCGTGTTTAATTGAATGGAAACAAAAATGAAAAGTCGTCACCGATATTATGTATTCAAGGATTTTCGTTTTTCTGATTTTTCAAATCATCCACGTCTACTGGCGCTGAATGCGGAAACGAGATAAAAAATTGTCGTGTGGTTGACTTATTGCATATTGCGAAATATGTTGAATCAGGTATTTCTGTGGCTCTGGTGTTCCGCCTCAGCTCATTGTAACCGACAATGAATGATGATGTGTCATGGTTAATGAATCGCCAATTGCATTTATATTACTGTGAATTCCGTTCTTATCAGTGTGATGTGAAAATAGAACCGATGATTAAGAATGAAAATATCTGATAAGCAAATTGATATTCGTTAAATGCACGCTCACTTCAATTTCGCGGTTTCCTAAGTACATTCACACGTATCTCGTCGCATATTGTTAGTTTTCTCGGAATGAATTAACAAAACAGTCCTCCTCCTCCGGGTATTCTAGTTCTAAGTCGCGTCACAAATCTTGCGATATTTTTACCACTTAAAAGTTGACCAATATACTTTTCATAATGAAAGAAACCACGTACGTAGTTGAAAATAAAGGTTCATTTTCGCCTCAAAAAATCGATGCTTTTGAAACCGATTTCGGGTAAAATTTTCCCCCGAGATTGAAACACTGTTGGATAAGATATAAAAGAAAATAAGTATTTCTTCCACCACCCTTTTGTCAGAGCTGCAATTCATTTTTCTCAACTTACCGCCTAAATGTGGCTGGATAGTGGAGACATACGTAGATGAATTAATCATTCGGGGGTGTTTCAGGGTTGAAAAATTGTTTATGGACTTAACGAAAAAATAGTTTCGTATTAAATTTATGGCCACATGAAATCGTCCAGGGGTTATTTTTTCACAACGCTATTTGCTAGGTTATCATGTTTCGAGGTATGATGATGGATCGTGTAAACTGGAATTATTGGGTCGAATTTTTCACAATTTTGAAGAATTATCTAGGTGAAGAATTTTTGGTAAAATGAAAGAGGAATTCATATGCGATAACAAATTAACAGGACACGCTTATCGTGCATTTGTAAATACAGTTGGTTGGGAGTATTTTCGCACATTATTTTAATTTAAACATCGGTCGTTGAATACCGAAAAGAAAACCGCTACCGGTTCTCTAATTATGTTTATCTTATTTTCTCGCTAATTAGTGAAAATAAGTTCAAGGATACAATTCATTCAATGAAATGAAAATGAAATTTTTACTATTTTTACCCACGAGTTTTTGCTTTGTTTTTAAGCAGTATCACTTCAATGAATGGAAGTGATGGGGGCGGAGGAGAGGTGATAAAATATTATTCGAAAAATTAACATTTTTGACATGAAAACAATTATCAACTTGAGAAAATTAAATTACGAGTAATAATCTAAAAACCGACTAAAACAATATTTTCTGTAAAGGTTGCATCCAGAGTCTCAATTAATTATTGAAATATGAAATGAAATTTGTCTCATAAACGAGTGCTATTTTCATAAGATATTGGAGCCTAACATTGATAGTTTATGTAGTAATTTTATCGAAACAAATTAAATTAAAAATTCGAACAAAAATTAAATTAAAAAATGAATTTTGTTTAAATTACATTTTTTCATTTTTTTTTTATGTAATAATTTCGTTTCAAATTATTAAAATAAAGTTGAAACCTTGAAGTGAGCTCATTTCATGGAGTTTTTCAACCAAATTTGATACCTCAACTCACAGCTAAGGTTGCCAGACCTCTTGATAATTGATAAAAATCAATAATGTTGTATAGAAATGAGTTTTTCTTTATACCCTTGCCGCCAGCGCCAGTAACATTTACATGAGAGTTGATGAAACAAAAATAATATTTTTTGAATTTCGGTGAAAATTAATTTTAATTATTTTTATTTATTTATTGTTAAAGCCGAGAGAAATTGATGGAATTCATTTAAAATCAGTCATTGCTTCTTTTAAAATGCGTTATTAGTCTCCGAAAAAATAGCGAAAGGCTCAAAAAATCCTTCATGCCCCTCTCCCCCCACCCTCCTAGTTTAATATCTCTTTTCATTTCGATGACAGGTTGAAAAATTCAAGATTTTTTGAAAAAGTTCAAAAATTCGATTTGAAATTTTTTCAAATCTTTTTGCGTCTCAAGTTATTATTGCAAGGCCGAAAAAAATTGACATCTATTTTTTTTGGCTTTTGAACTTTTTTGATTTTTTTCCAATTTAATGGTAATAGCAACACTTCTGGGCTACTAGATCATACTTCATAATATTCAATAAAAGCGCGAAATTTGTTGATAATTTGCTCATTATATTTTTATTATTTTTTTCAGTTTTCTGATTGCTTGCTGAAAAAAAAAAATTATGCGAAACATTTTTTTCCGTGAAATAAATTCGTGATTTTTTTCATGTTCGATTTGTGATACTACTTGAGCTGAGATATATATTCACTAAAGGACGTCAAAGTATTCTCTAAAAAATGTGAAATATTTACAAATATTCCTTAAAAATGCGCAGTATGCCAAAATATTCCTTAACAATATGGGTATCGTTTTACAGTGAATTTTATTCTCTATTTCATTGCAGCAATATTTAAGTACGTAAAAGAGGGAAAATAATTTCTTAATTTAATTATTACTTTATTACATTATTAGTTTTTCGTAATTACACATCATTAAGGATGAATGGTTAAAGTGAAAAAGGGTGATGCGATATTGATAAAAAGAAAAAAAAAATGATGCAAGAAAAACTGGGCGACATTTTCACAAAATAACGGGAACACACGATTCGATACCAGACGACCGGTAATCAGATTTTCTACTAAAATTAGCAGGTTTTATTAAATTTTTTTTTTTTAGTTCGGAACTTTTAACCCGTTTTAAGAATTTTTCCTAAAATATTCTCTAAAAATTGCGAAAATTGCCCAAATATTCCCCCAAAAAGAGTCATAATATGCCGAAATATTCCGCAGTACATTAGGTTCAATCCACTCGAAATTTTATACAACGTAAAATTATGTTGGATATGCCATATCTAGTGAACTACCAAAAAATATTCTCTGGAATATTATTCTCAGCTCTAATAATCGCACAATAATATTATCTATTAATTTATTTTTTCACTTGACCAAGAATTTACTCCTTTCTTGCATTTCTTTCGAATTTGAGCACAAATTTTTTTACTAATTCACGAAAAAGGCACAAATTTCAATTTTTTTTTCATTTTAGCGGATACAATGATTTTTTTCCCACACGAAAATTCTAGAAAATACGAGTGCTCTGTGGCGTACGTAAGAGGGAGTTAACGTGGTTGAAATAATCTCTCCCCCGCCCCCTCATCACTATTGATAATATAAAGAGAAATTGACGTGAATTGCAACGAAATTGGTGGCGAATTGCCGAAGAAAAAAAAAATATTGATATTATTTCATAAAATTGTTCTTTCAGGTATAAGTATGCTTTGTTTGATTTTTCAATTTTTATCAATTTATTTGCAAAAGTAGAGGCGCCAAGTTTATTAGGGAGGAGACACAGAAATCAAAGTTTGGTTCGAAAACTTGATGACCCTGCTCACCATGAAGATTCGTGTGTATGGCGCTGAGAAGGATCGAAGTTTCACTTTTCAGTCTTCTCAAGCCATGTTCACTTGCGTGGCTTTCGAAATATGAGATTGGACTTTTCGATTTTACTTTCCTTGGGATGTGGCAGGTGGGGAATAATGGTTTCGCGTATAATAGTCATTGTTGTGAGTTGAAATTTTTCATCTTCTATTTTCATTTATTTACTTCCTTTTTTCTCCTCTTTTTTCTCGATAAGAATAACAATCCGAAGTGATAAAAACAGACCGAAAGTATATCGAAAGATTTTTATCGAAAAAGATACTCGTACCTACGGGCTCCGGCGTGTTATCTCGTTGAAGTAGCCGATCGAAGGAAACGTACGGTATTGGCAGTGAGACTCGGTATCGCTTCGTATTATTTACGAATGAAACAATAATTTCGTAATTTTCATTTCACACGGTCGCACGATAAAACGAGATGGCTTTTAGAGGTACACAACCATACATCAAAGAAACCGTATACGTACATTCGACGGTATACTCGCAGCAGGAATCGAGAAAGGTCGAAGGCAAACGGTCGCGAAATACAGTCTCCTTTCATCCTTTATAATATGCGCGAACGAGAGGCGAAACCAATAAGAGGATTTTTTCGTTAATAACTAAATTTGTCGTCTCGGTTGCACGAGTCAAAGGCAAAAATAAGCTGTTTGATTCTCGTTCTTTTGATTTTGTACGATGAAAGCGTCGTCGAGGAGTATTTGTCATCGTGTTTGAAAATCGCGAACTAGTCTTTCCGGTCACGTTGATGGCGACATGGTCGTGAAGTATAAAATTTTAGCCGAATCGCGGCGAAATTGTTGTAAAAGAAAAAGGCACGGTAAGTACATTTACGTTGGAAACGATGCCATATAACCTGATAAGTCGTCGCTGGATGGTGGATACGTTGGCGACGGTATTGTGTAAAGGTTAATGGCCCGCTGGAGCTATATAGAAATATTATATCGGTCCGAAATATTCGCCTTTTTTATAACGCAGCCATAAATACCGGCTTAGGTGAGCTTTCTTTTTTTTTTCTTTTTTTTTTTTTTTTGATGAGTAGAGTAAATTTTGCGGGAAATAAAGGCGCGGTACTTAATGCGCGTTCGGGTACCTGCGAGCTCGCGATGAACGAATTTGCGAATTATTCGCTCGACTAAGGAAAACAAAAGCCGTTCGAGCGTTGCAGACGATTTAGTCCGGGATTGTGGAAAAAATACGCGCGGGCGAATTTTTTCAGCGTCGGGTATTTCGTAATGGAGCGCATGAGCGACACGATAAGGCTTGGAAGCGGTTATAGGTTCGGTCTGGTGGAATCGGCGGGACCGGAGAGGTTATACAACTAGTACGAGTGTATTTATCGTGTACAAACGAAAAGGTTAATGGTTAATCTGGCGCGATGTAATGAGAGGAAGTATCGAAATACAGACGTACCAGAGCTGGCGAAAAAAAAAAAAACGGCACGAGAAAGCGAGCTTATTATAGACGATAAATTTACGAATCCAGCGGCGCGCCGGATAAACGACGAAACGATGCCGAGTATTATCGGTAATTGGAGCGTGGTTTTCCGCAAAATCCGTAATGGCGGTATTACATTTTCCGAATCGTATATGAGCCTATGAGCTAATCGTCTCCGTAATGCGGATAAATAAATTTAAAACTAGCGACAGAATGAATTGATTTAAAACGGCGTAAAGACGCGGCGACTACGTCGAGCGGCCCACGAATGGTAAATACATAATAATAAGACGCCGCGTCGTTGAATAATAAATACACATAGCGTATAGTACGCGAGCAGAATGTACGAGTTGACGAACGCATAGGTGTGGGGAGATGAGAAGGTGGAGGGAAAAATGGGATAATCAACGTTAATAAAGAAGGAAAAAAAAGGTTCGGAGAAGCGGAGATAAATAAAGGAAATATTACTTTATTGTACTGGTACGTTTCATCGTACAGCCTACGATTTGGATGCGGCGGTGCGAACGAGACGATGACGACGAAGAGTAAAATAAACGCGAACAATAATTAACCGATACGAGGGCCAGAGGGTGGAACAGGTCGAGAGGAGTAATCCGTTAATAGAGATACGCGTACCGGAGCCTTATGTGTGCACACGACGGAGACTGAGGATGGGCGAGATCTTGATGTGGAAAAATTATCGATTGAGAAAAGCAAATTGCTGGAGATAATGTTTACGTTGCGTGTCGCCGAACGAATGACGCTTTGATCTTGATTCGTGGCCAGGCGCGTTATCGGTCTCTGGTAATTTTCAATATTTGTTTATACGTACGAAGGTACGATTCGATGTGGATAAGACTGTAGCTTGAGCAGTTTTTTTCCTACTTTTGAAGTAAGGCGTTGTGTCTGCTTGATACATTATGGACGCAGGGAAAGCTTGTTTGGCAGTTTTGATTCGTTACTGTGGAATACTGAGGAGGTGTCAAGTGAGTGTCCTTAACTCTTCCATCATATATATAAGGACTGATAGGTATCCTGTGAAAAACTTGATGTCTAATAGGGAAAGAAAGTTTGACGTCAGAGGACACGTCATTTTACTAATACAAGCACAACGCATCAAATGATTGCGAACGAAAGAAGGAAAAAGTGACACTTTAAAAACATAAGGGGGCACTTTGTCCCTTTTTCGTTGTTACCTTGTTATCAGTCTATAATCATATGATGAATTGTGTTTGTGTTAGTGAAGTTACGTGGTCTCTGATGTAAGGAGTTTCCCTACCTATCGACCGTAGAGACGGGGCAAGCCTTGGCACCCTGAGGGGGGGGGGGGTGAAAATCTAAAAATGCGCAGTTGTTTTTCGAACTGCCTGAAAAGGTGATACACTGTACAAGTTTAATTATTTTGAGATAATGTAAAAATGGATATTTCTGCGTCATTTTGAATTTTGGTGAATAAAAACGAATGTTGAATTTTTAAAACTATAATAAATTATAAATTATAAATCATTAATTTGGGATGATGGCTTTAAACTGCTACACACATTACACCCTTCAAAGTCACGAAGTAATTTCTTAAGATTATACAAAAATCAGAAAATGAACAAAAATGTTTTTTAAATGCAAAACTAAAAATATAAATAAGAATATCTAAAAATTGATTTTTTTCAAATTAAAAAAAAAAACGAAAGGAAATTCAAGAATTAAAGAAAACATTGATGAGAAAGTGGATAAATTAAAAAAAAGTTCATATTACAAAACAACGTAATAAAATAAAATAAATTTTATGAATAAAAAAAAAAAAATTCATAAATACAAAAAAAATTCGAAAATTAGGAAGCAAACGAGTTGGGAAGTCTAAAAACTAAACAATAATATTGTTAAAAATGCAACAATGAAAGATATCATGAAAAAATGAAAACAAATGTACAAAAATGGAGTAATGTTTCAAACTGAAGATAATTGCTAAAATACCGGGTGATTACTTGATTGGAGCACTCCAAGCGCAAAAATCTTACTCTCATAGAAATAAATTATATATTTGAATGATATTAGCAAGAATAAATGGCATAAATAAAATTTATTTAATGCTTCAAAGCGTCTATCGTAAAATAAAATGCAAAATTTTAAATTATACTTTTGTTGTCAAAAATACGCATAAATGTATTGAATTGTTTCACCTTTAGCTAATTTTGTCTCTTTAAGTGCTCAAATCAAGTAGTCACCCGGTATAACGAAAAAAAAAATGAAAACCTAAAAACTAAAAAACTAGAGAAACCCCAGATTCGAATAGATAAGAAAAAAATGAAACCAAGGCGATAAAATATTCAACAATTTAAAACAAAACAATAAAAAAAATTTAAAATCATGAAAAAAACAATAAGTTATAATTTAAGAAAATATTCAATAAAAAAAATAATGAATCCAAAAATATTAAGTAGGATTTTTTTTTTTCGTTGAGAATGAAAAAAATTGTTATCACTCAAGGGACTGAGTACTTCTTCAGTTTCCAATTCTCCAGCATTAAGATAAATTTAAACCATATATTATCAACTGAAATTGAACTAAAACAGTATTAATTTTAATGGAACATCAGTTTTCATTAATATCATTCATTTCCGATATTCAGTATCTCCTTTTCAGATGGCGACATTACCACTCCTAGTGTAGCCGAAATTCGGGAATAGAAAAGCTTCGAGCAGAGTGAGCAAAACAATGCGCAAATACATACGTTTTTTTTGTTTGATTTATTTATTTATTGTTAAATTTTCACAGTTACTGAGACAAGTGAAACAGGAATTGTCGAATTTTTCTCACCGATGTCGATTTGCCGACTTTGGCCGACTGCGCAAAACCTCTGGGAGGGGGGTGAGCACTAGCCCACACCCCCCCCGCTCGGGCCGTCCCTGATTGACCGAAACAAAAAGAGTTGGAGGGTAAGGCAATGCTGTTTTAGTAGAATGATAAAACAGTTCAAAAATTAACTACTGCGCATACGTCACTCCCTGTAGCCCTAATTAAATGTTATAAATGTTTTTTTCATTTTCGTTCATTTACATTACCTGTCCGTGTATATGGTTCACGTTTAAGGGTATCTGTGTATGTTATAAATGGAAAACTCGATTTTTTGTGATCGTATTATGCCTCTTTCACGGAACTGAATTTTATGAAATTTACGCAGAGCGTTTGTATGAGTCTGGAGAAAGTTGCTGTGAAGTTTCATTACAAAAGATCTTTCAGTTGGGTTGCAATTGAACTTCGAAGTTGAAATAATCGCTATGTTGGCCTTACGGTGGGGTATTTGCTTCTAAAAAAGTCTCAGTTTTCAGCCTTCATGGACCATTTAAGGGATTCTGTGTGGGCTTAATAACTTTCATATCCCTTAATTATCTTCTAAATAACGGAAGAAAGCTGAACATGTAATTGATACATTTTCAGCACGAAGTGAATATAGTTGAAATGTACTAATTAAATTTTAAGCTCTCATCGACGATTTAGAAGAGATGGAAAATTTTAAATTTGTGACTCTTCTTGATCACTCCTAAATGGTGATTATGAGTTGAAAAATCAGTGAGCTCTTTTTCTACTAGTAATGCACTGCATAAATTTCCAATTCTCGAAGGCAGTTTAGAAGTGAATTAAATAATCTCAAGAATTGTTGGACGCCTCTAGATTCTTCAAGAAAACGACAAGGGATGGAAGTTGAGCAAGTGCACTTTCATCAGAAAGCATGTAAGGTTTCAAAATTTTATTATTTTTTCCATCATCTGTATGTTCTACAACGTGTCTTATAATGGTGAATTTGTGCCTCATTGTATTAACTAAAAATATGGAAAATATTCGCATAATTTTCAAAAGACGGAACAATGAAAAATGAAATAGTAGCAGTCCTTAGGAAAAAAAGAAGGGAAAAAATGTTTCTTCGTTTTGCATTAATGTACATGAGATAAAACATGAATTTTTTTTCATCTACATATAAATTTATAATAGTAGCAGTTTTCTACTCAGGTAGTGTATAGTGTAATTAAAGTCCAAAAAACTTGAAGAATATAATATTAGATTTTATAAGCCCGCAGTAAGCCACCAGAGGGATATAAAATTACCAGATGATGTTCATTCATAAACTAGCGCTAAGAAATTCAGTCAAAACGATGTGCAAAGTGAGCACTCTTTTCAATCCGACATTTTCACATAGATACCCTAACTCAAATGTTTGAATAAAATCACAGTTGTGCTCTCAAAGATGCAATAACTTACTATTCAAGTTTTATTGTTAGGTACAGTGCGTAGTTAGTTTTTATTTTTATTTGCGAATGAAATAAAAGTTTCAGTTGAACGTTTCTTTTGTTATTAATTTTTCAACAGAAATCATTCTCATCTTAGTAGCTTATTGATCGTTTCATTGCTTTTGTTCTTCATTTTTTATCATAAAAGAGTCTTATCTCAGCAGCTAGTTCATTCATTGATTTTTTCTGTTTTTTCATTGTTTAATAAAAATGAGTCTCATCTCAGTAACTGATTCAGTCATTATGTTTTTTTTATTCATTTTTCAACAATAACGATTTATGTCAGTAGCTGATTGTTTCATCTGTTTCTTTTGTTTTTCATTCTTCAAGAATAATGATTCTCATCTCAGTAGCTCATTGATTGATTTTTTTTGATTTTTCATTTTTAATCAAAACAGAGTCTTTTCTTTTTTTCTCAATAGCTAGTTAATCCTTCTATTTGTTTGGTTTTTTCATTAGTCAACAAAAATGAATCTTATCTCTTTAGGTGATATACAGTCTTATCTTAGTAACTGATTTATCTATGTATTTCTTCTGTTTTTTTTTTTCTTGAATAAAAATGAGTCTCATCTTAGTGGTTGATTGAGTAATTGATTTCATTTATTTTTCACGCTTCAAAATGAAAAACGAATTTTCTCAGTGGATTCATTCATCTATTTCTTATGTTTTTTTTTCTTTTCTTTACCATAAATGAGTCTTATCTCAGTAGCTGACTGATTTATTAATTGATACTTTTCTTTTACTCTTCAGGCAATATGTGTCTTATTTCAGTAGCTGATTGATTTATTGTTTTGTTTTTTTCTTCACTCTTCAACAAAAGCAAGTCTCGTCTGAGTTGCTGATTTATTATTATAATTATTTTTATATTCAAAAAACTTGATGATAAGAAAAAAATGATTGAATTTTTTATTAGTACAAAGAAGCTGTTTTCAAGAGGCAAAAGAACAGATATGTTTTTGAAATCGGTTCCCTTAATTTTGAAAATTTTGCGCTATTGGTTATGTGACATTTGAACGACAAATTTATGCGATGATGTTCAAGAATACTCGAGTTGTTACTTTTCATGAAGATGCGCTTTTGGTAAACGAGACGAGAGCTGTATAGATGCGAAGCTACGAGGAAAGAAAGTAACGGTCGAACATTTTTTTGTTTCGGTTCTCGAACCTTTGAGCGGCTGTGGAGTCAGGTAAAAGTAAATCGAAGGAAGTATTCGAAACGCCAATAAAAGGAATGTACATATAGGTTGAATAAAAGATTTCGTACTGAGAAAATGGTAATCGGTGGCTGACTGCGTGACGAGGTTAGTGGAAGACGAGCGAGCCTCGCAGCTCGACCTTGTATAGTCTTGTAAACGTAACACCGTGGTCCGCGGGTCTCGTCCGTGCGGTTATGGTGGGTATGTGCGTATGCCGCTTTCTTCTTGGAGCCATGCATTACGTGCACATTGGCGAGTTAGCGGGCGATAATAAGGAGGAATGGCGTACGAAAACTGGCGTAATATGCGGTGAAAGAGAGTGAAGTGAAAAAAAATCATAACGCGAATGGAGATCGGTCGAAGGGGCGTCGTCGATATTTTTCGCCGTCGGCGGTATACGTCGCGGGCATTCTGGTAGTTACGGGCTATAACGCGTGTTCGTGTATTATGCGTATAATAATGCCGAGAACGAAAGCGAAGTTTCAAATGATTTATCAAAAAGAGAAAGAATGTGTCACTTTTATCGAAGCGATATTTGTGTAATTGTTGGTACCGATTGGGACTACGGTTGGTTACGAGCTCGGTACGGCGATCGAGATGTTGACCGAGCGATTGCCGTAACCGGGCGGATAAAGCGTGCTCGTTAATTTGTGTTATTTTAATGAGCCAACGGTATCGCCGATTAGAAGGTTGACAGATTGTTTTTATGTGTGAAAATAGCCGGTTTATGTGGTTTATCGTGTGGGATTGGTGCGACGGTATATCGGCGCGCGAGTATTTTGATTATTTAACGTTCCAACGTCGGTATTTTAATTGGTGGTACGTAGGGTGGCGGTCATTATGGGAAAGTGTCCGAGTCTCGGAGATGTAGTATGATGCGGTGAAGGTTGTAGAGGAAGTTTTCTCGTAATATTGTAATTGGTTTTTCTCTTTTCAGTCAATTAAAAAGAATTATCAGATCGATTGATTAGAAGCTTTTTTTCTTTTTTATTTTTTTCTTTTTCGTCGCATGTTTCCTTCCGTAATGAAGAGTTTATAAATATTGAATTTTTTCAGAGATATCGAATTTCAAAATAAAAACGATTTGATCGATTTTTTGAAAATTAGTCGATTTCAAAATAATTTAAAATTATTCGATTGCAGTTTCATGATAAATTTGCACGGTTGAAGAGAAATTAATAAAATAAAAAAACACTTACGTATATTTAGTTTTTAATTTTTAACACGAGTAGCATCTAGCTAAGAGAGAAAAGGATAAATTTAATGTTATAGTTGAATTATTTATTAAATAAAATATATTAGGAATAATAAATTTAATAAACTTGGAAAAACGAATCCTTTTCACATCTCTTCAAAGTTTCTAGAATTTCCTTACCTCTTGATGGATAACTGGACCGTTGCTAGAATGCATCACTGGGAGGAGTTTTGAAAATTATTTTCAGAATAAATACATTTTGCCGATCTAAATCCAGGGGCAATATTTTTTTGACGGCATAAATTTCTTCACTTCTCAAGAAATTTATGAATGTACTTCAGTGAATAATTTAAGAAGGTGAAATTTTTTGGGTAATGATAGTCATTCCACTTTGAAAAATTGAATTTAGAAAAAATTTTGAAATCAATTTCATTATAAATTTACTCATTGATTGTTATTACTGAGGAATTATTCAATTTACTGACATATAAGCATTCAAGAAACTGAGTTCATGATGGGGTTTCTAAACCCATCCTCTCCTGGCTACGGTTCTGATGGACAGTGTGACACACCGAGATACGATTTCAAGCCTATCTAAAACAAAACACACACCCATTGAAGTAATCGAAAGATCGATGCATGTGAAAAGTTAAAATCTAGGAAAGTGTTAATTATCACGAAAGAATCGAACAAATGTAATTTATAAAAGAAATTCTACTGAATTTGAAATTTCAACCTGTAAATGACTATGATGCAAATCCGATGAAAATTACTTTTAAACATGAAAGCTATCAAGTTCAAAACTTCATGATTTCATGATTCCTGAAAAAAAGTTTCTCATTTAAAACGCTGCTAAAAAGGAATGAAGTAAGTGTCGTTGAGCAACGCTTGAAAATTTTCCAGAAAAACGCAAAAAAGAATGTATTATTTACGAATAATGGATTATATGATCAAGTTACTAACTATGAGAATAAGGTGCTAATAATCATTAGTGGTTGATGCGAATAAAAATTTTCATTTATAAAAATTGTTAAACTAGACTAACGATTTAGTTTCAAATGATTGATTTTTTTTCCTTTAATTTTCACTAAATAATAAGTTGAAATTTATTTTTCATTTTTTTACTGAAGTAAAAAAAAATGTTGAACATTTTTCCAGCATTAAAGGAAAAGATTGTTCATTATTCAACTCTTGTTGTAGCAGGTTTATATTTTATATTTCGTTTTAATGAATTTTTAAATATAAAAATTTTTTTTTTGGATTAAATTTAATTTTTAAGTTTGATTTAAAAAAAATTATAGCATTTTCTACTATAAATCGTGTTAGAATAATGATTATTTTTATTTGTATAAAAATTTTTAAGTTTTTTTCACAATGCACGAGTAAAGTTAACGGTATCTTACATGAGCAAAATTTTGAAGAAAAATGACTGGTTGCCACCCTTGGTGAAACGTGTTACCAATTTTATTAATGTTATTATTTTTTCCTCTTGAAAATTTTGTAACTTATCTCGTTAGCTCCGTAAAGAATGAAAATGAAATTGATTTTTGCTTCCCGAAATTATTCGTCAGCATTTTTTTTTCGACGTTTTCAATGTTGTGAGAAGTGTAAAATTTTTCAGATATTATGACCAAATATGTCTTACTTACGTTAAGATTGATGTCAGTATTAATACATCTTCCTCTTCTTTTTTTCTCGTTGAATCGATATATGAATCTAAAAAAGCTCGTAGAGAAATCGCAAGAAATGAACGACACGATATAGGAGCAGGAAGTTTGGAATTTAAGATCTTGTTAGTGATTCAAATCGATTCAAGTCCCGACAATGTATTCCATTTTAAACGGATCAACTCTACACCTCTGGTAAAACCCCCGGTCGCCGACTCGGCGCGTCTAAACTCCAAACGTATGGGATTATTTTTCCTTTATGAAAAATGATACGAGCCGATGTCGAGCTACGGGGTTACGAAAGGTTCGCTGTTCTTCTTCTTTTTTTCTTTTTTACAGCGTAATAAATCAAGAGTACGCTGTAGAAGAGAGTAGAAGACTAAAGGGTATAAAAAAGTTTGACACGAAAAACTTGACCCGGTCTTGCGGAAGTACGCCAGAAGTTGGAGAAAAAATTTTGTTTTTGTAAGTTTTCTCCCTGGTCTCGCGGGTGAGTGAGTTACGGTGTAGAGCTGTTGCTTTGTCGTACATAAGGCTGGTGTGGCGAACAGCGCAACGCAAATGTGGCGAATGAGTTTTTAACACGTCGGTTATCCGAAAATAAAATATCCAAGTGTTGTAGTTCGTTCTGATATTTGAATATGAGGTAGATATTTTGGGCTCGTTTCTTTACGAAATGTATCGTTTTGGTATTTCCAGCGGCGCATGCAGGATTTTCAAAAGATGTCGCAGAACTCGTGTAGTCGGTTAGTCACCTATTCATCTTTAGAAAATAGGGGCATCTTTTCACAAAACTCCATCTTGAAAATTAATATTTAAAAACTTAGTCGAACATTTATATTGAAAAAAAAAAAAAAAAAATTCACGATATCATCAGAAATAGTCTCCATAGGTGCTTTAACGATGTAATGACCCTATATAAAATTTAAGAATGTGAAATATTCAAACTTTAAAAAATTAAAATGGTTTGAGGCTTGTTGTTTTCAGTAAATAATTTTATGTTTTTTTCATTGGCGTTATCATAATTATGATTGTAAAAGGGGGAAATGCGAAAATACATTTTGAATCGACATTTTTGATTCCTTTTTTTTTGCGAGTAACAATGGAAAGAATGGCGCTTTTACGTCCTTAAATCCGCCATTAATGATACACAAAATTTCAAAAATTTTTTACTGCATAGTTTTGTGACTCTTTTCAATTTTTCAATATTTATCTCGATTCGAGCACTAGTAGATTTTTTTTTTTTTGGAAAAGCACAGATAGACCAAAACTAATTCTCTTTCTCCTTACCGCCGAAACGACATTGGGTGATTTGATTATGGTACTTCGGGTTTTCTAGTTCCCCTCCATCATATCACATTGGAAACAATCAGAAACAAGACATGACCTGAAATTTGTCGAGTAGTGGTATGGTTTCAAAATTAATTTATTTCTTAAAGTGATTTGGGTATTAAATTCGGATAATTTCACGGATAAAATCACGAATTCGATGCTCCTATCTCGTCACATTCTAGGTGACCCACACCTCCGAAAAAATTGCTGTCCGCTCTATTTTTACGCGCCCACGTGCGCTACATACGTATTTCGAGTATTATTTTCCAGTTCTTGGAATAACCGTCGGCGTATTTCAGGTATCTGATGTTCGGCGATGTTGGAAATTGCAAAAGCGAACGTATCGATTCGCCCGTTACACCCTTACGTATAGAAAGAAGTTAAATTTGACTTTGTAATCGCCTTAATTTGGAGTAGAAGCCGAAAATAAATTAACCCTTTGTTATCCCACCTGGAGTTGCGAGTTACGACTGCTAGCTCGGGTATGGGTTCGAAACGGTGTTTCCGCGTCGTTTATTCGCGCGTCATAATTTTTCTTAGAGAGGGCGTTTTAATTATAATGACGACGGAGCGAGGCGAAGAGGTGGCAGTGCAGAAGAGAAAAGCAAGAAAAAAGCGTATATTGCGGACCCTTCTTTACTAATTTCTAAAGGCGATCGTTACAAATTACGTTTCGGTATTTTCGAGAGATTTTCGCACGTCAATTAATTTTTATAACGAATTTAAATTGGTAAAGTTTCGATGGAGAATTAATAAAAAGCGAAAAATGTTGGTAATTCGTAGAAAGAAAGAAAAAAACGCAGTAGCGGAATATAATAATCGTACCTGGCTTGTAAAGTTGAAAATTAAGGAGTTCTCGTTCGGTTGGAAAATTCAGACGGATGTATTCGATATTGGCGACGATCGGGATGAAAGCCCGTGGGATGGAAGGGAGGCAACGTTGAATATGATGGAATCGTTATAATCGCATTTCAACGTCGGAAAAATACCGCACGATGGGTAGAATTGGCGAAAACGCTGCGGTATGTTGGGGAAAAAAAGGATGTCAAAGGGTAGTGTATAATATCTATTCGAGCTATTCGGCGTAAATAACGCAGCTCACGGCATTACAGCGTTTACTTCTTTTTTTCTCTCGTTCTACCATGTATCTAATCAAATCTCGCGTTAGTACACGTGTGGTACGGATTCGACGACACAGAAAGCCTAATTCGGCCGTATTTACACCCCCGCACTATGTTGCGAATGGTACACGTGGGAAATGCGAAACGAATCGGTGTATAAACGTCGCGTAGGGCTAATTTAGAAAGGTGCCGGACGCCCGTGTATTATACGAGCCGTAAGCACGGAATGATTAAAAAAAAAAAAACCCTAAAAATTAATAAAAACGAAACGTTACGGTGTGAAAAGTAAAGTCGGTCGTCTCGAATACCTTTTGAGCTTTCCGACGATATGTACGATTGTGAAAAGGCGCGTTATTGTTATAATATTCGCGTGTCGTGCGCGCCTCCTACGAAGAGGAAAAAGGTCAAACACCTTTACGGGGACGAAGGCGAAGACGACGTCTGTTCGAAAAGACGTATCTCGAGCGACGGATAGCGAAGCGAGCATTGTTGTCGCGAGAGAAAAAGATTACGTATAAATGTCGCGCGCTACCGCTTTCGAGAGACGAGGAATTACGTATAGGATTTCGCAGCGGCTAGAGCGCGGTTGGCGTGTACCTGTAGATGATAATGAACGGGATGAGGCGGGTCTGGCTCGTTAATAATTAAGGTTATTAATTTCATCGCTGTAAAGTAGACTCGGCGTTCACTAATACGGTATGTTCGTAGGTACTGGTTAATTAAATCGTTATGATATACTATTACTATGTATACGTAAGATACGTTACGACGTGTGGGATGGATTAAAAGTACGAAAAGAAGCTTGTATTAACGGAATCTGCGTTCGCAAAGGTACCAAGAATAGGATGAAAGTTGGTATTTTTAGCTGAGTTTTTAATGCAAACCGTAGCTAGTAGTGAGTATTCTGATTTTGCAATGAAGAGTTGGGTAGGGGTCCAATCTATGTTATAATTATAGTTTGGGGTGGATGGAAAGAAAAGTATATCTTGGATTTTGACCAATTTTCAAAAACTTCTTCTTAATACACCCTTAGAGGTTGAAAAAAAAATTGGCCAAATTATCGAGCCAAAAATAATTATGCAGAGTCGGCGAAAATCTCATAATATTGAAATATCGCGATGTACAAATTTTCGATCCCCTCGTAGCAGTCTGAATTTTTATCTAATAAGGATGGAGATGGTGTAGGAAGATTCAGAAACTCAAATTGCAACTTTCAAGCGCTAAACAGAGTTTCTTATACCATTTTGACTGGCTAAAAAACACAAAAACAGCGTTTTTTACAAAAGGTGGGACACTTTGGGGACCTCCTGCTCTCCTCCCTTTTCATCCAGGGGGCTCAAAATCTTTTTGGGAAGTCTCCCATTCAAAGTTAACCACCTCACTAAATTTTGTCAAAATCCAAGATGAGTTTTTTTTTTTTCGATCCACCCTGATATAGAATACAAATATAGGAAACCGAAAATTAAATTTTTTTTCTTCGAGCTCCACGACCTGCAGAATTATTCGCTCGATTTTGTTGAAATTTTAAAACTGCTTTTAAACAATTCAAAGGTGGTTTATAAGCTATACTCATTCTACAGCCCAGAAATGATGGGAGGAGGAGATAAATTTTGACTGGCGGGGACCTGAATTCGAAAATTGATTGATTTCTTTCGATAATCTGTTCTGCAATATCGGACAATTTTTTTTTGTCATAAACTTGATCCACCTTGGGGTGTGCCTTGACCCTCTAATGAGGCTCAAAATGTCCAAAAAATTCAAATATCCTCAAATTTTTATTTTCACGAATTTTAAGCTAAGGGTATTTTACCAAACGCTTATACCTACCTTCGTACCTATTTTGAGCTTTCTCCTTTCTAATTTGTGGAAATGGGGGGGGGTAGGTAAAACCAAAATTTTAACATTTTTTATCATGCGTTATCATTTTTTAAATCAGTGCTTTACAATATATCCCAGTATAGTTTGGCAGAAATTTCGAAAAGATAGGTTGGAAACAAACCCTTATCAGCGATTTACAGCTTGTAATGCTGTCCACGAAACTAGACCTTCCTGATAGCCACTTAGTTGCTATATTTATTATTAATAATTTTGGATATAACAGTGTTGTATCCTTATGTTTTTTTTGATTGAAAGAAATGTAATAATTACACAAACATTATGTGAAAGTGGTTGTTCAAACTTCCATAGCTCGAGTGAAAAATGGAATTTTAAAGTTATTTCGCGTAAAAAATTTTACGTGCATCTAAGCTACATTTTAAATTTAATTCCACTTTATTTCATCGGAAACTCGCTGAGAAGTAGGTCGAACAAGGTGAATTCTCAGTGTTATCAAATAATTGGAATAAATTATGAGATAAAAGTCCAGCATTCTTAAGTTATTTGAAGAATTATCATTTAATCTGTACTTATATACCGCACCATATTTCATTAAACTTCAAATTATAATAATCGAAAAAATTAGAAAAAACTAAAACTTTGTTCAAGTCCAACAAAGGCAAAGCATTAGGCAAATATGTATGTACGATATAACCTTAAAGAATTGCGCAATCGTTCTCTTTTTCAACTCGCAAATGATTACATATTACGATGAATGTTGAGCGAACCGCTCGTGCGAATGATGATTCGATTTTATAAATTAGCTGGTTAATTTGATGAAATTTAGAGACGTTTTCTTTACGAACCCGAAAATTTCGTTTTTTTTTTTTTTACACCAACATGAGCATCTGGTATTTCATATGTTTAGCATCAGTTGTTGTCGATGAACCGATGTTCTGATACGGATATACTTTGTGTTCTAGTGATCTTTGCTCCAGTTCAGATTAAAAAAATTATTTTCTTTTAAACTTGATTAAAAATTCCTTTTAAATTAACGCGAAATAATTTTGATAAAATATACGGCTGTCAGACAATATACATGGAAGAACCCGGAACCGTATCATTTTGTTCTGGGTTCGGTTCTGGTTCCAAATTTCTTATATTATGGTTGTGGCTCGGGTCTTGGTTCAGGGTTCATTTTTGTTTTGGTTCTAGTTCCGGTTTTCAAATTCTTTCGGGTTTTTCCGGATTCTGGTTCCGGTTTTGATTCTTGTTTTGCAGCCCTGTGTGGCACCAAATTATGTCTACTAGGATTTTGTTTGAAATAGATTCAAAATGGCGTATGATCAATGCTTCGAAAAGTCCTGACGAGTCTTGTTGTAGGTCAAATTCGATTAATATTAGCTCTCACGATTACTGGATGCAAAAAATACGATATTTCGAATCCTTCGTCAGCAGTCAGTTGAAGAGGAAAAAAAAAAGGGGTTATTTTGCTCAAAATATGGTGGGAGTGAATGAAGTTCAGCCATGTCCAAGTGAATTTAAATTACCAAAGTATTCAAATTCAGCTTTCGAAATAGGTTTTCAGAGGAGGTAAAGAGGGAAAAATGGCTTTCGGCGGGAAAATTACGTTAGGAAATTTCATAAATCCTTCATTTCTTCTCACCGAATTTATTTATAAAGCTCACACTTCGTATGCAGGGTTGGTTTGAGGAGCGGAATGTCTCTTGAATTTGAGTCCGAATGGTTTTAAAATGCGCTCAGTATGAAGTTGACGGCTTGTTAACATTTGGAATGGGCGTGAGGAGCCTCAAATGGCTGAAAATTTTCAAGTATTAGCTGACGTGATTTCTGTCTTGAAGAAAACACTACATAATGTAAATTAAACTTATTGTACCCTTTCGAAGATGATTGGGAGGGGGGTTCAGACTCTGTACTGGATATGGGTGTAGAATGGGCAGCAGTTTGTCGCGAATTTGAAAGAACCTTCATTAATAACTCAGTTCGGTAATGTGGCGTGGCTGTTTAAATTTGCTGTTTTCTGTACATCGAAAATTGTATAACGGTATCTGGTATCGAACGAACTATAGAGGAGTATTACGAAACGAACTTTTCGCGTACTCGATATAACGACGAACTTGGGATTGAGAAAAAGTGGTAATAGGCGAAGTTGGCGGATAATTTTCCGCTATCTGGGCTTCAATTTTGCGCGGTCGCTTCGGCGAGTATACTAGTCTCATAATTGGGGATTTCATCCGTCTTTCTGGTCTATTTGCGTGCGCCGTCGTCGGGAGGAT
Organism: Phenacoccus solenopsis; assembly: GCA_009761765.1. Taxonomy (NCBI): domain Eukaryota; kingdom Metazoa; phylum Arthropoda; class Insecta; order Hemiptera; family Pseudococcidae; genus Phenacoccus; species Phenacoccus solenopsis. The sequence goes on from CM019752.1 coordinate 30,018,766, forward strand.
TTTTCTATTTTCCGGTTTTACGAAACCGCGGTTCGCGGTAGTTCGTTGCTATCGGCGAGCTTTACGATGTTTTCGAAATTCCATTCAAATCGAATACGTTCGGTGGAGCTAGTATACGTGAAACCGCTACACGGTATCTGAGATAAGAGATCAAACATACCAACGAGTCGGTATTGTATATACTGGTAATATCAGTTTGCGGCTATCAATTAGGACGGGGGTGCGGTTTAATTGGTAGCGTTCGGTAAAGGAGCCCCGGAGTGCTCCGGTCTACGTGTACGGAAAATGGAAAAATTTAAATTACCTAATAGTCGTAAAGCAATTGGAAAAATATTTGTTTACGCGAGCTATAAAACGGAATTGTTTTATTGGCGTATACGAAGCAATTTCCGCGGAAGTTATTACCGTCGAGCGAAATTATGGAAACGCGTTGCCGTACGAATGGCGAGTCGAGTATTTGGGTCGGTAATGTAGTAGCGTGGCGTACTTCGGATACATCCAGAGTTGTATAGAAAATTGAAAGATTATTCGTAATCTGAACAGCGGATACGTCGATGAAGAGGAATTTCGGTCGACGATAGAGGATAATTTTTTTTACGACTTGGTAGAAAGATTCTTCGTTGCTTTATCCGAGCCCGTTCCCTGAGGGAGTTTGTAGGTGTGAGGACGTAATCGCAGCGAAATTTCATTCGCCATCGAAGTGTAAAGTTTACCCGTCGTTAGGGTGGCCTTTTACTCTATCAAAAGGCGAATTTAAACGACTAGGAAAGCTTTTAATAGAACGGTGATTTCTTTTTCACTTTTCACGCCCGCTCGTCGAAGGTGTGCGCGCGTAGGCTGCCGGATGGAAGACCCTACTGTTTTATTAACATTGATAATAGGTTATGAAGAAGTTGAAACGATGTATGAACGAGGAAAACGAGCGCTGTAGATATTACTTTAGGTTACGCTTAAATACTTTTCGCTGTTTTATGAAATAACGTTATACTCGGTATTACGCCGCCTATACGGGTGGAAGGCGAGCTCGTAATAAGCTCGCGAAAAATTTCATAGGTACGTGCGTTTTGGTCTGGCTCACGTGTTTCGCGGAGCGAATTTATCGGCCGGAAATAAGGAGAAAAATATACGGAGATGGTTGCCCTACGAATATTAAGGGTAATGAGAAAACGCGATGTAACGGGAAAAATTTATGTGCGGTTGTACAGCAAGGAGGACCCGAAGTGTATACATGGACGAGCCAGCCTCGTTCGTCCATGTAAAGCTTTTGAATTTATCGCTTTGAATATTTTTTTAAATTTCGGTTGTAACGATTGTACGCCATTTTTTCCTGTAGTATTCGAGACAATATTTCGGAATTCGAGAAATAAAGCATTGAAATCACGGTGCGGATATTTACCACTTTGAACGAAAATAAAAATATGAAGGAAGTAAATGATTGACCTAGTAAGGGAACATTCTCAGGTAATAGTTTCGGATTTCGCTCGAACAAATTGTAAATGAAAGTATATCGCTAGAAAATTCCTTTATCAAAATTTCAGCCGTTGATTGCCATTTGTCGCTGAGTTACCGCCATTTTTGTTTGTTTAGAAATCGCTTTAAATCACACAAATTTCATGGAATGAAAATTTATATGTGGTATTTTTCGTCACCTTAGATTCTTATTTTTATATTTTTGTAGCCGTAAATGATAGTTTTACCCATAGATGTGATATGAGAGAAAAAAGTTTTTGGTTGGTGGGGGTGGGGGGGACTTTCAGAAATTTTAAAAACGTTGACTTTTTACCTTATTTTATTTTGTATATGCAGAATAAGCAACATTTTACAGCCGTTGTGAGTCATTCAACTCCACAATTGAGTATTTAAGGGAAGTTCAGAATTTCTTCAAGAAATCGAATAATAAACCAAAAGTGCAATACAAATGCGTTTCAAGTATATTTCTTTGTTTTCATATTTTTAACGAGCAAAAATGATATTACTCTTCATGGTATATCAAATGATTACAAGAATCGGTATTCTGGGGTTCAGTTTTCAAAAAATGAAGAAAAATAAGCTGACATGCAGCATTATTGGAGCTGAGTTTTTAACTGGAGCTTGTTCATTTCCTTTACGGAAAAATTAATTATGAAAAGAAAAATGAAAATATTTAATGAAAGAAGTTTTGGTTCAATAATTTCTATTCTTATAATAATTCAAATTTTTATTGGATTTATACTTTGTATTCAAGTTTGCGAATAAGGTTGCTAACCCCTTCATATTTACATGCCACATCCAGTACCAAGTCAGAAAACCCCTTCCCTATTCCTTCCAAAACCATAGGAGATTATATTCATGGAATATGTAATATTTCTTGTCTGCAGTAATCATATGAGCCCATATTTTTCAAATGTTAATAATTCGATCCATCTTGACGCGCATTCAAGAGATCAGAACATCATTTAACCCTATATTCCCATTTCGATCTCTTGGTCGATTTGGTAAGGAAATATGGATGATTCATGAAATTTCCTGCTCAGTAATTTCTCCTCCAAAAGCTATGTTTTGCTTTGTTTTTTTATTATGATTTGTTAAAGTGTCGCTTTTAACTGCCGATGGTTTTTTATGCCTCTGTCATGGTGGGATACTAGTTTAGGAAAACGACGGTAGCGCTTAAGGAAGGTGAGAATATTACATATTAGTTGAGGATGGTGGGCTATGGGTTTTAGGGATTTGCCTGTGGTTATGGATTGGCGGATATTATTGATGTTTGGACATTCTTGCAAGATGTGGGCAATTGTTAGTGGGGAAAACTCCCTTCCAAATTCGCTTTGGAAGCTGAAATTAGAATAAGTTGCGTCACTTGAGCTCATTTTATCGTATGACACTGTTGTAAAGAATTTTCGACCCCATGTGTACTGCAATAACATTTCGATAATGATAATCTCGCAACGCCTACCCCCTTCGGGCATTATGTGTGAATGTGAATTTGGATTATAATGTACGACCCATCACCTATATCGTAATGTTAATCACATTTTGAGTTACTTGAGACTCCTCAAGCTCTCCTCAGATTTTGACGCTCCGCCATTTTGGATTAATTTTGATCCAAATTCAAGAAATTGGCTTAGCCAGATACACACAAAATTTGACCGTTCAAGTTTAATTTCGTGAAAAGATAAGGAAGTTTCAATAATTTTCATAACTTAAACCTTTTTCGAAAAGCTATTTTCTGCTCCAGCTTCACTCCAAATGCACTTAAAAGGCTAAAATTTGGATATGTTGATGACCTTGACTTACTCTTTTATATGAAATGAAAAACGAAAATTTTTAGCCGCTTGCTTTACCTCCAACCCCCCTTAAAATTCAAGTAATTCGTTATTTTCAGTCGAATCGAAAATCCAAAGAAACAATATTTTTGCGAATTCGCATGAAAACTCTCTCACCGAATTTCGAGCAAATTTTATCAATAATCGCCGTGTTACACGTGGGGGGGGGGATATACCTATACCAGAAAGTTAAGCATTTGCCATATAATTGCGAATAGTCTGCAACGCAAATATATGTAGACCCTTTCCCCTCAATCCCAAATCAGATAGGCTGTAGGAGATGTCGTTTTCAAGTTGAAACTCAGCTAAAAATATATAAATTTGAAAATTTAAAGAAAAAATAATTTCAATATAAAAATTGAATTTTAAGTTACATAAATCACTCTCATGTTTCATATTAGTGCATTAGTTTTTATTATAAAAATTTGAAAACTTTTTTTGTTATAAATATGTACTAATGCGTTGTGTCCATCAGGTGTTCTTTTTACGTCTTCAAATTAAAAAGATTTTTTCATCGAAACTTGACGCAAAATTCCTTAACTTTAATGCGAAATTAGTTCGATATTTAAGTATTAAAGTAATTTCCTATGTTTAGATTCTCAAATTTTTTGATGAATTTGTTAAAAAAATAGTTTTGATTTGATTGTAAGTTATGTTAGTTCAAAGATCACTCGCTATTTCTCTGCTCTGAATTAACGCTATTGCTATATCGCTACTATTGAGTCGATGAAGTCGCCAAGTCAAACTGGAGAAACTATTCGTTCATTTACAAGTATCGAAAAACCTCGACTGCGTATTTCGTAGCTGCAGTCCATACCTTACATAGGCTTGCGTTAGGAAAAGTTAATTAGGAAACGAGAAAAATCACGTTTTTTTTTTGTGCTCATTCAAGCGATATGGAGAGTTGAAGCACCTTCGTTCGAAGGTCGAGCAAGCAAAGATGTACGAATAATGACGGTTTGTAACAGTTCATTTAATTTTAATTTATTCAAATGAGCGTCAGGTGTAATGGTACCTTTTCTCATTAGCGTAGAAGGAGAAAAAAAAATGAATTATAAATATTCATCTCGGTTGGTTTGTTTATTCAGTATTGTAAAATCGAAGATGCGCGAGAGAGAAGGAAATCGTTAATAGAATAATAAAATTTTCAGTAGATAACGTGAAAGGTTCGGTGTACGCCAACGAAGATGTATGATAGTATATCGATGCGTAGCATACCGTCACTTAGCTATCATCTCTTTTATGACGTTGAATGGTGGAGACGGTGGAAGTAATATCATAATAAATATGTAAACGTTGATATGGCTTATGAATGTAGTAGGCGAATAAATTCGAAAAAGCGACGACGGTGGAGATTCGAAGAGGAAAAAAAACTCGATTCTGAAATCGACTCCGGATTGGAATATCGTTAGCGAATATGGTCGCGGTCTCGAAGTGCAGGCTACGCATGTGGCATGCAACGATGAGGTTATTAGCGATGTTGTCTGGGCTGAGAGGACGAGATCGACGATGTACTAGATGGTCGAAATGAGATAGTGATCGCGGAACGACGACCGATAACGTCGATGGAAGAATATAGCGGTAATATGTCATGCGAGAAATACGAGTATAGGAGGAATATTTTCGGTGAATGCGATTACGCGATCGTCGATATCGAAAATAATCGTGTTTTACGACGAAGATTAATAACTGCGGAGTGGTACGCGAATGTAAAGAGCTAAGTACTAATTGACATTTATCGGTCGAATATTTTAAACAAATCGTCGAAGACGATGGAAAGTAGTACAATGCGTGGCAACAGCGGTGGTTTTCGTTCGGCTAATTTTGCACGTTGTACGCGGCTGCGAAGCGTGTTCGTGTGCGAGATTTTCGTGCATGGAAACGTGAAACGACGGTGCTAATGGTTTCGTCCTTTTTAAGCACGAAGGAGACCACTTAGGAAAACGCCGACGTCGAGACGTATCGTACATATTTTTGAAATGTAGCCGAATTCGTTTTAATTATTTTGCCGAGACTATGGTCGACGATGACAACGAAGGCACGCGTACGAACCGCTACTCGCCGCGGATACGCCTCGAAGTGCTCGTACACTCGGAGATGGCGTTTTGAAGGAGTGCGCGGCGCTTGATTTAACTCGCTGTTCAACGACACGCGCTTGCCTAGTAAAAACGCGCTGGCGAAACCGAGGTCGATGATTTGAAGAAAAAATCTGCTCATTTAGGAAAGCGTATAAAGCGAGAAAAACTTCTCGCTTTTTGGTAGTCGGCGGGGCAGACCGGCGGTTTATAACCTGTTGGAAAAATGCGGGGTTGGCGTTTTTCTTTTTCCTCCCTCGCAAACCGAGTAATTTAAAGGTTGTTTTTCATTTCGTTCTTGTTGCGCGACGAAATAAAGATGGGAAATAATTTGGCGTCGAATTAGAACCGGCGCGTGGGTACCTGAAACGATAAGCGGTATTTTGGAAGGTTTGCGGACGCGTATGCGGTCGTTTTGGGTGATCGGATTTAGGAACGAGAAAGTTTTGGAATGGTTGATTTTGACTGGGCTGCTTTTACCTCGGTTTGACGTGTTGACATGTTGACGAGGGAATTTCTTTTTAGGTCGGTTAATCTGAACGTGGAAGTTTTCCTATATTCCGAACATGGTAATATTATGTATAGAAGGATCGGTGGTTGGGGTGTGGGGTATGTTGTATGAGTATCATCACGAAGGAAGAGAACGAGCAAATATTGGTAGAAATTCGTGCTTGATTTGAGTACACTTGGAGTTTCGGGTAATTTTAACTAATAGAAGATTTTTGAAATGAAGGTCCAAAGTATTAATTTTTTTACTCATTTTAGAATTATCAAAAAAATAAAAAAAATAAAAAAATAAAAATGATAAAAAAAAATACCAACACCATGACCTCGTCAGTTTTTTCTTCAGTTTTATTCATTCTTTTTTTTTCTTACGAAATGAACTTTGAACCCATCATGTAAATTTGTTATGCATTTGAATCAGTGGCGATATGGCCTGAATGAATCTTCCTTACCCAATTCTCTAAAGCGTTTAAAAATGTTCAATAATCAACTGGCCCAGTGAGAGCCTAAATTGGCCAAGGGGCAAAAATAATTCTTGATCTGTGCTTTTCAATTTTTGTTTTTTATTCTAATGAAAATTTGAAGAACAAAATTAATTTAAAAACAACAACAACAATTTGAGTTGTACAAAGTTTTGAATCTTGAATCTGTATCTTCGGGAATCTCTCCAGGACCTGGGCCTGAGGAAATCTGCCTCCTCTGTTCCTCCTTCCTCCATGGCTCTTAGTCAATTGAAATTTTTTTATTACAATTTTCTTGAAAGAAATAATATAAAAATTCTACTATTAGAAATACAAAACATAGGGAGTTGGTAGAAAGAATCACCAAGAATCATGTGTAGTCTATCGGTTCAGTCGCATTTCATTGACAATAGAATTCATAAAAAGAAGGCTAATCGTATTTTCGTTAATACATATTAATCTTACATTAAAAAACATTTGTCATTGATGAAAGTTTAGTTTTTGATGACATTGGCAATACGTGTTGAAAATAGGAAAAAAATGAAAACTTTCATTCAGTTATTTGTCATTTTTTAATACTTTTGGGGAGGGTGCGTTGAGAGAGTGATATCCAAGATAACCCTTTACAGTCTATTTTTGACCGGTTCACGGTTGTGGCACACTGAAACACTGATTGATGTGGAGGCAGTATTGCTTATTTATTTATTTACTTTTTATTTTATTTTTCCGGGAATCACTTCATCTCAATTGTACATCCAGAAAATTCCGTCTACCTAAGTTGACATTCGTTCTCAAGCATATGTAAATATTTTAGAATTACAAAAAAATGTTTCTGCATTTAGGAGTCATAAGTATATAACTCTTCTAATTTCAAATCAAAGTATTTTTGAGTATTTAGGTATTAAATGTGAAAAATTGTGAATATTTGAGATGTAAAAATTTGACTATATAAAAATTCTGAAATTTATTAACATTTAATTTAATTTAAGAGTACGTAAAATAAATTAAATGTGAAGAAATAGTAGATTTAAAAAAAAAATTTGGAGTACTGAATTCGACAAATTATAATTTTTTCTCTTTTGAGTGGTTATCATTACTCGGTAATTTTGAAGAGGAGGAAGGTAACAACTTCTGTCTTATAGGAATTATAAATGTTCAAGATTATCAAAAAGTTGATGTCTGTGGTGTTGTAGCTATGTTTGTATGTGTTTTCCCCATTTCGCCTTGAAATTCGTTTTTTTATGTTGAAAAAAAAAAATGAAAATCATACAATTCAAACGAAAGATTTTTACGAAGATGATGGTAATTTTTTTAAATTTTTACTCAAATATAGGTTGATGTAAATGGTTTGAAAACGAACTTAGTTCATTTTATTGTATGGGCGTTGGTAACTACTGAACTTTTAATTTTCAATAATCTACAAAATATAGAAGTTCGAAAAAATGAAAATTCGGCAAAAAAAAAAATTGTGCGCGTATAACACCGAATATGAAACCTTCTCGATAAACTTTTCGTAAAAATTTTACGTGGCGTTTATAAACTCGATTTCAATTTGTACCCAGGCTTATGCGATTTTATTCCTTAATTACTCCGAATATCAACGTACTGTGGTTTGCTTTTGAACCGCGAATGTACATCGATTTTCGAAAAATCTTCGTCGAATCGAAGTTCTTCTCCGCGTAGGACAGTGAAACGAGATGGTGTACCGAAAGCGAAACCATTAAGTATTAAAAAATTGCCTCGCGTCAAAACTCGCAACGTATAGGCGGTATGGCGCGAAATAGTATACTCGCGAACGAATTCATTTATTTTCCATTCGGCGTAAGTATATTTATCGGCGGAGCTCGCGAAAAACGTAAAATAAGATTACACCGGAGAAGTGTAAACGTGTACCGATGAAGAGTGCGAAGGATACGGGCCGTGTTCGTATTACGGCGTCGACGGTAACATCGGCGTCGGAAATGAAGAAGAGCAATTCGAAACGCGACGAGAGGTAATTTTTGAAAAATAATAAGGTGGAAATTGAAAGAGTGAAAAACACGCGCGAAACGCCGAGGCGTGGTGGAGAAGAAAAATGGTGTCGGCGTATATAGGTATTTTGACGTGGCGACGAATCGAGTGTCAGGATGCGGATTACGAGTTATACGAAATGACTTTTGGGTGATGTTTCGAAAAAGTTGGACGGGTGCTAAGGGAGGCGTCGAGTGTTTTTAGAACGGTGGTACGGAGGGGGGCCGTTGTGACAAGCGAAAACGAAAATATTTGTACTAAATCAATGAGTAATGAAGTGAGACGACGATACGAATATGTAAATGACAGTTTTAAATGGCGAACGTTGGCCGTACTGCGGTACACCGCGGTCGTTTACGCGGACATTGTTATCGAGGGCTAGTACGTGTGTACGTGTACCTGTGCGAAATGGCGAATTGGATTTATTACCGAGGGTCGGCGCGATGGAATGCGTTTTTTTTTTTTTTTTTTGAAATATAGAAATAAATTTTTTTTTCGCTTTCGTTCGACGCCCGATACACGGACGGAGATATATCGGCTACCGTACCGGTATTGTTCGTTCGGAAATACGTGTTTACGATGCGGCCGCAGTGTGGGCTACACGTCTTGCCTGGCTGCCCCATCAGACGAGATGGTTGAGTAGCAGCGTCAAACAAAGAGCGTAGAAACGATGATAATAACGATTTCAACATTTCGCCAAATATCGATAGCATTGTTGGAAGAGAAACGGGTTTTAATTTTATGGGAAAGTTATGTAGCATTAAACAATTGTCATTACTCGCGTAAAAATGGCGACCAGTTGAGAAATGTTCTCGACTTTAAACGCGATATCTTACGGGCGCTCGTCTCACCACAACGATGGTGGATTTGCGCGCGAGAATGATGGAAAACTGGAAATCTTCGAGTACACGATTCGAGTCTCGGAGTTGTCGCCAATTTGGCAGTTCTAAGGCGTTGACTTATGGCGGGTGTCTGTATTCGGAAGAATTCCGTACGTAAGGTATTACTTTAGGAAAACCAATACCGATACGGAGAAAGCTGTATGTTAGATTTGCGGTTTTTCCTGTAATAGAGATGCGTCCGACGTATGTATGGCGTGCTGCTGCTAGTCGAAGGCGGTTAATTGTCCGAAGTACTGGGTCGGTACGCGTGGTGGTTTTTACCTCTTGCTCTCTTTGCCCGACGAGTGATTTAAAACTTCATCGTTATTGGGTTGGATTTGGCAGTGCCTACGAATATTGTTATTATTCGGTGGGATGTTGTTTTTAAAATATCGATTCGATGCCGAAATAAAATAATGCCAGCGTTCGAAAACAAAAGGGGCTCGGCGTGATGTGGATGCATTAACGTGTCAGTAGCAGGTATTTGTTTGGCAATACGAGCCCGATCGGGTACATATCGAGGTCGTACGATTTAGTTTTCGCAAAATCGCTGATCCGTTGGACGATTCCATATGTCCGAGCTTTAAACGTGTGGTGAACTTATAAACTAAAAAGTTACTTGTCGAGTTGGTCGACTATATTAGTGGGATATATGCGTAGAAATTCGCGCCGTATTTTATGTATTATTTGTTCGAAGAACAGTTTTTTTCCTTTTGCTTGACCAATGTTTCGTTCCATTTGGATAGGATTAGATGTGGGTACTGGGTACTAAGCTGCTAACAGGTTTTTGATTACTTTAGATGACATTTTAATTTTATGTTAATGTCTATTTTCATTTTCATTTGTTTCAGGTGAGAATTTACTTCAGCGTAACTGTGATTTAATTTATTGATGGATTGTAAATCGCATTAACGTTGAATTCCGGTAAGAATAGTGGTAAAAATTATTTTTATATTTTAATTGGAAAAATTACTCGTTCATTCGTCTGTCGTGTGACCCCAGAAGGTTAATATTCGTATGCTTCTTATCGAGGTATTTATCAGGATAACGTGATTGTACCAGTTCAAGGTATCCACAGTGTACGAAAAGGGCACGAATTTCTCTTTATGAAAGCACGAAAAAGATACAAATGGTTTCCAAGTAATACTAAAATTCGTGAAAATTTAATTTTCAATGAAAACTGGAATAATTTGTAAAAATACCAAATTCCGAGTTTGGTTTGATAGATTTTTCCAACTTCGCTTGAGCTTCGCTCAAAATTTTCATAGGATTTTAAAATTGACGTTTTATGGAAAATTTCACGATCTTTTCAGTGCTATACGAGGTCTATTCAAAAAGTACCTGACTTTCAAATAAAAATTTGATTTCCATAGATATTCACAAGATTACATCATTACCCTTTAAGGTGATCCTTTTTGCACCCCACACACTCGCTTTACCGGTGCTACCATTGTTTGAATAATTTCTGAAAGGTTTCGTTGGAGGTGGTATACAGGTGCTTCGTTTCATTTCTCTTAGTTACTTTGATCGACTCAAATTTCAATTTTTTTTATGACATTATTAGTGTAGGAAAAAATTAACCACTTTGGGGTGTCGTATCTGCCAACAAAACGTTATGGTTTGCTTGAAAGATTCGAAAAAGACGTGTAGAATCGATACGAGCATAAGCATGATTTCGATGACCAATCTCTTCACGAGTAAATTTTCATTCGACATGTAATGAATGAATCCAACGGTACTGCTCACTTATTTGGCCATCTCTCCGCCGCTAAATGTCCAAAATCTCAATTCCGATAATATTGTGGGTCAGAAAAAGCCTACTAGAATGAAATTCGTCATCGAAAACTCTGTGAGCTTTTTTAAATTATTTTATCACTCTTTTATTTATGAAGCACTCGCAGCATGCTTCTCAAAAGTTTTTCCAACTTTTTAAATTGTTCAGGCTTCATTATCAGAAAATTATTCATTCACCGACACTACGATTAGCTCCTCCTGCAGTTTTAGTAAAACAGAAAATCCGATTGACGGCATCTTCAGGCGCGAAACGTCGCGTATTATGTATTTTTATTTTAAATGCGTAAATATACGAATTTTGCGTTCAGTGTAACTTTTTATTTTTTTTAAATCTGTTAACTCGTTACTCGCCTCGCTTTTTCAAAAATTTACCATTTTTTTTTAGTTGCAAAAATGTTGTACTTGGAAAATATAATGTTATGTAAATGAAAGGGCTGTATCTTCCCTTTAGGTGGTCAACATGCGTTTAATTTAGAAACAGCCAGCTTAGAAAAGCGTTCAAGTGAATTATGGGGATTGCTCCAAATTTATGTATTGAAACCAAAAGTACGATAGTTGGCTCGAAAATTAGATTTTAATAAAATGTTCGTCAGTTAAGTTAAATTCATTCAAAAATATCTACAACTCCTATAAGATGATTGAGTTGATGAAAATTTTTTGGAAACGACATTTTCGCACTAGCTAGTCCTTAATCACTCGGATATACGATATTTATTTGAGGAAGGGGAGGCTAGGAGGGGTTATTTACTTAAAGTGAACTTTACATCAATAGTGCCTTATACTTCTTCGTTTGAAAATGAATGAATTAAAATTTTTAGAGCCGGAGACCTCTACAATTCTACCTAAAAGTAAGATGACATTGGGGAATTTGTTGCTGGAGAAAAACCTCCTCATCTAACGTATGATTTGTCTCCAAAAAGGCCTTGAAAAAAAAAGAAAAAAAATCCCTCAAAATCGTGGTGAGTAGTTGGTCATCTGTCAGAAATACTCAACTCACCGCTGACCACTTTTTTATAATAATTATGAAAAATGTAAGTACATACCTGATGCAAGTACCAGTATTTGCGTTATCTTGTGTAGTATTGCAGCTAGGACTTGACTTTGCATGAACAACATGTCAAAAAACAACATATGCCAAAAATGGCATCATGAAGAAAAGACCTTGGACACCATATGCCAAAAATGGCATAAATCATTATGAATATTGAAAATCGTAAAATTGTGCAAGTAATTTCCTCCTGAATACCTTCCTCTGGTTCAGCTTCAAAATTAAGGTTTCTGTGTGTATGGTAAGACTGGTATGTTGCAACTGGATTCAAGAAAACAAGAACTATGATCAGTTCCGCGTGCAAAATGTTTATTTATGCCACTTTTGGCATAGGTTGTCATTTAATTATTATGCCGAAAATGTCATATATGTTGTTTTTTAATTTGCTATATCATGTGAATATGTTATTATTGACATAAGTTGTTCTCGTAAGGTTTTAATTTTGTTGGTGCCAAAAATGGGTCAGAAAAATAGCTCAGTTTTTCATTTTATGGTTGGCGAGGGCAGGGCTGTCATGTTTTTGCAAACATTTTTATCATTAAAAAAAAAAAAAAAAAAAAAAAAAAAAAAAAAAAAGGAATTAAGGAAATTGGTAATTGGGTAAATTCTATTTTGATGGGCTATATGGGCTATCCCGTGTGTAGAATACTTCTTTCGGATCAAAATCAGAGACATCGAAATGTATAGATTGATTTTTTCTTGTATTATTATTTTTAAGTAGAAAAACTTGGAAAAACTGTATTTTACGAAACCAAAAAAAAAAAAATAATAATAATAATTCATTAAATTTATACAGTTGCAAAATTATTATTACTAACCGTTAATTTTGCCATCAAAAGAGACTTGCGTTTGGATATTTGATTAAGAAAAAAAAGAAAATCAATGAAAAGATCCTATCTTTCGCAAAATATTCTTCAATCTCCGTACAAAATAAAAGAAGGCGAAATTTTACCCCAATAACTTTTGCTATTACATATTTCCTGGGAAAGTTTACATTTTTCTACGGCGAAACTAACCCGAGAAGTTGATAAAATCAATCAAGGTTTTCAAACGGTGTAATATCATAGAGCGAACATATCTTGCGATGGGTTGGCGATGGCGAAAAATAAATGATACATTAACGATTGCAAATTTTCTGCTCTGCAACTTTTCGCTATATTATGGGGCGTTTTTTTTCGTCGAGTTCGCTGTTTTCGAGTAAAATCAATTTAAAGTTGAGAAAACATATAGGAAAATTTTTCGCATAATATTCTGCGAGTCGATATGTGTAAACTTTGGCGAAGAACCGATACGACGTGTACGTGTGAGAAAAAAAACCGTTTTTTTTTTTTTTTTTTGACGATGAAACGTAGTTTTTTTGTATTTCTTTTTATTTTCGAGTTGAAAAAATATTTATTCGTCGAATTTTTTTTATTACGAATTCCAACGATACACGAAAATTTGTCGAGTTCGTTCGTTAAGCTGTGTTTTCGATGTCGAAAAAACCCACTCTTTTCGTGTCGAAACTTGTCAAATGCTGAGCCAAACGTTAACTTTGGTCGTAACGAAGGGTAAAAAATATCGGAAAAATGCTGCTTGGAAATGTGAGAAACGTCGATTGGACGAAAGGGTCGCAGTGCCGAAAGTGACAATCGATTGTACGCAGTTCGGGCCGGTATCGAGTTGAATTCGAAATTTTCTCCGTTTCACTCAGCCAGTGGTACTGTACGCGGTATCGTGGTGTCGAGTGAAAAATTGTAAATTGCTTACGATCGAAAGGAATATCTGTTGAGGTGGAGGGAAGGGTGAGAGAGAGGGACTATCGTGAACGAAGAATTTCATTATGCGAGAAAAAGCAACGCGGAAGAATCGGTAATTGGGTAAATTGTATTTTGACGGACTGCCTCGTATATCGAGTACTACTTTCGGATAAAAATCGGAGACATCGAAGCGTATAGATTTTTTCTCATGACTGCGCGGCCGAGCGAAGAACTAATCTATAAGTTGGCAGCGCGATAATGCGATAAAGAAAGACGTCTATGACTGCGAAGAGAAACGCGCGCGAGCGAATAAGAAAGAAGGAGGACACAAACGAAAAAGTCGAGACGCGGCGATCCCATTACATTAGGAATTCAAATTAATTTTTTTACTCATTTTTCCACTCCGCGTCTCGGCCGCTTCGTTTTTTCCACCAAAACGATGGGAAGAGTAAATTAACACGGATGCCGGTGCGGTATAAGCGTTTATGCTATAGCGTATTACTTCTGGCCGACCTTGTATATGTAAAAGCGGACGAAGTCGGTGAACTGTCGAATTTAAACGATATTGCGGTATTCGTATCTATACACGATGGTTAGCGCATACGATAGATGTGTACTGAATACTGCGTGTACGCGGCCACCTAGAACAGGTCGATTGTGTGAAAATGTTTATTACGAAATCGCGACGCGATGTACAAGGGTTTCATTTTTTTAAACGGAGTATACGAGGGAGAAGAAAAAAAACGACGAAGGTAATTTTAGCGCACGAAGTGAAAGAGCTTCTTTGATAAGTAGATGGTCGTCGTCGCGTATACGAGAAGTTATTATTTTAATATATCGGAGTTATAAGGTATCGTATATACACGTCGTCGCGTCGCTTCGTCCTAGGTATACGAGACGATAGGATAACATATTCTCGTATAATGCATACTCGAACGAGTTCTCGATGAAATGGCGAAGAAGAAGAGAGGTGAAGAAATAAAATGAGAAAAATAAAACTAGAACATTAAATACTTCCTTTTAGCTCGTATTCATAATTCAATGGCACCCGCATGAGTATACGCAACGCGGTACATACGTGGCGTTGCGGTCGTACGGAAGATTTCTCGCGACTTGACACTCGAACTCGTACGGGATACCGTGTACCGAGTATGTATTACTCGTATGTGCCTATTAAGAGGTTGATAAGCGCGCCGGATTTTTGTGGAAAGATTTTTATCAATGAAATTAACTCGACGTTACGTTACGACAATTGCGCTGGTTATGTTGCCGCGAACGAGCGAACTGGTTTGGTATTTTTTCACGACCTGTTGTACTAAGGTTTCTAGAGCGTAAAGATGGATTTTAGCGCGGAATTTTGTTTTTGTTTTGGAAACGCGGAATGATGGATGTAAGTTGACGAAATCAAAATGAGATGGAGGGGGCATAGAGATGACTTTTTTACATTAGCATAAGATTCTAAATGTGAATGAGCCCCAGGATGGAGCAATTTTCGTTTTTGAACTCCGCTATGATTTAGTAAAAAAATTGATACTTTTGATACAGAGTAGTTATAGTAACTAGTCTGTTTTCTGATTGGTTGTACATCGCGCGTGTAACAACCAATCAGCAAGTCGGAAAGAGATAAATTGCCTCGAATTACTCATTAACTAAACATATGAATCGGAGATGAGTGGAATTACAAATGGTTTTCTCTCGTTCGCTAAAACTGAACGATATTATTTAGGAAGGTAGAAATGAAACTACCAGGATTTTATCACATTTTAACCTTACGATTGATCGTTACGTGCGTGACATATGACCATTTCGAGAACGGACCACTTAGAAGACGTCCATTAATTCCGTGAGGTGATTTTGGAGATTTTTATTAGCCCCCCTCTTCTAGTGAGATTTCATGAATTGAGGTGATTTTGGAGATTTTTATTAGCCCCCTTCTTCTGGTGAGATTTCATGAATTTGGCTCAACTCCCACCACCACCCTCCCCCCCATCCCAATCTAACATGAGATTTTTAAATGTGTTTCTCATGTACATGCGTAGAATTTATTCTAAGAAAAAAAAAAAAAAAACAATACTCGTTGAGTATTATTGAATATAATTTGTCTATTTTTGTAAATTATTTTTCGAAACTTCAAGTATTGTGAACATCAATATTTTTTGAATAAAAGGTTAAATCTGTTTTAAAAAAAGAAAAAAAAACATCTTTTAATTAATTTAATACTATTTTTTCGCAATTTTATTCTGTTTCCTGTGGAAAAAAATTACGTGATAATTGCTGAGACCCCCACCCCCTCTCCCCAAAGTAAGATTACGTGAGATTCGATTTGATCCCCACCTCTCTTGAACGCTTCACGTAATTAATGGACGCCCTCTCTTACTATAATTACTGTACTGTAAATACGATCGACGTTTAAATTGAATATTGTGTGTTACAATACGTCGTGCGATGCCATTATGCGAATCTTTGAAAAATGAAAACTGATGATAACGTTATTTTCATTTTTCATTTTTCATTCTGTATGACTTATCATTGAAGGTACCATGTACAGAATTACATAATGTTCTATAACAATAAATACATATCTCGTTAGGAGATGGTATCCGCTCACTACAACAAAATACTTCGTATGCACATAGCAAGATCCAGAGTTGGGCGAGATGGTCCAAGAAATAATATTCTAATCGTGAATCACATTTCTATTTTGAGATTCGAATCGTAGAAAAAGAATAGTTGAAAAAATGATTCGTATTGTGAGTCGTGGAGGAAAGTAATTAATCGATTTGTATTAATTATTTGGTATTTACTTCTTTTTTTTGCACATTTGATTTCTTATTTCGTTGTAAGTGTATTAGGTAGTTTTTATTTTGTAGCATTTCCATCGATATCGTTCATGAAAATTGTTTTCCAGTTCAAATTCATTCGTTAAACTTATCAAATAAAATGATGATTACGAATTTATCCAGCGATGGACTATTGAACACACTGCGGAAAAAAAGAGCTCGCTCCGCTTCAATCGTGACCGCCTAAAAAACAGAAAAATAATGTGGTCATCGGTCCTCAACATTTTGCGAACCTCGATTTATTCAAGTAATAATTTAAATTATTGCACGAATCTTTTTTTCGAATCGTTGAAAAAATTCTTTGAATCTCGTATAGTCAGATGATACGAATCGTGGCTCACCGTGATGCATAGGTCAGTGTTGAGATAAAGTGGGGAATTTTCAAGTGGAGAGGGGTGAGGGAAGATCCTATCGAAGAAGAAGAAGGAATGGTAAATCTGTCCTGTTTAAACGTGGTAAAAATAAAATGGCAAATTTTGTATATTATGAATTTTTTTGTATTCCATGAATTTCGATTCGTATCTATTGTTCCACTTCGAGTTAATTTGAGCTGAAATTCTATGGAAAAAGAGGAAAAAATGGAACTAGGACTTTAACTCGTATTGTGTATGTGTGTGATACGAATTCTCAGTATTGAAATTCTATATTTTTTGTGACTTCATTGATGGTGTAAAGGTTGTGAAAAATTAAAAATTTGATATTTCTTTATTTTTATTAAATTTTTAAATTTTTTCTGGAGCTTATAAAGTAAATCAAAGTTATAGACTTATTAACGTAAATGTAAATAATTGCTGAATAAAGGCCCTGTAGTGGGGCAAAAGCCTCTCTCAACCAAATGAAAAAATTCGTAATATTCGTGTTTTAATATCATACTTTAGTAATATTGATCGAAGTAATGATGGTATCTTTTTGGTTTATCGAAAAAATTGTGTGATTCAGTATGGATATTTTTAGTAGAAGCTATCTGTATCCGTTAAAAGTAGGGAAGTTTGTTCGGGAAAATTCGCATTTTGCTTTATAAAAGTACTTGTTACACGTTGTGCAGATTATACCGTGCGCGCAAATGATTACTTACGCACCAGCGCAAAAATGTATTAAAACTTATCACAAGTTTTGAAATGATCTTTTATCCCTGTTTCTAATTTAATTATGTTACAAAATTAATTAAAAATATAAATAAACCCCCATTTTCTTGTTATAACATATGAGTTTTTGAACATTTTTGCGCTGGTGTGTAAGTAATTACTTGCGCGCACGGTACATGATTAAACTTATCTAGAAGTAACTCGATAACAACAAATGATAACCAACGATCAGTTGAGTCATCCAATATATTGTGGTTCGATGACCTCCAAAAGTAACAAAGAGTTCATTGAAAAAAAGAAATATGTATATATCCATTTTTACAAAATATTCTCGAAATTTTTACCACAGTTGATTGCAGATTCGTTGGAAAAATAATGAAATATTCGAATACGAATCAAGTACAGGTTTAATTCGATGTACAGTTTGCACCATGGGCTTTGTACATTGCTACCTCATTGGGACCCAATGTAGATGACATATCTCAATGAAAGTGTTATTCGCGTTTGTTGTTTCAACTCAAGTTTCAACATTCGTCTTTGACTTGCAATATTTAATTATCGATAAAAATGCAAAAATAATAATGGAAATATTGAAATATCGCTCACTAATTAATCAGTCCTTTCATTGTGGATAGAAAAGGAATTACGTATTCATTAAAATAAAATCGAATAAGACTCGAGTTCAGCTGCTGGTATTGGAATTACATCGGTAAGCATCGCACGTTGAATCAAAACATTTGGAGCACGAAAAGTAAATTTTCGAATTTCGCGACCCGAACGCTCTCATCAGGTTTCATCCACCCTGTGCGGTTAAAGAGAGAGATTTTTTTCCAACGATCGGAGAAGGCAGGATTCGATATTTTCACGATAAAACCCGTTCTTCTCGACATGTTTGAAATTACTTTTCGCGAATACAGCTGAGACCAAGGAGCGCGTAAAGTGAAGCAACGAATTCGGATTAATTTATGTTTTCGAATGAAATATCGCGTTGTCTCGTTACAGCGTGATTTTATTCCCTACAGTTCGACGAAATATTCATTAACTTTCGCCGGCGTACGCCACTTCGAGGACGAGAATTGTGTTGAAAAGTTAGACGTCGAAAAAAAACTTGACGACGATATGAATTGCAAAAATTTGCTTTCTTATTAGAAAGTCAAAGAGTATAGTATATTTTTCGATATGATAGGCTAATGGGTGATTGAAGGGATTTTCTTGGTAGTTTTGAACGCCAAAGATGTATTGAGATTTTTCTAATGATGGTCTCCCCCCTCGCCTTTAAAATTTGGTTCACTATAATAGCTTAGTGTTTTAATACAACTGAATTGAAAAATTAAAAAGCTTGACATTCCCGCATTTTAAAATGTATGTTGAATTTTTGAATCTCAAATAGTACAGTAAATCTAAACACGAAGATCATTCGTGGAGAAATTATTTTAGAATCAAGTTGTATTTTAGTCGAGTTTTTAATTAGAAACAATAGCTGTTCTAATTTGAAAAGGAGAGGTCGGAGAGGGTGTGGTCTTCATATTTTTGCATTCCAGGTGATTTGTGAAGATATGGCGAATATTCGACTTTTTGGTGTATGTATTATGCGAAACGCAGATAGGTATTGATAGAAATCGCTGAAATTTCGATGAGGGACTCTTCATAGAAATACGTAGAACTATTTTTCTTTGAATTTTCGATTCGAAATGGCGCTTCACTCAAATTTGAGGAACGCTAAAAGAGACATTAACACCTTAAACTTTGTATTTTTGTCTCATGTGAAAGAGTAAGTTAGTAACATCAATATATGCGAATTTCAGCTTGAGTGAAGTTAGATCATGAAATGTCTTTTTGAGGAGGTATTGCGTCATGAAATTTCTCGAATATTCCGCATCAGCTCGCCAAATCAATGTAGAAAAATTATACTTCGTATGTGGAGTTAATTCGGTGTCGGAATATGATCCTTTGAAATTGAGTCGAAATGAATTCAAAATGGTGAATTGTCAAAATTCGAAGAAGGCTTGGGAAGCCTCAAATGATAAATATGAACTGATATGATTTTTGAGGATGAAAATTTCATTATATATATGCCTAATCCATCTTCATATAATTATGTTGGAAGTGAGGAGGAGGGATGGTTATACTAAAAATGTGGTGGAGTAAACGAAGATGTGAAAAAATTGTGACTGAAGTATCATGTGATAAAGTGAACCCAAGTGACTTATATTTTCCAATTTTAGCCTCCTAAATGAATTTGGAGAAGTGTAAGAGTAAAAATGCTTTTTGAAGGGATTTTATGAATCTTTCATATCTTTTCACAATCCATCTAGAAAGATCATATTTTGTATGACGGGTTAGTTAATATGACCTCTTGAATTTGCTCGAAATAAATACAAGCTCCACTTATAAACTCAGCTCCAGTAATTCAGCATGGCAGCTTACGTTTTTAATTTATTCATTTTTTAAACAAGTTCTGTATTTTTTTGAATTCGATGATTACAATATTATGTGGCTATTTAAAGATGAGAAATAAATTTTAGCTGTCAATTTTTCCAATTATTTTGATGTTTTTTTCCTTCGTTTTGCCGATTTATGGGAAAATCACAAGAAATAGGATGAATAGATAATTTATTATTATAAGAAATAGGTTTGGTTTCTGTTTCATCTTGCGAGACATGTATGTTTAATTAAATTTTGTACGGATTCCCAAAGCATGCTATATTTTGCCTAAAATTTTCATAAATTAAGTGTTACACAATTTTAATTTAATATGAAAGATATTTTGAGAACCGCTGCAAGTTTAAAATTTGACCCAGTGTGTGTCCCCTTGAGCACAACGAAGAAAAAATCGAGACAATGAAATATCTGCTAACAATAAACTATTTATTTATTAATTTATGTAAATAAGCAGAAATTTTGCAATTTTCAGTAAATTGTTATAAAAGTAGCAATGGTTTAACAATTGAAAAAAATTGAAAGTTGAATTTTTGTCAAGGCTTTCACTAACAAAATGGGATCCCTGAATCCAAAAAAAAATAGGGGTTTTTATAAATAAAATTTTCGTAAATTTTTCAATGAAAAATAAATGAATATCTTCAGATTTTGTCGACAATGTGGAAATGATAAATATTATCTTAGATTACTGGCATTTTCAAGTTTAATGTTGGATCGTTTCTCAATTTTTTCTGCCCATCTGAAATTTTTGAAGAAGAGTATCAGAATATTTTACCTTAAAGCAGAAAAACCTGTGCATCGTTGAGATATTCGATCATCAACTTCACCTACAAATATTTGAAGTTAAAAAATTGTTTTAATTCACTTGCCTGTAATAATTATTTAATTAGTCAATTTTTTTTTTTTTAAATCTTCGATTAATTCTCGTATTACGGATTAGATATCTTCCTATTAAATTTGTGATTCGACTATATCTGAAGAATTCAAGCCCGTAAGAAGGTGATGAAAATTATGTAATTTGAAAAGTCAAATAAAAAATGTGCCAATTTGTTGAAACCAAAAATGTTTAAGAATCACGAAAATACAGGAATAAAATAAATCCGCGAATTCGAATCGTTATTTCCATCGTTTCGCTTCTCTCTGTAATTCTTTCCCTCACGCGCTTCGTCGTCGAACGACACCATTACCTGGCGAAGAAGAGGCGAAAATTGCGATTGCCCGAATTTCGTCGTCGAAAAAACCTCGACAGCGTCGACGCTCGGTATTATGTTAATCCGACGGCGTTCTCGAGCGAAAAGGATAGAACGCGTGTTCGAGGAGCGCGATTTCGTCGTCGACGAACTGTGCAGCAGCCTATATAAACGAGCTGGAAATCCGGGAGAACAGGCGATATTTTCGGCTCGGTGTTTATCCGATCGGCGACGACGAGAATAGCAAACGCGGTGTGTAGTAATTCGGCGACGAGAATATAATTTGCGAAAAGCGAACGCAATAAATCGGAAAAGATAGGTGGTCGCGGCGGCAGCAGGCGGTAAACTCGCACGGGAAATGTTTACTTTGACGGATTCGCGAAAATAAACGAATTGACGCGCTATTTTCGCTAATCCTTATATCATTGGTTGATGCGTGAAAAGCGACGCAACGACGCGCTAAGACACGACGTTTTGAGGGAAGTAATTTTCGGAAAGCTCGACTCGATCGAGGTTAAAATATTCGCGTGGATAATTTACGCCCTTCTGTTCGTTACGAAATAACGTCGAGCTGTGTGTACGCAGCCAGCGAGGTATGGAGAAAACGAAGGAGAACGCCGGCAGTCGGAAGTGCTAAATTAAAAGCGTACCGAGAAAGTTCAAAAGTGCTTTATTAGATACTTTTTTCCGCGACGCGCCGCAAAGGCGAAGCGAGGCAGCATCGAAACGAACTACTTTCGGGGGTGTTTTTATTGTGAATAAAATATCGTAGGAAACTGCGTTCCCCGTAACAACCGAATGTATTTCCTTTGCCGTTAAGACAGACTGTCGCTGTGGGACGACCGGTACGGTATTACTTTGATAAATTATGAAATAGCGGAATTTTTCCGAATTAAATACGCTCTATCTATGGCGGTTTTCATATTTTACACATTTTGAAAAAAAAAAAAAACAGTCGACATAGCGAAGTAATTTTGCTTTTTTCTTCGGTTACCCGAGTACTCGACGTAGCTGGGTGAAGATGGGTCGTGAATGTCGGCCCGTTCCACACATAGCAACAGTTTTAACATTGATTTCTCGCGCGCACCCAACGAACGAGCAATAAATTCTTCCAACAAATCGACCCCAAGCTATAGAGCGCTTTTTCCAAGATTAACTTCATCGTTATTTTACTCCCTTCTAATTTGTTTCGTCGACGTGGGGCTTTTTTCTCGATGTTTTTCCTTTTTGTTTTTTTGTTTTTTCAATACTCTTTGGTTGTTTGTTTTCGCCGCAGTATTGGAAGATATTATCGATGTTGGGCGGATGTCGACGGGTGCGTGAAATTTGAAAAATAAATAAAAATTTGATTTCCAGCTAGGCGACTGATAAGTGGAAAAAACGAGGAAGTATTTGCGTCGGGTAAATAGAGACGGCGGTAATGAATTGTTTTTTTCTCATTCCGTGTTACAGCATAGGTGCGAGATAGGATATTGGTATTTTCGGGCGAGCTCGTGTGATGGATTTTCACGACTTAGCACGTGATTTTTAATGCGATATCGAAACGATGAAGTTGCCCGGTCGAGATGTACGTGAATCGATTGGTCGGATTAGCCCGAAAGAAATACGACTTCGAAGTATTTAGTCAACTGTCAAATGGAACTGGGCTGGATTAACGATATCGGAAAAGAAATAATTTTCTTTTTTCGACGTTCGGTTTTTTCGAGGGTGATTTTCGTAATGGGAGTGAATTAAGATGTTTCGGGATTTTCACGAAAAAGCGTTGTGGTTTTGGGGTGAATATTTATATTTAATCCTAAGCTTGTAACTTGTGTGTTTCAACGTTCGATTAACTTGTAATTGTTTCGCTGAGTAGTTCAGAGGGTATGTTGACTCGTTTGTCGAGTGAAAAAAAAGGTGGAAAGTTTTGTTTTTCGGAGTCATCGTTTGTGCGTTATGTTATATGTTTGAAGGATTGTTATTATTAAATTTAGCTGCGATAATATATGCGATTTTCTTCGTTCTAACGAAGTGCTCAGTAATGAAGGAATTTATACACGATGTTGTGATAGACTGGTAGTACTCGCTGAAAACGACAAGAAATTTCATTTACACATGTAGCTTACTCTCAATATTGAAGGGGCTATCATGACTTCAACCCTACCAGAGCACACATCTAAAACATTAAAAATTTTCTGTAAAATTGATTAAAATTTCGTAGGGAAATTGTTTCTTAAAGTGAAAATGTACCTACAGCGAATCCGAAACAAGGGATTCAAGCGTTTATGCAACCTTCAATACTTTATAACTTTAAAGAATTCATTTTTCTTGCGTAAATTTTCATGTTTTGTAAGGGGGCCTCCATTTATCACGTGAAGCGCTCAAGGGGGAGGGGGTCAAGTCGAATTTCATACAATCTTACTTTGAGGAGATGAGGGGGGAGGGTCTACGAATATCACGTAATTTTTTTCCACTAGAAACAGAGTAAAATTGCGAGAAAATAGCATTAAATTAATTAAAAGAGTCCTAAATAAAAATATTGAGCAAATTATTATTTTTCTTTTTAGAATAAATCCGACGCATTTACGCGAACACACATGTTTTGAAAAATATTGCGTGAGATTGGGCAATGGTGGAAGGAGTTGAGCCAAATTTCATGAAATTTCACCAGGGGGAGGCGACGGGTCAAAAAAATTCCAAATTCGTCCCACGTAATTACATGCCTGCTAATAAATAAGCATGGAGGATAAGAAAACTTTTCTCTTTCAAATGGCATTCATAAAAAATTTGTTGAATAAAAAATCTAGGTACCAGCCCCAGTGCATGATAAGGAGTACCCACGTACCAAGTATGTATTATTCATCAAGCATATTAGTTGCTCGTGTGACAGCGTTGAAACGAGTCGCGCACTGCGTATTGCATACAATGCACGAAAAGGGGACAACGTGTGATTACACTCCAGTGTGCCATCTTGTGGTGAAGTCTGTAAAATATTAATTTTTCGTTAATTTTTGTTGAGAAAAAAATTACAAGTGTGTCCGGCAAAGAACAGTAAAGATGAAAAGACCAACAGAATTGACCATATGTTTATTGTTTATATGGCCTAGTATGAGAATTTGAGGAGTCACATTGGTAACGAAAATCACAAAAATGAAACTTAGAATTTCGTATAAATGACATCTTTTATTTATGGAAACGTGTACTCGCCAATCAGAAGGCAGGAAACATTTTGAAAACCCCAAAACATCTTCATTTAGTGTGAACAGAATGTTTTCGCATAACATGTTTCTACGACAGTGCTTCTGTTTTTTGTTGCAAAAATCGATGGTATGGCTGCAAAAGGTCCCATGTCCAAGTTTTTTTTCGCGCCTTTCTCATTAATATGATGTCAGCATTCGCATTACTAGAAAAGTTTAAGCAAAATCTGGACATACTACTTTTTGTAATCGGGTAACACGTACTGCAAAAAGTATTATGTCTAAGGTTTGCTTGAACCTTCCCATTAATGTAAATGCTGACTTCACATTGATGAGAAGGCTCAAGCAAAATTTGGTCGCCGAACCTTTTGAAACTGTACCATCGAAATGTTCGTAGTGTGAATGTACCCTAATGTAGCTCCTTCGGTTTTTAGATTAGGCCATGTAAACCCATTATTAGTTATGTTTGTTTCTTTATGTTTCACAAATTAGAAAAGTTCTTCAGCTGAAATGAGTTGGGTAATGGAACGATTTTTACTTTTGTTTGAAAATCGATGGCACTATACTTGCTTGATCATTGCAAAATGACTCCAGAACAAGTTGAAAAAATTTCAAGTCTCCGGGTTAATATTAATAACTCCTTACCATAATGGGGTTAAAGTTTGAAAATTTGTGAAAAAATTAATCTTGTGCAATTTGAAAATTTTTTGGTTTCCTAACATGAAAAAAAAAATACATGTTAAAATGTCTTATTTCATGTACTTCTCCATGCAGTCCAGGAGCCAGAGTAAGCGACTGGTACCATGATATTTTTAATTTTTATGGTAGACCAGTATGTAAGTTTGTTCTGGCTGGCTAAAAGTGCTTTTTATAAAAGTTATGGTACGTAAAATTCGAAATTTCAAGTTTTATTTAGTTCTCAGAAAGCACTATGAACACAGAACGATATTCTGATGGAAATTTAAACACTTCGTGTTTTGAATCCTTATAGTTGACCGTTGTAATATGTACTCGAGCAATGTGTATGTATCTGTAAATAAATGCTCACACACTTATGTGAAATATCTAGCGTTATTTAAACCCACAATCCAGTTATTTAAAATATTCGATGCCTATCAGGTCTTAAATGCTTATTTTTCGAGGACCGTATACCAGAACTTTTAATGAACCGAATGAACGGTGATCGAACGAAAGTAAATAAACGTATACGTCGACGCGTTTATTGTTGCGGTTACTCGTACAGGCGAGCGAAGTAGACGGGAAACGAGGAAATATGCGTGTGATCGGTGGAAGCACGTATTCGTAGAGATAGGAATTTAATTTTATATTCATATTTCTGTTGGTAAAGACTAACGAGTAACGATACCATGAAGCCAATGGAGAATTACGAAATAGGCATCGATGGATATTTTTTTGATTAAAATATTGGCGCTTAAAATAAGTGATTTAATTCTTTGTTGATAAAATTAAAATTTTATTTTAGATGAATTTTTTTTGTTAATGAAATAAGTTTTCGATGGGAAAATTAACGATTTTGTTATCTGATTTGTTGAATTGAATCAGGCTCACATCACTCGCGTATTTTTACTTGTTTCCCAAATACTGTCGTTAACACAAAGGGGTAATTTTATGAAGATGAAGTGAACTGAAAAAGAAATGGTACAGAGGTAACTACGCTGTTGGTTACGTGATGTGTACTGATAAGTTCGTTGATAGCTATATATAGGAGGGGGATATTTCATCGGTGTACTTTAGCAACAAAATAAGGTTACCACTCTAGTTTAGAATTTTTATACTGTTTTATCGTTTTCTGAACTGTGAATAATGTAGATATGAAATATGGCTACGATCAAATAGAGGTATACTATATTTTTCACATTGGCCAGTGTAACATTCTTTTTTAAACATGAACATTTTTATGTTAGGTAGTCAAAATAACTAATCGAGTTCTTTTTCGTACGGATGATAAATTCCGAATGTAAGTACGCATCACATGACTAATATCGTAATCAGTTTGATTTTGTATTACATCAATGTACATGATTGTTTTTAAACATTTGTTGATCTTTGATGTCAATGGAAAAGTTAGCGATTTTGTGTGTCATAATCATTTGTCATATATATTTTTTTAAGAAAAAAAATTTTACTTCAGTTTTGGTGAAATTTTATTAAAGTTTCCAAAAAATTTTCTGAAAACGTTATACGGGGAATTTCTTCATTTTATTGTTACGTCATAGTTTTTATTATATTTCGTTCCTATTTATTGGTTGGCATAATGCCACTTCTTAGTATTGAAATACCTATATCAGTTTCGTTTTACATTTAGCATATTTTTCACATCGACCCGTATAGTATATTTTCTGAACATAAAAAAAAAGTTGAATTCAAAGCACCAGAAGTGAAGACTGCAGACCTCATCCCTCTAATCTGAGCATTTCTTCAGGTTCAGAAATTCTAGATTTCTTAATTTTTTCTAAAAATAGACGCAATAAACTATCAACGAAGGAAACAGAAGTAAATTCATGAATCATGATGGCAAACAAATACGAAAATATGAAAAAAAAATTCTCTCACGTTTTTATACAATCATTATTTTAAATTGAAATTTATATATATTTACTAAGGTGTTGCACCCTTGGATACTCTGTGGCTCAACTATCTCTTCGGATTATAATGAACCATCAATGTAAAAATTTGATTTTATAAACATTCAATGTTGTAATTTCCATTTTTTTTTGCTTTGACAACACTAGGCTCGAATAATAAGTTTGGTTGCGTATTGAAAAAAAAAAAACATACAAAACTTGCTTTCCATTTCTTTTGCTTGATGACGTGTGTATATGTCACATGGAAAAGAAATCGATTCATTGATAGAGGCTGACTAGTTCTTTGAAGTTTTTCGTGTAATTTTTTGTAATGTACATACATTATTATTTTTTTCTATAAGCTCTATTGTTACGCTCACCCATTCTCGTCCAAAACAAGAAAAAAAAAACAAAAGGCAAAATTCGTGAAAAACATGAAAATTCATCGTTTTTTTTTTAAGCCTTGGATGATTTTTTTTTTTCAAAGTCACCAATCACTTGTTGCTAGTGAAAATAGCGTATGTATTAAAAGAAAGAGACTTCTTTTTTTAAAATTAAGAAACACTTCTCATCCTGAAAATTATGAAGCAGATTTTTAAAAATCACATCAACAAAAATCAGCACTAATATTTTTATCTAAAACTGCTCTTACATGAGCACTTAAACCTTGATCTTTTAGATATAAACCATAAATTTTCAATCATTCTTATCAATTTATTCCAACCGAAGCATTATAAGTTTTTTTTTCATATAAAGTATGTGTAAATTTGTCAAATGTCTCTTTAAAAAAAATTAATATAAATTCTCTTTATGTAATTATGTTTTTTTCCCTGAGTCCTCCAATTTTTTTATGTGATAAATTTATGTTTACTTTACAATAATAAGTACATATTGTGTATCTCACAATATGTACTGTATAAGGTGGATTATTATTTTTTTCGATAATGGATAGCGATGGAATAAAAAGTCGTATGCTCAAAAAATTTCAGTTCTCTAGTTCAATGTTTAGTATTTATATAATAAGCTCAAAGTTTAAAAAATTTGTACTTAAAAAAAAATTGTCAAAAAATATATTTTTCCGAGCTATATTTTTTTTTTTTTGGCAGAATATTTGTACATATTTTATCTAAATGATGCCAAAGAAAATATATGATTTTTCACCTTATTCAGAGATCCAAAAAATGTTTTAATTCTCTGCTAAAACCTTTAAGCTTAGTTGAATTGAAGCTAAAGGTTCTAAAATAAGGACAATTTCTTACCTTGGTGGTTGCCAAAATCGCAAAATGTAATACATGGTGATTGTATTGCATCATTTAGGCATAGTTACATATACATATGAATATAATTTAACACTTGAGTGATTCATTGCTTTTAAGCGTAGTGTAACCAAGATCCAACTTTTGAGTGTGTTGCAGCAATGCTGTAACACAAGTTAGCTGACGAATTTCGAGTATTTTTTTTTTTGAACATGCCCCTGAAAAAACTGTAATTGTAATTTTTTATTTCGATGGCCACTACGAATATGCATGAAACGGACTAGGGACTTTTAGACTCCTCGTTTAATTTTCGTCGATTATTTCGCGAATCGCATTTTGCAGCTTGTTCGCAATATCGCA
Source organism: Phenacoccus solenopsis (assembly GCA_009761765.1). Classification (NCBI taxonomy): domain Eukaryota; kingdom Metazoa; phylum Arthropoda; class Insecta; order Hemiptera; family Pseudococcidae; genus Phenacoccus; species Phenacoccus solenopsis. Next base: position 30,047,511 of record CM019752.1, read on the forward strand.
GTTTCGTCTGTGTTTTCATGGTTCATGGGAAAATTTGTTTTCCCGTTTCTCGCTATCTTTCGATGTAGAATCGCGAATTCCGGTTTATTATCGCGCGTTCGCCGACAAGGATGTGGCGATAGTCGACGTATTACTTCTATTATTAGGATTACTCTTTACGATTGTCGAGACAGTCGGTTGACACGATCGAACTACTTATTCGGGCATCTTTTTATGTTCGCCGCCGGCTACGGTAGCGGGTACACGAACGAAGGACGGAGAATACTCGTGCACCTGACATCCGAGTGAAATTTCCGATTCGTTTCGGCCGTCGAAGGCGGCAATTATGGTAATCGTCGTAAACTCCATAGAAGACTAAGACGATTGTTTTATGGATTCGAGGAATCATCGATTGATGCGACGAGAGTACGCGTAAATGGATCGATTTTCCGTGTGTCCGTTGATTTTCGATAGCTAAACAACGATGACGGATGCGGAAGACGAAGCTCGACAGAATCGTCCGCGGTTTACGAAGACAATAATGATTCTTTTCCGTTGTGGCCGATGAACTATGGGCACGTTGATCAGAAGACGAGCTAAATTCGCGCGCTCGTTGCCTCGTTTATCCGATGTAGTATTAAATCGACGATGTCTGTGACCCTGCTGGCGGTTTCGTCGAATAGAGGCTGCTGGTCGGATGAGAAAGGGGGAAAAAAGCTTAATCGACTTAACAGCCCGGTACCATAATGGCGTATGGAAGATTGGTATTAGGACATGAATTTAAACGACGATGCGTGCCAACGCGTCGCCTATATTGTGTACGCGAACGCGAGAGGAGGAATTTTCGCTCGGCAGGAAGCGGTAGGTTTGTGTACGCTGTATAATCCATTCAGGAACACTTAAATTCACTTAGTCGTTTGTTTAGCTTAGAGCTTGGTCGGTGCTTTCAGGCGATGCGGCGACGACGACGTCGAAAAATCCGCTACAACGAAGGGGATTTGAATTAAGTGCAACAGTTAATTGACGGCAGAAGAAGCGGAGCGATGCGCGACACAAGAGTATTAAAGGAAATACTTTACATACGCGGTGTCCCGAGTGCGCACGCACGTATCGCGAGATAATTGGGAAAGTATTCGGATATAATGTGACGGCGGGTCGTATAGGTAGTTAGGACGCGGTTTTTGTCCTCCCCCCCCCCCTTGTATTTTAGGTAAATTGGGTTTTAAACCTTAAAGAAGCGTGGTTCAGCATATTAAACGTTTCCGTCGCCGTTGAATTATTGGCGACGGACGGTTGGGAGAGGTGGCAGTGTCGAGTGGCCGTAGTCGAGTCGAAAACAGCTTCGTATTAATGAAAGTTTACGCTCTGTAAAATTAGCCGCGTACGCGGATAAAAAAGCCGGCTCGGTGGTCAATTAAGATGCCTACTCGCGATCGGCGTACGCGTTTTTACTTCGTTGCCGGTCTTTTTTCATCATCGTAATCCACGATATTGCGGAAAATCACGTGCGTTGTGTAGGAAGCGGTCGCGGATCGCGTAGCCTGAGTTTTCCGCCATCTCGTCGTATTTCTGGACTGTTCCGTTCCACTGATCGACAGACAGGGCAAAAGAAATGTTCGAGTTTAGCGGCGTTAATGAAACGAGCCGGATGAGGGCTACGAAACAGGTATCGCCTATCGAGGTGATTTAGAACTTCTGATGGTTTCGTAGCGGACTAAATTTCCGACGTTTGGGCCAATCGCTGAATTGCGATTGTTCCAGCTCGTGTGTACACGCTGCGTACGTGTTACGTGTGTAAACGCGCCAAGAAAATCGAGAAAAACTGTTGCATTGGAGTGGGACGGACGCCGACGCCGGTTTTTGGTAGAACGGAAACTGAAAATCGATACGTTCCAGCAAACGTTTTCGTCGTTTTTTGCTTTATTTTGTAGCATTGGAAAATGCAATGTGTGTCGTGTACGTATTGGGATTCGAACTGTTCGGCTGATGCGGATGTGTCGAGTGGTTCGCGATGACGGTAGTGTATTGTATTTAATGTAAGCGGTTGGGTGCCATTTATGAAATTAGAATGACATTGATTTTTTTGCGATTACGTTCCCGCAGTCGCTTTAAATGAAACCTTAAAAAATTGCACTCTGGTGAAAGAAAGTTGACACGTGGTTCAGCTTGCAAAGAGCTTCGATTTTGAAAATTCGTGAATTTCTCTCAAAAATTTCAAAAGTTCGAATTATAAAGGATTTTAAATTTTTTCTCATTGGAAAGTCGTATTCAGTTGTCCAATGAGTAGAAAACATACGTCTTCGATTTTATCGAAATTCCGATTTTGTGTAAATTTTTCAAATTTATGGAAAAATATTCGATTTTCATGCATTTCAGAAAAATGTTGAAAATGTAGTAATTTCTCTCATAGCTAGAAAATATTATTATCACATTGGTAAAGCAATATGAACACGTACATTGTACAGTCAAGAGCTTCAATCATAGCCGGTTTTAAAGGGAGGGGGGTTTGGATATCTAACCCCCCAGAGCTTCTTTTTTTTCTTTTTTTTTTTTTAGGTGTGTAAATCAACTATTTCATAATTTAAACAACGTACAATCGTTTTCACTTGACTTTATGGAACTGAACCCCCCCCCCCCACAGCAGCCATCCTAAAACCGACACTGGTTTCAGTTGTGAAAATTTCTAAATTTTTCTAAAAAATCTCACTAGTTCCAATTACAGGCGATTCGATTTTTTTTTTTTGCATTTAGAAGTTGTGCTCAGTTCTTCAGCAGCTAGAAAAAGAATCAGCTGTCGGTATTATTATAATTTAGGAATGGAGTAAATTTTTCCAATCTATATCAAAACACTCTGTTTTCATGCATTCCAGAACACTATTTATAAATGAAGTAATTAATCTCGTATCGAAGAACAAATACGAATTTAAAAAATTGAAACTGTAGACGTGTTAGTATCAATTTCTTTAAGTGAAATTTGCATATGATGTATTTGAGGATCATAGCATTTTTTTTTCTTTGCTAATGATGAAAAAGTGGAATATCGTTTCATAAACGATACACTGGATGCCCTGAAAAATAATTATAATGAATAGGTTGATGAAAAAGTGGTATTTTTGCTTCTCGAGATATTTGTAAGTAACGCTCATTTTCGGCAAATTTTGAAAAGTATAAGAATAATATTGGAAGTATTTTCGAGAAGAAAAAAAATTGACATTGTTTTTTTTTTCAAATCTGTTTTCACTTAAAACTTATAGTAAGTTATTGTTGTTGTTGCTGCTTTTTTTTTTTTTGAAAAAATCGAACATCGAAAAAAAAACACTTGTAATGTCGATAAACATTCGCATTTACAATAAATTATCCTGATTTTATCGCTTCGTAGGTCTCTTGAAAAACATTTTGGTTTTTCAGAAAAGAGGTTTTTAGATGAAAATCTTCGTATCAGAGAAGAAAAAGACTTACAAATCAACCTAAAATGATTTTATTTTTTCAATTTTATTCGATCACATAGACAAAATAAGAATTTTTTCCTTTGGGCTAATAAAAGCATTAGAAGATTTCGAGAACTCCACTCGACGAAAGCTCTCAGTATAAGAATTTTGAAATCGAGGAACCGTGGTGGAAAATTTTTCCATCTTCGGATCATCGCGATAGAAAACGAATTTACGACAGCGCCGGGTGTGGCTGGCGAAGAAGTGCTTTTACGGCGACGGTTACGTATTGGCGAAATGCGAAAGTCGTGTTTCGCGCCGATGATGAAATTTATCAGAAATTATGGCGTAAACGGCGAGCAAATAAGGTTTGTATAGAACGGAAAGCGGCCCCGGACGAGTATTTGCATATTGATTTTTCGATTTCAAAAATAACGCGAAACGCGCGCGGCGGTATTCGCGCGAAAACAAGCCCGAGTTCGCGATTTAATAGGGTTGTAAAATTCCGACGAGGGTGAGGCCGGAGGTGATGACGTTAGGTGTTTGTTATTGGAGTCTATTCGAATACCGGAATGAATGTGGTTTTAGTCGAATTTCCCGTCGAAGGCTGCGAGATCTTGAAAGCTCCAAATCGGTTACTATCACAACGCCGTTGTAACCGGAAAGCTCTGCGACTACGGTAATCAAAACCCCTGCGTAATTTGCGTACAATGCGAAGCCTTTTGGGGATGATATTTCGTGTCTTTTCATGATTCGCCGAGCTTGTGTGAAATTCGATTTGATGATGTAGCTGTTTACCGTGTTTGTAGATAAGTTTTCGGTGAAGCACCGAGCTATTGAAGCTGCGTAATTTGGAAAGGAGGAGTGGTTTATAAATTCACATTTTATATCATTTGTAGTTGATTGGCGAATGTCCATTACATTATGTATACACGATGTTAAACTGGTTGTGCATTCAGGTATTTTCGAATTTTTGTTTGTCCATCTTCTTGAAAATTGTACAAGAATATTATTACCAAAATCTTAGCCCAAAAGTATGCCCAAAAAATTTTAGTTCTTTCAGTTAACATGGACTTATACAATCCATAATCAAATTTAAAAATTTTATGATACTTTAGAAAATTTTCAAAAAATTAATTTTGACTGATTTGTAAATTTTTTGTTCCAAGGACATTTTTGTCTTCTGAATTTTGGGAAAATAATTATTCACTTGGTTTTTTTACAGATTCAAAGTTCTGAAAGTATTTCCAGTGTACGTAAAAAACTCGTGTTTCGTGTATTTTTACATTATATTCATTACTACTGATGAGTTGATGATAAATTACTATTATATCGAAAATGTTTGATTTCATCTCTTTAGGAGCACAAAAAAACAGTTATAGCGAATTTTTGACTTTTGTTGGTTCTCAAAATAACAGTTACTTGACTTACAAATATTACCTACATGCAATCATGCATTTATATACTTATATGAAAACTACAAGTACTTAATTACTTTTGAGAATCAGATTTTGATAGTACAAGCATACTTAGTTGGAAAGAGCATTTTAAAAACTCCCAAAATCCGTATTTTTAACTCCAACCAGTAATTCTCAGATAAGTAATGAATTTTTGAAGTTATGCAGCCAGCGCCGGATTAAGGTATTTGGCCGCTCTAAGTCCATTTTACCTTTCAAACCCCCCCCCCCTCCCTTCCCCAAAAATCAAACGTCTATAAATTATTTTATTTAAAAAAAACAACAACAACAACAACATCATCATCATGTACTTGTGCACGCTTGTACATTATACGTATGTTTGAGATTATAGTGTTAAGAAACAAAAAAATTTATAAAACTACGTATACCTAAGTGATACCTACCCTATTGTCGTATTGCACAACTTGAGATATGTTTCATGTAAAACTTGAAATTATTGATAGTAAAACTGAATAAATCGAATATTAAATTATCAACTCATCAATAATTTTGATTTTGATCTTTCCCTCTGAAATTTGCCTCCCTAAAAATTTGCTTTTCGACAACATGGCTTAGTTTGCGTCTAAGCCATCCAATGCATGGTAAACTCTGCTGGGAATAGCTGTTTTATTTTGAGCTTATAGCACAATCAGAGTTACAGACTAATTAATGTAAATGTAAATAATTACTGATTGAAGGCTCTATAGTAGGGTAAAAGCCTTTCCTAATCTTGCGCATTTACGCTTATCATAGGCAATCCTGCGAAAGAGTTCATTTTTTATTAGTTTGGCAAACCCGTCTCTCCATCTAGTTTTTTTGTTTCAATCAAAATTTGTCGAAAATTAATTTTGTTAGCCCAACTTTTTTGCTTCATTTGTGGTATGTGGCTTTCACACTCCCATTTTTTCTGTTTTGCTATTTCTACCATGTTCAAATTGTGAGTCAAGAGTGGTAACGATTTTTTTAATCTTAATTTAATCTTTTCTTTTAAAGCTCAACATCAATTTTTGTATGGAGTTTTGCGTTACTCTGATTTTCTCTTCGATTTTTTTTATTTAAAGCCTACACTTGAGCTGCATAGGTCGTGACAAGCGTGACTGGTATTATGCATTTGGCTGGTTAAAACTAAAAATATTGAAAATAAGTTAGATTTCTTGAATGTTGACAAAAAAAAAAGATGAATGAGATAAAATATTGCCCTTGGACGAAAAATTTTCTAATTTTCCAAAATTAATTTTTTTTTAATTTTTAAAATTTCGCGCGAACAACATGTCAAAAAATAACATATGCCAAAAATAGCATAAATCTTTATGAAATCTTAAAGATTGTAGAGTGCATAATTATGCCAAAGATGGCGTAATTATGTTGTTTTTTAATTTTACTATATCATGAATATGTCATTATTGGCCTAATTTGTTCATCCCGGGTTTTATGTTATATCATAAAATATTCAAACTTTGACCCCAATCACAGAGAGCTTACTTATTAGTAACTTGGGAGCTGAAATTATTTGCAAATGCTTTTGAGGTAATTTTGCAACTACCAAGCGCTAAACAAATCGATTTTCGGCGGGGGAGGGGGACAACAGAAAACAAAATTTGTTCCACTCTAATAATCACCATAGTCTGCATTCTACAAATCCGAACAAGCCCTCATTAAAAACTCAGCTCTAGTAGCGTAACATGGATGCTTACGGTTTTTGTTCTTTTACAATACACGTTTTCGCTTAGAGTGTGTAAAATGGTTATTTTATCGCGATCGGTTTACGGAATGATTTGAGTATGATTTGGAAGAGTTTGGGGAACGTTTTTAGGTGTTGTAAAACGTCACGTCGACGTTTGTCGACGAGGGCGTTTTTCGCGTTCGAAAGACGTTTTTTTTTTTTTTTTCGAGCCCGTAGTAGTTCGGCTAATCTACTGGGAGCTATTCGACGGTGTTAGCTTTGGAAGGCAAAATCGTAGCGACGAACTCGCTTCGAACGAAATGAAAACGCTAGCGAAGCCGGCAGATTAGCGAGTCGTAAATGTCGCTTCGAAGAAGGCAGGTTTTCCTTTCGTTTTGCCTATAATTTCGTCGACGGCTTCGTAAAAGGTACGACGAAAAATTCGGTTACGAAGTTAGAACTGGGTTTTTTTTCCTTTTTGGACGCGTTGGCGCGGATTTGATTATTAGTTTTTCTATTGATTACGAGCTGGCCGGTAGCATATGCGGACGTGCGCTATTGTTGGAAGACCCTCTGTTTGTACGCCCTCTTGATACGCGAACGGAGGCAGAGCGATGATTTCGTTCGTCTCGGTGGTATAATCGAAAAGCGTAGGACTGGGGTTTATACGCGGCTGAATCACGCGTCGTCGTAAGATTTTTCGCTATGACGCGAACCGAACGAGTCTCGAAAATCGTGTTTAACTCGGCCACGTTATGTATACGAAGTGGAGCTGGACTGAAGCGGCGATACCGAAGTACAGCTTTATCTTTATCAATCGCAACGCTCTTAAAGGTATCTCCTTTCTCTTTGTTTCAACGTGAGTAGGTATGTTTAAATTTCACTAATACTTTTGAAGGCACCGTTCGCGCCGTTCGTCCGCTTCCTCCTTTCGAATAAACGATTCGCGCGTAAATTAAACCGTAATGAATGTTGAAAACGGATTTAATACAGTAGATGGTATAACGAAGCAGACGAACGCGAACGGTGGCGGCTTGTACGCGCGTATAGTTTCTCATTCGGTGTAGAAAATTCTCTACGAAGTCTACGAAGTCGGTTAGAATTTGCGAGTTAGGACTTTAGGCGGTATTGGAAATTAATAACGGAAACGTTTATGTTGTACGAAGAGAAAAGAAAATACCGGCGTCGAGAAAGAATTTCGTTCGACGTTCGGAAAATCTGTCTCGAATTAACGGTGACGCGAACGACTCGTGTTTTTCCATTCGCCTTCCCTTCCTTCGCGTGTATATCTCGAGCTCTCGACGATATAACGACGGAGGACCGAGTGGCGAAAATTTTCCAACATCGAAACGAATCGATGAACGATGCTCGACTGTGTTGTAAAATGTGTATGTATAGAAAGAGGTAGTTGTATATTCACCGGCATTATCTAATTATCCGGTTTAATTATAGGGTAATATTTATACCATGTGTAAGGTTCCGTTTTCTCGGATAAACCAAACGATTTATTTCCGTCGATAATTAATTCGAACGAATGACGTCGCGGTGAGAATCTGTTTGAGTTATCTATCCGGTGGCGAGAAAGGACCGGAGGTGAACGGCGTTCGGATAACTGGATTTTGGTTGTCGATGCGATAGATATATGAGAAAAATTTCGTATCAATGATTTTCCATTATTTCGACGAAACGATTTAATTAAAGAGCCTTCGACTCGGTTGCTAGAAGGTGCGAGTTGCGACTGGGTACCGTAATATTGTCGGTGTGTATGTGGCGCACGCGTGTTTTCGATCGACGTACATCAACTAGTTTATGCTGATACACTTTCGCCGGTGGTCGGGTGATTTTTTAACCATGTTGGGTTAGTTAATCAACGTTGCGTGTAATTTTGGCGGCGCGCTTCCACATATATGTCGTGGATGAGGTGAAGGTGAGCCAGAGGGATGTAGGGAAGCGGAAGGAAGTCGAGCGATGGGATTAGGTTTATTGGAGTGCTGGAGTTTGTCGGATGGTGTTCGTTTTATCTGGTTTAATGAATGCAGATTTTTATTAGGTGTTTGTTGCGATAGGAAATGGAAAGCGGTGATTAAAAGAGGGGTTATCGCGCCGAGTCGACTAGTACGGATGCGTCACGATGCGTTGTGTTACTTTTTCTCTTTTGTTAAAGTATATCGATTTTTTTTTATTTGACTGTGACGTTTGTAATGATGTAGACGAGTTTATATTTTTGTTTTTCATAAAGAAAAGTTCTAATTTAATACGGTCAAATCAGCTTCGAAGTGGACATCGGTCCGAGTAAATTGGAGGAAATGTTTTTCTCTTCATGGGACTGTGGCTAAAAGTACCTATTTGAAGATACACAAAATTAATTGTGTCTACTTAAAAAAAAAATATATATAGTGATCTATGGTCAAAGTGGCATCAGTTTGCACATTTCTCAGAAGTGCATCTAATGTCACATTAACGACACCACAATGGCGAACGGAATGTATAATATCATAGGTTTTCTTAGAAACAAATTTTGAAAATGATGCCACTTTACCTGTAAACATCAAAAAAATGAGGCTACTACGACCGTAGACCGAAAAAAAATTTTTGTATGAAAAATAGAATATTAGTGATAAAGTGGCATCATCCAAATAACCACACTAGTGACGTCATGACACATAGCTGAATCGATGAGCAATGTGATGGTAAAGTGGCATCAAAAAAAAGATTCCACTTTGTAAAAAAGATGCCACTTTACCTGTAGACGACGAAAAATGAAGCCACTTTATCCATAGATAAATCTATATATATATATATATATATATTTATATATGTAGTACATATATCGAAAAAATATTCTCACAATAATATTCGAACATGAACCACGTTGAAAGTAAATAATTATCAAATCGATTATTCGAAGCTTCGCTACCACAGGATTCGAATACTCGGAGCAGTAGAATAATGGAAGTTGTGAACTTTTCACTTGACTCCAAAATGTCGTTTCCAAGGTGAAGGGTGAAATGTGCTTTTTCAAAAAAAAAAAAAAAAAAAAAAACCTGTTGCTCGGATAGAGATGGCGTCTGATAAACTGTAATTAAAATCTCAAAAACTATGTAGTAAGTTCATATCCGCCATTAATGGTCCAAAAAATTCGATAAATTTATAATACACAGTTTTTGAGTTTCTCTTTTCAGTTTTCTAATCAGCATCTCGATCTGTGTATTAGAGTTTTTTTTTGAGGGGGGAGGTACACCTTGGCTATGTTTATGTGAAGTAAAAAAGTATTTCCCATCCTCGTACTTTATACATATATTTTTTTAAATCATCGAATTGCACTCAGAGCCTACATAATTTTTCATTGTGGCGAGGTAGCCCTTAAAACGAGTATTCGTCCTGATTGAACATTGATCATAGTCGATATTAACTGTTATCATATTCGGTTATTTGTAGAGTTTCAAAGGTGTTATTTAAAACGTTTAGAATGTTTTAAAGATAACAATTTTTTTTTTCAGATTTCAGAATAATTATTTTTGAAAGTTGAAGAGATTATGACAAGGTAATTGAACAAGCATTAACTAATTTTTTTTTTTTTAATAAAAAATTTTCTATTTAATCTTAATTTTGAAAACAAATGGATATTGGATTCATAAAAACAATAGTTTGACTATGTTACGAACTTCGTAAATATCAAGTAAAAACATGAGCGAAATTTGAAGATATGTATGAGTGAAGGAGAGATGGAGAAGCAAGGAGTGAGATGGTAGCTTGAGTCTCGTTATTTTGATTTAACTTTTTTTCTGATTTATTTCTCTGTTTGATATTCCAATCGAAATAAAAATTAATAATTAATGGATTTCAATGTGTAAAATTTGAAGATATTTTAAATGGAGACCATTTATTGGAGTTGAAGGCCTTCCGTGCCCTTCCTTTATGAAAGTTTTGAATCAGAATAGTGGAACGTGCTTTCAATTTCATTTAGTTATTTTTTATTGATTTTTTATTTTATTTTATTTTATTTACAAAAAAAGTTTAGTACAGAAATATTACGTATCTAAAAAGGCTAAAATGGAGAAAATTTAGAACAAAGGTTTTTTCCAGGAACTATGTTCGGAACAATCCTAGTAATGATTCCAAAAAATCTAACATCCTCAAGTGTGGCGGAAACCCATTTAGGGAATGAAACATTCCTGGCAGTGAAATGAAATATTTAAAATTAATGTAGTATTTGATTAATGGTATAAATGACGGATATTTGTACTAATTAATATGGAGTGATTTTAATTTTACATTTTTTTCATTTCTGAAATAGAGTTTATGAAAGCACTCACATTCTCCAGTATTCATTTAAATTCTTGATTTTCTCATTAAGCCCAATGCCAAGATTTTAATGTGATTTTTTTTCCAATTTTTTCCTCACTACCGTATAGATGATATTGAATAAATTTTCAGTTTGAGTCAGACTCCCATTTTATTACTATAAGGTAAGTTGTGATTATTGAAAATTCGCGTACAATCTACGCATTAATTTTTTCTGAGGCATAGCACCAATTAAAAACTTACTAGGCTGAAAATAAATTAAATTAAATTCTAAGGGTATGGTACGAGAAATGAGTTGACCATTTTGGACGGTAGATATGAAATATACACAAAGGGAAATGACCTTTGGGGTATGCACTATGCAACTATTACCTGAGTAATTTTTTTTCAATTTTAACAGTGTTTTAAATATCTATTCGTTCGCATCAATAATTTCGATGATTGTTTCGCGGGTTCGATGAAATTCTCATCAGAGCAATTTTATTTTTTTGGTAGAATAAAATGAGTAATTATGTACTCTGGGTGATGTTGATCTTTTATACTTGTGTTTTCTCGCTCATTTATGCAATTATCATGCACATAATACTCTTCCTCTCCTTTCATAAATTAAAAGTGATAATTTACTTTTTAGTAATTTTTTAGTCATCATTTCGACGAATTAATGAGTTATCGAAGATAAATATTACGTATCTTGTTCGCATGCTGTTTCGTAGGAGGGGGGGGGGGACAGTTTAGAATTTTACGTTGGATTTTTCTCGTTACACGAATTTTTTTACCAGTTAATTGTTTCCTTTTGTCTACGATAGAAATTTCGATTTTAATTACGGAAAGCTTCGATCTTGTAGTGTCGAAATACTCGCTTTCTGTTCGGTAAGTGGAGAGTTCTACGTTGAGCCGAACATAAAGCAAATCGGTTTCGTGCCGGTTCGTGGCGATGCGCAAAACCAGTCCGCGAGCGATAGTTACGCAACGCGTGTACGTACCGCTGGCGTCGCTTTCGTCCCGCGTACCGTATGGTCGTGTACCGAGTTGCACGTTGGAAGACAAAAGAAAATCGTTCTGTTATCTCGATCGTATATATTAATTGTTATCAACGACGTATAGGTATTATTTTTAACCGAAACCAGGCAACTCGCCGTGCAGTATGCGTCCAATACGATAAAAATAACGTTTTTTTTTTTTTTTTTTTTTTTTTTTTATCAAACGTTTCCGCCTAATTATCGTTATCAATGGAAACTACACAAAGCGATGATAAAAAAAAATAATAATATCTCGCGTATACCATAATATTCTGTTTGCAGCGAAGAGAAACCAGTTAGCGTGCACGAGTTGTGAGGAGGCCAAAGGGGGAAAGGAAGATGAGATTAAAAACGGGTAAAAAATTTAGATAATTGAATGGTTTTTTGTCGCGCAGACGTGGGCGAGTGGTGGTACCAGTGGTAACGTCCGGTGTCACGCTGGGCATTATACGTGCCGATCTTCGAGTTTCCCGAATCTTCGTATGCGCGCACGTAACTGTACGTACAGACGACGGCGATGAAACGCGAATAAAGGAGGAAATTTTACTCGGCCTAATCGTACGCGTATTTAGCCGCGTACACACGTACGAGTATGTAGGAGAAGGTCGACTTCGTGGAGGACCGGTTCCCGAATTCGATTAGATGCTGCGTACACGCGGGTACTTCCGTCGACGAAATGATAAATTTAGCTATTCGAACGAAATGATTATTTATACATTAAATGGATGACGACACGATACGGCTTAAATGGCGGATTATTTACACTAGGTATTATGTTTTCACGAGCCACGCGTGTTTCCGGCGCGTCGACGACGAAGAAAAATGTATTATTTGTCAGCGAAATAATCCTCTTTGCGAGTTTCGTATGCTTTTTTTTTCGCCCCCGAAAACGGGAACATCTTTTTTTTTTAAGTTCATTTTTCGCTGTTGGAACGTTGGGTGGGGAAGAAATGGCGGAAAACAAAAGGCGACGTGTTTTCAGCCGATATTGTTCGGCGGGTAAAATCTTTTAATTTGGAGGCGAATATAGACGGACGTAAGAGGGATTACAGACGTCTACGGCGTTTCGACGATGTCTGCGCGAGCTCGCAGACGCTGTTTCGTTTGTTCGTGTGTTTACCATTCGAATATAACGAGATGGTAAATTTTTAAGTGTTACTCGTCGCGTATAATTTGACGCGCAAAATGAGAGCTGACTTTTACTAGGGGTTTTCTCGACGGTGATTATAATTTTTAGTCGAGTTTCCAATACAGAACCAAGCTATTGTAGCCTTTATCTTATTTCGGAAAGACGGATGATTTGTAGTTGATCGGGTAATATTTATGGCGATACGGATGTGTACATACTATCTCATCGTGCCCCTAAGAAAGTATAATTGTGTGGTATGAAAATCCTTCATTTATTCAGTTGGTGATTACCAATTGTATGAAAATCTAAATCTCTCAGATATTCGATTCGACTCGACATGGCAGTTTACCCCAATTTCAGAAGTGAGGAGTTCGAGGCTTTAAAGAATCTTGGAATTTTCGTGTGTAGTTTCGTACAGTAGAATAAGCTGTCGAAACTAATGGCATCGAATGTCAGCTTGTCGAGTGCATTTTGAGCTTAAGAAAGTTTTTTAAAGAAGTTTTGAGTAGAAAAAATACTTTGTTTTTATTTCCCAAATATTGTATGTAAGGTAAGTTATGAATCGCAATATGACCTCTCAAATTCGGGAGAATGGATTCAGAATGACCAATGCGTTGAAATTGTCTTGAATGGTTCAAAAATGTTGAAAATGAACTTGTTCGATTTTTCAAATTAATATCAGTAATACCAGTTAGTGGTCATTTTTTTTTTTTAAATTAAAAATTCTCTATTTAATCTTAATTTTTAAAACAAATGAATATTGAATTCATGGAAACAATGGTTTAACTATGTTACAAACTTCATAAGGAAGTTCTCTTGCACCTGTAGTTAGCTTCAAGTTCTTAAGTGGAGTGAGCTAGAAATAACTGTACTCGTACAAGATGAATATCTGTATTTAGGTGAAAATTCATCGAATATAGTCTGTATCTTGAAATTTGAGGAACTCCAAGCCGTTCGTATTTAATGAATATGGGCTCGTATGATTTCTAACGCCAACAATTGAAAATATATTCTAATACCACCTTCCTAGCTGTTATAGGTCTACCGAGAGTGGAGATAAAATAATTAACATCATTATATTGTGTAAGTCAGAATCTACAAAAATTAAAAAACTCAGCTCCAGTAATGCGTCATGGCGGCTACAATTTTATATTTCGAATACGCTCGTCGCAGTATGGTAAAGCGATAGGATACATAGAAAGGGTAATGTAAGAAAGCAGCACTCGTACGTCGAATAAATTTCATTTCGTCTCTGTAAGAGCGAAGCCGGTCGCATTTTAAAGTTAGCCGGATTCTCTTTGACGGAAGAAATTTTCAAAACGCGATGGGTCGCGGTTCTCGAAACGCGGAGGGTGGCAAGTAATTGAATTAAAAAGAAGCTATAAGCGTGTAAACGACGAAGCGCCGGCTCGCGGAAGTGGAGAGATATTGTCGAGATAGATTCCGTCGGTGGTTGTTGAAATTAAAAGAGTCGTATATATTTCGCGGAATGCTCGGGTTTCGGTATGCTATTTGGAAATGTTGTTTCCGACGCAACGTTTTCGAATTGAAATCGTCGAACGGAGTAATTTCACGTTGCGGCGAACGGAAAGAGCGCGTATTTTTTTATTATTATTTCGTACGAACGCGCGCGCGATGGTATGCGAGCGCACGTAGGGTACCAGGTATTTGCGAAGCGGAGGTTAAATTTCGACGTTGGGTAAAATTATCGTTATTTTAAGCGCCGAATTCGGTACTTTGATACGAGGTGCGGGGAGTATGATAATGGGAAGATCGATTCCGTGATTTAAGGGTTCCACTATGTATCACCGTATCGTCTGGGGAATGATAGTATGTTATCTGGTCGTATTCGATAATCTAGATCCTCCCATGTTTTTTTTTTCTCGCTCTTCTTTAAATTCCCGCGTGCCCGATAGATACTCGGTAGCGGAGGCTGAATCAGGAAAATGTGTTTATACGGAAAGCTAAACGCCGTGCGTTTGAATTATTATCGTCACTGATTAACGCGTCGTTGTCGTGATCATGGGAACAGGGTTAAGGTATGCGTATTTATTATATGTATCGAGATTATGCTGGTACTGGTTTTTTAGGAAGTAATCGATATAGTTAATTAATTAAGCGTATTTATATGGGCATTAATTACCGCTTTGTAATGCTCTCGCGAGTGAAAAAGACGAAGGCACGAGGGTTAATGAAGAGTATTGTCACGCGTTAAAGAAGACGTCCTCCGCGATGTGATGCAAGACGTAAACGAATGAATGTTGCGAATGAGTACTCGGAGTATTTACATATGTGATTGTTGCAAATTGAAGGAATTCTTTTTTTTTTTTTGTAAAAATTGATCCAGTATCTCAGAAAATATATGCGACAATTTGTTGCCATGTGTTACAAATTATTTAGTATTGCTAATTTTTTCCCCATTCCAAAATGCGTAATTTTTATTTTATTCAAATATTAAACTTTTCCATTTAAAAAAAAAATTAAAAATTCGATTTTATTGAATTGTAGGGTTCAGTTTATTTTTCCAAAATTGTTAGTTTTAAATGTTATTTTAATTTGTATCACAAAATTGCATGAACAAAATTCTGTCAAACAAACTGATGAAGTGATGATGTTTAAGTTATCAAAGTGATTACGGGTACTCCCAGAAAAAAGAGTAGAAAATACCCTATTTCTCTACAGTTTCATGATTTAATCCCCTCCCCCTCTTCCGAAAAATGAGAAACTTGAATTTCCCTTCCTCAGTATTAATGTTTAAGTGACCTTTGAAAATTTGTTCTCGATTCAGGCAAATTTGAATACATAAAAAATATGAAAAAATATATTATCACTTGACTTCAAATACGAGAGAAAAAAATTTGAAGTCTGATTTATGTATAAAGTAAAGTTATTCTAAGTCTCCAAGCGTTTTGCTGAATCACACGTTCTTCGAATACCGAATTTGTGTCATTTTATACCTTGATTATTTTATGGAAAAAGTAGAAGTCTTCGAAAAAATGTTAAATTTTATGACTCATATCATAACTGAATTATCATGAATAACATGAATGGAAATTTATAAAATCAACATTATTAACTATTTTTGACAACTTTTTCTTCTTTTTCCCAATTTTTTTTTTTTTTTTTTTTTTTTTTTTTTTTTTAATTAACGTGCCATTTACAGCAACTTGGCTAGAGGCACGAGATCGGTTGGGTCTAGAGTAGTGGGAAGAGGCCGGTTTCATATCAGCTTTTTTGTTGCAAATTTTCCGTGGTTTTTTTTTTTTTTTTTCTAGATGAAACAGTGTGTCCAGCAGTCATGCAGGTACTGCAAAGTTAGGCATTTTCAAAAGAGGTCATGTAGGTACTACAGAGTCGGCATTTCGACTAAGATTGACTCAAAAGTCATGTATTTTTCGAAAATTGAGAAAAATCTCATTCACCCTTGATAAGTGATTTAAATTTAAAAAAAATTAAACTAGGAAGTTGAGAATAAATTAACGCAAAATTTTCAGTTGATGTGCATTTTTTTTTTGTTGTTGGCATTCATGTTATGGCTGTATCTTGTGATACTTATGATTTTTTGTTAAAAAATCGAGTAAGTATATTTAGTTTTTCATTTTTTTTTTTTTTTTTAGTTACATTTCTTTGAAATTGTTTGTAGAAGTTTATACTCACGAGTTATTTAATTACGATTTTTTCTTGAAAAAATTATATTTTTTTGGTAAGCGTTTTGGCGCGGGGCTGATAATGTCGAAAAAGTCATGCTAAAAGATTATGCAAAGTCAGGCATTTTGGTCAACATATTATGTGAAACACCCTGTAAAAGAAAGACTTTGCCAGATGGATTTTCAATTACATACCTTTGAAAAGAATTATTGCACTCTTAAGTTTGCTTAGAATGCCGTCGTATTATTTTTCGTGAATAAAAAATTGTCTATCAAATATTTGTTGAAAAATAATGGATCTATGAATTGACCTAATAAAATGAAATTTTTTTGTTAACACATGTAAACGCGTAAAATAGTCATGAATAAAACGAAAATTTCTTTGTTCAAGGACATTAAGTTTTGTGAGAAAAATTTCAATTGTTTTGCTGTAAAATTTAAGTGAGTTTTTCGGGTCGCCAAAAAAACAACTTTCAAAAGGTTAGATTTGAAAAAAAATTAGTGAAATTTTTTCCTTCTTTCTGTGTAGCAAAAAGCGAAATAAATACTGATGGAAACGCGGTGGAAGAAGGAGCGATGCATTTAGAAAAAGAGACAAAAAGCAACCATCACGATTTTTTTTTCAAAGGTAAAGGGATCGTTCATCTAAATTTGAAACTGTTTGCACCTTATTAGGCAACACTTTTGACCCTTTTTAGCATCCGCTATGCCCAGACTTCTATTCTACTGCTTTTCTTCTCTTATATTCATTTTTTTTTTTTGTGAATAAAATTCAGAATTTTTATGCAAGGATCTGCATGAAATTTCGGCATCTGATGCTTTTGATACGTGAAGATTTTTTTCCCTAGATTCGTTCGAATTAAATAATGGCCAAAGAAATAACGAAACAATGAAATTCTTTCCGCTCTTCTCGGTTCTTACGCTCGAGTTGTTGAAGGAGAAAAAAATTAAAGGAAATTTCGCTGAGACCGCAATTTTCTCAACGATTCGAGATACGGGTATAATTTTCCGATCGATTTTTATTTCAAGGAGCAGGTAATGGAGATGATGGCATGGTATTTTTCGTTGTTGTTGTCGACGGTGAGTTTTCTTTTATTTTTATCTCGGAGAGGAAATTTCTCGAGTATTTTTTCGTCTTTATTTTATTAGCATCGGTAAATTTCGGTTGTAATTTCATTTTATTATTTGTACCCGTCAGAATCGACGCAGCAATAAAGTGGAGAGCTGGGGTAAAGAAGTAAATCTTTTTGAAGAGTTTCTGCGCATTTCTTTCGGTTCTGTTGGTGCGTTGTCGTTTGATGGATTTGTGCAGCATTTTTCTCTGGCAAGATACTTATATTATTGTTGTGGCGTAGTATAGGTTTTTTTTTCGTTAGTTTTAGGCTCATTTTATCATTTTACATCACAGTTTTTGACCTCTAAGTCTATGATCCATGCTCCCCTCCATTGTCACATATGTAAAGGTGAATTTGGAATAAAGTATACTTCTTATTCTCAATAATCATGTATGAGTTCGTATTAATGAAATCTTCTTTTCAAATGCACTTAAGTAGCTGAAATTTGGGTATGTTGGTGTCTGTAAATCACTCTTTCTTGTGATACAAGAAACGAAAATGTTTATGTATTTCCCCACCTCCCCCCCGCCCCCTCTTCTCTAACCACTATCAAAATTTGAGCGGACCGCCGTTTTGAAGTATACCAAAAATCCATGCGTATTCTCGCGAAGACTCTTACCAAATTTTGAGCGATTTTCATCGAGTTGTATTGTACTTACCGAAAAGTTAAGCATTAGCCGTATGATTAAAAATGGTCTGAAATCGAAGATTTGAAGAGCCCACCCTCCCCGACCACACTTTACCAAATCAGGCAGACTGTAATAGCTGTCCTTTTCAAGTTGAAAACTCGGCTAAAAAATGCATTTTAAGGATGGGCGCGTTGAGGAGGAGTTGGATGGTCGGTAGTATATTGCGTTCCGGAGGGAGGCGCGTTTAATAGGAAGGTAAATAATAAAAACGAAGACGAAAAGAAAAACGTCGTCGTTATCGAAAGAGCGAAATAAAATTTCGCGTCGTCGCTGATGCCGTTTGTAAAGGCGTTACGAACGTCCGCTATTAAACGTATAGCTCTACGTTCTAAAACGTTCCGTTGGGGGCGAAGTTAGAAGAGCGCGAGGCTAGTGTCGGTATTTGTACGCTCGTAAAATGACGATACGAGAACGAGGTGGAGTTCGATTATCGCGTAAATTTTTAATAAGCCTTTTTGGGTACATCGGCTTTCGAAACAAACGTTTGGACTTGTTGTGTAAACGCAGCGAACGCTGACGAGAAGCGGTATGTTGAAATACCGCGAGTTTTTTTCGGGTACGAGGGAGGCATGCATATAACGACGATTCAACAGCCGAATGAGAAGCTTCGGAAAATACGTTGCCGGTGAAAATAATTCACCCCTGGCACCGAGAACTGAGTATCGTAATCCTACACACTCGAATCGTGGGTATTTTCCGAGCGTACCTGCGAGAGATGCGGATTAAGGGTGTTTTTTCCTCGTCGGTTTCTTTACTACTTGGAACGAGTGACTGGTGAGAATGAACGCAATCAATAATTCAACGAGACGAAAACGTTTAGTAAAGATGAATTCGTCGGGCGAGTGTTTTAAGGCGACATTATACGTCGAAAAGAATGCAGCATACGTGTAACGAACGGGCACGACGAACGAGTGTATTTTTCATACCCTCTCGATGACAACACAGAAGTCGGGCCGCCTTTTAGAATTCGAGAAAAAAGGTGAACGCTTCGGTGTAGGTTTTTAGTATAATTGCCCTGTTCCCGGATCCCGGCTGCCGTTCTGTATCGTAGAATTTATCGAAATACAGTTCGGTTTTTCGGAATTCGTGTGATTGACCGATACGAAAGCGTGGATAATAGAATACGCCGGTCGCTTATCGGACGTTTAAAATCTATGGGTAGGGTGGCGGCGAGGGAAGCTTTCGACGTGTCTCGCTGCCATTAATGCGTCGCTGTTGAGGGATTTGACGGGCCGGTTCGAAGGAAACTGGGAAACTTTTCGTTTAATGCGGAAAAGCGAAGTCCAAAGAAAAGTGACATTACGGGTGCTGGGCGTTTTTGAGCTGGGATTAGGCGATTTAATTGAATAACTAATGGCCGATGTTAATTACGAAATAGCCGGCGTTACGGGTACGCGGAGAAGGACGCGCGGTACCTGATACCGGCGTACGCGCCGAAAAGAATTATAGTTTCTCGATGGAGCTTATGGGTGTAGAACGAAATGTGTAAAGATGAGTTCGTAGAATAGGAATTGTGTGTTGTTCATGGAATTAGCCTTGCATCGTGTTTTCGCGATCGACGCGGCCGTAGCGAATACGATCGCACGAACGTGTTGGTTTCGCGTTACGTCGCATTTTTATCGAGTACTGAAACGGCCGATAAAGCGTACCTCGGCGAGTGTATTTTTCGCGGCTAACGGTGAAATTATTCGTGCACGGAGCGGTAATTTGAGGTGGAATTGAATGATCGGTGTTTTCTACGAATTTCCAGTGTGGAAATGTTCGATTAGGTGTTTCCGGTGAAGTAAGTGTTTTTTTTTTTTGCGATAGCGAATCAGTATTTTTAATGTATCGAAAAAATTTTTTTTGAATTGTGTTGGGTATAAATATTGCTTGGTTGAATTATGGACGTTGCTTACATTGGGTATATACGTGATGTGTAGCACGCATAGTAATGTAATTATCGAGTATGTTGAATTACTGGAACAAAATTGAGCTAGCTTCTTCCTCCCCACTTGATACATTCGTTTTTTTATGTTTGGTTGTAAGACTTACCTTGAACCACCTAGGTACAGTAGCAACAGCACCCTCCATATTACCTCTTCTTACTCTTGGCCGAAGCTGTACGCTAAATAATTCTTTTCTCCTGTGTACATCTTCGTCTTTCTCCATTGATTGCTGGAGAACAGTTAGTCTGAAGAAATTTTTGATAATGAGAATTTTTGTGGAGAATGTAAAGAGCTTTCCAATAGTATATTAATATTTGATATTTGAAGAAAATTTTCATATGAAAAAATTTCAATTTTTTCTACACTCTATTACAGATTATTAGTAAATCAAATTTCAATGATCAATATGTCAATGGAAAGCTCTTTACATCCTCTACAAAAAATGTTATTATCAACATTTCCCTGGACCACCGTTTTCGTGTTTTTTTAGTGTTTTAGAAGCGGTAAAAAACGAGCCAAGATGGCGGCTCCATGATACCTGTTCTTATAGCATCTCAGTAAAACGTACGCTCTGACGAAAATACGTATTGATGCCTCATGGTTGAGGTCTGGACGGTTTTTTACCACAAGATGGCGTTGCAAACAGAAAAATTTCAATTTTGCAATTAGGTCGACTTGGAAACCAACTCTTCAATTAAATAATTATAAGTTAATGATCCCATTCTATGCTCATAGCGCCAGGAAAAGTAGAATTGCTATTATTACTACCACATAAATAAGTACAGGAAAGAAAGGACGGAAAAATTTGTAAAAAAAATAAGTATAAATTAATTCACTGAGAGAAGAAGAAAAAAAAGAAACAGAAGAAAAAATAACTATAAAAATTAATGATAATGATTTTTTGTGATAGACTCTTATAAGCATTTACGATGTCATAACTTCAATGATAGGTATGAAGTAATACGCCATAAATAATTTTTAATCTGAATAAAACTGATGTGCAAAAATACCAATATAAACTCACAAAATCTAATTTGTAAAACTGGTATCGAGAATTTAACCAGAAAAAAAAATCTTGCAAAATATGTATTTATAAAGGGTGTCTAAACTTCGACCAGAAAATAGATGGATAGTAATAGTAGGGTACTATAATGCGATAGGTTAAATGGATTGTAATTTTGGAGATTTATTGTGCAGCCAACATTTTAGTATAGTATTCGATAGAAAAAGCGATTTTAGGTTTTTGCAGAAATGATGAGAGCTTCTTGGAAAGGTAGGAGTGAAAAATAGCCTCAAGATAATATGATAAAATTTTTAGTCTACCTGATTTTTTTATAAACTTTCATATTGAAAAAATCTTCAAGGTTTGAAATGTTTTCCAAGCAGTAAAGGTATTATAATTTGTTGGCAATTTACATCAGGATACCTCTCGACATGAAAAAACGAAAAAACAAAAAAAAAAATCGATTCCCAAGTGTACAATACTATTGTAATTCAAACTATACAAGTACACAGTGATCTCTAGTATGAGCTCATTGAGAATACTAACAACTAATTTTATACGTGACATTCTCTCAACATTGAAGGTGCTATGGCCTATGACGCCTTGAAGTCGATAAAAAAGATTACAGTTTTTCTATTATTTATTTATTTACTTTTTTGAGGAAAATTCTGGTAATCTGAGCTGAAAAATGTTGCTGATTCGTAGAACTTCTGATCTTGAAATTGAACAAGCTACATTAATTTTGAACAGACAAAAAAATTCATCGTATCGAGTTGTCGTAGACCCTTCAATTTTTAGAGAAACTTATGTAAATGAACTTGTTTTTCTTGGTTAGTACTATCATCACGCACAGATTTTTGGATCGAAGTTTGGACACTTAATATCAGAAAATTATTTAAAAGTTCGAAAAAATTTCGTAATAGCTTGTTTTATTGCAGAGTGAAGGGTATTTTTTTTTTTAACCAATAGTTTATCATATTTTGGAGAAAAATTCAAAATGAGAATATATTCCTCTTAAAATATATCAAAATATGAAATGAATTTGGAAAATGTTGAATTCTCACTATCAAAGAAATCATGATGCATTCACCATTTGGAAACGGAGGGCATTCTCTTTATTTCGTTCGCAGACACCTACTTTGCAAAATTGAAAAATTTTAAGATGTGCAGTATGTCCTAGTTCATAGTAATAATAAAAGAATTATAATTTCTTCTTTCGATAGAATGCTTTCATTTCCTTGCCGAAAAATTGTTCAACAATTTTTTTTTTTTTTTTTTTTTTTTGGTTTCACTTTAGGTATAGAAGAGTTAAGTTCAGATTTGAGAAAAAGAATTAAACTGCTTAAGGAATATAAATAAGCGGAGTATTACTTCATCGCCTTTCAGGAAGTTCATTTTAACTATGTTAGGAAAATTTTTAGATAAAATGGGTCCAAAATACACATTTGCTCTCTATTTAGGTACCACGTGCTTCGATATGGATTTTCTTGTATTCAGTGGGAAGCCTTTCCGATGTATTTTCGAATGTCGTTCCCTATAAAATTATAGACAATTTTTCATGGTATAAGTATCATTACAAAGTTCATTTCAGATACGATCCAAGAAAGTGTATTTTTTCCAATTCGTTCGTAGAAAGTTTCACTTGAGGACGACTTTGAACAGCTTTCTCTACTGAGGAAAATATTTCATAATTTTTTGGGGCTCAGCACTTGGGAAATTGAAAAGACTTCCGAATGAGGCTACTGAAAAATAGATTAGACCTTTTCAGGGTGAAAAGGAATAACAAATAAGTATTTCGCAGCATAATTTTTAGCATAAATTTAGTTTCATCGTATGCTCATTTCGACTGAAAAATTACCAAACATTTTGAAAATATGATGTGCTATTAAAAAAAAATTGTTTTTGCCCTTCAAACCTTCAAAATTGGGCGAGAATGTCGATATTAAGAAAAATACAATGAATAAAAAATATGTTATACTATACGTCGGAAAATGTGGATGGGGGAAAAAAAGTTGAAAATTTTTTTCTTATATATTTTCATTCGAGAAAAAACCGCACTCACGAAAAATATCTAGTTCTGATAACATTTAATTTATTTTTTTTGAATCCTAAATTTTTTGAATGAAAAGAAAAAAAAATGGCACGATGAAAAATCTGTTTAGTTACTCGGAGAAGTTACTGAATGCGTGAAAATGCTGAGTAATCATCGCAAAACTTGGCGTTTCTTTTCGATTCGTAATTTTGTCTTCTTCATTTTTCTAAACGCTTTTCAAAAGTTAATCTTCTTTCGAGAAATAATCATTTCGTAAATACACGTCGAAATTTCGTTTTATCGGCTCGACAGCCTTGAAATTTCGCCGTATAAAAAGAAAAGATTGAAAAGCGATTCTTTTCGAAGACTTCGTTAACGCGAAAGTTGAAAAATCGCTGTTGTCTTTTTTTTCTGTTTTCGAATACATTTATTTAGTTCCAGAAAGGAGGGAAAAAAAAAGCAAGATAGACTAAGACGGTTAAATTCGAGCAGCTTAATTTATTTCCGAATTTTCTGTACGGTAAGTACGTTATCTGAAAAATAAAAGGTAAATCGCCTCGGATATCTTTTCTCGTTTTCGACGAGCGACGTTCGTAATGAGATGCGATCCCAAGTTCCGGAGATAGACGCCCGTATTCGATAGAATGACGAATGTGCTCGCATTTAGAATACGGTAGGAAAGAAAGCATAAAAAAAAATATCCTTAACATGCAACGGGACGGTGATTCGAGAAAAACCCTTAATGAATTTTTTATGCTTTTCGAATTGATATTCGAACGTCTCGCGTTTATTTCACACAGACGCGATTTACTCGATGGTCGGTGGAGAGGGTGTTTTTCTTCTTCAATTTTGGCACGTAAGAAAACGGATTTAAGAATATATTCGGAGCGAGAGAGGTGATCTCGTTAACGAGGAAAAATCCGCGTATTTCACGGTCTCGGTAGCGAAGGAATTGTTACGAAGTGGCGAAAAAAGCGTGCGACAGTAGGGAGGGAAAAAATACGACAACGGGTATTGTAGTTTTGTAAGTATTAGTAAGAAAGAATAACTAAATTTTGCGCTCGAAAGTCGTATTCTTCGCGTCGTAATACGTAAGTAACACGAGTACGACATGGCTGAGTTCGCGCCCTCTAACGAGACGCGATGAAGAAAGTCGCTTTAATTCGATGGGGGAAAAAATGAAACCATGAGAAGTTGGAAGTTTTTTTCTCTTTTTCGACGAGCGTAATCTCCACCTGTGGAGTATTATAGCAGGCTCGGCCGTGTAATTTGGATTTCGATTAGCGCGCGAACTGTGTAAGCAATTGGGAAACTCCGAATGGCGGATTTACACTCGACACGTTTCGAGGTATGACGAGCATCGACCCATCGTCGACGAGCTCGTGTTGGCGAAATTAGCGTATTTCTCGATGCTAATTCGATTTGGGGGAAACGAGCGCGAATCTAGGCTTTTGGAAATTTTAATCAAACGCGGCTTAGTAATATAAATCAGAGACGCGGCGATGTCGAGTGCTAGAGCTCGGTCTGGGCCGACTTGCGCGAAGCAAATTGATCGGCGAAGCGCGTAAAAGCAGGTACGTACGGGCCGGAGGCCGAGAGATATTTTTATTTACATTTCCGCGTACATAAGCACGCCTGGTATATGCGTTAACGTCGACCGAGCCTTTGCGAAAATATAGAACGCATTGAAGAGCAATCGGAGGGGCGTACTTAAGACGAAGTTTTTCCGTTAATTATACTCATTTAAAACGATTCGCGAGCTGGCAAAATCGCGGGCCTGGTTTTTACTAGGTAGCGCTCGCGTAAAGGGTTCCCGCTGGTTGTTCGGGGTGTTTCACTTCGGGGAACGATTTTCTTTTTGAAGAGTTTTTCGGGGATTGAAAATTACGTTTGTACGGTCGCGTCGATGAAATGTACTGTCAATAGAAACATTATTTATGAAAAGAGCGGCGGCGTTGGCGCGCCAAATAATCTGACTTCTTAATCAGAATGATGAGGCGAAGATGTATACGCCGGTAGCAGGAATGCTTTAATTTAGCTGTCAAGGAAAATTAATGCCCCCCCCCCCCAGTTACACGACCGTATGCGACCCAACGGTAGCAAC
This sequence comes from Phenacoccus solenopsis, assembly GCA_009761765.1. Classification (NCBI taxonomy): domain Eukaryota; kingdom Metazoa; phylum Arthropoda; class Insecta; order Hemiptera; family Pseudococcidae; genus Phenacoccus; species Phenacoccus solenopsis. The sequence continues at coordinate 30,073,009 of CM019752.1, forward strand.
GTCTGAGGGGGCGAGATTTAAAAGAGAAAATACAATTACAAAGGGGAGATTTTGGAAACGGCGAAATTCCGACAGAAAGTTTTTATTCGACGAAACGTTTTGCGCCGTTTGGCGTATAAAAGTTTGGCGGCGGGAGAATTTCTAAAAAGCCGTGTCTCACTTCAATTTAACTTAAATATTTACCGGAATTACTTAATACATGTTGGATGTTCGGTAAACGTTATTGCCACGTTGCGAGTGTATGGTGTAGTTTTTCGCTTTATTTTTTTTTCATTTTTTTCATCTGCTCGGAGTAACAAGCTGTTTCGAGTACGGGTGTGTTTTTTCTTCCTTCTCCAGCGACGCCTAGTTTTTCGAGAGAAATATCGTCGTCGTTGGGAAAATTGATTAAATTTTTCGCCGTCACTTTCGGCGTACCTTATTACTCAGATTGGGCTAATGGAACGAGTAAAGTTTTATAATATAGTGACGCGATATGGCTGACGGATAATGATGACCTAGGCGGTGGTATTTTTTCGCCGCGTTCTCGGTATCGATGTTGTAAAACGAAGACGAGACGGTTCGTACGTGGACTACATTAATGTGCTCGTTTCTCGGTGATGTGTGCAGAATGCGTTGTTTTCGATGAATATATTTTTAGGTAAGTTTTTGATGTGAAATATGCTATTACAGCCCATCTAAGTTGGGAAATTGGATTGGAGGGAGAAAATCTCATAACTTGATGTTTGAAAGTCATTTATATTTGATTGGTCAATGTCCATTGCAATATGTATGTTGTATGTACGTATGTAAATGTATATGTATTGTATTAGCTATCTCAAAAAGAATCATTGATATACATTAAAATAGCTGAGAATCTTTGTGAGAAAATAAATGCTCATAGTAATTAATCTCTTGAATAATTTTCTCAAATTATTCATTCGACTCAAAATGACAGTTTACTTAAATTTCAAGATGGCTGTAGAGACCCATAAAACTACTTTGATGTTTTCGAACATGGTATCTTTAGATAGAGTATAGTGAGAACCAAAGCATATTCGAATTTAAGTTTTGCAAATAAATTTGGAGAGGAGTTGAAGAAAAAATCAGAAGTTTTGAGTCAGGAAAATCCTTGTATCATCGATATCGCCTCAGCTAATTCATCTAGAAGGTTCAAATTCCTTATGCAAAGTAATTTTGCAGTTGCACTGTCACCCCTTCAGTTCAGGTTAAAATGACCCCAAAAAAGTGAATACGTTTGGAATTTGAAGAGGACTTGAAGAGCTATCAGTATTTCAATTCTAATAAATATCAATTAAAGAAAAAAGTGTTAGCACCTATGCTGCATTGCTGGGGCCGAATTTTTCGTTGCATTTTCTTATCATCATGATTTCGAAATTTTTATTTTTTTGGTAAAAGAATGCTCCTCAAAATATCTCAATTTCACATCTGCTGCTCATACTCAGAGAAGTTTAGATTCTTCTTTATTAGTATAATATGGTATAATTAATGCGAAAAGTAAATACAATATCTATGCCGCACTTCACCCATTAACCACAAACAAGCAGCGAATAAAATTCTTTTAACGATTATTAGAAACATTTTTTCTTGATTTAACAACAGGCATAGCATCAAAATTTTGCGTGGTGTTTTCAACCAATTTTGATGGGGTTTGGCTTATTGGATAGCTCTTTAGCGAAAAAGCGATCTTTTGATGGTTTCAGCTCATTCCCCTTCCCGATCAGCATTTTTTTGTCCAAATGAAAAACTGAAAAAAAAGAGTCTGGGCGCATTCCTGTAAGGATAGAATTACCAGATGTTGAACTTTTTTTATTCATATCTTCACCTACTTTTACCCAGTTTTCAAGAAATATGTATAGTAATAGCACTGTATTAATGGCTGAAAAATTCAGCTAATAACATATTTATATGTAATACCTATCATCCCACAAGTGATGTTGGAGTGGTGAGAATGGGTCATTATCTTCGAAATTTGGTGAGAGGTGAATAAAAAATCAAAGTTTCCTATTGTGGTTTCATATGATAGAATGAGCTCAGATTACCATCGTGTTAGTATTTTAGCCACCTACGTAAAGCTGGAGAGGTGTTGAAGCGAAAATAGCTTTCGGAATGGAAATTTTGCCATGAAGCATATTGAATCATCCATACGTTCTTAATCAAAATACCCAGAAATAAGGTTTGGGAAAGGTAGAATTGGCTCAGTTACAAAAAATAATTTTTTCGCCCCTTTGTAGATAAGGACTCCTTTGATGGTTAAAACCCAAATCTATGAGATATCTTTAATGGAGAGTAAGACCCTATCGTATCGTGAATGTGGTGAAGAATAAATGAGTGATCGAAATTTTTTTAATTATGATCCTATATGTTATAGTGAGTCTAAGTTTTTAACATATAAGAATTTCAGCGTTCTAACTAAAGTTGGGAGAGTTTTAGGGCGAAAAACTACCTATGAAGGAGAAATGTGGCCATGAAATTTCTCGAATCGTTCATATGTGCTTGCCAAATGTACCTAGAAAACTCAAATTCCATATAACGCCTAAAGTTTAGAGTGAAACTGATCCAAAATAGGGCTAAGCCATACTTTTAACGAATGCTTGAACGTTCCCAAATAGCTCAAATTTATTGCGAATAGACTAGGGTGAGCAAAATTTTGATTATTTTCACAAAAAAATGACAAATCCATAATTTATTGATCTTGTGCACAGTATAGGTTTAATTTAGGCTTTTTCGGACGCGAAAGACAAAATATACTCAATTTAAGTTCCACCGGGATTCCCTAAACCTTCAGCTTTTGGATGCTAAAACAGCTATGCGAAGTAGTTTTGAAGCAAGGATATAATGTTTTGTTGAGTTTTGTAAGGTAAAAACCGAGCATATTTCCTTTCTTAGTCGGAAATAACTTACGAGTAAATTTAGCCCATGTGGTGCGCATGGTCAGTAAATTATCCGTGCCAAAATTGTTGCTTTTTGAAATAAATTCAAAAACTGCTTACACTTCCTAAATTTGAATAAAATTGGTAGCTAAAATTTTTTTCTATTTTAAAATGACAAAATACAATTTACTTTGGAACGTAAATAAATTTTTAATTTGCGCTAAAATTTGTTTTTTAAATATTTTGAAAAATTTCACGCCCAAATCCAACTTCATCAGTGTTTTGGGAAAGGATAGGCACGCTTCTCCAGTCGCCCTGAGGCCGAGTGATAACGGGGTATAATACTCGTAAGAATTTCATACAGTATTTTTCGTTGCATATGGAAGGAGCTGCTTTTAAGACGAGTGTTTTGGATATCTTTCGCTCTATGAATTTTGAAGGAAAGTGAATGTTTTGGCAATCGTATGTCCACCATGGTTCCAGTCTCGGTGTTGGGTGTGTGGGTGTAAAGAGATTATCAACATTATCTGCAAGTCTGGACATATCCTCATTGAAATTCAACGTCAGTATAATGCCATGTCTGCTTACTGTTTTTTTTTTTTCGCACGTGATTATGCAGGCTGAAAAGGATGACGAATGTTCAACCTAAATTTCGAAACGAAGCAGGCGAATTTGCGACGTAACGATATTACCAAAGGGTTTTTTCCTTCCGGCTTTCGGTCGTTATGGTAAATAGGTACACGGTTTACGCACAGTGTACTCGGATAAATGACGCATAAAATGAGGATTATTTTAGCGGCGGTTTGAAAAATGCCGACGATACGCGTATACTAGTCTGTCGCGTTTATTAAGTTGGGAAATTGACCGCGACATTATACGGCTGTCAATCGGCCTCGCGTCGTTTACGCGATCCGGCAGCGGCAGATGGTGCTTACGTTATGAATATCGTTCGCGAAGGTAACGGTCGCGTTGTTTTAATACGCTTATCGCGGATCGTTGATTCATGAGCGAATGGCCTCGGTCGCTATTGGGTACGTGTACGGCGCGTATATGCAGATAACGTACACGTAGAGACGTATTTGTCGGCGTCTAATAACGCGTATTTTCGAGACGGAATTCGGTTCGGTGGCCGGGATCGAAGTGGTTCGGAATGCCGACGCAGCTACGAGTAAATAACGCCGGTGTTTGTACAGTTGCTGGCGACCGGTACGAAGCCGGATTTGGCAGGAACGGGTTCGTGCGGTGGTGTTTTCGAAGCTGCGCGATGTCGATGAGGCGAGGTTTCGGAGACGACGAAAGATTCGGTGCGTGGTTTTGTTGAGACTCGGCACGCTGAGAAAATTAGGGCGGGGAGCTGGAGTAAAATGGTACAGAAAATATTCTAATTTAGTTTTGTAGTGATACATTACTTTTTTTCGATGCTAAATTTTTAACTTTTATGGCGAAAAGAAAATTTGATTCCGAGAAACCTTCCCCCTTCTCCTTTCCATATGGGTAAATTGAGCACAGTGTAGAATGGTGTGGAAAATCTTTTCAAGAGAGCTGGCACGATTGGATTTTGTATACGAACTGTTGTAAAAAAAATAATGTGGCAGCAATTGGGTCATACAACCATAATGAACGAAACCAAGATTATAGATACGTATAATCGCGATATGCGTGTGAGATGATGGTTTTTCGTTGGGATTTCGATTTGGGGCATTGATCGTCTTTAACATTGTTATCACCCAGTTGAGCAAATTAGGCGATTATTTTTTTCTACTTTTGTAAACAGTGTGTGATAAACGGCTAGACGAGTACGTTAATCGAGACGTATTAATTTAAATATTAAAATAAAAAAAGTTCTTCCTAAAAAAACCATCAACTTTAACCTCGGTCAGGGAAAAGAGATGGGTTGGTAATTTAATTGTGTTTGTCAAGTTTTTTTACTTTTTTAAATAATGTGTTCATGTGTACCTTAGCTATTCGTTCTAATGATATATGAGGTTCGAAGATGAATCATTGTGTAGTTTTTTCAGTCAGAACCATCGTAGCAATGTCACCGTGAATTTATGCTACGATATCAACAATATTTCCATAAAGGTGATCAGTCTGGAAAAAATATATATTTTATTTTCAATTATCATTTCAACTTTTCAGACAGTATCAATTATGTCAACAAATGTCCATTTTCATTTCGCTGTTCGAGAAAGTAATTAAAATTCATAATTGATTCGTATGAGTAAAATTTGAGTGTGTTGAATTTTCTCCACTACTAAAGGGTGTTAGGGGAAGGTATTCATCAACAGACTTTCGGAGTATGAAATCTTCTCGCAAATAGTATGCTAAGACTTCACTTTTTGTTTTTTAGTACGAGGATAATTTGGAAGGTCTCGAGTAGGTGATAATCAGTGATTCATTTTAATTATGTAATTTTTAATGATTAGTCGTATTTTTCGTTTGGTGCAAATGTTATCATTTATTCGAAGTTTTCGACGCTTTTTAATTATGAATTATTGATAAATTTATTGTAATTTATTGCGAAACTTCGTAGTATAATTAGAGGAAAATTTCACGCTCTATAGTTTCGTTGATTATGATTTTTTTTCTGAATTCATTAGTTTTTCCGAAAATTCACAGAAATGAATACTTTTCTATGGGTAGTTACGGCGATGTTACCTTTCGTTTCCCTATCAATCATCGATTGTACTTCCAAGAAAGAAACATAGTTCTTGCAAATCGTAAGATGGTTATTTTTCGCTAAATTTCAACTACCATTAAAACGTCAAGCGTAGATACACGACTATACGAAATGTTACCGCTTACCGGCATCTTGCTCGAATTACGATGTGTGAAGTTCCTCCGTTAAAGGTAGATGAACACTCTAGACGACGTCGACGGCAGCTCAACGGGCGAAAGCGGGTGGTAATTAGAAAATGGCTCGTCAAGTCCTAGGTATACTAATTTGCAGCGTCGCCGCCTCGCCATCAAGGTGTTGCTAATATTTCGGCCGCGTTCCGCCTGTACGTACTGTTTTACTCTCTGACACGCATTAAAACGAGCAGACGGAAGAGTGCGGTACGAGCGTGTATACGTAAACGCCGTAACGAAGCCACGTCTAACGTATGTTTTTCGTATTAATGGAATCTGTCACGTACAGCTGCACGTGCAACGTAACTAGGTCCGCGACGGTATGACATCTCGCCATTTCGTCGAGAAGGTTTAAGTATTCGCGCGGGACGGAGCATTTATCACGGGCTTAAATTACCTTGAGTTAACGCTCGAGCTTTAAATTTTAACGTTCCGACGACGTATTCGAGTTATTAGCTGGGATAGCTACGCACTGTACGGAGGTGAAAGTTATCGCGCGAGAAACGGAAAAGTCGAGATCGTGGCGTTTATGAGAAGGTTGCTTTTTTCAGATGAGTTTTAAATGAAAACTAAGCTATTACAGCATAATTAACCCGGTGTCCATTACGATACGTAAGTGGTCTGCAGAGGGTTAGTGGGTACTGTAGATCTTGATTACATTTTCGTGATATTGATAGGAAGGATTTTTTGATGGCCCTCCCCTAAAAAATAACCAAATCTTGGGTGTTCCACGTAATACTGCAGTATGATACGTAATGTAAATGAAGCGTAGAACTCACTCGCAATGTACAGTATCAACAGACACTACGCGTGCTAAAGAATTCACCATGTGTTAAGCAAGTAGGCGAGTATTTTATGTGCTGTACATTCAGTCTTTCATTTGCAACATTTTGCCGCATTCGAGTGTTCAAGAGATAACATATATGTAAAGTAAAGAATTTGAGAAAAATTCAGGAAAACTCGGCATACCAGGCATATCTACGGATTTTTTGCATTATTCATCTCAGACATCATTGTAGATATGCATTAGAATTACTCAGAATCTGGTGAGGGAATGCTCATCGGAATCTTGATTTTCTCGGATTTTTGATTCGACTTGGAATGGCGACTCATTCAAATTTGGAGGTGGACTGTAGGTACTCATAAGCTCTTGAAGTTTTCGGCCGTGGTGTTATATGACAGGAATATGATTGAAGCACAAGCATATTCAAATTTAAATTTTCTAAGTAAATTTGGCGGGAAGTCGAAGAAAAAATGAGTTTTTCAGGAAGTTTCTAGTTACTTTAGGATTACAGTATGACTTGTTCAGGTAAAGTTGAAATCACCCCAAAATGACAAATGTTTAAAAATTTGAAGTTTATAAACAACTGCAAATAGCTCAAGTCTTAAAAATATTAACTGGCAGGAATACCGAAGTAGGCAAATATAATATATTTCTAATCCATACTCACAAGTGATGTTAGAGTGGTGAGAATGAGTCTATGCAAAGTCAAGCATTTGGCTAGAAGGTCACGTATTTTTTTTTTTTTTCAAAAATTAAAAATCCACTTCTTTCATTGAATTGAAAGAAAACAAAAACATGAAATGAAAAATAAATAATAAATTTTTTTAGTGAAAAGCCTTATGGTTATTGCTAAATTTTAATAATCTATTACACTTACTTGATATGTACTCTCTAAAAGATGAAAAATATTTTAAATTAAATTTGTTTGAAGTTTGTAAATATTTCATTTTTATTATGTAGTTTTTTTTGGCGGGGGGGAGAGGGGATAGACTTGACCCTTAAAAAAGCCAAGAAAGTCAAGCATTTCATTCTGTAAATTTTATCAAGCCCCCTGTGAGATATGAATGAAAGATTAAAATTTACGATTTTGCAAACATTATGAATGACTATGAGACAACCTTGTTGGTGGAGCGGGAAAAATATTCAAGCAAACAACAATTTTTGGAAGGGAAATGTAGTCACGAAATTCGTTGAATTATCTATTGTACCATACATCCATTGATTTGTCAACACTCAATGTAAAAATGGGTTTTCCAATGATTTCTTATTCATATCACATAGTCAGAGTTACATGATTTTCTGAGTCGCCATTTGCCAAGTTTCACGATCTTCAACTTTTCAATAAATTCGTGGGAATCTTGAAGTGGTCTAGGAACTGAAAGAAATTTACACAGTCTGATTCCACATATCAAATAGCATCTTTTGTATGCTAAAGTAGTTTCCTCAAAATAAGTACTTACGCAGTGATATAAAATTTTCAAAATAATTTTCAAGGTCAAATTTTTGGTTAAAAAAATTAAAAATTTTATGGAATACTCATCGGGTACCTCCATCTATATACCAAATTTTAAATCATTCGATTCGAATTAGCCGGAGATAAAATTTTTAGCGCATTGTGCTAGCGCCAATGGGGGTGATGGAAAATGAATCATTGGCTTGAAAATTATATTTGACAAATACGAATCGAAAATATCGTAAAAATGAAGAATCCAGCCGTGAGCATTTTTCTATATGCTTAATGAGTTGAAGCCTTTCAAATTTTTTAGAACTGCGACCTTATTATGGAAGGAGCTTCTCAAAGCCCCCCTCCCCCTCAGGGACTTTGCCATCCTTACCTATGTGCCGATTTTTTCAAAGAATCCGTATGGTGAAAATTTGTGAGAGCACCGAGTGTCAGGCAACGTAAGCTTTCGCAGCAACCGAAGCTCAGCTGAAAGTAGTTCAAGGTTACACTCAGAATTGTTTTGGAGCTTGGCTAGCGAGGTAAAAATCATCATCATCATCCCCGAACTCTATTCTGAGATAGTGAGATGCAATAGCCAAAAAGAAAATGTAAATTTGGGCTTACTAGATAGAAATAAATGGAGAGAAGGTGGAGGGGAAGTTTGATCGTGAAAATTTTAAAATCGCCTACATCATCTTATAAACTGTGCTTTTTTTTCTCCCTTCAAGTTGCCTCAAGAGACCTCGACTCGTCTAACCTACTTTTAGGGTTTCTCAGAGCCACGGACCTCAGCAACCTGGAAGTGTGGGGCGAGTGAAGAAGGGCAGCTTGGTTGTGGAAATAGAGCTCTCTGGCTAGGGTAGACCACCTATGACCTGATCCTTCAAGGAGGTAGGGCAAGAGGGCCCGAAGGTGGGCAGCTGAGGCCTACATTAAGACTTGAGGAGGCGCTCGTCCTTTCAGTACCGCCTGAGCATCCGTCACGTGTGTGAGACATGCTTAGAAGTGCTCAAGTTTTATGCGTAAAATTGGGTATAGCTATCACCGTTTGGCTCACCAGTTTATTGTGTTTTGCATACCTGCTCCGTGCGTTTTATAGAGCGTGCGGTAATTTGCATATTATCACTGCTTTATTATTGCATATATTTCACGTTGTTAAACAGAAGCAATCAACTAATGATATGATATCATAATCATTTTGTAACGCGTTATGCATGAGTCAAACAAATATCACAAGACGTTACTATAAAAAAGGCGGGTAATCGAAAATACTATATCGCAGTATACTTCGTGATGTCATATGTGGGTTTTCGAGCTTGGACTAAAATGTAACTAAAATTTAAGAAATGCTTGAAAGATTCCAAATCGTTGATATCTGATAAGTATAGCTTCATGTGAGTAATGAGGAACAAGATGGAAAACATATCCTGTATCCAATTTTTCAAGGAGTTTCCACTCTTAGTACTGGGTGTAAATGTGAAGAGATTATCAGCCTTATCTGCGAGTCTAAATATGCTATATGTGCATGCCCCCATTAAAAATACAGCTTAAGCGATGCTGCGCGGCTTCGTACAGTTTTTATATTAATTTCGTATACGAACCTTCGGAAGACGATCGCGATAATCGAAACGACGCCGTTGGATAGGATTTGTTTTCATCCTAGATGGTTCCATTGTGTACGGGAATACAAGGCCGAAGGCTACTACTGGGATTTGAAAATATTCGAGACTCGGAAGACTTTCGGGTTTCTACTGAAGAGGCGATGTAGCGTACGAATGGGCGAACGCATTGTTCGTATAGAGCGACGTAGATGTATAAATCGAATACAATTTGTAATTCAATTAAGAAATGGATAGCGGCGAAACGTCGCGTCGAACTAACGTCGTACGCGGAGGCGAAAATGTAATTGCGAATTCGACGTACGAGTATCTGTTTGCGCGCATTGTAACTCGGCGTATTGGCCATTCTGGCTGGACAGGTAGCTCGCGATTGATGGATTAAATATAACACGATTTTGGACGTTGGTTATACGGTCGATGTACGTACGAAGCCGCGTAGCGGATACGAGATTAAGTGGTGAATTTACGAGCACGAATACGCGTAATAAATTTACCGGCGAAGGTCGTAGCGTAGTTTTTTTCACTTCTCCCTGGGAGCCCTTATTTCGCGAATTTTATTCCCATTCGACGAACGGTAGAATGGTGGAAATCATATACGCTCGAATGTCTTTCGATTATGCTCGAGTGTACCGGTAATGGAAAAAAATGGCGAGAAGTATTGGACGAATTAACTGTACTCGTCGGCCGCGTGGTTTTTTTCCCGCTTTCGCGTGTATATACGTGTTATACGAAGCCCTTTATGCGAAACGTGTACCTTCGCTATTAGATTATCGTATGAAATATTATAGCGGTATCGGGAACGCGTTGCGCCGGCATCGCCCTTCTTTACGGATCTCTCGTTCGGCGCTAAATTATACGAATATGGGGTGTTGCGTCGTGCATGTATACGGGACGCGTACGGTTTTTTTCTTCTCGTATAGTTCTGTTTGTAGCGTACAATAAACCCCCCTGACGGTGATGCCGGTTTCGGGATGAAATTAATTACGATTTCGTCGATGTGTCGGATTTAGGTTTTGTTACGTACAGGTATACGCGTATATACTACATTGTGGCCTATGTATACGTGGTGTAACCCGACAAAGAACAAGACAAGGTTTACCTCGGGGGGGATGTGGACGTAGCTGCGCGGAATAATAAAGTATTTAGCGACGACCGTTGTCGTGATAGTATACCTCGCCTTGTAACCGCGCGTGAAAAATTACGATCCTGTGAAAATTATTTTAATGAACAACTGTCGACCATTCGCCCCTTGTTTGTGTCTGCGCGAATTTAATTTTTTTTCCTTCACTTTTTTGTTGCAGGTTTTTTTATCGTCGATAAATTGGAAGAATTCGAAATTCCTACATTAAGCGGAGAAATTAATACGAGTAAGTTGGCGAATTTCAAGTTTTAACGAAGACTTAATTTATCGTATATGTAGTGGCGTACGAAACGCTAGCTTATTGTGTTCGAAGTGACGTGAATTTACGAGGTAAATTTAAAAGCCATCGTAGCAAAGGTACGAGCGCAGCTATATACGCAAACTTTGGGTACGTCTCGGCTGGCGTGTACGCGTTATTCAAGTATTACTTGATTGAATAAAGTTTTCGAGGCGGATTTTATTAATTCACGTCGCTTAAGACGTGGGCTTACGAAGGCGAGTTTTTATTTAGTTCACGTGTGCCATATAGAAGTAAGTTTTCGGCGAAGGCTGGAGTTAATACGCGGTAACGTTGAAATTGCATAGAGCCCCGCGAAGAGTCGTCTTCTGGGTTTATGCAGAAGTACGAGAGTTTTACGTAGCCCGGTGTACTCGGCTATAATATCGATTAATTTATTCGTTAAATGGGATTCGATTCGGGTATACGTGAGCTGCTCTATTACGTGTAGGGTGGAGGAGGGCGGCGAGTCGACGAAAGTACGTATAATGGCTCGAAGAAACGTTGATTTGAAAAGTTACCGCGAAGTTTTGGAAAAGGAAATGAGGGTTGTGTTAAGTTGGCGCGGAAAGAATGTGGAAATTTATTAGACTGGGGGGGATTTTTACGGTGCTTGTTTCTCGTCTCGTCGTCATTTTGTTCGGCTTGGAAGAACTTGGGTTGACTTAGTGGTGGGACCGAGTCGACCTGCATGTAATTGGCGATGGGGTCTGGTTTAGAGGTATTTAATTCTTTTCTCGGTTATTTCTGTTTAATGTAATAATTTTGCAGACGTTTATACGGCAATTATTACATTTAGAAAGTAAATGGATCGTGTGCGTGAGCATTTTAAATGACGTCTGTGGTGCTGTATGGGAATGGGTTTGTATAATGGTTCGATCGGTTTTATTTTCATCAATATTTTGTAGCAGCGTGCAAAGAAGAGAGAAGCGAAGGGGAATTTTTCGACGATATGTCATGATAAGATAGGTTTATGATCGAGGAAGCGAGATTGATATGTTGCGGTTAATATGATTTGTCCGTGTTACCGGATTTGCAGTTCGTGGAAGTTTATATCGTTGCGGTTTGATATGAAGTGGTTGCAGTAGAATTTAGAAATTGTTTTATTTACAAGCATGCCATTTTTAAATTTATCGTTCAATCCGCTTAGAGTGATATGGGGTATCGAGATAGCTACCACGCAAACTAGCAGTCGACGTAGACAGTAGACAGTAGACACCCCTGTTTTTTTCTAAAGATGGCGCTAGACGAATGATGACGTCATTAAAAGTTCGACACCTAGTGAAAATCAACATTTCAGTGAAATTGAAAATTTTTCGCATGCAGTGAATAGTACTCATCAAGTGCCATAAAAGAGGTCTATACAAAAATATATTTCTGTGAGGTGCATAGGGAAGGGGGTGATAGATTTCCAAAATTTGGATACCTATAAATTGTACGGATAGAAAATTTTCACGCATGACTTTTTGTTGCTTTTTTTCAATATTGTCCATTTTATATACAATTTTAAAAATTCGATTGATTTTTTTTCTCGGAAAAAAACATGGCAAAAATATGTGAAGTCGTGTCTGTCATGTCGAAAAATAAAATTACGTTCTTTAAAAATTATTTCTCACCAGAATGATAGTACTCGAAGAGTAAAACAAAAAACTCCCATAGAATTTTTGTCTCTCTAAGAAATTGAAGGAGCTATGCTGAATAGCAGTTTTCGATCAGCTGTTACTCCTTCAATTTTGCAAGAAGGCAGAAAGTGTATACGACATTTTTTCATCCTAATTTTCAAGTGCTATTAGATAACTGAAGAAAAATTTTCGAAAAACGTAAGTTTTTCTTGCACTGCATCTGAATCTACTAATGAGTAATCAAGAGAATTCCACTTGGTGATGTGATGTGTTCGTTTCACGTATGTGTATAATGTAACTCTATGGTAATGTGATCTAGATCTTCCATGTCACCTATGGCCGATTGAAGGGAAACTTATGGATAAGTGAATAAGGATATAGGTCTGGCTCCCTTGTAGCACTGTCATCTTCCTGAAAAACCTTAAGGTAGAAGGATGTGGCCGTGATTCCAATGTGATACCTCATTTTAAACAAAATAATTTCTTTATTGAAAAATGACTTCTGTCCTCGAAGACACGTTATGCTCCATTACCACCTTCTGGTGTCCCTCAAAGTTTTTTTTGAGCTATGTTAAAATTGCATAAAAGGTCTGATTTATTTTAATTTTAACCAGAATATGGAATGCGTAGAAAACCATTAAGCAGTAAAGTAAATCATCTATAAAAAATACAAAAATTTCAGTCGTTATAATTTTTTTTCTGAATGATGAAAGAATTTATTATTTTTTATGCGAGACACAATTTTCGCACATTTTGAAATAAAGTTACGGAGCTATTCGAACTTTTCTAAATTATGAATGATTCTTCATTTGGGATTCATCTTGGCTCAACGTGAAGGTATCACATCATGCTCCGAAACCGAACTTTCATACGAAGTTGCAGGATTCTGGGTGCATATGTAGTAAATGGAGATGAAGGATGAGTGGAATTTTATACCTTGATTTGATTTCTCTTCCGAATCGTTCGTAGCGCTTATTACACTTCCAAGAATAAAATGTTGATATGTTTATTAGCTTGACTATTTACTCCCTCATATGGGAGAAGAAGTTGAACCGTTGATAATGAAATACATTCATGTTTCTCTCTTCAGCAATCTCTTCTTGTAAACTTGAATATGCTGCAGTAGCTTTGTTTTTCATGAAAAAATTAATTAAAATTAAATATCAAAGCATTTGAGATTTCGTGTGTCGGGAATCATATGAGTCATATTTTTCTTGACCCTCTATAACATTAAAATTGACTACAGCGTCATCTTGTATTTCCAAAGTGGTGAAAAATTCGTATAAAATTCCTCATCGCATGGTATACAATCGTCTTTCGTGAAAAGTGACGAGAGAAAAATGAACGTCGTAGATTTTTACGAAGATCCCTTCATTTTCTTACAAAGTATCGGAAATATCGCTGGTAATAGCCTCACTCGGAAATTTGCAAATTTTCCGGCCAAAAAAAAAAAAACATGAAGAGAAGATGAAACCCTTATTTATTCGTTACCAAGAAAAAGTACTTTAATTTATTTCTTCGGCGTTAGAACGAGAAGGAAGCAGCGAAATATTTGATCGACGATTTTTTCCTAAAAAAAGGGCGATTATTTTCTTTATATTTTTTTTTGGAAGGCGAGACGAAGTATTTTCAAAGAAAATATTTTCCGGAAAATTTATTGTAATTTATTTAAAACGTCGTAATATGTAGAAAGATGAGGAATTTTATAAACGGACATTTTTTTTCGTCGAGGGCAATTTATTTTGGGAACTGGCGCGGTGCGACTTCGAGTTCCGGCATGACCTATTTTCGAGGTTTATAAGGCTTTTACTTCTTTAGGCGTTCTGATTTTTTTCTCTCGAAGCAGGATTTACGGTGTAAATGTACCATTAGTGAGGTTTTTACGCGAGTTGATTGAATTTTCTTTTATTATGTGTCGAAGTATACTGGTCTAGATAGTGGGTATCCGTTTACGGGTTGAAATAGACTTTTCTATCGTGGTATCGAATTTAAGGATTATGTAGAATTTTTTGGCACGAACCAAAAGGTTAGGTGGGGCCGAATTAGGTATTCGCTGAAGCGCCCCGCCTACGTCGCGGCACGCGATATTACGAAACGAAGTTACATTAACAACGATATTACGCGGATGCTGAGTATCGCGGGTACGGGTTCGAATTGAAGAACTAAATAATTTCAACAGCAGAAGTGTAGGTACCGTATGTTCTTAATTTACACGACGCGAATAGCGTACGTATAGGTTGGCAGGACGCACCTCCATTAGCGATGAAAGAAACGAGCGTAGGTGAAGATAAGATTCTGTAAGTTTTGGAATTCGCGCGAGCTATATCGCGCCATGAATTTTTAATATGCGTACGCTACACGTATACTCGAGTGTTGAGTATAACGTGCGCCTTGTAATGTTGATAATTGGCTTTGTTTTAATTGCGGTGTTTGCGGATCGACGAAAAGCGTTTTAGGTAAGTTTGCAAAGGCGAGATTTACACGGGGTTGCTTTTCAAATGTGGTATTTTGGTCGACACGATGAGCGAGTTTAGACCGGTTTCGACAGCGTTAGAGTGGAGGTGTTAGTTGTTGTTTTTAAATTTAAAACTTGCTGAGAACTGAAATAGGGGAATATCGAAAGGGAAGCCGGTAGTACCAATATTACTATTAAAGCATCGTTTCGTCGCCTTTATTCGTACATGACAAGTGAAGGAGCACAAATAGGGGTTGGAACTAGAACTGCAGGTCGTGTTTCGTTCGTAAGTAGGGTGATTGGAAGAAAAAGGCGATGATTTGCCAGTTGATCAGTTTTGCGTTAGGTCAAGGAACGTGAAATCGGCATGAATTACGTGTAATTATGTACGCTTGTATGTGTATTTCTATAATCACGAGAACCCATGATTTTGTTCGCCTCCAAGCTAGTGAATTTTCTTTTTGTGTGAAGTGAACGATTGCTGCTAACGAGTCCTTTTTTGCGCAAATTCATGTTTTTTATGATAATTCATATTTTTAGAGGAGATGAATTTGAAAAATTTATTTAGTGGTATGCCAATAGGGCGTGTGCGTGTTTTTCACATTTTTGACTAAATCCTAATTGATTGAAATTCATTTAATTTTTTTTTAATTAAATTTGTATTTTTGTTTACTATTTAAGAACTATAATTTACAATTTCCAGAAAATTTTATATTTTTCTCTCGTTCTTCATTTCTTCATTTTTTGACAATACTTCAATATTATTATTTTTTTATTTTTTTTTTTCAAAATGAAAAAATTACATATTCCGTTTTTTGCGCGTTATGTGTAAAAAACCAAATATCTAACAGGCTATTTTGAAGTAGCTTTTGAAAAATTGAAAAAATTTTTTCGCGTTTTCTTAGGATTTTTATTAATTTTGTACCTCTATTCTTTTGATTTTTAAACATTTTTCATCATGAAGGAATAATGAAAAATATTTTTATCCGCAAATTAATTAAGTGAGAAGAATAATTTTTTGTGTTGAAAAAAATGTTTGCATTTTGTAATTTTATGCTGTCTTTGCTCTACAAGTCAAAAAAAAAAGCATTTATAAATGTCGAATTCTTGATTATCGATTTTTAGGTGGTAGAAAAAGAGAAAAATAGTGATTTCCAACTAACTGCACTGATTGATACCAAAGCTTTTCTTTTATCGAAGTAAATAATTTTATCGATGACCGATGAGCCGTACGAAGGTATTGCTTATAACAAGTGTTGGCCAAATTAATTGTAATTTTCGAATTCATTAACTTTAAATAATATCAAAATTCGACGATTCATAATGCGATGAAAAAATATTATGACCAACGACACAAGAATGCTTACGCATTTGCTTATTTACGAGCTGTATAGATCTAATATCAAGTTAGCTTACCAGGTCAAATGTAAGTGATGTTGCCGATGCACTGTGGCGCATTATCTGACTAGCTTCATATTACAGGAAACATGACATCATCCCGCCTAATTATACCGAATCGGAAAGCTTTCGTGTTAGATACGAGAAAAAAATTGTTTTATTTGAAAATTAGTACTTTTAGCCTTGACGCGATGTACAAATTATCTTCGCATAATACCGAGTAGAGTCTTATCGGATTAAATCATGCGAAGAAAACATTTTTTTCACCTTGCAATAAGTTTTATTTTCGATTGAACTGGATTTCCGAGAAATACGTGTATAAAAATAGGGCAACCTGAGTGCGAATTTTATCGCGCAGTAATATAGGATGGGATCAGAAGATTCTTACTCGAGCAGAATCGTATGTATTCTCGAACAATTATTTAAATATTCTCAAGCTTAAAGAATGCCCAGGAAAAAGTCAAAGTAAGGCATGAGACACTTTAGAATACTCATTATTTCAGCCTACTTGATCTGATGCCTTCGAATAAAAATTCATACGCTCTACTGTATTTTTGAATGAAGTACTTCGCTCGGCATATTTATTTGTGTTTGAATTTTTATGTCGATGAAAATATTCTAGGCTCGTATCAACGCTATATTATGCATTAAGTATTTGAAGCACAGTTGCTTGGGCCCTATAAAGTTTTGAGGCTTAAGAATATGACTTGTTCGTTCAATACTCTTCTATACTGTCAGCGAAACTGGTCATATACAAATTTTGCCTATCATTAAAATTCAAAGGATAGAAAATCTTTTCGAAACAAATATTCGAACTAGTTATTTTTGAAAATTCACTTGCTCAACATTGTCAGCCAAGAAGGCCCTAACAAGTTGTGTTCATCACTGAAATTGAAGGAAGAAAACAATCTTTTGAAAATAGAGGTGGAAAATTGATAATTTTGCAAGTCTGTTATACTAAATTCATTATACCTGTTTGTCACTATCGATAAAATTGGATAGGTAAAAAATATTTCTGAGAAGTAAAAATGAAGAATCAGGGTTGTTGTAATTCAGTTGCTCGATATTATCATAATTCTCATTTCTAACCGATCAGGCTGTATGCAGATTTTTCCTTCCATTGAAATTTAAGGGACAATGAAACTCGGATTGACCCGTTTCGCGAGTATAACTGCTGCGTAATATTAAAATTGATTTTTTTTTTTAATTTAACCCCTGCAACTAGTTAAACTCTTAGTTCTGATGATGCTTCACTCGTCTGAACCAGTGTCATTTGATTTTGGAATTGAAACGTCGCACTTGGATGTGGTCAGTTGAGGAGGAGGGTGATTTTTTCGAAAATGCTATAATTTGGTTGAATGTCAATTTCGACTGCTAAAAGTAGTGAGAGTCTTAATTTGGATTATATTTCGCTCATTTAAATCATTTTCGAAGGATATTAGAATTCACATGCCGAACCGCCCCTACCTCCCTCTGTCAGTACAATTATTTCTTTGTTTATTTATTTATTTATTATTATTATTTCAAAAGACATAATTATGTAGCATGGTTTTAACAAGAATAACATTTTAAAAGTACAAACTTCCAAGTTCCATGAAAGCTGAATAATGATATGATGTCCAGTTTTGTGGAATATTCGCTCCGAAAAATTCTGCAAGCCATTTCCTATCGCTAGATAACATTTGGTATTTTACGGCCATCTTCGTATCGTCGAGCCACCGCATTGCCAAAAAATAGAATTGTGTTGAATTCGTATTTAGAAGCTTCTAAAAGGTCGAGCTGGCCCGACGATTTTCCAAGGAAGAGGGAAAATGCGAAACGAAGGTGTGCTTTTAAGTATAAGACGAGTGAGCCGTTGCCGGTGTACATGACAAGGCGAACAGAAGTGAAAAAGGTTTCGCGCTTTTGCATAAATATGGAAAATATACAAGTACTCGGTAGTCGAGAAACGAATATAATGAGACGTGTTACGACGTGGATGAAGGAGGTTCCGCGTACTCCGAGTCCCTAAGTATTTTTTCCCTCGCCGATACTCGAGCTCGTTGGGTATTCTAAGCGGTGGGAAGAAAAAGAGGATGCCAAGTGGAAGGAGGTAAGAGCAGAAAAATTTACGCCATCGGTTAATTAACAACGCGGTTCAAAGTAAACGTATATTGAGTGTCGAGAAGAGTTTTTTCATTGCTTTCTCCAAAGGCTGAAACACAGAAGAGCAAAGTTTCCAGTTTGGTAGTAGTGTGCGTGAACGAGTGAATAACGTATCGAAGTAGAAAAGAAAACTTTTCCATTTATCGACGCTGCCTATACGAAAATCTTGGGCGGAAAAAATAGTCCGAAGTTTTTTTCCGTACGGTCGAACTGTTACGTTGGCTGGAAGGAGGCGAGAATAAACAATCGAACGAAGGTTCCTTTAGGTTGTTTTTTTTCGTCCGTCTCGTTTTTATCCCGCGAGCCCATAGAAACGAGCTTCAAAGGTAATTTGCTTCTCGCGCGTTTTAAAGTATCTAGTTGTTTTTTCACCTGCCACAGGGTCTCGAATAAATCTCGAGGAAACGTACGGTCGCCAACTCTGGCCGTGTATTTGCGTCTCGGCTCTCGAGATAGTCTTACCGGGGAAAAAAAGCAATGGAACGCGTACATAGGTGATTACCTCATCCGCAATATTTGGCTGGTTAATCGGCTTATCGTTTGTGTAGTGGAAAGGCGCGAATTACGAATTGGCACGGTGGCGCGCATCGTCGCTCCAAAAAGGTCGATTAATTTAACGAGCAGAAAAACTCGTAACGGCGGAAAGCGAAAGAGGTGTACTTGCGGGAATGGAAAAGCGAAAGTTCGAAATAAAAGTTGAGAGAAGACAAAAATACGACTCGGCGTGAAAAAAAAAATTCATCGCGATTTTGTTATACACGTAGGTACCTACGTCGTTAATGGAGGGAGAGTGCAAAATATTCTCGCACTTGGAGATGAAACGACGCGGAAATATCGTTTTTAGCGTGCAATGTTCATTGAATACGAATAACATACGTCACGCTGCGAGGATTATTACGGCGCAGCGCGTTCGAAAAAAATAGCGTGCGTTGCGATTACTTTAATTTGCCGTTATTGCTTGTTGCTTCATTAAATTTGGGCGAAGCAAAAAATATCGTAGGGATGAGGTACGGTCGAGTATTTTTTTCTTGGTGTTGGAGAAAGTACAGCTCGTGGTGTTTGTCGAGTAAAGTTTGCCCGGGAAATTTTACCCATGAAAAATATACGCTGGGTTGGGGAAGAAACCGAGCCGAATGCGGTTTAGGTTTTCGTGCTGAAGCGACGAGACGACGATTAAACGAAATAATAAAAAGAAACGGGTCACTTGTTGCCCCGAGCTGGCGAGCAGAAATGCTGTGGAAGACGAGAGGCGACTTTTAACGAATTTCCGTCCTCGTCGTTCGGGTCGGATTAATTAAAAGGCGACAGCTTCGTTGGTGTTGAAATTCCTAAAGCTGACGAAATTGTGGATTATATTTTCAGAAAACCATATTTCCCTCCTTTTTGCTCGTCTGGTAAATAAATAATTGAAATTAATTAGTGAATTTTATTCGTTACTTATTCTTCGTTAATCCTCATTTTTTAAAGTTTTTTTTAGCTGAGTTTTTTTTTTTTTTTTGGTTTGTTTATCGTTGTTTGTTTAAGGTTTTTTTTTTTCAACGCTCAGCTCGAAGGAAAGCTGAAGGATGGAGGTTTTAAATTCGAATCTTTCGCGAACGACTTTTTTGTGAATTAATTTTCTTGACTCAGAGATTGTTTGTGGATCTTAATGAACACTTTATTGTGAATTCTGGAGTTTTTTTTTTTTTTTTTTTTTGTAAATTTTAAGTCCAAATAGTTCGTGAAATGATTCATAATAGTAGACTTACGGATGTAAATCATTCTCAAGTATGATAGCACTTTGTTTTGTAGCTGTGCTAAATCAGCAACGGATTGGCAGTTGCAAATGATTTATTAATAATTAACATTTTTTTCTATTTTTAAGCAGTTTCACCAAAAATGAGTTCAAATTCGATAAAAACATCGCCTCAAACTGAATCAGCATAATTTGAGATCACGCCTCTGAGAACGCAATTACAATATTGTATGCTGCGATTTTTATTTTTTTCGTCTTGCTCGCCTTTCTTATCTGTTTTCGAGAATATGTGGTTATCAAGTCTTCAACTGGCTTGTTTTATGCCCAGAGTTTTGTCCTTCTAAACTCGGATAGACTGATGAATTATCAATTTCAAGAAATGAATGGAAGATATAAATACATGGTGGAAATCATGAAATTTACTTGTTCATTGATACCAAACCCATTATTAATGAGCCAAGTATCATCGAAGTAAATCCTATAAATTATTTTTGTGACAAATGATGCGACGTAATCATAATATATGAAAAATCAGTGTGGTTATGTTAATGTGATTTGGATAAAGAATTTGCATCATATGCTAGTATGTTTGAGATGAAAAAAAAATTCGATACATCTCAAAATGACGGATCACTTAAATTTTGAGTGGAGCTGGAAACGGGAAAAAATCCTTAAAATTTTGGTTTTTAATTTTTCATGAAAAATTAAGTTGAGGACACCAACATATCCAGATTCCAGCTTTCTGTGTGTACTTAAAGTGGTGTTGAAGCGAAAAAAAAAAAACCGGTTTTCGAGAAAGTTTTGAGTAATGAAATTTCTTCATCTTTCATACTTCATCCAGAATCGACCTGAAGAAGTCAAAACTTTGTGTGTAGGATTAGTTTGGAACCTGAATATGACCTCTTGAATTTGGATCAAAATGAATCCTAAATGGCGGTTGACCGAAATTTGAGAAGAGCTTGAGGAGCCTCAAATAACTAGGAATGTGACTCATATGGACTCACATGATTACTAGGGATAAAAGTATACTATATCTAAAATTCACTTTCATACATGATGTTAGAGGGGTGAAGGAGGTATTATAGATTTCAAAATACGGTGGGAATGAACAAATGATTGAAATTTCTTAATTTTGCTGTCATATCATAAAATGAAGCCAAATGACTAGTTCATTTCAATTTTAGCCTTCTTAATGATTTTGGAGGGGAGTTAAAGCAAAAAATGGCTTTTGGAGGGGAATTACGATAGGAAATTTCGTAAATTGTCCATATCTCCTCACTAAATCGATCTGAAATGCTTAAACGTTGTATGTAGGCTTAGTTAGCGACCAGAATGTGTCTCCTTCAATTTAGATGAACATGATTTCAAAATGTCGGATTGTCAAATTCCGGGAAACAAGAGAATTTCAAATTCAAAATCCGAAATCAAATAAGACGTATACTAGGTGAGCAAAATTTGATGAAAGTTAGTGAAGGTTCATATATGTATAGCTCAACTTTGATGACTATAAGCTCGTATGAATACTGAGACTACGAACTATAACATATCACAGTTTCAATTCCTCAGGTACGTTATAGAAACGCTGAGAGTGCAGTCGAAGCAGTCTATATTACCTGCACAAATTATTGATGAGAATACTGTTCCAGACAAACAACGCTAATGCTCGCGAACTCCTTTGACAAGTATAGGGTCAGTCGTCAAACATTTGAGTTAACGTAGAAACTTGAAAATGAGACAAATAAAGCTACCAGCGAGCTGTTTAACAATAGACTAACGTTGCACCCTTCTACTCTTCGGAAATTAACCCGCGAGCGATGGGGTTAAGGTGTCAATATTGCACTCATTATTTCATTGCTTATCGAGCGAAGATTACGACAGGGTGAACCGTCGTGTAGCCGAATTACCACTCTATATAGATTTCGCGATTATCGAGTATCGCCGTTTCATTACAAATTCTCGTATCAATTACGGCGGGTAAAATTGATAATTGTGTACGGGATGTAAAAGGAGCGTTTGCGTGAAAACGAGCGTTGTCGGTGGTACTGTTCGAGTGGCCGGCCATAACGTGGAAATCATTACGAAGGATTAAAACGGTGTTGGAAAATCGTACGATGGCGATTACGAATAGCTCGCGGAAAAGGGATGGAAAAGTGTAGGATATTTAGCGGTTAATATAATGGAGGAAAACTGGCCGACTAACCGTTACGGGAACGGTTTTATAGGTATAATGAATGGAAACGGCGATGTTACCTTTGACCGTTGAAACGTTCGTACTATGTAAGTTGGAGTGGAAAAATCAATTTCCCATTGTAACCGTGTGCAGTCTTAATACGAATATAATGGCTGGCGACGAGGACTACACGTTCGTTGGAGAAAAGGGCTTTTTCTCACCTTTCGTCGCAAAGAATTTTTCGCTCATTAACGACGACGTTATTTATTCTGCGAACACGGTACGACGAAGGAGAGAGAGACGAGGGCTCAGATAAGCGAAATACGCGAGAAGAGAGAAAAAAACGCGCCCGGGCAGATCTCGTTATCTGGGCGATCGTATATTAGATTTCTCGCGGCGGCGCGCCGGCTGGGTCGTACGAGCTTTTGGAATTAATTTTGTTTTATCTTGGTTGTTAATGTAATGTATTCGTCGACGTTAGAGCCGTTTTAATGTATAAGTGGACCCCATTCGTTAGGGCGCTTGGCGCTGTGTATTCGATAAGAATAGTAAAAAAAAATCGTACTCGATAAGAGAGCCAGCGCGGAGAGCGAATTTATGCGTATTGCGAACGCTAAAAAACGAGAGAAAAAATGGTTAGCAAAAAAAAAATTAATATAGCGAAGGCTCTACTCGGTTACGATAATTACCCGCCGACGCGGACGCGTTAATATCGAATATTTTTGGACGATAGTACGGATGGCTTGGCGCAACGGGTTCTTGAGAGATTGAAAATTAGTCGCGTGGACGGTTAGGTCGGTGGTTTTCTGTTGCTGGCCGGATACGAAGTGAATTTTTCCTGTTTCGGTAGCTGTGGAAGAGAGGCAATTTTCCAGTTTTGTCGAGCTAAGCATTCGACGGTGAAGGGTTATCGGGGTTTTTAATTTTTTTTTTTCTCCCTCGACGAATTAATTCGCTCTCGCGAGATAATCACGGTATACGGTGGGGTCGCGAGAAGGTATTTTCCGTTTTTCTCGTGTTTGTTAATCGCGTGTGTATTGTTTACCTAATACATAAGCCGTAGGCGTTCAGGCGGTGATAAGGGAAACGATGATTAATGGTACGTGCGAATAGTCGCCTTGAATTGACGTGTGCTTTGGTGGAAAAAAATTCGAGCTTTGGTTGCTGGTTTTTTTTTTTTTTTTTTCTTCGTTGTTTTTATTCAAATCGAAGCGTTTTAGCAAACATGTGTTCGGCGACGAAAATGAAATCGACATGAGTCATGCAGATTTTTGCAGGTGCGCGATATATGTTACGAGATTATTCGAGATGACGGTGGTTGGGCGAAGAAAGGGAAATGAATGCGTATTGTTACGGTTGTGTACGTAAGAGACGAAAAGATGGGAGAAAGATTAACACGAGACGCGATTTAATGAGTTTTTATTCGGTTTCAACGGTGTATTTTTTGATTGCAATAGCATTTAGGGTATATCAAATTCAAGAAGGAGCGAGACCGAATTGAGCTTGTGGAGTACCATGAAATTTTCAGTGAGCACTTGGAGTTGCGCAGCCCTGTAATCCCATTCTAGTAACTTGAAATTGTAGTATTCGAATTTAAGACCGAAGAGAACAAGAATTGGCTCAGAGGCTAAAATAATTTTCAGACATTTTTATTTCAATTTTTTTTCTTCAAATTTATTAAAAAAAAAAATTAATATGAATTAAATAAAAAAAGTATAATTAGTATTGTGAGAAGTTTAAAAACTAAAATTCGTATCTTCGCGCCCTCTCAGGAACATGATCAGCAAGGGCTCCTGTTCAAATAGAGGAAATTAATTTTACAGGTAGTAAAGTAAAAAAAAGTTGTTCCATTTTATTGAGTATAGTGAAGAAATTATCAGTGATTATGAAAGCTCCATAATAGAAGAGACGAAATTTCTTTGTTTATTTTTTTTTTCTCGAAAAATGAGAGGACAAGAGAAAAGTAGTTGCCAAATGATTCTTAGAAAATGAGGTCAAAGCTTACAAAACTTAGAAACTTTCAAAAAAAAATTATTTTTGGATAGTTGAATTTTTTTTCATCTAAAAATTATGTTTTGTCGTTTGAAGACTAAAAACAGTTCAACCTGCAAATGGCATACCAGAATAAGAATGGCGAATTTGGCTCGGAGCCCAATTTCGATGATACTTGAGTGGTAGGTATGTATCCTTTAGAAATTTCCATGGCTAAAGTTTCAAACCGCCCGCCCTCTCGTTTTTGAGAAATTAATTTTTAATTGAAAAACCAATCCGAATTTTTCTTTCATGCAATACTTGACTGATTTTATTGAAAATTTACTATGTTGTACTGTTCCATTGGCGTTCTCTTGGAAAAAATCAGCAACTCCCAAAATGATTTTACCCCCACCAAAGACCATTTTTTAACTTAATTTAATTTTTTTTTACCATGATAACGCTTTGGCGCAATTATGAAATCGATATTTTTAGATGCTCCTTTGACCCCCGAATCAGGTGGAATTTTTTTAGATTTTTCACTCGGGTACGCTAAGTTGGCAAATGACTAAAACTGATATTGGTAGGCCTATAAAGTTGATTTTCTCCATTTAATGAAATTTTTTTGGAATCATGGTGCTTTCAGGTCATTTGGAAACTTTATTGACCCTTCGATTACCAAATCTTGAAAAAAAAGAAGTAATTTTCGATCCTGATCTATTGCTGAGTTCTTGAAATATATATATTCGTAGGGTCGAGCCGGTACGGTGTTATCCCGAACGTCCGAATCCCTGTGAGAACAATGGAATCTGATAGACCTGAACGTCCGCAATTTATACATCCAAAAGTCCGCAATTTATAGGCCTGAACGTCCGATGATGGAAACAATAGCAGGTAGATGACAAGTCTAATATCCAAAGGAAAACGAAGCATTGTTGCCATATAGAACTTAGCTCTGGACTAAAGATGAAATAGGTTAAAATTTAGTAATTGGAAAATGAAAGAAATATTTTTTTGAACTATCCTTTCTATCACCAGAGGAAATTGCAGATTTGTTTTATGAACTGACAGAAATTGCTCCCAATGAATATCAGCATGATTTTGCAGATTATGTGGTCACTAATTTTATTATACCATGCGTCCGAGTGATTCGGGTACAATCAGCGAGAAAATCTCTTGTATAATCATTTAAAATCTATTTCCTCAAATGCAAAGAAATTATAATGTAGTTAAAATGAATTTATCAGCCTTAAAATTCTTTAAAGTAATTATAAAATTATTTCTGATTTAGAAATTGTAGTTTAACTCTCATTATGTTATCAACAAACTCAGATTTTTGCATTGATTGTACCCGAATCAGTGGACGCACAGTATACCTTCAACCACTTTTCGTGATTTGTCAAGTATAAGTATATATACGTAATTATAATTATAGGTATATTTTTGACTGATACCGAAATATAACAACTATTAAGAATGTTTTGAGGTTAATTCGTCTTCATATTATTGCGAATTGCTGTTCGATTTGGCAATACCCCACTCCATATTTAAACATTTTACCCTCGTCGAGCAAATTCCATTGTTTTCCTGTGCGGACGTTCGTGTACATAAATTGCGGACATAAAGGCCTCTAAACCTCGGACGTTCAGCTCTATTTTCCTCCCTCTTTTTTGAGTACCTCGGACATTCGGGTATACGGCCAGCCGGTATCATGTGCATTGAGTTGTTTGAAGACTAAAATGGGAACTGTTACGTTTCTCAGTTTCAGTTTCCATTGAGTTTTGCCGCTTTTGATGGGACAATGTGGAAGTCTAAAAACCTACACAAATCAAAAACTTTGCTACAGCAATGTGGTGTGGCTGTCGAGTTTTTTCCTCTTCTTCTGACGACATGATCGTTTATTTATCTTATTGAACAGTAATTGCTTCTGGATGTTTACCAATTCGTACGGATTGAGCTAGAATTATGTAATTTGTCGCTTTCATACGTATAGGCGAACATTAATACATTATATTGATCGAAAAGTTCAACATTCGCTACCCTTATTGTAGACGGAGAGGGTGTTGTAGTTCCATTTCCTTTTTTTTTTTCTGGCCGTATTATTTGTCGTATTTGCGAAAGCATTATTACGTCAAAAAAACCTGCCGGAAAAATCGTGTCGTTGGCGGTATACGCGACACCCTCGTTACAAGAGTATCGAAAGAAGGGAAGTGGGCGCTTCTGTATGTGTGTTGCGGTGTACAGGCTCAGCTGTTGTTGGTACGCGATGCTGGCGAATGAGTCGACCCCGCGTTGGTTATTTTGGCGCGCGGCGTGCCGCCTAATTTATGCATAGTTTTAAATTGAGAACGCGTTCAAAGAAGTATTGCGTATTGGCTTTTGTGCGCCATCGCCGGAAGAATGGGTCGGCGTGAAATGAAACTTGTAACTCCCCGAAGAGTTGTTACGTTGGGCGAATGATTTAGTGGATGGACGGGCGCGGTAATGTTTCAATACAAGTGGAAGAAAAAACGAGAAAAATTTTTTTCTAGGGTGTTGAAGATAGCTTTTCAGTTATACCACACTTACGACAGAGTGGCTAGTGTGTACTTGTGTAGACAACTCTTCCCTCTTTGTCCTTTTGTGTAGGAGTTAGTTTGACGTTCGGATGGTAGGCGTGAATACACGTCACGGACGGAGATCGCCTTGTACGCGCGTACGTGCGCAGTGATACGGTATTGTACGCGATGTCGGTACGTAAAAATGAAAGAAAAGCACGGAGCTCGTCATCGAGCTCCCTCAACGTGCATAAATCAAACGCTAACGTTAGGTGCTCGTACGTGTGTTCTACGTTTAACTCGATTATGAGAGGTTGGTAATGGCGCAATTACACGGGAATTGTCGGCGTGTAAAAGAACGAACGAGCACCGCCGTTCCCTCCGCTATTGTAATTAGAAACAGCGGCGCGGCGGCGACGATGGCGTTTATTAGCAGAAATACGCCGTTGAAGTCGGCCAGCCGCCGCTGGTGGCGTATGGTGCGCGTCGTTTCGCGTACACCGTAGAGACGTCGGGGTGGATTGGAAATCGAAATGGTTTGCGAGCTCTTGGCCGAGGGGGATGGAAATTTCATTTAAGGGATGTACACACAACACCCCGGCGACATTATAGGAAGCTTTTTTTTTATATATCTCTACTGCTCCGAAATTTTCAACGCTATACATACGAAGCAACATCTGTGTGATGTCTGCGCGGAGCGATTCGGGTATATGCTGGGCTCGGTGCCTTCGTAGGTGTATGGGGTGGCGTCGACGACCGGGTTAGTGTTTAGTCTCGTACACGATGCGCTCGTTATAACGGGCGAAATATTTAATTTATCGTTTCGGACGTCGAAAATAATTAACCAATTGCCGCGGTAGCGAGCGGTATGTTTTCGGGTCGTCGAGACGTGTTACTTGGGTTGCCTTTTTAACCGAGTTCCTAATGAAAAACTGAACTATTATAGCATACTGTTTGGGGACGGTAAGGTTCGGATAGGGGATATCATATTGTCAACTTTCAGTCGTTTGTTAATTACCTAATTGGACAATATCCATCGAGATAGTAATATATGCATGTTTCATCTATTTAAATTTTTGTATCTATTTATCATCATTTCGATAAGTGTAGTAAGCTAGTATATTTATTATTCATTTTTGGAAATAGTCGAGCATAAAATGTAGTACTTTGTCAAAAAAAATCAAGAAAAGGTTTAGACCGCTTAAATTTTGAAAAAGTTGTCGCGTAAACATTATTTTCTTCAGTCTTTAAATGATGAAATGTAAGTTTTAAATTTTAGAAATTTCAAATTCCCCAACATCAATATTTTTTATACTTGTAAAAACGTGGATTTCATTTTGGCAGATGTTCCTATTAAATTGGAAATTTGGAATTTTTTTCACGTATTCTTGGTGTCATTTCGTAAATAGGTACATTTCACTTGCCTACTCCATTTTCCTGAAAACCTATCTTAATATGTGTACGTGCATCTAAGAAGATCCCACATTGTGGATTTTAGTAACGAAGATACGGTGGTTTTCGGACGTAATATCAACATCGACGATTTTGGGATTTTAGCGTTTCTGTTGGAGTCCTCCTTGCTCTTTCGAATGCCGCAAACCAGAATGTGCTGCGACTTCGCGTTCGTGTTCTATGACTGAAAATATGAAGATACGTTTCCTGGCGGCATAGTACCCATGACTACGTGTACTGCACTGATTCGAGAAGTATCTTATTATAGTAGAGCAACTTGAGAAGCCTTAATATAATAGCGGAGCAACATAGTCGAATGAGACCTTGTAGATGTTTCCAAGTGCAAAATTCGTAGAGATATTTGCATTTGAAGTGAAAAAATTTAACCAAAAGTCCAAAACTTCGTACGAGTTTTTCCCAAAACTATTTTTTTTTCTTAACTTTAACTTCAAAGTAAAATTTCTCAGAGAATTTTGTACTTGAAAGGCTCCACAAGGGCTCATTCGAGTGGAAAAGTTGTCTAGTGTAATGGCATGGTCGTAACTTCATATTGACAATGTGGGACCTTATTAGATGCACGTACACATATAATATCTATTTCTCGAAATTTTCTCCTCGTCATTATCTTTTATTTGAAGTAGAAAAAAAAGTCACATTTAGAGAATATTGGATATTTTGTGGAGGAGGAGGAGCATTCTGTAGTGAATGAATAACTGATGTTGTGGAATTTTACAAAATTGATAGGTTGGAGCTACACGAATACAGAGAACAAACGGCTATGCGTGACGTTGGTGTGATCGTTACGGAGTCTAATTGTAATAATTTGTTCTTGTCTATTTAAAAAACACATAGTTTTCCATTCTGATATTGACTTTTTATGGAAAAAAGGTAGGTTGGAGTTTGGAACTATCACCGACAATTTCGCCGTTCTTCACGCAATCCTGTTGCTTCTCAAACGGAGGAAGTGTATCACCTTATTTAATTCTTCCTTAAAAATGGCGTAAAAACCAAACAGTTGAAACACCACTGTGATACAATCGTAAAAAAAAAAAATAATAATAATAATAAAGTCGCCTCATCAGAAATTTAGATGGAATGACTATTATGCTTTCTGTTTTGCTCGCCCTGGTAAATATGGCGCGCCAAGTGCCTGATTCTAGAAGGAAAAACAACTTTTGGTGTAGAAATTGGAGTAGAATTTTCTCGAATCTTCTTTATCTCCGCGCCAAATGTATACGTATATTTCATATGTGAAATAAGTTTGCGATTGTAATATGACATCTCAGATTCAGCTTGAAATACATCCAAAATGGCTGATGAGCAAAATTGAAGGATAAAGCTTATGGGTAGCCAAACTGAAAAAATGTCAAGTATGTGGTCTCGCTCGAAAACTAAAATGGAGACTATAACGTATTTCAGTTTCATCTCCTGAAATCTAGAAGTTAAATTAAAAATTCAACTGCAGAAAGGTGGCGGGGCTGTCAAGTTTTTTCCCTCTTTTTCTAACGCCATCTTCGTTTATTTATTTTATTGAAAAAGTAATTGCGCCGGAATGTTTATCGATTCGCATGGACTCAGCTGGAATCGTTTAATTTGTCGCTTCCGTACGTATACGCAAACATTTATGCATTACATCAATGAAGTACTTCGATGTTCGGTACTCTCATTATAGGTGACGTGCTCGTGTCTTATTTTGAAACTCGAGAAGTCGCGCTGTTACTAAAATGTATCGTGTGGTTATAAAATGACAAAAACATTAAATGATGCTTCAAAAAATACAAGTGAAATTAAGATACTTGAAAATCAGATCAATGAAAAAAAATTATGATTCACAGTGGAAAAAAAATATGGAAGAAAACGCTGTCATTAAAATAAATTTTTCTTCTTCATTCACGCTGTGATTGTTTCTTTTTTTTTTTGCTATTTGATCCTTATATGCATATCATTTTACGTCGAGAATCGCAGGCCTAGATTGAAGCTGGCCTGGAAGAATTGCAGTCCTTGCCCCTTCGTTTCAGAGCATTTAAGGGTCTATTCTACATACACGATTGCGTACTGATTTGCCTGCCAAATAGCCATTTTTGTACATCTTTGATTCTCAAATGCTACTCATCTGTTTCATTTGAAATTTGAAATATACACCTATAATAAGAATTTGAGAAACTTCACAGGAGGTTTTTTTGATCAAGTGATTATTTGTCGAGAAAAACGTAAAAATAAATTGGCTTTTGAGGAGTCCATATTTCACAGCTTATAACTTTCTTATAAATTGGAATTTGAATTTTTTGTTCTGAACAAATTAAAGAGCAGTGTCTTATCTTCTTCATTTTCAAATTTCAAAAGTTTTCATAAGAAACTCATGAAGAATTTTACTCTCAAAAATGCCACTTTTTTAGCGTTATCAATTTTGGTTCCCATATAGATAACATACAGTGCCTGCGAAGTTTGGTTATACTAAAAAAAAGAACCGTGTATGTGAAATATATCCTTAATATTCAGATTAAAAAATTATCATGCTCAGAAATAAATATCATGCTAACCAGTCTAATCAGTGGAAATACGTATATCAAATTCAGAATTGGTATTTTTTAATGAAGCAATTGCAAATAAATTAATAAATATTGTTGTTGTTATTATTATTATTATCATTAATGTCAAAAAAGAACTTAATGACCAATAAATAGAAAGAATAATAAAGAACGTAAATACTACTTAATGAAAAAATTTAATGGAGAAACAATGCGTCTAGTAGATTTCTTGAAATTGTGTCGATTTTTTCCAACTTCGAAATGAGCTTTTTGCATCCAGGATAATTAAATAAAAAAAAAAATAATAATAAACCTCAATGTTTAAGTATTGTAAAAAAAGAAATATAATTAAAAAATTTTTTGTCTCAAAAAGTGATGCGAAACGTTTGTAAATTAAGATGGGTGGTTAGGGGACTAAATAGGAAATTTATTTCACACAAATACGAGGCTTAACAACCACTAGTCTCAGGGCCCACATCGTCTCAATCTGCCTACGGAGACGCCCATTTTGATACCTTAACTTGACAGGCTGGCGAACATGAAAATTTTCACCTAATTGATTTTAAGACTTGAAAGACGTTTAGATTCACAATTGGAATCGAAACCTATTGTATTAGATAGCTAAGAACTTACCGCAATCTCCGCAATGCTGATTCGTCGAAAAAGTTCGTGTTGGAGCACCCTTTTCCCTTTCTGAAAGTAACTCGACCACCGCAGTGTTGGAAATTCAGCTCCAATAATGCAATATGTCTGCTTACAATATTTTTTTCGCCGCACCGCGGAAAACCAGCGTGAAATGATTACCAGAAGGGAGGTGGCGTAATAGGAGTAGAGACGGGAGGGCCGGCTTATTAGAAATGAAATACGACGATTTTTCGGTCTCGTAATTGAGGATATTAGAAGGAGCGTTAAGGATGCGCGTCGAAGCGTCCCGACGTGGGGTTGGAACGCGACGTAGGTGTATTTTGATTGACACCCGAGCTCATGTGTATTGCGAACACGAAAGTCCCGATGTACTTTCACTCGGGTCGGCGAAACTGAAATTGATATAGAAAATGATTTAATGTATACCTCGTACACCGAACAATGTATTATAGGCGTTCGGGAGCATCGCGTGAGTTATGGCGTCTTTCCTTTTTCGCGATAGTATACGAAATTAACGACGAGATTCTATTTAATTTATCGTCTTTCGATTGCGATAAGGTTGCCGGGGTTTTTTTTTCGCTCGACGTTGCCGCGGCTTCGGTAAAAAATCGAAGGTGCTAACGTAATAGTTTCGATTACCCGTATACGTATTATCTTCGGGTGAATTTTAAAAGCTTCTAAACGCTACGGTAACAGTCTGGAAGTCGTAAATCATCGGCGAAAAAGGGCACTTATTGAAAAAGCTGCGGTTCGGTATCCCACCGGCGTAACATACCACACGGTTAAACGTACAGAATCGAATTTCCACCGTACTCGTATTAAATATTCAATTCGAAAATTTGTATTTTACCCTATTAGAGGGTGCGGCGGTCGTCGGTTTTTTTTTCAGCTCGTCGTTCTTTTGCGATTCCATAGTGGAATGGCGTTTTTCGAGAAAATCTCGCGAGAAATTTTGTAACGCTAGTTCGTGCGTTCGCATAATCGCGTCAGCTTTCGAATTATACCGCGGCGGTACGTCGACGCGTGGTTATCTTATTTTTAAATATTGGCTTTTAAAAAAGTCTCACGCTGCTTGTGTGTTTTTCAACGTGTACGCCCGTGCTACGTGTACGACGTACGTTAAGCTGGTTTTTGTTTTCGTTGCAAGGAAAGCGAAGCGTATACGGAGCGGATGGGCGGATAGACGAGTGCGGTTGGAATGATGGTATTTTATCATATTTATCGGTAACATTAGCGTTAGAGCGAAGCGTACGAAGCTTTGGTAAAGCTGAAAATACGGTTATGGTTCGAACTTCGCAGACTGAAAGAAAAGAGAGCATTGTGTTGAATTCGTGAGAGGTGTTGTTCGGTAGCAACTAGCGATATTTGATTCGCGGTCTAATATGAGTGAATATAAGGTGGATTTCCTTTTTATAGTATGAATAATCGAATAATAAGTTTAAAGAAATAAATATTTATTTTATTTAAATGAGAAAATTATCAATTTGTATTATTATTTAAATACTGGCTAATGTTATTGGTGGTGCCAGAGAACATGATTAAGATTTTTATAAAACAATTAAAATTCAGAATCAAAAGTTCATACAAAAATTTGTATATTAGATGCAAGGGACAAATACAAGGAAACGCCTTTTCTATAGGTTGGGTAGGTAATGAAAATGCAGTGGATGCCACTGAGTATATTATGCTCAGTTCGATATCATATCGTTTAAATTATTTTTATTGGAATTTTTCGTGGAAAATGTAATTCCTAGCATGGATTGAATTTATTTTTTCTTTCAAAATCGATGATAGGTGAAATGGAAAAATTTTAGCCCTCTGGTTAATATTTACTTTTTCTACATTAAAGACAGAGTGCTTTGAAAGATTAGTGGAATTTGAGTTTTGAAAAATTCATCAGTAAAATTGGTATTCCATCTAATATTAGAACTCGATGAAAAATATCTTGAGAACCCCTGGAATTTTGAAAGTTGGTTACATCTTGTCTTCAGATTTGAATGAGGTGAAAATGAGCCCTATTCCTATATCGTTCGTTTATTTAACATTTTCGTAAATTCGTAAGTCTTGTAATTTAATGGTAAATTACTCGTAGAAAAGGAGTGAAAAATGTACTGCTAAAATTGGTTTTGATTTTTGTCTATCAGAATACTTTTGGATGTGAAAAAAAAAAAAATTGATCGTTAGAACGTGAACTCCAAAAACTTTTAAAATAATGGTCATTCTTTATCAATCCAACCAAAAAATACAATTTTTCATCTCATAGGCTTTGATTTCACTCTTTTTTTGCAAGTTAGTTTTGCCCCATAGGTAAAAAAACCACAAGTCCACCCCCCTGGACCTCTCAGGAACAAGAATTTACTCACAGTGAGTTGTAAAGCCTTTGTTTAAAATTTTTATACCTGCTCTATAAGGCTATAGGGCTGAAATTCTGTTGTATTAAATAAATGCTTGCTCGCTAAGGGGTCATAAAACTTCATTCTCCCTTTATCTTTTTTTTATTTTAAACAATTTTCACATTTTCCATTTTTCCGCTTTTCACATCGTATTTCAAGAAATCTTTTGATATTATTATCCACTAGATAACGATATCTATCGTCTCGTGTAAAAATTAATCTCACTTTTCTTTCAGGGCTGAAATTTTTTAGATAAAAAATTCAAAATAATTTCTACCAATTTTAACTTACTATGCACACTAAAAAAAAAAGTTTCAAAAATTTTACTCTCGTGAAATCGGTCATATATCTTACGATTTTTGGATTATTGTTTCTTTATATTTCTTTCTTCTCTCGCCTTTTCTTTCACTCCTCTCCCTTCATTTACTTCAAATCCTTCCATCTCCTTCTGCCTTTCACTATTACTTCATACCCACTTCATGTTAATTACTATATTGGGTATTTTTGACTGTGTTGACGTAATTACGGTAATTTACCTTTCAGCATTTTCACATTTTCTTCAGTAATTTCAATAAGTAAACAATTGTATATCATAATTACCATGTAAATAATATTGACTTTTTTTTTCGAGATCTTCATTTCTTCAAATCTCCTACCCCCTTCTCCCTCCTTCTCCCCATTATCTCTCCTTCTCTTTCCCTTATTTGAAACAAAAATAATAAATGCACAAAGGTATTGTGAGGGGTGGGGGGAAGCCAAAATCAATCTTACAGCAGATATAGTTTTCCGACTTCCATTGTGAATTTTTTCTTGAAAAGTTTTGAAAAATTGAATGAATAAGAATTTGTTATAAAATCTAAAAGTTGGATGCGGCTTCCCTCAGAAGCCGGTAGCGAGGAGCAATCTGCCCCCTACCCTTCCTTCTCTTCGTTGAGTGTATGTGATTTTCATCGTAGGCTAATTGAAGAGGTTAATTTTACTAATTATTCGAAATTTTTTCGAGTATTATATGGTTTTAAAATCAGCGAATCGAATTCATACACAGTTAACCGAATACGACTGAATATTAATTTTTGCAATTCGATTTTTGTGATTTCAGACGATCGTAACCGGTTCGCCGCGCGCAATAAAAACTAACCCCGATCTCGCAGTTCTTCATCACGCATACTTACGCGACGTTACTACGCCAAGATGATCTTCAGATAGTGTCGACGAGATACACGCGACGAGAGCACTTAGCGACTACGATGCGCTACAATACTCTAGGAATATTTTGAATATTGAAATGTTAGAATGTATTTACGTCCTAAATCATTGGCTGCTTGGTTGGCCTTCACATTGTGCTGGACGTTGTTTCCACACGCGCGATCATTCGATCAGTTCAAAACGTTCTCGGACGAATACGGTACGCCGAAGTTCAATCATTTAGTGGTGGACAAAGAGCGAGGATGGGTATTCATCGGCGCCGTAAACCGTCTGTATCAGCTGTCGCCGAATCTAGAGCTGATCGTAAACTTCACGACTGGTCCGGTGGACGATTCGCCGGAATGTTCGGTGTTGGATTGTCCGGCGAATGTGGTGAAGAAATCGACGGATAATTATAACAAAGCGTTGGTGATAGATTACACGAATCCGCGACTGATATCTTGCGGCAGCGTTTTGCAGGGCTTATGCAAGGTGCATAATTTGAAGAACATATCGGACGTGATCACTACGGTGTTGGAGCCGGTGGTGGCGAACAATGCGACAGCGTCGACGGTCGCTTTCATCGCGCCGGGACCGTTGAAACCGTCGTCACCGTCGTTTGTGTTATACGTAGGGGTCACGTATACGGGTAACTCGGCGTACCGATCGGAGGTGCCGGCGGTCGCGTCCAGAAGTTTGGAGAGTAATCGGATGCTGGCGATCGCGGAGCAAGGCGTTACCACCGGTACCAGGGTGATGGTGAATAATTTGAGTCGAGAAAGGTACATCATCAATTACGTGTACGGTTTCAGTTCCGGATCGTTTAGTTATTTTTTAACGACGCAGATGAAATCGTCGATCACCACGTCGCCCTACATATCGAAGCTCATACGTATATGTCACGAGGATAAGGATTACTATTCGTATACCGAGATACCGATCGAGTGTATCGGCGAGGGAGGCCAGTTGTATAATTTAGCTCAAGCCGCGTTCGTAGGCAAACCAGGCTCCGAGTTGGCTACCTCGCTCGGTAATCGGCCCCAAGACG
The DNA here is from genome assembly GCA_009761765.1 of Phenacoccus solenopsis. Taxonomy (NCBI): domain Eukaryota; kingdom Metazoa; phylum Arthropoda; class Insecta; order Hemiptera; family Pseudococcidae; genus Phenacoccus; species Phenacoccus solenopsis. Next base: position 30,109,280 of record CM019752.1, read on the forward strand.
ATGTGCTGTTTGTGATATTCGCTCAAAGCGAAGAATCCGAGGGAGATAAGTCTAACAAACCGAGCAAACATAGCGCCCTGTGCGTATACTCGTTGAATACGATCAAGCGTAAGTTCATCCAGAATATTAATAACTGCTTCAGCGGCAAGGGATCGCGAGGATTGGATTTCATATTATCTAGTCACGATTGCATACCGACGAAAATTCAGACGATAAACGAAGATTTTTGCGGCTTAGACGTGAACACTCCGTTGGGCGGTGAGATCCCGGTACCGGCGGTTCCGGTCATTACGTTCTCCAACACCGCGTTGACGGCGGTCGCCGCTACGTCGACGGGCGACTATACGGTCGTGTTTATCGGCACGAAGACCGGCCATTTGAAGAAGATAGTGGTGGAGAGCTCGTCGATCGCGTTGGAATACAGCGACGTGGTCATCGACGAGAATTCGCCGGTGAATTCGGACCTGCTGTTCGACTCGAGCATGAATTATTTGTACGTGATGACCGAACGTAAATTAACCAAAGTTAAGGTACAAGACTGTAATAAATTCGACACTTGTTGGAATTGCTTGAGCGCCAAAGATCCGTATTGCGGATGGTGCTCGTTAGAGAATAAATGTAGCTTAAGGAGTAACTGCCAAGACGCCGCTAACGACGCGTTGTCGTGGATACCGTACAAAACCGGTAGATGCACGTCGATCACCAGCGTCACGCCGAAAGAACTGCAACGTACGACCGCCCGTACGTTGGAACTGACTATAGATAATTTACCGCCGCTGACCGGCCAGTTTTTATGCGTGTTTACCATCATGGATAAGGTGCTGGTGACGAACGCGACTCGTAATAATTTCGGCGTGAATTGCACAACGCCCAGGACTGATTTACTGCCATCCATACCCTCCGGTCAGCACCATTTTACCGCCAAGCTCTCCGTCAAGACTACCAATAATCCGGAATTCGTGGATACGAGTTTCACGTTTTTCGATTGCAACACGTATACGTCGTGCACGCCCTGCGTATCCTCCATGTTCCCGTGCGACTGGTGCGTGGACGGGCACCGTTGTACGCACGATACGGCCGAGAATTGCCGAAACGATATACTGGTGACGGGGGTGAACCGAGGCGGACCTAGTTACCGTAGCGGGCCGACTTTTTGCCCGACGATAAACGCGACGACGGACGGATCGACGGAGATGTTGGTGCCGGCCGGCACGAAGAAGAAGATACGCGTCAAGATCCACATCATCGCCCAGTTCATCGGCCAGACCAGATTCCTGTGCCAGTTCAACATCGAAGGCCGCGTGACCAGCGTGCACGCCGAATTATTGGGCGACGTTATCTATTGCGATCCGATGGAGTTTTCGTATACCCAACGCGGGCCCAATATGACGGCCACGTTCGCGGTCATCTGGGGCGGCTCGAAACCGCTAGATAATCCGGAAGATATACACGTGTTGATCTACCGGTGTCGCGATATGGCCGATAATTGCGGCATGTGTTTGGCGCTGGAGAAGAAATACGGTTGCGGTTGGTGCCAGAGTACGAACCGTTGCGAAATCAACAGCCAATGCGATAGCGGCTCCGGGGGCTGGTTGGATCAGAATCACACGTGCCCCAATCCGTCCATAGTGAATTTCAAACCGGTACTGGGGCCGTGGGAAGGCGGCACTAATGTCACCATTCAAGGTATCAATTTGGGGCGTACCTTCGACGACGTGTACAGCGGTATCACGGTGGCCGGTATACCGTGCCAACCGTACAAACATCTGTATAAGCCGACCCGGGAGATCGTGTGTCGCGTCGACGGACCCGGTACGACGGAGCTGCGTAAAGGCCCGGTGATGGTGCAAGTGGTGAATTTCCGCGGCGAGTCCAAACAATACTATACGTTCGTCGATCCGAAAATCGAAGATATATTCCCAAAACACGGACCCAGATCGGGGGGCACCGAGTTGACCGTCAAAGGGAAGTACATGAACGCCGGTAGCCTCATAGAGGTGTTCATCGACGAACTACCGTGTAGGGTGTTCGCGAACGATTCCAGCGAAACGAAATGCATCACCAGCGCCTCGAATCGGCAACGCGAAGGCAAAGTTACGGTGAAATTCGACCAGGGCATTCGAGTGTACGACAAAGATCTGTACGAGTATACGGAGGATCCGACGATAGAGAGTTTGGAATCGGGAGTGAACAGTTTGGGTAAGGTGCCGAAAGGTATACCCGCCGGTGGTATCAAGATATCGGTATCCGGTAAGAATTTGCTATCCATTCAGAAACCGTTGCTGTACGTATACAACGAAAATCTAACCAAACGGTACTACAGCGAGTGCGAAGTACACAGTAACTCGTTGATGACCTGTTTGTCGCCCTACATACCGGATATAAATAGCTCTACGATCGACGCCGAGAATCCGAAACATCTGCATTACGGCTTCAAAATGGACGACGTGGCTAGCGTGCAGAATATCTCGATGAACAAAGGCTACCAAATGTTCACGCTGTATCCGAATCCGACTTTCGATTATTTTCCCGATTACATTAAGTACTATAAAAGCGATTACCTCACCATCAACGGGCAGAATATCGATCGCGCCTGTCACGAAAGCGACGTAATCGTGCAAATCGGCAAGAGTAACTGTAACGTCACCTCTTTGTCTAGACAACAGCTCACGTGTAGGCCCCCGGAAACGCAACCTCCCGGGTATAACAACGGCTCGGAGGTGGAAATGAATCTGTCCGATCCGCCCGAGGTGATCGTCTCCATTGGCCAGAATTTCCGCCAGACCATCGGCCGGCTGAGTTACTCGTCGAATTTCCCTCAAACCAGCGCCCTAACCAAGACCACCATTTATGGCGGAGTCGTCGGCATCTCGGCGCTGATATTAATATTCGTCGCTTTCTTGATCGCCTATCGTCGTAAATCCACCGAGAGCTCGAGGGTGCTGAAGAACATGCAAGAGCAAATGGATATATTGGAGTTACGCGTAGCCGCCGAATGTAAAGAGGCGTTCGCCGAGTTGCAAACGGAAATGACCGATTTAACTTCGGATATCACATCGGGCGGTATACCGTTCTTGGATTATCGTACGTACGCCATGAAGATCCTGTTCCCGAATCCGGACGAGCCGTGCTCCATACACAGAGAGAAACCGGAGCTGATACGTAAAGAAAAAGGCCTACGGTTATTCGGCCAGTTGGTGATGAATAAGACGTTTTTGTTGTTATTTATCCGGACGCTGGAAAGCAATAGGTATTTCTCGATGAAAGATCGCGTCAACGTGGCCGCCATGATAATGATAACGTTGCAAAGTAAAATGGAGTATTGTACGGATATATTGAAAACGCTGCTGGCCGAGTTGATAGAGAAATGCATCGAAGGCAAAAGCCACCCTAAACTGTTGCTCAGACGTACGGAAAGCGTGGCGGAAAAAATGCTCTCCGCTTGGTTCACCTTTCTGTTGTACAAATTCCTGCGCGAATGCGCCGGCGAACCGTTGTACATGTTGTTTCGCGCCATCAAACAGCAAGTGAACAAAGGCCCGGTCGATGCGATCACCTCGGAGGCGCGGTACTCGTTGAGCGAAGAGAAGCTAATCCGACAGTCGATCGATTACCGCGCCATGACCGTGTACGTGAGCATTTCCCAACAAACCGCTTTCGTTACCGGTCTCGATCCGAATACGGAAAATGTTCCTGTTAAGGTTTTGGATTGCGATACGATTTCGCAGGTGAAAGAAAAAGCGTTGGATACGATATATCGCGCCACCAGCTACAGCCAACGTCCCAGACCGTCGGAGCTGGACGTGGAATGGAGGACCGGTATGTCCGGCCGGTTGATTTTGTACGACGACGATTCGACGTCGAAAATCGAAGGCGAATGGAAGAAGAAGAACACGCTAAACCATTACAGAGTTCCTGACGGCGGCTTGTTGAATTTGGTGTCGGTGAAACAGTCGTCGAACTATAACCTATCCATATTGTCGGCCGACAAGATGGAAAAGCTGCATAAATACGAGACGTTAAATATAGCCAAATATAATACCGCCAGTCCGCCGTACGCTAGGACGACGTCGCCTTTAACCCAAGACAACGATGGCGGATACAAAGCGTGGCATTTGGTCAAACATCACGACTCAAACGATCATCACAAGGAAGGCGATCGAAGTAATAAAATGGTATCCGAGATATACCTGACGAGGTTGCTAGCCACCAAAGGCACGTTGCAGAAATTCGTCGACGATTTATTCGAGACGATATTCAGTACGGCGCATCGAGGCAGCGCCTTACCACTAGCCATTAAGTACATGTTCGATTTCCTAGACGACCAAGCCCTGCAGCACGGTATCACCGATCCGGAGGTGGTGCATACGTGGAAGAGCAACAGCTTGCCGTTGCGTTTTTGGGTGAATTTAATTAAAAATCCTAATTTCGTATTTGACATACATAAATCGAATATCGTCGATTCGTGCCTCAGCGTGGTGGCCCAAACGTTCATGGATTCGTGCTCGACTTCCGATCATAGGCTGGGTAAGGATTCGCCGAGCTCCAAGCTGTTGTACGCGAAGGATATACCGGTGTACAAGGAATGGGTGGAGAGGTATTATTCGGATATTAAAATCATGCAGGCGATCTCAGATCAAGATATGAACGCGATGTTGGCGGAAGAGTCGCGTTTACACTCGACCGAATTTAATACGAATTCGTCGCTATACGAGTTATATATGTACGCGGTTAAGTATAACGAACAGCTTATGGTTACGTTGGAAGAAGACGAATTCTCGCAAAAGCAAAGGTTAGCGTATAAGTTAGAGCAAGTGCACAATGTCATGGTAGCGGATCCGAATCTTTGATATACGGCCACCAATCTATACGATCAAGTCTTGCTCAATTGCGGCTTGACGCCAGTCGGCGATGATGGTTGAACCATCGAGCGATTTTATAATGACTGAAATCGAATTTTATATTTAACGATGCATTCGAGTTGCTTTTCGTGTTTTTTTTTTTTTTGTTTTTTGTTTTTTGGATTTTTTTTCTCGGTGTATTCTCGTAGGGTTAGATTGTTGGATGGATTTTAATTTTGATTTAATTATTTGGTGTTGATTTGTTTGTGATGGCTGTTTGGCGTAGGCTTTTTCCCCCTTTTTTAACGCTTTTAGGAGTTAATTTTAACGATTATTTTGTTTGCAGTGTGTGGCGTTCCTATATATAATGACGTAGTGTGCGGCTGCTTGAAAAGAGAATTTTTTATACACATTCCAGACTTTTTATTTTTTAACGTGGAAGTTACCTAACGTATGGGGGATTGTCTGGGCGGCCAGTACTTGTGTTTCGGTGAAGTTTAATAACGGCTGTGATTGCAGTGCTTCGATCGAATGTAGAGGGTAGGTAGGTTTAGCGAGACGAGGGTTTTAAAAATAAATTCATTACGAGTTGTTAGCCTAGTAAATGTTGACTTTTTTTTACGGGAAACATTCTCGACGAAGATTTTTTTCATTAATATGTAGAGACTAGATTCATAAACAACATACTGAGTCACCATTGCTAGGTGGTATGTGTATCCCACAGGGAGGCTGAAACCTCCGAAAAATAGTTTTTTGCTGTATTTCCTCAGGGTTTCATCGTGGAGCGAAAACACCTCAGTGCAGTTTTGTTCCACATTACATTTCCTATAACTTTCATTTGAACATTTTTGTTCTAAGGTCCATAGGTGAGGGTTAGAAGTGTTTAAAATTGGTTATTTTAGGCTTTCCAAATGTTGAAACCAAATATAACATTTATTGGCTCTGAAAACGAGTATTTTTCCGTCAAAACTGGCTGAATAAATGTATTACCCTCAGAAATTCAAAATCCCTCCTCCATTTCAAATTTTAAACACATGCCCTTCCTGACTGTTGAAAACATGAACATTTTTTATTGAAAAAATGCAAGTATTTTATGAACATTATTATTATTTTTTTTACAATGATTTTTTCTCTCGCTTTCTCCTCCAACTAACTGAACTTCATCTTACTCGCGTTATATAACATTTTTAAATTAAAACATAAGATCAGGAATTGGAGGGAAATCGTGAAAAATGAATAAATAATGGCATTTTGAAATTTTAAACCTGCTAAAAATGCTACTTTCTCGAATAGTAGCATTCTCGAACTCTCTCTGGCAAACAAGTATGTGAAATAGCCAAAAAAGTAAAAAAATAGTTGAGTTAGGAATACTGGTTACTCTATAGACTCCATTTCAATTCATTCAAAGTCAGTTATACTATGTGGCATGATATGGGCGAATGAAAAATGCGTATAAAATGACTTCTGACTACGTACATACCAACCCAATTATGACGCTATGGAGGTTTCAGACCCCTCCTCTCCCTTCACCTTTAAAAACATACGTAGAATTCCCTGCATGTGTATAATGTACTACATAATAATGTGTGACACCTTATAATTACATACTACCTTCATATTTGTCCTATCCTTCTTTCCCTACTCTCATATACAGCTGTATAGAACGTAAAATGATAATAATGAGATATTTTGAAAATTTTTACTTCTCATTTATCAAAAGAAAATAGATTCAAAAATATAAAAAACTAAATAATGTATAAACTTTCCGAAATTTGAGCCTTGGTACGCAGATGTCCATCTGGGTCCTTATTTCTTAGTTTAGGTGGCCGATGTTAATGACATATCAATATCTGCATCGTGCAAAAATTAGAAATACGTAGGTCAACAAGAGAATGAAATCTAAAAGATATGAAGGCAGTCGATGAACATGATATTTGAGGAAAATCAATTTTACATCATATGGAAATTGATATGTTTTTAGTGAAGCTAATCTCTACATAGTTCTCTTCATAAATGACCCTCATTATGGTCTAGATGTACTGGACTATGTGTAAAAGCCGCCAATGAGGCTCGAGTAAAATTATCGAAATTGAGGAATATTAAGAATCACATATCTGCCCTTCGTGTTTTATTAGATGAACTGACATAGCTATTTGTAAGTACTGTAGTCTCTCTGCTTGAAAAAAAAAAAATGTTTAATGTTACTGAAACGATAATAAATTTGATTTTCAAAATCAACGCCAAGGGTATATTTTCGAACGAAGGCAAGGCTCAAGTGCTCAACGAATGGTTTATCTCTTCGTCCAAAGGACAGTCTGATGCCGTTTTCCTTTATCTACTCGTTGTTTTATTTTTATTCATTTTTTTTTTGTTTTTTTTAGGAGAGCGCGCGAGGAGCTGATATTTATAAGATCTCACGTCGGTAGTTGACGAAATGTCGCTCGAATGCATCTTTCATGTCTGTGATCGCCTATTATACTAAATTAATGTCGACTTTTTTTCAAAAAAAAAGTCGCACGACGTCCATTATCATTAGCAATATTTTTGAATTACTTTGAAAAAAATAAGGACACAAATAAACGAACAAAATTTAACGTAACAATTTAGTAATAATTTTTTTCACTTTATTTTCCATAAACTACCTGTAGGTATTTTTTAATTATTATTTTTTTACTACTCGGTATTCAAAAATGAAATTGAAGTTTGGTTAGTAATTATTGAAATAATGAAAAAAAAAAAATTAAATTTTTCTCATTTAGTAATTTGACACGGTGATGTTTCATGGTGAAGTTAATTCCGTCTAGTTCAATTCATTCGAAAGCCTCGTGTGTTTTTCTTGCCAATATGAACGTGGTTTCGGAGGCGATTATGTTTTCCTTGTTGCTCGCGTATTTTTTTCCTGAGTCTTTCTCTCTCTCCGTATTATACGTGTGTTTTTCTTTTTATCATTTCACGGTAATAGAGCCCTTGTTACATTACCAAACATGGCGTATCACAATGGCTTCGCCTAGCAAGTACTGGAATGGTATAAATTTGAATGAATTTTTTTTTCGGTTTACATTTTAAATAGCTACGATGATATTATGTGTGTGCGCTCTTGTGTGTGCTGACCTTTGAGAAGCGTTATTTGTAATTTGTCTTATCCTAGTCATATACATGAAGAAATACAATATTTAACATGTACCTTAGAGTTAGGGTGCAATTATTTATTTATATGTTTTTTTTATTTATTTATTTTTTATTTGTATTATTTGAAATTTGGCTTTTTTTTTTACGTAAATCGATCATCTTTTGTTATTTCGTTTTATAATTAATTTTTTTCGAATTTCCGTTGCTTATGCGCATGTACCGCATGCAGCGGTATTGCCATAGAGTGAAGAAATGTTATGTTCATTTTACGCTGCCAATATTATACTCTCCGGTAACTGTAAACATTCCAGAAAAATTACCAAAAAATGATATTATATTTTTTCATTTTAGTAAATTATTTTATTCGTATGGTAATTTTTTTTTCTTTTCGTGACGCCCATAAACGAAAAAAAATTTATTCGTCTACCGCCGATGAATTTCCTTGTAAGATTTTTTTTCGTGATTAACGTGTGATATCAAAACACATTATAATATAATGTGATAATTAGTGTATACTTATGAACGAATCAAGAAATTTCCTTATATAAAACCAAATAACGAAAAAAAAAAGCAGTGGCCTAATACTGTCGTACATTTACATACCTAACAGCGTTAAAGATTTAAAAACGTGTTTCATTTTACCATATATTTATGTTGTAATAAAAAACGATTATATTTATCGAAACAATCATTATTCCTAGATTTCTTTTAGCTTTATATATCTTAATTTTTGTTAATTTTTGTTTCGTTCCTTTATGTATTTCTTTAATTTATTATTTTCTTCTATTTTTGTCATTATTTTGTAATTATATGATTGTTTGTTATTTGAATTTTGTACAGTTTGTACCTATTATTTATATATTAATGAGTGCAATATAAACGAAATATTTCGAATTAACGTAGAATATTAACATTAACGAATGATTTATGTTTTGCTTCTTTTTCTCAGTAAATGTTTATCGTATTTCGTACATACGATAAACACATAAATTTTATCATTGGGAATACGACGGCGTTTCGTAAATGTTTTTTCAGAGGCAGGGAAATGAAGATGAATTTTTTAAGTTTGCGAACGCTGAGGAGCGGAGAAAATGGTCGATGATGAGATTGAATTCGATTTTAGATGGTGGAAATTGAAACGAAAACATTCCCTCGAACAAGTAACCTTTTCAAATTAATATAGAAAATATTAATTTTTTGGCATGTTACAGTGTACGTATGTTGTTCGGGATGAAATTTTACTCAGTCTAAAATAGAGAGAAACTTGGACTCGTAATCTCTGTCGACTCGTGCTTCGAAAATAAAATACTGCTGGATGATGAAAAATTAGAATTTTTCTAGAGTGATTTTCAAACGAATAAGTTACATAGACTGGTATTATTTCGTTGCTAAGTTGTAAGCATTTGATTGAATTGGCGGGGAGAAAGTGAATCCGTTTTATTCAAAAAATTCACTTCCTCGTTCATACGTTGGTGAAATTATAATAATGTAGATTACGAATAATCGGGCCAGTATGCAAATTGAAAAGTGGGAAGAAAAATTTAGTTCGTTGGAAAGAAACAAACTCTAAACAAAAATCATCTTGAAGAAAACTTGGGTATAAAGAAGTTGTTTGGTGAAAGTTTGCTTTATTTGCAGCATGAAACGAAGTGTTGCAAAGGCACTCACCTTTTTGCCTTTAATCACGGAACTCGAAATAATTTCAAAAGAGTATAATAAAGTTTGTATGTAAGAAAAAAAAAAAAAAGAAAGAAAGTAAGATGGAGCGAACAAAGAATTTCTATGCAGTCTATTCTCGTCATCACCGAAATTAATGTTGAATCATCAAGTAACGATAACGATAGGTGATGAACAGATGAATTTTCTGGTGTAAAGATTTTCTGTATAGTCGACTTGCGCTAACTATTGAGTGTACGACTAATTATGAAGAAGGAAAATTTTGTTCGTTTGAAGTTTGCGCATTTGATTAAGGTTTATGAAATGATTTATAAACGCGAATGTAAATCATATTTGGAAAATATTCGTCATTTTGGGCATTCGTTGAAGACGAAAAATAAATTACCAGAATCTTTTGAGCGAACGATCGAGGCGCTGAGTAAACGACGTGAACGCGATTTCAAGATAATTTGTAATTTAAAACGGAGCGAATTTTTCACGTCAAAGGGATACGTAAATTTAACACTTTTTTTAAAGGCTTTTTTGGTTCTTCGAAGCTAGAAATTTGGGTGGAATTTAAATGAGTATTCGCGTAGAAATCTCGACGATGATTAGGTTTACAAAGCGGCGCTAAATTTGTATTTACGAAACGTCGTCACGAAAATGTACGAAAAGGAAAAAAATTATATGAACAAATATACGTTTTACTTAGATAAATTTACTATGTAAATAAGCAGTGGTCGAAATATTTTTTGGGGGGATTTTTTGTATCGAATTTTGGTCTTATATTTCTACGCGTTGATTTTATATACAATTATTTGTACTCGTATTTGGTTTACCCTAACGTTTTTATATGTATTTTTTTTGTACGTGAAATGCATTTAACAAATAACTTTTTAATATATGTGTGAGTGCGTATCAGTGTGTATTTTTATTCGATGTTAATTTATAAAATTAACCACGATTTTAAAAGGATGATTAACAAATTTATAGAATTGTTTTTTATTTTTATATAGTGAATTCGTATGTATGAGAAATGTAATAGATGATTATTTTGAAAATTATTATTATTTATGAAGTTGTAAATTTAATTTGTTAACGCGAACATTTTTGTTAATCGTTCTTTTTTGATTTATTATACCTTTAAATGTTTATATTCAGAAAATTCATATCTGTACTTAATTTTTATGTGTGTACGATTTGTAATTCGATGTTGAATCATTGTGTAATAAAAGAATTTGAAAAAAATGTGTTATATATTAATTGCGAAATTGGTAAAATTTTATTTCTGAAATTTCCTAGAGTTATTCAAAGCTACGCTGCGTGGAAATGAAAAAATTGATGAAATACTTGGTGAAATATTTGTATTGCTGAATTAAACATTATTAATGCGAAAACTATTGTACGAGTGTACTAGTTTAAGCTGTGTTAGGTAACCATTGACATGATTAACAGTAACAGACGATAATGCTTCAATGGATTTTTATTCTTCTCTAATACTAATGGAAGTCGATACAAGATAATTCTCAAAGTAATGGCCTCAATTTACATACATTTCAATACAAATGCTTCATTATTCCGTGTACATCGCCAAAGATGTTTTAATTGTAGTCATTCAAGTAGAAGTTTTAGGCAATATTGATATTTCTTATTCATAGATTATCTGATGGTAACACCGATATTGACAAAAATGTACTTAATACAAGTCCCACTCATTTTTCAGAGGAATCAACTTACAAAATGCTCCGAAGGTGCCAAATTGTATAAATTATTCGGAGTAACACGATAGAAATGAAGCTCGCTGCTCTTTACTTATATAATTATTCCCCCTCCCTGCTTCTTCTAATGTAGGCTAGCTCTGTCAGTGTTGAACATTTACTAGGTACATTAGTGAAAAATTTTTATTTTTTCTGTTATGAAACAGGCAATGAGCAGAACATGTTGTTAGTATGAAAATTGACACATTTCTTCAAATTATTTTGTAATTTATCCATCTTCTGCAAATAACTGAAAATTTGTTGATTTATTAAAAATAATTGAATTTTAAATTTTATTTTACCTATGACGATGAAGAAGATATTTGTTTATTTTGATGATTAGTTTCAAGAGGTAATAATAATGCTACGTACATGCACTGTACATAGTTTGTAGGGTATTAACTTGAGAACTTCTGATTATTTTTGTTGAATAATAAAGAGTAGAGTTGGGAGGATACAAATCATGAGCCAAGATATACCTTACGACCGACCACCTTTATGCGTGCATTGGTTGCTGACAAATTGAAAACATTTTATTTTGTTTCAAAAATTAAGTATAACCATAAAATTTTAAAATTTTTGTTTAAAAGTATTTATTATTTTAATAAATTATTTGTGCAAGGACTTTGTGTATCTGCGCTGTGTCTAAGAATTTTTTTTGGAGAGAGTGGTATAGAAAAAAATTTTTGAGATGAATTTGAGAATTGTCCCCTTCCCGCTCATGGACACAATTTCTTGCATCGGGAAAACATTTTTTCAGAATTTAAACGTATACTTGATGACGATAAATTTTTTATTTGAAAGAGCCAAGTACCTACTACAAATTTAGTTACATAAAAAATTTGCTCTCATCAAAATCTACTGCCCAGGAAGGCGTCTACCTTACCCAGAAGTGAAAACTAATTTTATAAAATTACGGTATCATTAAATATAATTTTTTTTTCGTACTTTCTGATGCAGTGATATGAGGAGATGAAGAACCAAAAAATTTAAGTTTTTCTTGAAAATCAAAAGGAAAACGGGTGTTTGATAATTTGAATTTTTACGTGGTTTCAAAGATAAAATTTTTATTCTCAAAAACCAAAATAAAGTTCACTACAAATTTCGTTTAACTTCAGAATGTCTTTATTATCAGTTTATGTAAAAATGAAAATTTTCTTGTTTTCAAGCGTTTCAGAAAACATTTGCATTTTGATTTTTGATGATTCACAGTGAAAGATGAATGGCTAATCTACTCACATTGTTGATGAGATGAAAGATAATGAAATTAGGATGTTCTTTGCAGTGATAAAATTTTTGAAAGAATTAACAAACAGTCTATTTGTTTTTTTTCTCCATTGAAGAATCTAAATATGACACCAAATACAAACTTTATATTCTTTGAGAACTTGAAAAAACTAACGAAGTAAAATTTTCTGAATGTTGATTTTAATTAAAACGTAAAATATATAGATTAAGAAAATAATAGAGCTCTTGGATTTGTTTGGATGTTTGAAAAAAATTATGATTAAATTTTTATATTTTTTATTTTTGATAAAAAATGTTGGATAGTTGAATGACGCTTAGATTGTTTTTGCATCAATGGATCCATATAAGAAATTAATTTACACAACTTTTCACTAACAAGTAAACATTCATTAACCGAGGAACGAGTAAAATGAAAAAGGAAATACAATTACAGTAATAAATTATAAAAAATAAAATATTTGTTTGAGAAACCTACCAGCTTTCTTTGCCTATCGCGGCCTCGCCGATAATGTACGAACATACCCGATGAAGACCGATTGGAAAACTCTTCTTTCTATAGACGCGTCTGCGAATTCTCATGTTGGTTACGTAAGCACAAGCGTAAATACGTTTAGATAGTTTCGTTTTCTATGTTCTCGTATTCGAATGTATGTTTATGGTGATGGTGATGATTAGTTGAATGTGTTAGTATGTATTTATCGAATGAAATATAACACTTGAAAATTGATGTTCAAATTTTAAGTAAGTGTATTAAAACGTTATCTAAATATTCTCCCTTTTACATTGTGATTTTTTCTGTGCAAGTAGCTTTATGCTTGTTCAAAGCCACATACGGACTTCCGATGCGGGCTACTGCACATTATTCTTATCAAAGTATGACCTGAATATTGACAGGTTAATGTGTAGAAAATGTTCAAAACACGAAACACTACACCTTATTATTGGCGAAGATAATATTCCGAGCTTATTCGAGTGTTTTCAACTTTATTACCTTGTGTTAATCGGAGTGATGTTAATTCGGCTTTTTAGTATCCTATTCATCGACGTAACAGTTGAAACTGTTGCTCCTAATCCATACTTTAAAACCAAGTTATAGTGATGTACTCATACTGTGCTGTTTTCGAGTTCCCGTGAAGTCGTTGGAATCAAATTTGAAATAGCTATAGACATCTAAAGAAACCGGTTCGGTTCAAACAACTGTTGCGTTTATTGATTTTGCACTACTGGCCGATAATTGTACGAAGCATGTTCGCCGGTTCTTTTACAAAGACCTTGTTGGAAGGTTGATGTTTGAATGAAATTGGATGTGTTTGTGTTCGCTAGTATAATAGTTTCACCGCTTCGTAAATTATGCGAGAAAATATGACTTCTGTTAGTATTCAAGTCGCAATGCATTTGCCGTGACATACACTAGAAAAGTCATTTTTCACACAGCTTCGAAAAAATACATGAACGATAAAAATTCCTACCGTCTTTTTTCTCTTGCTCAAAGTAACGTGTACACATATCGTAGCGTACTGTGCTGGCATGCACGCGGTCGTATTTTTCAATTGGCGCGAAAATATTTCAAAAGGTGAGAGATTGTGACTTTCGTGACAAGCTAATATTTCCCCTTTCAAAAGACGAATTTCCCAAGTACCTGGTAATATGATGTTAAAAGAAATTGGTTTCGCTTACGATTCCGTATGATGTTTACATTTTCTTCACCATTTAACCTTTTCCTCATATCGTCGAAATTCTCGGCGAATTTCCTTTTTTGCAATACTCGTATCGTTTTAATAATGCGGTTATTGTGTAAATAAGGCGATTTTCTAAACAGTTGAATATTACGAATCTTCGCCTCACAACATCACAAATTGTACGAAATATTGGTTACAGCGTAAGTTTCGTCTAAGTTGATTATTTTTTCTCGATGAATTATCTGCGATATTTTCACCCTCGTCTCATTCTTCAGTGTCTTTTAGCTGGAAATTTTCAACAGATTAGATTCGTCTTTTGCAAAATTATTTCCAGTTTGTTTTTAGTGATGAAATGAGATAATTTTGATGATAAATTGATGAATTTTTCTTAGCTTCGTTGTTCCGTTGTTTACAAAATGGTATCATTTGTTTGCCTGAAATATGGCTCGAGATTATAATTATCATTGACAAAAGTCATGAATTTGCGTGAAAAGTGGCTCGAGTCGAGGCCTTAATGTCAATCTTTCATTTTATTTTATGAAAAGGGGTTAAGTGTATGAAATGAATAATGCTCGGGTTATTTTTTGCGGTTCGTTGGTTTTAAAAAATAAAAAGAAGTGAAGATGAGAGATTAAGTAACGGCTCGGCAGTTTGTTTAATTCTTGTCGACTATTTAACTATACATTATTATTGAACATTTTTTTCTTCAAAGTTGACAAATTAAAATTAAAAATTCACAACCTATGGAAACATTCACGAAAGAAGTTGGAAAAGTATCTTAGACCGCTTGGCACTCCATTCGGGAGATCTTGTGATGAATTTCGAAAATAATACGAACAAAAAACCGGAGGCAATTGAGGCGCGAAAAAATTAATTGGAAAATTTTCCGGTATTCAAAGATGTCGAAATTTCGCCTTTTTCATACCTTCTTCTTTGACAGTTACGAAGGTAATAAGTCGGGTTTCCGGCATCCAAACGATGATATAGTTTTAAACGAGAAGAAAATTCTAAATTGTAGTTGCGTAAAGTTGCCAATCGTTGTAACAGATTTCATATCGTGCTTGAATGCGAAAATTCAACGTCGCATGTGACTGACGGTAATAAATTCGTCAACGAAAATCTCATTAACGACACGAAGTTCGTTAGTTCTATTCCCCTGAGCTTGTATTAATGCGTTCGTGAACCTACAGCTTTTTTCTACAGTGAATGAAATCAACCCATTTGAAAACCGTCGTGGAATGCTGCGGAAAATTTATTCAAATGTCAGCCCTATCTCCTCTATTTGGCCAGTTATTACTTACGCTTCAAGCATTACTTCGGTATCTCTGAACCAATATCTGACAGATTTAATATATGATCACGGTTTTAAAACGGACTAAAAAGTATAAAATAATTTCTCCTAGTCTGGTATAAATTATGTTGAAATTGAGTGATTGTGAATTTACTTCATTTCAGGAGCTGAGGAGTTGAGGTTAGTCCCATCGACATTTCAAAGGGGAAGAAATTTTTTTGTAGGGTCCTTCTTTGGGTGCAAAAAATCAAGTTATCGCTCCTCACTGGGGTCATATGTTTGGGGCAAAAGTAAGCGAGGTGACACTTCTTCAGTTGCAGTTATGTCGGCTACCATTGGTGGTAGGTGAAATATATTTTGCACGAAAGTGAAGGGTTTTGCATTTACAAAAAATTCATTGGTAGGTATACATTTTTTTTCGTTCGACCCCTAATTTTTGAGTTATTAGCCCAAAAATAGGGTGCTCTTGACCCTAAAATTCTATAGACAATCAAAAATGTTTTTTAAAGAAATATAGCTTATAGGCATGTTTGCAAGGAAAACACGCAGTCAAAAATGAAGTGCATAAAATTTTCGAGTAAATGGGCGGAATCAATTTTTCATAGACCAAATGCCCGGGGAATGCGTCTTCAAAAGGAGTGCAATTTGGTTTTTCCCATGTATTACTGCTGCTATTGGTCGTTAGTGAAAACCGCTTACATAATACAATGAACGTTCTCGAATTTCCAAAAAATTGAGCGATACGCATTTTTTTCCACGGCTTATACTTTTTGAGTAATTTAGGTTCCTTTAACTCCAATATTCTATGTATAAAAGTTGTATTTTTTTGAAAATATCTCGCTTATCGGCCCTTCTACGAGAGAAACACTTCAATTACGAAATGAAAAATGTTTAATTTGCTATGATGTGGGCGAAGCTGAAGGGAGGTGCAATTTGCTTTTTCACGTACCTATATATGTATATCTATCATTCATCGTAAGGGAACGAGATTGGTGTAAATATTAGAACAAGTGAATTTACAGTTATTTTGGCCGCAGTAATTTTTGTTTTCCCAAAGAAGGAGGGAGCAGTCAAATTGTTTTTCATTGGAATGAAAAGTAACGGAGTTGTGCATAAAAATAAGAAGATAGTATAATTTTTTTCATTTGAAAATTTTAACCTCTTCCTCACCAATTTTGGAACAAAGAAAAATTATTGTTGGAAATGAAGTTGTTTTAGTTTTTATATCAGTGTTCTTCACATATGGCCCATAGTAGCCACAATACATGCGAAAAACCAAATTATACACCTTTTCAACATCTCCCCCCCCCCAAAAAAAAAAAAATGGGGGACATGAAAACTTGATTTGGCCTAATTAGTTGCAAATTTTATGCTCTTTATTTTTCAACATAGGTAATTTTTTTCATAATATTTGTCATTTTAACGCCAAGGACACTCTATTCTTGCATTAATAACTCGAAAAGTATAGGTCACGCAAAAAAAGCGTATACGAACTGATTTTGTGTGAATCCAAAGCCCTTTATTTTCGTGTAAAATTTTTTCGCCTACTACCGTTTCTATTGGAGCATAGGCTTCCTTACGTAGGGAACGTTAACGCTTTCATTCTTCACATGAATATGTATAAAACTTGCCATTAAAGTTGATTGTATCCTTTGTCAACTAATGTAGTTCTCTGCATAAAACTATTTGCTGTATTGGAGCTCATAAAAGACAGAATTTCTATGAAGCTACAAATTTTTGAAAAATTCAAGACTTCATAGCCTTCGTCAGTTGATGAGACTTTCCTACTGATGCAGTGTAAATATGGATGCGTTGACGTATAAATTAAACTTATTGAGGTTTCTTTCCGTCAATAGTGTTGTAGGAGTGGATATGTTCGATTCTGAATTCGCGCGTAACGATGTAGTGAAGGAAAGTTGGAGGGAAGGTCGAACCAGTATCCCTCACTCTCAAAATTCACGATTCTTTTTGATCATTCACTTAATCGCGCTAAAAGTATTATAGGCTGAAATAATTTCGTTTATTAAATCTTTATTTAAAAAAAAAAATGACCAAAATTGCTTCTTTATTTGTGTAGAATTAGTCGATTGAATTATACAAGTTTGAACTTCAAATTAGAAACTTCTCAAACCGAAAATTGAAAATTATTCATTTTTTAGATTAAAATTTAATTTTATTCAATTTCAATATTATATAATATTGTATTGGTAAATTAAAAAAAATAATAATACTAAGAAAACGAAAACAAATCTCGACCTCCTTTTTCGAAATCTTTTGTCCATGCCAAGTGAAATTTTGTGGATGATGAAAATTGAGAATTCAGAAATGGGAAACGCTCCAGATGTCATTATACTTCTTGATCTTGATAATTATATGAGGAAGCTGTTTCTTAGTAAATGAAATATCGAAATATTATTCATCAATTTTACATTTTACCTGTGTACCTGTATTCTTTATAGATATAAATTTCATGAAAAAGCCGAGTGAAGGAAGGTAAATTTTCGAATATATTAGAAAACTATTCAGTGTCTATGCTTTTGTGGAAATTGAATTTGCTGCATTTGAAATTACGGCGAGAATGTCTAACGCGTATCAAGAGTAACATTATCGATTCGATAAATGTATCGGCAAAGGTATCGTTCGAAATTTGTACCGAGCGTATTTGGTAAAGATAGTTTTAGAATTCATTGTCGTATGTAGCAATAGCGTACATCAAAAGGTAGAAGCGAGTATGCGACGATACACGTATAACTTACATTATAGAAGCCCATCCACGCTGTCTTGTTTGTTCGAAAGATGAGGTGATTTATAACAGGTTAAATGCCATCATCTTTGATAACATATTACGGTCGTGAAAATAGAACCCAATACAGCAGAATATCTCACGTACTTGAGATGTTTTTATGGAAAAACTGATTTTTGGTAGAAAATATTTCGTCAATTTTCAAGAGAAAATCTATCGTACATAGATTGAAATGAAGAAAAAAGCTCTAAGCAGCCATGCCGCATTATTGGAGCTGAGTTTTCTATTGGTCAACTTCTTCATGTACACAAGCCGTACCCATTACTGAGTACGAAAAAACGCACCTTGTATATTGTTCATGAAAATCACATGAGTCAGTTTCTTCAAATTTTAACCATTTGAGCTTGCTCAAGCCTATCTTAAATTTTGACTTTACTCTGTTTTGGGTTTATCTTAAATCCATTTAGAGCCAAATTCAAAAGGTCATAATATACTGGTGACCAGTTAACCCTACGTATAAAGACTGTCCTAGGTCGATTTGATCGTAGCATGTGGACGATTCATGAAATTTACTATTGTGGTTTTTCCTCATTTTTAGCTCGCTTCATTATTTGACACGAAATTCGAAAATTTTGAATTTTTTTTTCATCTTCACCACATTCAAAAACTTCTCCCCTCCAAAATTTTCCTCCGGGATTCGCATTTAGCGATTACGGATCTGGCAAACCCGAAGCATCCTAGATAGCTTTGATATTTCATATTTCTCCGTGCCACTCTTCCCTCTTCAATTGTACGAGAACTTCGGACTGTAGTGTGTCAGAGCAGCTGTGGTTGGGGGAGCGGGCTTTGCAACCCTAGAAAACCATTGATTCATTTGTTTACTCACCTAAATGAACTGCCCCCAGGACATCTTGTTGAAGATTTAGAAGGTAAAACGATAGGACGGAATGCGCTTTCAGGGCCTACTGGAAAACCTCTTAGTGTGTGCCAAAATATCGCGAATTTGATAGAAATTGAAAGTTTTTTTACTTCTGATCTCACGTCAGCACGGACCAAAAATCTTTTTTGGAAATCTTTCGAACTATTAAAAATCACCATTGTCCGCAAGATCTCGCAGAATGAATCCAGGTTTATTGTTCAAAGCCCAATGGCTTATGGCTTACCGCAGTCAATCGCATATTACAGCTTTAAATCGCTGCCGACGACCCAAACGATGAGCTAAAAGTTTTAACCATCTAGATAATGAGAGTGTACGTGCCAATGTGGTTCGCGATTAAAAAATAATTAATGTTTGAATGACTCCTGCCACTTCTTGGAAATAATATGTCAAATTTGCGACTTACTTTAGCAATGTACAGAAAATTATTCATACAGTTTTACAGAGGATAGAATATTACTCTCATTCCGAAAACTTACTTATAGCTATAGAATAGTGTCCTTGGCGTTAAAATGACAAATATTATCAAAAACATTACCTATGTTGAAAAATAAAGAGCATAAAATTTGCAACTAATTAGGCCAAATCAAGTTTTCATGTCCCCCATTTTTTTAATTTTTTTTTGGGGGGGGGGGGGAGATGTTGAAAAAAAGGCTTGGAAGAAAATTGCAATCGCCGCTCGATCAAATTCAGGGAAACGGAATTGTGTCCTCATTAAAATTAATTTCAAGGCCGAGTAGTATTCAAAATTAATTAATTGTTCCGAAATCACCTTTACCCCTCCTTTTTGATTTAACACCTGCCCCAATAAAACACTTGAAGAACGAAAATAAGATATTTAAAAAGACGAATATAAGTTCTAATTTAGCGTAAAAATTACACTGTATTACAGAAAACCACCTTAATTATAAAAAAAAATAGTTTATTAAAGAGAAGAAAAGCAATTTTGGAACACACTATTGTATAATTTGTTAATTAGAAAAATAAATAAAAAATTAAATTTTATATATTTTTGTTATAAGCAATTATTGTAGTGAATCTTAACGCGTCACCGCTTGAATTTTTTTCGGATATGAATATTTTGTGTCGCATGTGTTTTTGTGTAAAAGGAACATGTTTAGAGATTACGAGTGAAATAAACAAAAAACAAAAAAAAAATTTCAACGCATATTTTTAAACCATCCTATGACACGCAGAAGTTAAGCGTTTGCTATACGATTACGAAAAATGATCTGAAAGGTAAAATGCGAACGTTTTCCTTTTACTAACGTTCGCTTCGCTAATCAGGTAGACTGTAATAGCTATCGTTATTATTGCAAACGCAGCTAAAAATACCTTCTTCGAGGCTGTCTGTCCTTTTAGGTAGATAATTAGAAGGCC
The DNA here is from genome assembly GCA_009761765.1 of Phenacoccus solenopsis. Classification (NCBI taxonomy): domain Eukaryota; kingdom Metazoa; phylum Arthropoda; class Insecta; order Hemiptera; family Pseudococcidae; genus Phenacoccus; species Phenacoccus solenopsis. The sequence goes on from CM019752.1 coordinate 30,129,941, forward strand.
GGCTTGGTGTGGTGAATTTTCAAAGTTAAGGGATACACCATTTGTAAAAGTTCGGCGTCGCATTGTTGGCGCGAACACGGCACAAGGGATCGTTTTCCAGTTCTATTCAATTTATTCAACAACTTACTTTTGTCTGAGCTCGTTTAGCAGTTTCGTAAACTCGAAAATAAGGGTAAACTCGTTTTCGTTTCGTCGTTAAAATTTTAGCCTATCTGTGTCTACTTGTAAGTTGCGCATTCAACAGGAAGACGAGCGTGTGTGGAATGCGTCAGACAGACGGGCCTGCATCGAAATTAACAGATGTACGGAACTGCGAAATGAATAACTTTGTTTCGTAATTAATCTTCATCGTCGAATTTACATTGTCGGACGGAGCGGACGAATTTTACACGAGTTTGTAGTGGCACGAAAAGACTTCGTGTAATCGAGGTAAATAGTCCAGTGTTGCCTATATTAGCTGCTAATGTTGCGAAAACCGATTTATCAGAATTCGAGCGATTTTTTCGAGAATTTTTTTCGGCCGAGAGGGAGGAAGAGAAGGTAGAGAAATAAACATTTCTATTGCGAATTGTTTTAGGTGAAAATAGTGTGAATGTCTCGCGAAAAAATTCAGTCGTCTAACTTCGTTTCTATATGAAAAACGAGATAATTATCATGGAATCCCTTTTCCCTTCCCTTGAAAAAATCTTGGCACCGAGTCCGACCTATGGCGCGGAAACTGTTGCCTAGAGTGTACGTCTGGTTGATTTACGATTTAAATGTGATTTTTTTTTTCTCGGGCATCATTCTATATTGTCGGAAAATTAGAAAAAATTATCTATGTCGCGAGGAAGATATAATTGAAAAATGGCTGAATGAATAACTCGAATGTAGATTTTATTCAATTTAGTTTTTTTTTTCCAACTTATACGACGGCTTGAAAATGATAGCGTAAAAGGTATTTGGAAACATTGGACAGGAAACCTGATGATGAAAAACGTAGGTCGATACGGAGGCCGGCTTTCATAGTATATCGAATATGGAATTTCTGGTATTATCTGTTTTTATAACGTAACGAGAAAACTTTTTCGAGTGTACTTTGCGGAAAATTTAATTTAAAGGTAGAGAAAGTATGTTTTTATCGCGCCGGAAGCGAATAATTCGTTCGTACTGTGGATGCATCGTCGATGCATTATTTTACCTATAGTCTTAATGCCGATGGTTTGTAAGCGTGTTTGCGGTTTTGCTTTTTGGCGTCTATATTTTTAACAACGTGACGTTACAGACATCACGTGATTGGTATTTGAACGCGGTCATGTATTATTACGATGGTTCGTGAATATTTAAATATTTTCGAAAATAGATTATAAAATTCTACAACGGTATCGAACGGATTTTGCGTCTACGTTGGAATGGACAAGAACGTCTATGCTGTACTGGTACACTACACAGTTACGTAAGCCGTCAAATGGAGCGTATAAAAAAAGCCAAAATAAAATGTCAAGAAGAAGAGAATGAAATTTTCGCTTTATTATTCCGCGTAATGAACTTGTGTTGTTATAAAACGTTGAACGAGTATTTTTATTCTCATCATTTGAATTTTTATCGTTCGTCGAGTTTACGCGATAAAACAGAAGTCGCGTAGACGGACGAGTACGCGCCCGAAAAAGGAAAACAAAAGTGATGTACTTTGATGGATTTTTTTTTATCGTTGTTATTGTTAGAGTTTTTTCGTTTCAAGTTCTGCCATCACAAAGACCGAGTGAATTGAATGATGAACGTTTCTTTAGGCGGTGGAGGGGGATGGATGGCAAAATAATCGAAATCGATTGTGTAATGTTTTTTTTTCTGTCTTATTTTGGGAAATGAAATTGATTATGAAGGCAAAATCGATAAAATGTAGAGGTGGTGCGGGAAAGTGGATAAACTTGTTTTTCAACATTGGTAATGAGTAAGTAGAAAAATTTGTCGAAAAGCTTCTAGATTGAAAAATTTCAGCTCTCCAGATCATCATTTACCATTTTCATATTGCGCTCAGATTTGAATTTTTTGGATTTAGAAGTAATTTTTTAACGCTCAAAAGCGAAAAAAATTAATCTGCCGATTTTTTGAATTTTTAGAGTCTATAACATTTTTCTCGTACGATAAAAAATTACATTTCTTAACACACTTGATGAGGTTGTCTACTTTTTTTAAATTAGAGTTTCACTCAAATTTTGCGCGGAGATGGGGAATCTGTATTAGGCTCGAAGTTTTTGATCACGATGTCATTTTGTAAAATGAGTCAAGTACATCAACATATTAAAGTGTGAACTTCCTAAATTGAGGTCGAGGAGAGTTGGGGCGAATAACGGAATCTTGGAGCATGTTTTTGAGTCATGAAGTTTAAACGAATCGTCCATGTCTTTGCACCGTATCATGCAGGCAGAAAGCTTTCACATGTGCATACAAATTTTCGTGCTCGTTAAAAATTCAGCTCCAGTGATGTGGTGTGGCTGCTTAATTTTTTTTAATTTCAATTTTCCCCCCTCCTCTAAGTACATTTTAAAACATTTTTTTTATAAATTTTGCTAAATTGTTCAAAAAGTATATTACCCCTTCCTTTTAAATGATTTGCTAATTTTCAGTAAAGAATATATTGAATGGCAACACACTCCACCATGAAAAAAAAAACGTAAGCAGCCATGCCACATTACTGGAGCTGAGTTTTTAATTTGAGGTTGTTCAGGTTTGAAAATATCTAACGTTGCTAACCCCTTCATGTCTACAGGCCACACCCGATACCAAGTCTGAAAACCCTTTCCCGATCCCTTCTAAAAGCACTTGAGATGTTGAATTTAAAACAAATGCAGTATTTCTTGCCATGCAATAATCATAAATGTACCACCACCACATTTTCAGGTCGATAACCCCTCTTTTCCTCTACAGTATCATGTGTGAAGGTGAATTTAAGATATAGTGTACATAATTAATTACATTTTTACTAATTTGAGGCTCTTCAAGCTCTACTCAAATTTTGATGATCCGCCATCTTGGATTGATTTTGACTCTGATTCAATGGGCCATATTCTGGTTATCAACTAACCTCACTAACGAATTTCAATCTTTCTATAATTATTGATTTGGCGAGGGGATATGGAAGATATAAAAAATTTCATGATTCAAAACTTCATCAAAAAGTCGTTCTTTGCTCTGAATCTCGTCCAAATGCGCTTGGATATCTGAAATTTGGATACGTTGCCGTGTGTAACTCACTTTTTCATATGATATTAACAGCAAAAATTTTGAGCCATTTGCCCCTTCTCCAGTCACCCTTAAAATTTGAGTGATCCGCCATTTCGAGGTTTATGAAAAAAACAAAAAAGCGCGTTTTTCGCATTATCAGAGTCTCTCATCAAATTTTGAGCAGATTTCATGAATACTCGCCGGCGCTAAGCGTGGCAAAAAAATATATAAATGCTGAAAAGTTGGATGTTTGCCAGATGATTACAAATGGTCTGAAACACAAAGATTTGAAGACTCCACCCTCCCCCGATCCCTTTTCCCGTATCAGGTAGGCTGTAGTAGCTATCGTTTTTATTAAAAACTCCGCTAAAAACAACTAAAGAGAAAATTGTTTGCTTTTTAGTTATCGAAGTACGTTTAGAAATTGAAACGGTTTTTCTTCCTCGCCCATTCTCGTAAAAACGTGCGATTTCTTCTCGCTCGATTTCGCGGCTTAATTGGTCAGCTCGGTTTTGGTATGATATGGCGACACGGCGTACGCACGTCGAAACTGGTTTCACGTATCTCGACGTATGAACTCGCCTAGTTTAGCGTGGCCGGACGACTCTACGATTAGAATTCTAAAACCACTCGAATAAGCGAATACTAACACGAACGAGCAGCGCTCACGTCGGGCATGATCGCTCGCGATCACGACGTACGCCAATACCAGGCATACAATCGTCTACCATGTACGGCGACGTACCGATTCGAGGACGTATTAGCGCGAAACGCAATAATCGACGGGCGTTTTTCGAGCAACGAGGCGACTTCCCATCGGGCGCGTTTATTGACTCTGTACGCCGTTTTTCCCCCCCTTTATTATTATAGTTAAAAAGTCGGCGACGTCGACGATAACTGGATACAGTTACTTAAGCGGCGAAATTTTGAAACACGTGTTCTGTTGTTTTATTTTTAGGGAACGAAGCGTGGAATGGGCACAAAAGTCGAGATGAATACGCAGTTCGGTATCACGCTGAAACAGCTGCGCGAGCTGATGGAGTTACGCGGCATGGAGGCGGTGAACAGGATAAAAGAGATGGGAGGCATTACGGAGCTGTGCAAGAAGCTGTACACGTCGCCGACCGAAGGCTTGGGCGAGAACGCGACCGATATGCAGAATCGTCGGGAAACATTCGGCTCGAATACGATACCGCCGAAGAAGCCGAAAACCTTTTGGCAACTGGTGTGGGAAGCGTTGCAGGACGCCACGTTGATTATATTGGAGATCGCGGCGCTAATATCGTTGGTATTGTCGTTGTACACGCCTAAAGACGATAGCGGCAGGTTGAGGCCTGAAGCGGAGGAAACGAAAAGCGGATGGATCGAAGGAGTGGCCATTTTAGTATCGGTGATCGTGGTGGTTTTCGTGACAGCTTTTAACGATTACTCTAAAGAAAAGCAATTTCGAGGGTTGCAGGATAAAATCGAAGGCGAACGCAAATTCGCGGTGATACGTAAAAACGAGGTGAAACAGATCTCGGTCAGCGAGATAGTGGTGGGCGACATATGCCAGATTAAATACGGCGATTTGCTACCGGCCGACGGTATTCTGGTGCAGAGTAACGATCTGAAAATCGACGAATCTTCGTTGACCGGTGAATCGGATCATGTGAAAAAAGGCGAATCGTTCGATCCCATTGTGCTCTCCGGTACCCACGTGATGGAAGGTAGCGGTAAAATATTGGTGACAGCTGTAGGCATTAATTCGCAGTCCGGTATCATCATGACGTTACTGGGTGCCGCTGGCGATGAAAAGAAAGAACGTAAGACCAGCTTGAAGCAGAAACAGGACGATAAAGCGGAGGGTAAGAATGGCAAACAAGTGGAGACCGAGGAAGAAGCGTCCGATGACGAAGAAGGCGATCCCCAACAGAAATCCGTGCTGCAGGGTAAACTGACCAAATTAGCCATACAAATCGGATACGGCGGATCCGCGTTGGCTATACTCACCGTCATTATATTAGTGGTGAAATTTTCGGTGAAAACGTTCATACTTGAAAACAATCCTTGGAGGTTGACCTATATCAACGAATTCGTACGCTTCATCATCATCGGCGTTACGGTGCTGGTGGTCGCAGTACCAGAAGGTCTTCCTTTGGCTGTGACCCTATCGTTGGCGTATTCGGTGAAGAAGATGATGTTGGATAATAATCTGGTGAGGCATCTGGACGCTTGCGAAACAATGGGCAATGCTACCACCATTTGCTCGGACAAGACTGGTACGTTAACCACGAATCGTATGACAGTGGTGCAATCCTATATAGCCGGAGTGTACTATAAAACTGTACCTCAGTTTACCGCCATTCCCGCCGAAATTGGTAAACTATTCGTTCAAGGTATCGCCTTAAATTCGGCTTTCACGTCGCGCATTTTACCCTCGGAAGACGAAAAAAGCGATCTGCCCAAGCATGTGGGTAACAAAACCGAATGCGGTTTGTTAGGCTTCGTGTTGGCCCTCGGTAAGAGCTATCAAGCATATAGAGACGAAGTGACCGAAGAAATGTTGACCCGAGTGTACACCTTCAACTCGGTACGTAAATCGATGAGCACGGTTATACCGCGCGAAGGCGGTGGTTATTTATTGTACTCGAAAGGCGCGTCGGAAATTATCTTGAAAAAATGCACGTACATTCGTGGCAAAGACGGAGTACTGCAAAAGTTCACGCCGCAAATGTTCGACGAGCTGGTACGCACGGTTATCGAACCGATGGCCAGCAATGGTTTGCGAACGTTGTCGTTCGCCTATCGTGAATTCGTACGCGGTAAAGCCGAACCGAATCAGGTGCTCATTGACAAGGAACCGGATTGGGACGACGAGCATAACATCGTTAGTAATCTAACAGCAATCGCTATCGTCGGTATCGAAGACCCCGTCCGTCCCGAGGTACCGGAGGCGATACGTAAATGCCAAAGAGCCGGTATCACCGTACGAATGGTGACTGGCGATAACATCAATACTGCTAGATCGATAGCCTCGAAATGCGGTATACTGAAGCCGGACGACGACGGGTATATCTTGGAAGGCAAAGAGTTCAACTCGAGGATACGCGATAGAGACGGTAACGTCGACCAGAAGCTATTGGACAAGGTATGGCCCAGGTTACGAGTATTAGCCAGATCATCGCCCACCGATAAGTACACCCTGGTTAAGGGTATCATCGACAGTAACTACGGTAATAAGAAAGAGGTGGTGGCTGTAACCGGAGATGGTACGAACGACGGTCCGGCGTTGAAAAAAGCCGACGTCGGGTTCGCCATGGGTATCGCCGGCACAGACGTGGCGAAGGAAGCCTCCGATATTATTCTAACGGACGACAACTTCAGCAGCATCGTGAAAGCCGTTATGTGGGGACGTAACGTGTACGACAGCATAGCGAAATTCTTGCAGTTCCAGTTGACTGTAAATGTGGTAGCGGTGATAGTGGCATTCATTGGCGCATGCGCTGTGCAAGACAGCCCGCTGAAGGCTGTGCAAATGTTGTGGGTGAATTTGATTATGGACACGTTGGCGTCTCTGTGCTTAGCCACCGAAATGCCAACGGCCGATTTACTGCTGAGGAAACCGTATGGCCGTACGAAACCTCTGATATCGCGTACGATGGCCAAAAACATCATCGGCCAAGCGGTATACCAGTTGACCGTGATATTTGCGTTGTTATTCGTCGGCGACCAACTGTTCGACGTGCCGAGCGGCCGGAACGCCCAAGAGGAGGGCATCAAGTCGCCTCATTTCACCATGATTTTCAACACCTTCGTTATGATGACCATGTTTAACGAAATAAACGCGCGTAAAATCCACGGCGAACGTAATGTATTCCGAGGATTCTTCTCGAATCCGATCTTTTACGTATTGTGGATCGTAACAATGGTGGCTCAAGCGTTGATCGTGCAATTCGGCGGCGACGCGTTCTCCACGTTTCCATTGTCGTTGGACGAATGGCTATGGTGTATATTCTGGGGCGTCGGTACCCTGGTATGGGGACAGATAATAACGAGCGTGCCGACGCGCAGAATACCGAAGAAATTAGCATGGGGACGAGGTCCGCCCGAAGACTACCCCGGACTCGGTCACGAAGGTAAATTCGACTCGGACTCGGGACATAAACGTAGAGCTCATATTCTCTGGCTCCGCGGTCTGACTAGACTGCAAACGCAGATTCGTGTCATCAACGCGTTCCATCAAGCCTTGGATGCCAGATATGGTAGAAATCCGCCTGCTGCTTTGAGGAAACAAACCTCCAATACTAGTAGCTCGAACAAAAGGCTGTCCAGGATGTCGTCCATTGAGTACGCAGACAATACACCCGATGAATTGGAGAACGCGAGGAGTGACGGGTTGAATCACGCCGTCAGTGCTGTGTAAGCACGACGTGGTGCCCTGGGGGTTTTTTTTACGGTTATCGCGTCGCGAATATGTTGTGATATTTAACCAGTGGAAGATATTTCAAGACAAGCTGTGTATTCGTTTATTCGAGCAATAAGCCCGTAGAGGTAATTAGAATGTAATCGTTGAAGTTTCTGTTTTTCGCCTCTTTTTTTTTCTTTTTTTGTATTTTTGACCCAAGTTATAACGTGAATTGTGTACATATTCGTGAGTTGTTTTCGCGCGCGTTATTGGTCTGCGTATAGACCAAATTGTTATGTTATTTTTAAACGATTTTTTATGATTAATTTTTGTTTCTCTATTGTTAAGATGTTGCTGTCTTGTGTGTTTTTCTCAATACCCTGGAACGACCCTGAGCCTCACAAGTCTCGTGTACTGCCAGTGTTTGTTGACGTTTTAATACGCATTTTATATGTTGAATTTTTTTTTTCTTTCTTTTTTCGTCATTTCCAAATTGAACAAATTTACGAGCCAAACGAATGTCGTGTGAGAATCTGATTGTTAGTCGCGATGTGTATTCGACCCAAAACTAGGAATAGACAACAAGACTATGCAAAACAATGGGCCCTGATTAATTTCAGGGAAACTTCGCTGGACTTGACCCGCTTGTAGTTCTTGACACAGTAGTGCGACCTTGAAAAATCGGGATCTCGGCTTTACCAGCACGTGAGTGAGATTTCAGCCGCATCAATCGATCCGCTATACTTCAATGCACCCACTTTCGTCGCTGACTCATAAATGTCCAAAATGGACATTACCCCCGTCAAGTGCTTAGAAAAAATTTTTTTCGAAAATTGGTGTCGAGGCAGGGGCCAGATCCAAAGGTAGTGAATTGAATACAGTTTCCCCATACAGAAGATATTGACAATCTTGAAAAAATTAAAAATTACCAACTTTTTTTTCAAAAATATTGGACAAAATTCGTAACATTCAATTTTCATTTTTTTTTTTTTTTAAATAAAAGAATAAGTAGAGGCTAATGGGCTAATGTCAACTGAACAACCTTCCTCTTTAATGAAATAGTAAACTTCCTCATTACTTTTCCTACTTTTTTGCAAAAAAAAAAGATTTCGTTGCGAGCAAAAGTAGCGGAAGACGATAAAACGCGAGATTCTGCAATGCCTCTTGTGTTGTTATCCATCTCTATTCGAAACCAATACGCCTCTAGGTACCGGTATCGATCGGCGGCGCTTCGGGTCAAATACTTGGTGCGAACGAGCTTACGACGACGACCATGAAGTTGTGTCGAAAATACGCGAACCTACCCGTATGGAAACCAGTTAATACGAACGTCGTGTGTGCTTGTATTATTCGCCTTACTCGTAACGAAGGTAAAAAAAATTTTTTCCAACTATAATCGCCGCGCTGAACTAGTTTAACGAGTCGCGTTTTTTCTCGCCATTCGCCGCAAAAACAACGAAAGCCGGAGATTTTCTATCGAAACGAATCGTGGCAACGTGCGGAGGCGACCGAACACGGAGGTTCCATGTGGTAGACCGTAGACGTAGCAGATGACGGGTAAATTTTTATTTTTATCATTTTTTCTCATCGATCAAATATTCGAGCGCGTTTTACTTTAAATGTTTTTCGACAAGAATTACCCGGTGTTATTTCCTCCTCCCTTCTTTGGGTAGACGCGCTAGTCGTGTAGACGGTAGTGTTGGTGATGTTCCAAAAATCGACGGTTTTATTTTTGCTTTACGTTTGTAGTACGATGGTAATTTTCGTGATGTCTTTTTCGATATGGGTTTTTTTGGTGCGAATGCGCGTATATGAAGTAGCATTTTTATTAGGGTTATTGTGTTGATTTGACATTTTGCACGTGTTAGACTAGTGGTGTGTTTATCGGCCGGTGAGACGAGTTGTGTTTTAACGGGTGTTATCAGTTGGGAGTTTTGCCGAGATACCTCTCACGTGTATTAAATTATTACTTTGTGCTTAATAAAGAAAATGAAGTTTCTTTTATGTGTAAAAAAAAATATATAAGAATATATTGATGAAAATTTGGGGGGAGGGGGAGAAAAATTATCGAATATGTCGAACTACATGAACAGATTTTTCGTACAAATCATCTTCATTTTCGATAACGACGTAAGGCGATGGGGGCGTGGAATTTGATTTAACATGGATGCAGAGTGAATAATTTACGTTGCCGCATGAGAAACCCGCGAGGAATGAAATGTATGCATCTTATTTTTCCCCTGAATGGAACGGTAGGGACGTGGAGGTGGAATTAGATTATAAATCTTGATTTTTCACTTTCTAAATAAGAAATTTTATTAATTTTTTATTGAAAAAATCAAAATCGGAATTTCTTGTTTAATTCCATTTCAATGCCCATACCGACCTTGATTACAAAAATTAAAAAAAAAAAAAAGTTAAATAATAATTTTGAAGAAAAAAAAATTATATCGCTGTTGATTTTTGTCAAAGCTGTAGAAAACGTGGGTGTACCTTTCGTAGTCCAAACTAGACCCTTCTGTTTATATAAAAAAGTGATACTTTGGCGTTTATGGAGAAAAAGTTGCCAAATTTCTTTAAATTAACCAGCAATTTTATAAAATTGAATTGCGATTCGTTTCAGAGGTTCGCTCATCATTCATTTTAATTATTATTTATTAGCTAAATAGATCGATTTTGCACTTCCTTGAATAATATTTTTTTTAACCAAATAAAATGTGGCTACCATACTCTCATTTCCATAATTATTAATAATAAATATGGCAACAAAGTGATCATCAGGAGGGTCTAGTTTCGTGGATGGTACTATAATTCAGATTTCTTAAGCTATGGTTAATAACTTCAATTGTTGTTGTTGTTGTTGTTGTCATTTTGCATCATAATTACCCATTTATATCCTACGTTACCCTTTAGATACCACCTGAGGATGAATGTGGATGGGGAGTGGAAGTAGGGGTAGCATGGATAATTTTCAACACCACCTTCTTCTCCCATACGAAAAATAATAGGGGCGGTAGAAAGTGATATTTCTTTCTTTTCAAATTTTTTGAAATTAAATTTTTACTTTTGAAAAAAAAAAAAATCAATAATCTCTCATTAATAGTCTAGTACGATTGTAAAAACAAAAATTTCATTATGCAGTGTGAAATACAATAATATTTTCAATCAATCCCTCTCCCTCCACTTTTCTATCAAAATCATGAAACGTATTGCCTCTATATTCCAAATATGATGAATTTTTTATTTGCTATGTTACTGCTACTAGTTTTTCATTTTCCACCCCCTTCCCCCCCCCCTTCAACAACGAAAAAAAGCTTCCACCGCTGAATGTGAACATTTTCATCATCATAGTGAAAAGATCTAGCAAAACTGGTACCCAGGCGTTTTGTGTTGCGTGTTATTACTGTTACTTTTTAATTATTGAGTACTTTTTCGGTAATATCACCTGTTCGAGCTAAACATTCGAGTGTGCTTTTCGAAATTTTCTTACCTTCAACCAGTACGCTGTCTTATCGCGTTATGACAACACTTGAAAATAAGAAATACAATTTTTTAATTATAACTTTCGAACAAAAGCGTTGCGAAAATAACAATATTTTTTTCTGTAAAATTTGAATGCTTCTACAAGGTTTCGAAAGACAGCTTGTCGTACAAAACGTCCAAAGAGCGGGAAAAAATTTATCATTCCATCCTAATGATTTTTTGTGAAAAAATTTCGATTAAAATTCCGATGTTATGAAACGTGAAAAATGAATTTTCGTCGAGAACTATCTGCACTGGCATGAGTTTCTGTTTGTTTTTGTTGTTTTTGTTGTTGTTGTTGTTATTACTAGAGATCGTGACAAATTAACGCAAAGAGTTTTGGTAATAAGGAAAAGCTTTTTGAAAATGTATCTCGCCCCCCCCCCCTCAAAGGTTCAACTAACGTAATAAATTATATCTACCATGTCTTCACCGGTGATGCGAGTAGCGCGATCAAATTTCGGTCGAAAAAAAAAAACAGGCCACGTTACGGCGTAAGAATCGCAGCGTTTTCGTGACCGTTGGACGCGTGACCGAGCGGGGGTGTTAACGTGGTGTAAAAGTTGAAAGTATTTTTCTAATTGATGGCAAGGGTGTTGGTTGCGGATAATTGAACGAGCGCGATTTCGGCGGCGCGGCTGTGTGTGGGGAAATTTAATTAATTAAAAGGTACTATATAGTAGGTGTAACGAATGAACGCGATTATGGTGTACGTGTTGGAAGTACGAGGTTGTAATGTAGAATTTTTTTTCGCTGCCGATGAAAGAGTAAACTCAGCGGGCGATTTTAGCGCGCGGTTATCGGCGTACGTGATTGCGTTGCCGGATGAAAGAAGCGAGGTTATTAGGAAAACGGTAACGGCCTTCTAATGGATGCTACAAGTCGCGCTGGAGCTCGACGAAAAGGAGAGTTTTGGGTCGACGAAAGGAAACTCGAATGGATTTTTTTTTCTCGAAGAATTCAGACGCGAGGTTTATGAGTTCGAAAAACTGTGGAATTAGAAAAAGCACCTAGATTACCCTCAGCGGCCGTATTTAAAATGGCGAATCAAGTCAGCTAGGCGAAAATCATTCCTAAGTCTACCGCAATTCGTCCCATCGACCGATTTAATGCTTAACGTGCCTTTCTAGCGATGAAATCAGGTAGACTGCGTCGACCGCAGATTACTCGCTTAATACGAACACGAAAAAGCCGACGCCGAAAATGCGATCGAATCCGATTTTAATACACCCGAAGCCGCGTCCAAATTAAACGCGATATCATTAACTACAAACGCGTCGCTATTTATACTTACGAAATTTCCCCAACACTTTCATCCGGCAAACCGTAACCGGAGTAAAATTCCGATATTTTCTTTCACGCGTCTGTACTCGTATTTAATATAATATTTTTTCCTGACCTCGTGACCGAAATTTTCCGCAATCGATGGTACTTGATGGGACATGATTTGATGATATTTTCTCCAGAACGTGTACGATATGATCGTTTGTCAGCTCATTCATCCCTTCTAGAACCCAAGTCGTTTTTCAAACTAAAGAAAGCCCGTATATTGTGGCGGGCGTTTCGAAATTACATTCATGGGTAAAGCTTCGCGATCTATTAAAGTTAGAATTAAAGAGTATTACTTCGTGTCGGGTTAGGCGAGTTATATGGGAAATTGCGACACGCTATTTTAGGCGGTGCGCGGTAAAATAGGTAACGCCGAAATACCGAGTATTTCTTCCGCCAGCGATATGTAAACACACCTGTGCCCTTAAAAGAATGAAATTTTCGTGGCACGATCACGCGAAGTTTTTTTCGTCCGATAGTTTCGAAGGTTTATTCGCCTCGTTCGAACGAATATCGATCTACGCCTGAAATATTTATAACTTTGGCGTGCATTTCGTAAGAAATTTCGAAATATTTTTCGGTCACGTGGTACCGCAGAGATGGGTGAGTAAGGGATGAGGGGGTGGATTGTTTTGAAATTTAACATTTTTGATTTCTATTCCGACTGTCCATGTTGAATAAAATTTAATATTTACTCTAGTCGCTGCGTAGGTCAATCCTGGTCCGAAACTCGAAACCACTTTTCAAATCCTCAACTCTTCAATTCTCTACGTGGTGGTGAAAAACATGTATAATCATGCATTCACTATAACAAAATTACCAAGGTATAATAGCGAAAATAGGGTAAGTTTAATTTTTGAAGAAATGTTGAATGCGATGATATTTTTTGACTGGGATTCAATTCATCGGACAATTTTTTATTTTTTTGCTATTTTTAGTAGCATAAATGATTAAAAGTACATTTCATTTCTTCAGATTTGAAGATTCGAATCCGTTATCTCATGATAATCAATTTCACCTCTTGCTTTGAAAAACGTGAAAGAATGAATCAGCCCACAGGAATTTCTGAAAAATTTATTGTAATAATAATATTTATTCTTTTGCAATTGGCTCGTATGACGTAACAGGGTGGAATGATTCTCATTTTTTTTCCTAATCGATGGAGCATTCTGGTTGATTCTTGCAAAATGACTTCACTGGCATGAAAAAAATTGCAGCTCTTTACGTTCATATTAACATTCCTCATAATGGGGTTAAAGTGTAAAAAAATTGAAAATTTTTTTTTACAATTTGAAAATTTTTAGTTTCAAATATCATTATTAATAAAAAAAAAAAAGTTCTATGCCAATTTTCTTATTATTCAGGGGTCCTAAAAATACCTACAATCTATGTGAAAATCCAAGAGCTAAGAGCTAAGGTAATGATCTATGCTTTGAACTGAAAAAAGTACAAAAATTAATGTTTCGGGGTGGGGGTCGGGGTATTAATATCAACTTAGAGAGCTGAAATATGCTACTGTCGTCATGCCCCATGGATTAAAAAAAATCGAATTTACTCGATTTCTCCAATTTTATCAGAAAAATATGATCTCTTCCTTCTTTTGAGATCTTTAAAATTCGTTTCCAAGTACTTACTTTTGAATCTATCTTCCTCTCGTAGTATATTTCACAGTGCAAATCTTCTAAGGAAAGAAATGCCGAATGTACTGTAGCCTCAGTCTGGCGTGAAATTCAGTCCGATCATACGTAAAGTTCTGAGAAATTTGTTTTTTGGCTGAAAGGGGGAAAATGTTAATACAGACCTTGAAGGCTATCAAATTTATGAGGAAAAATAATTACAGCGAATTTTTTATTTTTCAATTTTGCGTCCGTATTTTTAAGCTTCTTACTAACGTCATCGTTGTTTTTTCATTACGATTCAAAATTTTACCGTAGCACGAATACATCTAGATGCCATGTTTGAAGTATAGGCCATGATTTATTCTCCATGTATGCAAAAGTACCGTGGCATTGGGCTTTTCATTAGAGGCCCTGTAGTTACTGAACCAGCGAAGTGTAGGTATATATTATTTGTTCAGTGAGCAATTAAATCAAATTAAAATGTCATTTGGTCCCCTCTCCTCCTCCCCCAAAAAAATGATTCTATGTATATTGTATAGAGTAGGGGCACTTTCCAAGCAGAGCTTCATTCTGATTGTGATATCACTGAGACCCTTGGAATTCTGATCAAGTCCTTAATGATGGGGAAAGGTTAGAAAAGTCCTGATTGTTTTTCTTAAGTCAGGGAAAAAATTTGTAGAAAATTATACTGATTTGAGGAGCCTAAAAAATAAATTAATTCCGGTTACTTCAAAAAAATTACATCGTTTTTCGAGCGCATTTACAAATATGTAATTAAAATTTTGTTATTTGAGTTTTTAATGAAAAAACCAGACTATTACTGCGTACCAAATTTTGTAAGGAGGGAGAAGAGACTTCAGATGTTTACGTTGCAGACCATTCGTATTATTTCATATTTTATTTATTCATAAAACTGGTTAAATTTTTTATTCGCTCTCAACGACTGCTGGCGAATTAAAGCTAAAATGTGGACAGAGAACGAAAAAAAAAATAAAAAAAATACGAGAATCATAGAGCGAAACATGAACGAATGAACTTGAACTTGTTAATCGTATATCCTCGCGGTTTATCGAATACTGGGAAAAGAGGTATAACGGGATTTAATATTTCGCTTACCAATGGGTAGAAAACGAAAGGTGGTTCGCTCGTCGATACGTTAAGCCGGTACGTCGCGATTACGTACGCGATGATTGAACACGTACGTATTTCACGCGTTTATCTATTCGCATGCTAACCATCGGGGTCACTCAATCCACGACATTCGTTTGATATTCAGCTCGGCTATTTTTATTTACAATATCGAGAAAAAAATTTTATCAAGTCGCGTATTCTCCCCCGCCCGCACCCTTCTGTACATTCATTCGAGTTGGTTACAAAGCTCTACGCGCTCGTCGCTATCATCGCCATACCGCACGGTGTTAAAAGTTACTTAAAATCAATATGAAATGTATTTACGTGTTAATGTATTTTTCATGCTATTTCGACCGTTGCAACGATTTTTACGTCGGCCAACGCGAATTTATTAGCCCACTGATAGGTGGAAAGGATTTTTTGTACCTGGGTGCGATTATTCGTGCGGTTGAAATTTTCTCGTTTTCGTAGTATACGCCTTCGGTATAGAGGAAAACAACAGCATTATGTGTACTTTAAGGGGGAAATTTTCTCCGCCATTTAAATTCGAAATTTCCACTTGGTTAAATGTTATTACGTCACGTACTATTTACGTACTTAAGCTTTTGTATGTTTTTTTTTTCTTTTCTTAAATTTTATTTATTTGTCGTAGGTATATATTTTTTATATTTTCGTGTCTTTTTAACTTTGTATTATGATATCACGCACTTACTGTGAGTGGAAGAAGTAACGAGTAAAACAAACGCACAGAACGCATTTCGGATAAATTAATTACGCTTGTTTGTAATCGACGTGCCTGCCACCGAGATCGACCCAGTTCGTACGTACTTTTTCGCAATGGGTATGCGAACGCATGCCATTACGTAGTTTATTATAGGAGGCGAAAATATTCACACGATAATTTGGCGACGTTTAAGGGTAATTTGTCGAAGGCTCGTCGAGCGAATATTTAAATGTGTGTAATTAGGCGAATGCACAGTGCTTCGTAAAATACATAAGCGGTGTTTGTTTTCGTCCGGACAAACCGAACGATGTTTTTACAACGAAACGTGCGGCGTGAAAATAATACGAGGAAATATAACGCGTCCATCGGTTGGCCGTTTTTCATACTTCGAAAAGTGTTCGAGTAAATAAGATTACACGCCGGTTAAGGTCCGAGTTAAAATGGGGGATTTGACGGTGAAGCCGAACTGGGGAATCGAGGTGAGACGGCAAGTCGGTACGTATTTTTTTTTTTTTAGTATCAAGTTTGTTCGTATTTTCATTGGCATGAGTAAGATTTAAGAGATGTTTATGTTTTCATTTTTTTTTTCTTTCTCAAATTTCGTTGTTATCGTTCTCGTGTAATGTTTATTTTGTCAATTTTTTATTATTAATTTTAACCCTCGTAATGGGAATTTAAATTAATCTTCTTTAATTTTACATTTACCCTATCTGGTTTCTTTTAATTTTTTTTTTTTTACTTTTAATCATTATTTTCTATACTTACACGACGCTTCGCCGAGGAAAACTACGTCGAAAATTTCTTTCTTTAATGGCTGTGCCATTTGTCGACATGTGGACCATCTGTAGGAGTACGTAACGTAGAAACATATCAGCGAGTGGGAAATTGGCGGTGTAACTACGTCCAGAATTAGTGGACTGTGTAATTTTGACTTCGCCAAGCACCAACAAAAGAAAAAAAAGTATC
Source organism: Phenacoccus solenopsis (assembly GCA_009761765.1). Lineage (NCBI taxonomy): Eukaryota > Metazoa > Arthropoda > Insecta > Hemiptera > Pseudococcidae > Phenacoccus > Phenacoccus solenopsis. The sequence continues at coordinate 30,146,823 of CM019752.1, forward strand.
CGAGTTTGAACGAAAAAAGACTATATGTCAGGAAAGCCTCAGCACGGTTGGTATTTTTCGGCCATTTTTAAAGCGCTTGAACAACCTACACGGGTATTTTTTGCGACTCGTTTCGCTGTCATCTTAATTGTGCGCCCGGATGGTTGATGCGAATCGAAAGTGGCAATTTTTCGTGGCCAGATTTAGACGATTTAATTTCGTTAGGAAAACAGGTCAAAGGGTTTATTAGTTTTCCATGGCGTTCGGGCCCGTCGGCGGTAATAACGCGAAAGCTTGACGGCGACAAGGAAGCGTTATTGGATTATTGCTTTTGTTGGACGAAATTATGTGAAGCGTTCAACGACTCGTATTGTTTCTGTTGTGTAGCGAATAGTTGGTAATTATGCGGTTCGCGCGGCGATAATGATCGGAATTTGTTACCAGAGGTTCAAAGGTATGTTTGTCTGTGGGGGAATGCAGACTCCATGGGAGAACGGATTGAGATCGTGGCGTGATGAAAATGGTGTAAATTAAGTTCGATTTTGGAGGTAAAAATACATACATTTAAAAGGTCCCTTTGTGTTGTCTGACAAAGTTTGTAAAACGATTTTTGAGTCCATAAAAGGGACCAAATTTTAAATCAAACATAAGATTAAGAATCATATAATTTGATATGCACATCAGCAGGCTCATAGAGTAGGATGGATCAACGAAATTGGGGGCGAAAGATTTTTTAATTATTAATTATTCAAAAAAAAAAAAAAAAAAAAAAAAAAAAACAGTGAAAAAAAATCACCAAAAAATAAAGGAAAAAAGGTGTTACGGTTATTTGGCTGTGTACATCAACCTATCATTTTCAATACTTGAAATTTTTCAGTATTGCCAGGTACAGTAGTTGGTCTGGAATGAGGAATGGCTTGGTTTCTTTTATCAATGGAAAATTAATAAAAACCGAAAAAATACGCAAAATTCTAGATGGAACAAAATAATGTTTCATTAGTCGGATGTGCTCCTCTACTCAGCGCCACGAACCTGGATTTCATTATACTCGTATTTCTTTGTTAGCATGCTCAGTTTTGAATTTAAGGCTCTTGTAAGAAGTAAACTTGAAATTTTTTGTGGGTGTGGGGGGGAGGAGATTGAAGAGTGAAGAATGGTAATATTAGATTTTTGTAGTGCTAAAATCGCAGTCGACCGCTGCGTGTTAGTCGGATTAGAGTCGTTTTACGAACGCGAGAATTTTTTTCGTCCCTTCCCCCCTCCACATAGGTAACGTGTGTAGCGGAACTGGGACATGGTTGAAATACTCGCTATGAACACGACATCTGTGTCGGCGATGGTCGAATCGTACGAATAAAATTTATCGTAATGACGTTTCGCATGTGCTGGTGTAGTGGGTCGAAATGAATAATGAAGAATATACCGGCAAGCCGACACGCCGGGACAGCTATAGAAAAAAAAAGAAAGAACGGGAAAAACTCTTGTATAAAACTAGAAAATCGATTTTTGTCTTTGAGCTTGAAATAACGTTTTTTTTTTTTCAACTGTTCGTCCCTTTTCGTGTAATTTTCTTTTGTATCTTTTCTCTTTTTCGTTACCGTCGTCATCGAGTGTTAATGAATTTTATAGCTGGTTCACTTGGTCGAGCTATAGATACAAGAAATTTGCGCATAGAGGGGAATTTTTTAGCGGAAAAATTTTGGTATTTACATCTAAGGTTGGTAATAGGGTATGAATGGGATGAATTCAGTGTGAGCTGGACTAACCGATGGATTCGGAAAGGTCGAACGAACGTAGTGTAAAATTAGTAATTCTAGATACGAAGAAAGTAGGCGATTTCTCATTCACGCCGTTGACACGACTCGGTTACATCGTAAAGCTTCGAAAATATCAGTTTTAGGAGGCGCACGAAGAATTTTAAATGTCAGTATTTCATAATGGTGGAAAAGCTCGTGTAGATATAGCAGTTTCTGGCCAGCTTTTTCGGTTCGTGCGTAGAATTATTGAGGTCGAGTAATTTTTTTCTCTCGGTACGCGCCGATTTGGCGGACGCTGAAAATAGAATGTTATTGTTTTGTTTAAGTGGCGTTAAAAATTTATAGGTTTCGGGTCGATGTGATAATTAAATAGCGAACGAAGGATCGACGGTGTCGTAACGAAAAGGGAATGGGAATTGCGCGAATGTTTTGAAATTTTGATAAAATTTTAAACGCTGTTTCGGCACGGAATTCTATCTATTACGAATTTCCGCGGTTTGTTTGATTTACTCGGCGGAAATTTCCGCGCAAGATGTGGATGTTGTGGTTGAAGTAGATTTCGTACTAGTAGAGTTGATCTGGGAAGGAAAAATGGGGAAATTGTGACGTGTGTGATAACTGATAAGGTGAGTTAAATATTGTTGTCAGAAATATTTTTTTGATTTTTTTTTTTTTTTTCAAAGTTGATTGGAATTGAAAATTTTTTGTAAAACCCTAAGGATTTGCAGTAATTTTCATGATAAAATTTCGAAAGTTTTCAATGATTGTGAAACCTATAAATTTACAATATATTTTTAATGAGGCCAATTTTAATTTTTTTTTTTTTTGATTTTGTCGATAAAACTTGGAAAAATTTAAGTATTACACTTTCTAAAATTTTACTTTTATAGGACTTCATTATATGCCAAAGGAAAAATAAAATATGAGATTTTTTCATTTTCTACCTACTGGGTTAAATTTAAAGTTTCGGAATTGAGGAGAAATTTTGAAATTCTTTTACGGACATTTCTTCTCGTCTTGAAACTTGTGAAATCCAAATTTCGTACACATCCATTTCGAATAAGAAGAAATTTTTTTTCATCATTTTTAAATTTACTTTGGAACTTTAATGGATGTTGTCTTTCAAAAAAATGAAAAAAAAAATGAAAAAAAATGAAAAAAAAATTGTTTAAAAAAATTACGTCAGTTCAAGTATATTAAGAGAAAACAAAAGCATGTTAAATTTTCAATACGACCATTACGTTGAAGTCTGACTCATCGAAATATATGTTATCGCCTACGAATAGGCCCCTATCTTACCATCGTCATGATATCGAAGTTCTCTACGAAATTTCTCGGATCAGTAAAATTTACGAGGTTCGAGAGCTGATTAGATTTTGAAGTAAATTGAACATCAGGTAGCGTGAGTGACGTAATTGTATTTCTGTTCTGCTAACGTCGGTTTTGTAAGTGATTGAATAATCGCGCGAATTATGTGGGTTGACTTGGTATTTATGTGACGTAATTGAGAAGAATTGAACGAGACGTCTCCTTAAGAAGTGACTACGAAAGATTTCAGCAGATGATGTGAAGTGACTTGAGGTAGTGTGATTAAATTTAAAATTCAATCTTGCGACGTGACAAGTTCGTTGTTGGGACTGTGGAGAGTAGAACATCGTTTGATTTAGTTGAAATATTTATCGTTGGTTTTCGTATACCTGTTATTGCTTGAAGAAGCTGCCAGCCAGGCTTACTCGAAAGAGAAAGTAAATCATATTTTGGGATGTAATGTTTTTGGTTTTTCCTCTCTTCGCATCTAAAGAAATTTCATTCTTTCATAACCCAAACATGAATGCAGCGATTTTAATAAAACTTGGCCTTGATGCGTACATGTGTTCATATGAGTGTGAAAAGTAACGAAATAATGTAATATTTTTGGCAAATACTAGTGAGATGAGAATATAATATATCATATAAGGGATTTCGAAAAATATTTCTTATCTTTTAAATGTTCGTAGTTTCTGGGAAAAAGAACTAAACGAAAATCGTTTCTGTATGATTTTTCATCACATATCTCTTCACTGTTTGGGACCAAAGTAGTATAGTATTGTGGCGAACCAGCCATGAATAGCATAGCCTAGAAATCGCCAATGTTTACGTTGAGGCAGAGTAGTAAATAGCCAGAATTGGCGTAGGAGAAAAATAATTTTCGAGTCGTCTTTTCAGTTTTTCTTTAAATTGATGAAAATTTCGAAAAAGTTTAATAAAAAAAAATTATCAAACAGAGTTGTTGAAATTTTTTAAATCTAAAATTTAAATCTAGAGCTCTTTCAGAAACCCGTGGCCGGAGCACTCTGTCCTCGTTGCCCCTCTCTCTCACCGATACTGCGTTTAGAGGCACAGAGTGTATTGAGAATGATGGTGTAAGAAGTCGACACAGTACTATATATGAAAACACCATGCTGATTGCAACCTTTTTTTTTTTGCGTTACGATATTACTCAAAATAGCAAAATTTTTCCTTTTTCAAGTTACAACGTGTCGAAAAAATCGATGTCTCAGCTCTTCACTGGCATTAATTTAAATTATTTGGTATTTATTCAATTCGGGGGGGGGGGAGGGAAATACGAATAAAAATTATTGAAATGTAAGCAGTGCCATGTAGCATTTTGGAGTTGATTCTTTTTTTTTTAACAAATTATTAATTAAGATACGCGTCGAAAGAATGATACAGTGTTAGGAATAGCTTTTTCAAAGAAATGCCCGCAAGCATTTTTCAGATTTTTGATTGAAGAAAAAAAAATATAAATCGACATGATTAATGTAGGAAAAGGGGGTGTGAGTATTTTTACTCGCTGTATCTTATTCTCTGTTTTTATTCATTTCATCCGAACTAAAATCCAAAGAAATTATTTGGGACCTTTTCTGTGTGAATGCATTCATTTTCTCGCATATTCTTACCCTTCCTCCTCTCTATTCGTTGGACATTTTTTGTTGAAAAATCACTACACTTGGTGAGGCAGGTCCTTACCCCCATTTCAAATTTTGAATAAAACTCCATTTCGAGTCTAAAAAAAAAATCTCAAAAAAATACATCGAGATATTCATGACATACACATATAATCTCTTCAATAAATTTTCAGCGATTTCTGGAGATATCTGCTGCGTTTCCCAAGAGGTTGAACATTTCCACAGTCAATTCATTCACAGAAAATGGAGCTTTTGTTTAATTTTGAGGGTGTGATTTCTATGTGCATTGAGTAAATGTGAAGAGATCGTGCCATTTTGAGCAAACTGTTAAATTATAAATCTCGAAATGATTATAATAAATAACACCTTTATGGTCGCCATAATTAATGATTCATTTAATAGATGGAATATTTCACAGAGTGGAAATATAAAGAATTAAAATAAGTGAATACGGAAACTCGACTTTTAAAGCACAGATGGCACAACTAAAAACTGTTGGGGGAATAAGAGAGAAGCAAAAAAGGAGCTAAAGAGCAATAAAATCGTGGTGGGTGTAAATTTTCAAATTTAGTTTACACATACATTTTTATACCTAATAATTGATTCGAATTATTGTTTCGTAATTGGATTCACGAGATATGCTCCTAAATTATATGGTTTTTGAGTAGTAAACGATTTCGGTTGTTATTATTATTACGGTTACATATATATAATGAAGTCCACACGTGATGTATAGTTGTACCGTTGTACCTAGTTTTTATCTCTCATTTTCAGCTTTTTCGAGTTCGCACTTTTCCTATATAACTTTGGAAACATTTTTATATCTTATGCTTTACTATGGTACCATTTCTATATCTTCTTCAAGTCTTGAGATTTTTGTGTTAATAAATTTCAAAAAATGAGTTCAATTAAAAACATAAGTATAAGAACGGCCGAAAATTTATTCATGAAGAATTTAATCGTGGAAATCGTTCACACCCCTCACCATCCTCTCGATACAAGTCACGATGCCCTTGTATGAAAAATGAGCGCGATTCGCTCAAAATAGAGGCGTTCCCTCATGAACATATTTTCGTAATCGAGGTGATTTAAAAATCGTTTACTCCAATTTGTATTATTCATGATTCCTTGATGGGATTAATTTATTGATATTTCCAACCCTAATTACTTTCTCTTTTAACGGGTAATATTTGCATAGAAAACTGTTTATCGCGTGATTTCAAATTTTCCCATCCCCCATCCGTTATACCCGTATCGAAAAATAAATACGGTAATTACGAATCAATGATACGCTATTGGTTGAGAATTACCGGCGGTTAATATTTTAGGCTTAATTGAAAATCAATTTCGGCTTTTAAATGCGAAATGAACGTGCTACGAATGAGTTTTAGGGAGAACGCCTTCTAGCCGAGTACCTTGTAAAGAGAGAGAAAAATTCGAATCGAAGTGAAATTTTTGTATTCGTATGGACATTGAAGCACACCCTAATGGCTCAAATTGCTAACGAGCTTAGCTAAGGTTGGCGACGCGTTGTCGACGTATTTCTAACACGCGTTTATTATTAAACATCAGCCTAGTCCAAATTATTATCTGATGGCTGAGTCGTTTACGGTATTCCTCACCGAGCCGCCACCCCCCCCCCCACTCAACCATCTTCTTTGAATTCATCTTTTATCGATTGCGCTATGTATATTTAATTTAATTCGAAAAAAGGGGGGCAAGGGTACGGAAAATTGTTCGAGCTCGTAGAATATTTTTTTCCTTATTCGGTACGACGAAGTTGCCTCTTATCGGAATTACCATCTTTATGGAAGTTGGGCGGCGTTGTCGACGAATTCTGTGAGTAAATGAAGGAATTCGTACACGACGGATGCTCGGCTCATACGTGTCTAGTGGAGTTGAAACGGCGATATAAGATTAGGCGTATTTTTCGAATATATATATTCGTCGCGTACGGGTGATATAGTCGACGTTGAATGATGATCCGGCGTTGGCGACGAGTCACGTAAGGCGTAGAAAAAACAGCGAAGTCATTGGTTACGAAACCGCCAATTTCAGCGATCGATTCGGAAGGGAGGATTTTTTTTTTCGAAGTAAACATATCAGTATGATAAGAGATAATCAAGCTCAGTTACCTTAGTTACTCGGAGCTTAATTTTTAAAACGTATCGAATATCGATGTGGTTTTCCTCGTGGCGAATGCGATCGTGTGTTATTGATTTTAAAATTTCTATACTTGTTATAACCGATCATTATAAATGTATTTTGCGAGTTACGTTATACGTGTAATACTTAACATGGATTTTTAATATGTATTTATTTTTCTCTCGTTAGTACTTAATTTGGAAAATGTTATTAATCGTTACCTATACGAATTATCTATTTGACTGTAAAGAAACAATTTTTTTAACCTATTCTGTGATTGTAGCTTTTATAATCTTTTAAGGAAAACCCTCTCTGTCGCTGGGACCAGTTCTACAAATCTGTGTTACGGTTATTTTCTTCTTTGTTTCTTTCGTTCGGTTATGACCTAGAAATTTTTTTCTTCTCTGGTTTTATCGGATGGATGGAGAATTTGTACAATAGTACGCTTAATTTTAGTCGTAATGGCGGACGCGTACCATGGACGCAATGTAACGAGCCCAGTTATCGAGTTTATTTCCATCTTATACGCGGTCTGTGGGAGTTTTTTATACGTTATTCGTACGATCGTGTAAGGGCGAAGAGCGAATTTAATATAGCCGGCGGAAATATCGGCAGTCGAGAATATTGGGTTTTTGCGGGCGAATTTATCGAGAACACCGAAATCGCTTAAATGGCTATTTTATTTCTGCGCTCGGCCGAAAATGGTAAAAAGATTTTCATTGTATTTCGAAGAATTTTTCGAGCGAGTTGTTTGTGGCGGGGACCCCTGCAAGGAAGGTGGGAATTTGCGATTGTACTCAGCGGGATATTGGTGATGGGGAAAGGTTGGTTGCAATTGGCGAGTTTCTTCGAGTTGGGTTAAACTCGGATGAGCATATAAACGTAGGTTAACCGCGACTATTTTCACCATTTTCGGCGCCCTTAACTGTCCGACGTTTGAAATTAGTCCGTATAATTAGAGAGCTCTTGAATAATTTAACGACGGCGAGTGTGTTGGAAATTGATTTTCTTTTATACGATTCGTACGAGTATGCGGGAAAAGTAGTACTCGGCGACTCGTGCTATTGTGTTTAGCATTAGTTACGCGTGTAAATTGTGTATTATATTATTTGCATAAAATCCTCCGTCGCCGCGATAAGTACCGTTGTAATTCGAGTGCCTAGGAACTTGGTAGAGGTAATCGATAGGGCGTATTGTTATTTTAATATTAAAAATTCGCGCAAAATTAGCATTTTTCTTGTCGTAAGATACGTGTCAGCATTTAGGGGTATTTTCCTCGTCTGGTTACATTATACGAATGATATAATCTCGTGCTTAATTTTTTCTCTCTTTTGTAATATTTCCTAATTATATTTTTTCACGCTAATACTTGTGTATGTTTTTTTTTTTTAACATTTAATATTTATGTGCGACGAACATACCTAAATGTAAAAAAAAAACCGCTATTAGTGAAATCCTCCTTTACTCTGATTGTCCATTAGATTGACACACTGTGGTGTGAGAGGAAATGCAGACGAAAGGTGAGACGATAATCGAACTTCCAATGAGCTGGACCAAACGTAGGCATGTGCTTCCACCAGGGGAAACCTCTAGAGAGATACTTGAAAGTAATACCGATAGTAGTGCTCAGGTACTGCAGTGTAGCGTGTTGTAATGAAATCTCCCCCTCTCCTCACCACTTCTACAAAAAGTTACTTTTGAGGGGAATCATACGTACTTTTTATTCTTTTCAAGATGAGTTTTCAAGTATCTAGAAAACTTTGCAAGACTAACGCTTTATCGGTTTTTGAAAAGAGGAGAGAGAACGACTCCTAATTTTATTTTCAAAAATATTGGTATCTCAACGACTCAGCGTTGCCAGCTTGAAAAAAAAAATGCTTTCAGCATTACCAAGCAGTATGAAAATATTTGTTAGGTGTGAAATTAATTAAATTGTTAAATAAAGTGTGGAAAATTGAAAATATCCAAATTACTTTTTTTTTTGCCTAAAATGTGTACATGATGTACGAGTAGGTATATGACAATCTTTATATCAAAATAGTAATGAAGAATTTGTGTATTTTCAGAAGTTGATAAAGTAGTATAGTTGAATTGGAAATTCTCTTTCTTCGTTTCCCTTTGAAAATTCTTTTAGTAGTACATACATCTCTAAATATGTGTTCACGAAAAAAAAAGTGGTACATGAAATTGTTCTACTTTGAAATCATTACCGAAAATAATTTATCTATTTTTTGTGTGTGACGAACAGGAAGGCAAGAAAATATGCCAGCTTTATCACTGTAATATCAGTATACTTCTTACCAAGGGTTTCTCTATTATCACTTCAATGATAAAAATATAGTTTTTACCAAAGTTTCCTATATTTATGTTGGTGAATGCATATAATATTTACTACAAAATAAAAATACTTCGTTGTACCTATGCAATGGTAATCAGCTTTTCATTTTCAACAAGGCTCGAACAACGAAATGAAAATGAAACGGCGGTGTTTTTTGCAAATGGAAACAACACGAAACAAAAATCTGGAAACGAAACCGCAATCGAAACTGAACGAATTAAATTTTGAAAGTGTTTCGTTTCTTCGCAGAGATGTAAAAAATTACTATTATTTCATTTTTTTGGTCCTGTATTTTACCATTATCGTTAAAGACTGGTGATTAAAGCATACTTTTTTCGTTTTCTTTTTCCGCAGATTGATTATCTGTATTATGTAAGATTGTAATTTTTGTACACTCGTGTGCTAGAAGAGAGAAAAGACTTAGATTTGAGGTGTATTAACTACTTTAGTGTTTCTACTTTCTAATTTAAAAAGAAGTTGATAATATTGAAAAAAGATTGAAGTAAGTCTTTAATACAAACTACTACATAGGTAATAAAAATTAAAACTGTCGCAGGTAGAATTAAAAAAAAAAAAAAAAAAAAAAAAAAAAAAAAAAAAAGGAAACGAAACAGAACGAAACGAAACATAATAATGTTGAACTGGAAACGAGAAACGAAATGGAACGCGTTTCGTTTCGTTTCTAAGAGCCCTGATTTTCAACAAAAGTGACTCTAGACATGTTTTTGTTCAAGTGTCGAAATCAATAAACATCACTTTCATTCAAACAAGTTAAGTTTTGTCTGTTGGAGTTTTAGTGGTTTTCGACATTAGTATACACTATACAATGTATATTGTATACTCAATCGAAAAAAAAAATAGATCCATTTTTTTTTTTTTTGAAAATTGAAAGCTGATTAATTTTATAAGCAACCACAGAGCGTTTAACAGCTGATAAAAGTGATGAATTTTTCCTACTTGCGAAATTCCCTAAAAAATGAAACATCGATTGTTATTTTTATTATTTTTTTCAAATTTCATATTGACAATTTTTGTGCTTTCAGCTAGTTTGAAGGCGACATTTATTAATGATTTATGTTTGATTTTTTTTTTAAGGAGAAGGGGTGGTCAACCTTTGACTCTAATATAATATGGACCAAGCTATTGCCATTAACCGCTGTATAAGTGAAACGGGTCGACATTTTGGGAGGCTACACCATTTCCCGCTGGCCACCAAAATATAATTCACATTTTTCATTGGTTAGTGAAATCCAATAGCATAAACCATAACTCACCTGTTAATGACCTAAAAAAGGAGGAAAATATAGATAGAGAGTGGCAGAGGGGTAAAGGAATCGAAAAATTTGATAATACTTTTCCTTTTTGACTGGTGGATATAATTCGGATTTTTTAACACGAGCTCAAATGGTGTAACGTGTCTTACTTATATAACCTGGAGGGAGAGAGGGAGGGCAATATCAAAAAATATGCGGTAAGAGGAGCTAGTCTCACGGCTAATTATTTTCGTTAATCTTGGACCGCTCATTCAGCATTGCTAACTCGGCCCATATTATAAATAATCAAAAGGGGCACCCTACCTTTCCTGGAAATGATGTAAGAAGTTATGAAAAAGTATTAAAATTTCAAAGCAGGCTTATGCCTAAATTTGATAGTGAAATTTTGTAGAAATTAGAAATCTTTAATAACCCTAGCTTCATGCATTTATCTTGAAAAATTACGATCAGCCTTTAACCTTCCCTATTTCGAAAGATTAAGGTGAAATTTTAGGTAGCTTATGTCATCTGAAAGCACCATGTCAAATCACCGCTATGTTGCAGAAATGCAGTTTCATGGAAACTACGTTATCGTTGAATCATCCTAACGTGTGTTTCAGTGAATGTTGACTTTCGAGTTTTTTTTCTGTGATGTTGGCGAGTTTTATTTTTATTTTTTATTCACCAATTGACGTAGGTTTTACCTTGCAGTTAGCGATGATTTTTACGATCTCTCACAAAGTATTTGGGGTGAATGAATTTTAAGATAAGGTATTGCGCTAAATGTACGTTGGAGTAAGGCGCAAACGAATAATTAGTATGTGGAAAATTCGCGAATGTAGAACGTTTCACGTTTATGCGCGAAGCGTCGGCGTAACCAGAATGGATGAGAATTTCAACTTGTGAGGTTATTCGATTTCCAGGCTGGATGTGTCATTTAGCCTTGACAGATCAGCTGGACGTTCTCCTTGGTGCTTGCGTACCCGGGCCAAATGAATTTTTCGGACAATAAATAGTGGTTCTTAAAATTGAAACAAGCGATTTTTAAATTATGGAAATTAACGTAGGCGTTACCTTGACGAATACGAGAAGCTATACAAGGTCGTCCGATGTACGAAAATTGCTGCGATGAGCCGATGATGCCCGTCGGGTGGTATTCGTTACAGATGTGGTTTTTTAGATACGCAGTCGAATGGGGTGAAGTGTATTAATATTTATTACACAAGAAGATTTTCACGGATTTTTTCTCGTATGAGATTCAAATTTCTCGACGTGTATTTTTAGCTGATGAGTGATGACGTTATCGATGGAAAGAATTAGGTGTGTGATTTGATCGTAATATCATACTATCAGTGATCGAAGAGTTCTTTGAGTGGAGAGAGAAGAAAAATGAAAATTAATAGCTTCAAAAATTGAAAATTTCTAACCAGCGAGATTCAAATTTGATTTTTTCTGAAAACCACGTTGAAATGAATTGAAAAAAAATTATCATGGGTTCTCCAGCGAGGTGTTGAAATAAAATTTTTTTAAACTCGTTTCATTTAATACTATATGAAGCGAAATGCACAAATGTTCTTGGCAACGATTTTCCTTATCGGTTTAATGCAGATTTTTTCGCATTCTTATATTTTATCATGAATCATTATCATAAATGATAATAAATATTGTTTAATTCTAATAAGGTTTACATACTAGTCAATTTATTCATAAAATACAATACAAAATTTTGGCCTTATGTACTCATTTTCGAAGGCATCTCCTTAAAATAATGATGACAATATTATTCCTAATGAATTGTTTTTTTCTCAAGTTTCAACTTTTAGTAATGCCATTTTGGATCCATTTTGACTTGAATTCAAAAGATCATATTATTCTGGTCATTAACTAACTCTACACACGAAGTTGGACCTCTCTAGGTCGATTTGGTGACGAGATATGGAAGTTTCGTGAAATCTCCTGCAGCAAGTTCCCTTCCAAAAACCTTTTTTTTGCTCTAACTACTCTTCCAATCCTCTTGGGAAGTTAAAATTAGAATAGGTTGATCGCTTTAACTCATTTTATCATATAACACCGCAATGAAAAATTTTCAACCTTACATGTATCTCCCGCCACATTTTCAGGTGGATAACCGCTCCTTCTCCCTCCAACCTCATGTATGGAGGTGAATTGGGGATATCGTATACTTCTTATCCCTAGTAATCATACGAGTTCATATTAATTACATTTTTACTAATTTGAGGCTTCTAAAGCTCTACTCAAATTTTGATAATCTGCTATTTTGGATCTATTTTGATCCAAATTCAAGAGTTCATATTCTTGTCACCAACTAACCCCACACACAAAGTTTGAACTTTCTAGGTTGATTAGGTGAGGAAATGTGAAAGATTCAAGAAATTGCATGGCTCAAAACTTGTTCAAAAACCCGTTTTCTACTCTAACTCTCTTCAAAATGCACTCAGGAAGCCGAAGTTTGGTTATGTTGGCGTCCATGACTCACTCTTTCGTGAGAGATAAAAAAACAAAAAATTTGAACCATTTGCCCCTTCTCCAGCCCTCGTCAAAATTTGAGTGATCCGCTATTTTGAGGTGTATCAAAAAAAAAAGAAGAATCTCGCAAAGTGTTGAGCGAATTTTATAAATACTCGCTGGTGCTACGCGAGGGGAAAAATATATGTACACCAAAAAGTTGGGCATTTACGAGATGATTACAAATGATCTGAAATGTAAAGATTTGAAGACCCAATCCTCTCCTTACCCCTTTCCCATATCAGGTAGGCTGTAATAGCCATCGTTTTCAAGTTAGAAACTTGACTAAAAGATTATTTTTGGTGTTCAGAGGTATAAAGTGAGTGGCTACTAAGAATATGAAACGGAGAATAAAATGGTTCTCCACACCTACTCCTTCCGCTGCGTTCAATTTTTCGTCAGTAATGTTGTATTGTACAAATATTTTACACATTTTGATGCCAGCACCATATTTTTATCGTTCTTAAAAATTGTAATAAAAATTGTCAAATTTAATGCTCATCAAGATAACATGAAAATTTTTCAGTGTCTTATAATGTTGGCCACTTCAGCCTGAACATAGGCAAACCATTATCCATGAGCGTTATATGAGTAGGTCTACCCATGATATGAAGGAGTTTACATTTAGCTAAAACACCCTGTGTAGTAAGTTAGTATGCTACATTTCTTACTAACAATTTATAAAGTTATTAGATTCGTCATTGCTCTTGATATGCTGATATCTATCCTTAAAAAAAAAAATATCTTAGTTTTCATATAATTTTTTCATACACTGCTGGGCTGATCTAAGTATCCGGCGCCAGCTGCCACAGCACCACTAAGCAGCACGTTTAAATGTGGACCTTCATATTGAAAGTTCCCTCTCCTATGCATATATGTAGTAATATGTCGAATTGGAATTTCTTCAGTGTTTAGGTAATAAAATTATCTCAAATGCTAAAAAAAATTCAAATCACCCAAAAAATTAATTCTTCTGTCTTTGAATTTTAAAAATTTGAAAAACTTTGATGATGTTTGAGCAAGCCTTCCTATCCTTCTCTAAACTTCATTCATGTGGTGATTGAAAAAAAATTATTCATTATTTTTTAAGCCAGAATAAATGAGTTTGAGTACCTTTAAGGGTATATTTCACATACACGGTTCTTTTTTTATTATAATTAAACTTCGCAGGCACTATTTATGTTATCTATATGGGAACCAAAATTGATAACGCTAAAAAAATGACATTTTTGAGAGTAAAATTCTTCGTGAGTTTTAATGAAAACTTTTGAAATTTGAAAATGAAGAAGATGGACACTTATACTTAATTTGTTCAGAACGAAAATTCAAATTCCAATTTATAGGAAAGTTATAAGCTGTGAAATGTGGACGTCTCAAAAGCTAATTTATTTTTGCGTTTTTCTCGATAAATAATCACTTAATCAAAAAAACACTCGGTGAAGTTTCTCAAATTCTTATTATAGGTGTATATTTCAAATTTCAAGTGAAACAGATGAATAGTATTTGAGAATAAAAGATGTACAAAAATGATCATTTGGCAGGCAAACCAGTATGCAATCGTGTAAGTAGAATAAACCCTTAAAAGCGTAAAATTAGTCCTAAAATTACCGTTTCTTTTTTCAGCGCTGAGTTTCATTAAATACACAACAAAATGAAAAATTAAAAGTAAATAAATTCCATTTATATTTTCGCTCGCTTCGTTACATATAAATTCGATAATCAACGTTATAAACATATCCTTACGTACACGTAAAACCGTTAAGCGTGCTGGGAGTAACCATAACGCGCACGCAACGTAAACTATACGCGGATCAAAAATAGAAAAATGTTTTAAAATAAACATGTAAACAAATCCGTAAGGGATGCACCACCAAGGTCTAGCAGGTAATTTCCTGGCGTACGTTGGAATTAAATCCATTCGAACGAAGCTGGCGCGATTAACTTGTTGTCTTGTGATCGTTACAAAGTGTATTCGTGTACACCGGTCATAAATTCGGACGCATAAGCTAAAACGGCGTGATGGCGAAAAAATACGATATTTGGACTCGATCAAAATATCGGTAATGATTAATACGCACGATAGGTTTCGATTAACGCAACCATAGCTACCGGTACAATGATCTGCGGCACTAACACCTAGCGTTATGAATAGGAACGAGGTGCGATTCAACATTGTCTCGCCGATTCCGAGACTCGAGGCTCATTTGTATTAGTCAGAAACAACGTATAACAAAGCAATCAGTGAGTCGCAAAACACCTCCGGCTGCAATGTTTATCGTCGCGACGACACTGTGACAGATTTCACGCATTTGTCTCGACGCTTGTTTTAAGCTCCAAGTACTCGTATATGAATAATACAGAGAGAGAAAAAAACTACATTGAAAAATGGATACGACTAAAACGCGTCCAATGTTGAAAACCGTATAACACATTACCTCATTAGCACCACACTTCGAATAGACCAAACAGCTCTACATGCCGGATATGTACGTTAGCAGTGCGCGCTCGAATGTGTAACATTACGATAAGCGATGAATGCTACAGGGTTGGCAGATATTCGATATTGTCGAAACATTTCACGTATAATCAAAATCATTATCGTATCAAACCACGCCTAAAATACTAATTTCAGTTCCAAGAGGTCGATTTTCAAATATAGCATCGTAGTTCATCCATTCAACATAAAATAGCGCTTCTATTTCGGCAAAAAGAAATATACCATAATTATCGCCAATTATGACGAAGGAGTGCATAGGGGGAAATGTTTTCACACGTGTAATCCACCTTATTGCCAAGAACACATACCGAACGTAATAGACGATGACACATTTACGCCCACCTCTTTATTCATACTTGATTTAACTTGTAACTTGCACTAGGTCACTAAAATTTATATTCCTATACGTCACTCGTCGATTTGGAGAAGAAAAAAAAATACACTTCCTCGGTAACTTTGGGAAACACTGAATAGCACAATGAACGGATGTAATTTTAAAATAATGTATTCAATTCACTTATCGCTGGCCGCGCGTTCACAAATATGCAACATCGAGTCAACAATAAATCGATCGAACGATGCGAAAAGAATGCCAATCTAGCATCGTCAGCACATACGCCAAGCCTCTGTACGTCACGACGAATCATGCGACTTTCGTAATTAACGCAAAATACCAATTAGCGAGATAACATTAACGACGACGTGTTCAGACTACGTTAGGAATGCCGCTCAACTGTTACAATTTCATAAATGATTCGAAGAACACTCGAACACCGTTTGCTATTTTTTAAGCTTTTTTGAAACTCTTAATACCGTTAGCATACTCCTATCGGTGGACATAATTTAACAACTTTCCCTTACCATCTATCGAACGTGCTTTTCAATTCTGTTCCTCGTAACTTTTCGAGTACACGTGTTCTTATCGGGAATTCGGTACAGAGAAGGGACTCTTCGAAGCTTCATCGTCGTGTTAAGTTTCTCTCGCACCGAAGAAACCATTTATATTATACAGCTTTCATACTTGCCTCTGTCGGTTAATCATTTAACTTGATTTATTGCGGAAAAGCGTCTCTCGCTAGACGCGAATACGCCGCTAAATACGTGAAAATTGTTTTAGAATGTGGCGTTTCTCTCGCCGAATTAACGAGATGGACGGAAATGTAACATGCAATTCATATGAGAATGCGTTGGAGCGATGAAATACTATTTTTGAAACCGGATGTTGCTTTTGTAGCTGTACACTAAGCCATCATTTTCAGGGGGTAAGCAAAATTTTGAAGTGGTTCGGATATGTTTCAAATATCAAGTGCTATACAGATTCGTGGGTAGGATGGACCTTGGGAAATCTTTTCTTCATTTTTCTTGTTAGCAATATTTATGCAGAAATTGGTAGTAAGTGTTTAAAAGTATTTTGTTACACAGATTTCGTTTGATCGGAAAGTGGTGAAGTGTTGGAAAACGTTCATAAGTCGTGCTAGAACCACTAGTCCACTACAGGTCAGTAGAGCAGAATTATTCAATATTGTGTAATTGCCTAAATGTATTTGCAGAAATGAGAATAAAATATTTTTATACTGTGTAGAAATCTAATCACCTATATAATCGAGGTGAAAAATAATATTCAGTTCCGGATTTAGAAGTTTTTGACCTAATCCTTTATGGCAAGGAAGTTGCAGTAAAATTCGCTCTTGCACCCCAAATTGCTTAAAAAATTGCGGTTAAACTCGATCTAACATTATAATTAGCATAAAAAGTTGCCAATCTCACAAATTATATCGCGTGTTTTCGAGCATGTTCCTTTATTTGAGTTAATAAACTCATGAAAAGTATTATTCAATTCTCGCTGAAATGCTGTCGCATATCAACTCTTTTTAAATTTTGTATAAATAGTAGCATTACTTAAAAAAACGCACCAAAAAGCATATTATAACATTTGCGTGAATAGGTGCAACATGAAGGATAATATTGCTGAAGAACTCGCAGTATCTTTTAAAAATGCTTAAAAACCAGCACAGTAGGCCTTATGCGTATTATTACTATTAACTATACATATTATGGTATCAATTATTATAGTCAAGAGCCGAACCGGTCGAAAATGGGCCGAAATAACTGAAAGCTAGGACCGGCATCAAAAATTAGTGTTTGTACCCCTACTTCGAAAACCACCGGTCTACCGATCCGCAGCTACTGCTTTTAAGCACAGCGAAAGCTTAAAAGTTAACAGTTTTCATGAACTTTCGGCCGAAAATACTAAAGGTTGAAACTGGTGTCAAATTACAGGTTTTTTCTTGCGCTGAATCCGAATATGTAGGTCTGCCATTTCTAAAGTGCTGCTAAAAGCCCCGCAGAGTGGGTTAAAGGGTGAGAAAACTCGGATAAATCACGTATTTTAGATGAAATTCGCATAAAAATTGCCAGATTTAGTTTAAGTGGATTTAATAAATATTTTCAAGTATTACTCATGGACAAAAATGACTTCTCAACTTCAAGTTTTTGCAAAATTTTCACATTGGAGGGGGGTGAAGCGTAGGAGAACATCTATAAACTTATGTATATGGGCATCGGTACATCGAAATATATGTTTTCTAGGTCGTAGAACTTGATTATGACAACATTTTTCACATTGAGGGTGAAGGGATGGTACCAATTTTTGTGAATCGAGAATAGAAGCTTGAGAAAAACAAATTTGTGCTTGAGAAAAAAGAAATCTCACAAATTGCATTTTATACAATGGAGAAACACTCATTATGACTTATGACAACGGAAGGTAAGTACGAAATAAACTCTTGGGATCAATTTCAAAAATAATTATAACCACGTTTTTAGTCTATTGTAGAATAATATAGAATGTACCTAACAGTCTACCTTCACCATATGATCAATTTGGCATTTTTTTCTACCCTTGGGAGTTACCTCACATACATACTTGTCTAAAACTAACGTTACCGTTTCATATGTCGCAGGTTAAAGTCATCAGGGAAGAAGAGAGGGACGGGGAAGAGAGCGGACAGACTCAGATTTCGACTTAAATCAACATTTTTTAATATTTCGAAATTTGAACTTTTTTGAATTTATTTTACATTTAAAAATTTTTTTTCTTTTATAAAAAAATAAAAATAAAAATACATTTTGAATATGTTTCACTTGTTATAATATGAAGGATACCGGGAAAGGCCGAGATAAGTCACTTTCTTCACTTTTTGAGAAAAATGAATTTTAAAATTTGATACCATGTGAAGATAATTACAAAAATTTTTCAAGGCATGTAAGTAGTAAAACAGTTGTGTACTACGGTTAAGAATAACATATTATAAGATGAAAAAAAAAATATCGAAAATTACCATAGTTATAAAAATAAAACCTGAGTAAGGTCATAATGCACAGGGAAAAAACCAGCTGACTATATGTAAAAATAGGGGGAAAAGGGGGTGTAAAGTAGTTCAAAAACGAACTTGGAGATACACTGATAAGTGATGACATGAAGTTACGTATATTAGTCACGTAAGGGACTTGCCTGTCCTTTTTTTTCAGTATTAGATGACTTTCCTGTTTCTTTTCCTGCATAGAGAATCTTTAAACATGATTTCATGACGCTGTATTAATAATTCTAAAAATCTGAATGTGTAATGATATTCTACCAAGAACTGTCTGCCTGAATACATCATTTTCACATTTTTGAAAAAAGTGGCTTGCCTTCTTCTTTCCCTGTACCCTTCATATGTGTACGTATATTCTATAAAAAATGATTCAATTTGTGTTTTTCCCGAGCTTTTATTCGCAATTCGCAAAAATTGGTACCACCTCTTCACCCTCAATATGAAAAATATTGTCATAATCGAGTTCTACGACCTAGAAAAGATTTCGATGTATCGTATGCCCATATACATGAGTTTATAGATGTTCTCCTACGCTCCAGCACCCTCAATTGCGAAAATTTTGCAAAAATTTGAAGTTGAGAAGTCATTATTGTCCATAAGTAATACTTGAAAGTATTTATTAAACTCGCTTAAACTAAATCATGCAATTTTTATGGGAATTTAACCCACTCTGCAGGGCTTTTGGCAGCACTTTAGAAATGGTAGACCTATATATTCGGATTAAGCGTAAAAAATTCTGCAATTTGACACCATTTTCAATCTTCAGTATTTTCGGCCGAAAGTTCATGAAAATTGTCAACTTGTGAGCTTTCGCGGTGCTTAAAAGCAGCAGCTGCGGATCGGCAGACCGGTAATTTTCGAAGTAGGGTTACATACACTAATTTTCGACAGGTACGGCTCTTGGACTATTATATTTCCCAGTGGCGTAGTGGATAGAACTGTGCAGTTCGTGATCTGAAGGTACCGAGTTTAAACCCTTGCTAAAACCAGATTTTTAATGAATTATGGGTAATTGCCACTTATTAGGGAGTTTATGGGCGAGTGCTACTTTTCACGCGTTAAAGTCTCAAATTGACACTATGCATTTTTATATTCGTTTTTCTTGCCAATAGGGAAGACCCGAGATTTTGTGGAAGTCAAAGAACCCAAATACATGATCAAATTGTAAAGTAAAAAATATGAAAGCCCTTAAGGGTTCATGAGTTCCGCTGCGTTGGATTCCTTGAGTGCTCCATTTGGAATCTTAGAATCTGGCACTTAGGAAATAGAGTAGAATATGCTGCTAACAATGAATGCTGCATGGTGACATAGAAATTGGTCCTCCAAAAAGGAACCCTTATCGACACCATTCGACTCATATAACTGCACATCAATTCTAGTATTATCACCTGAAGATCCTATAGAACTCTGGATATGTAGGAGATGATGAGTTGTGGAGGCACAATGGGCTATAAATGGCCGATGTGTATGGTGCTTACACCACCCAGCAGTTAGACCTGAAGGTGAACTTTAAGAATTTTTAAGTTAAATCTAAGTGGGGAAAAAATTAGAAGCTAATAATTCTGTAATTTCAATTTTTGAACATAGGTCTATCTTTAATAGCGTTCTGTATAGGTTTAGATTTTAATCGCTTTGCGTTGCAATATTTTACTCGCGTTATAAATATTCTAAACTTTGCGGAAATGACGTTGTTACTGATAAAATTATCTTTAGAACTATTATGCCCTGTTACTTCAGCCATACTAAATGCGAATTCTGCGTGCGAAAAAATTAAAAAATCTTCTCGCTTTCACAGATTTGTTAAATTTTCAAAGTAATTATAAACGCCACTTTAAGTTATAATTTGCCGAAAAAAAAAAGATAATGATACTACTTTTTTTTAGACCAGCTCCCTCGAGTCTACGTTTCTTCAGTTGAATTTTTTATGCAAAGAAATAAAATTAAACGACGTTTCCAAGTTCAACTTTTGCCAGAACTACTTGTTTTTGACAATAAGACAATATCAAAACAAATATTTAGATTTTCGTGAAATTAGAAGTTTGAATGACTGATAGTAAAGCGGTAAAGCTCGTTGCTCCTTCCAGATCTACGCATATAAAATCTTATTCACGTCGAAAATTCAATTCATTTTCGCTGGCTGGTTATTTTGATACGTGAGATGATATTAAATTGTTATGTTGGCGTGTTCTCGAAAGTAATAAAAAATTGTTGGCATCGATGGCTGCGCGGCAAATTGAGAAAGGTCGAACTTTCGGCTCAGAATCGATTGGTGTACCTAATTTTTGGCGTTGATGATGCATTATTAATGAAATATAAACAGACGAAAGATTTATGAAAAAAAGTTTCGATTAACGTTCCACTATACGTTGTAGGGAGTATGCGCGGCGCTTTTTTTTATCTAATTGAAGTTCCTTCCGTTTTCACATGGCTCTCATGAATATCTCACGATGGAGGCAATTTCATTACCAGCACGACGGCACGGTTTCGTTAAATAACTCGAATCTAGCGATTTATTTAATATAACAATATTAACTTGGGCACTACAGTATTTGGTATTCTCACGGGCCTTCAAGAAATTTGTAATCGGTTTAAGATGGAGATTGGTAACGATAGTAATAATTCCAATCGAAATGACCTTACGAATTTCTGGTTACGTTAGCGCGGAGCGGCGGTTGGAGAAATCGACAGAGCGCGTTTACATTATTCATGTACGACCGAGGGTCCGAGTAAACGGCGTGTTTTTTACCCCATTTATGAATATAATTTTTCGTCGGTGTTTTCATCCTATTTTGCCTACCTTTTCGCCCCATCTTTCGTATCATATATTCACGCGATTTTCATGCGTGTTGAATACTTTTAGACGTAGAGAACTTCGTAAAAGGGCTCGCAATATATGTTTCTGCATGTTGTGTAATTATTATAGTTAAAGAAATATATTTATTATCATGGGTTAATCATATAGTTTACCTGGTCATGATGATGTCAGATGATTATTTAATTTTATAGCTTGAAAAACCTTTTGGCTAATTTGCCATTAGATGTGTAATTTAATTATTATTCGGTTAAGAATCTATGATACTTGTTTGACATGTTTATAAGTTTTTCCCTCTTCGTATGCAGTATGGTACTCGTGACGTAGTTTCTTGCTGAGTTTTTATTCAAAAACGATAGCTATTACAACCTACCTGATTTTAAAAAATGAAGTAGGGGAGGGGGATTTCATATCTTTGCATTTCAGGTTATTTGTAATACCTAATATGTATACATTCAAATTTCTGGTATATGTATTTTTACCCGCGCGTACCCCCAAAAATTCTGAAAAAAAATTCTGAAAATTTGGTGAAAGAATATTTATGGAATTCCGCAAAACTATTAAAAAAATTTTTTTTATTCAACTCAAAATGGCGGTTCACTCAAATTTTGAAAGTAGGTGGAGAGAGGGCAAATAGCTCAAAATTTTCGTTTTTGATCTCATGTGAAAGAGAGAGTCACGGATACTAACATCTCAAAATTTCAGCCTCCCAAGTGCATTTGGAGAGGAAGTGAAACAAAAAACTGTTTTATTGAAAAAGTTTCAAGTTATGACATTTTTTGATTCCCCAATCTTCTCACCAAATCCATTTGGAAAGGTCAAACTTCTTATGTGAAGTTAGTTGATACCCAGAATGGTACTCCTCTTTGGGTCAAAATGGATTCAAAATGGCGGATGGCTAAAATTTCAGGAAGACTTGAGAAGCCTCAAGCTGCTCAGATTTGATAAATTTGAACTCATATGGTTACTAGTATAGTGAGAAGTATGCTACATGCCAATTTCAACTTCACACACAATTTTGGAGGGGAGAAGGAGGAGCTATTGTCCTCACAATGTGGTGGAGGAGAGCAAAGAACAAAATGCTTTGATTATGGTGTCAGATGATAAAGTAAGTCCAATTAACTAAGGTATTTCCCTTTTAGCCACGCTAAAGTAATATAGAGGGGAATCAAAACAAAAAACGAAATTAAGGTAAGAAATTTCTAAAATCTCATCTCCTTACCAAATCGACCTAGAAGGGTCACACTTTGTATGCGGGATTAGTTGAGAGCCATAATAGGATTCCTTGGATATGAGTCAAGTAAATACAAAAACAGGTCTAAAATGGCGAATGGCTAGAATGTAAAAAATTCTTGAGAAGCCTCAAACAGCTAAAGTTTGAAAAATGCATTTTTTTTCAGTTCTTGTGGTCCTAAAATACTACATATCTCAAATTGAATTTATTGGGTGTTTTAGGAAGGGGTAAAGGGTTTTTGTCTTGGTAATGGATGTAACTTGTGAACTTGAGGACTTGAAAAATTTACTTGACAATATTATGTGCTAATGCATACGAGCCCCAATTAAGGACTCAGCTCTAGTAATGCAGCATGTTTGTTCAGGTTTTTTTTTTTGTAGTCGTTCTGTGTTCTACTTCTACTTAGTATTATTATAATATTTTTTAATTAACATTTGACTGCCATGCGTAGAATTTCAAATAATTGTGTGGTTGAGCCAAATATTATTAATAATAATTTTTTCTGATAATTTTATTACACCGTGCTTTTGTTTTATTCCAGTACTTAATAATTATACGCATTCCAGTAATAGGGGGGGAGGTTGGATAAAACTCAGTCCGTTCTAGAAAATTTTAGCCATCCCAATAAAATTGTGTATTCAGTATAAAAATAGAAGAAATAGGATTCAGAGCCTTTTCTAGGATTACGTCAATCCCCCTCCCCTCTCCCTGAAATGACGAGGTGACTACGGCCCTGGTTTATACAGTTCGTATGAATTTGGTAGCACGTCCATTAAATGTATTTATTTACATTTATTTCTAATACAATATAGTAACCAAAATTTACTTTCTAGTATGCTATTAGCTGAGTGATAGATACCTTTTTAACATGCATTTAAAATATTACATTTTCAACATTTAATTTGGTTCTTTTATTTCTACCGGCTTTAGGTGTGGGTGGATGAATTTAAGCGTGACTTCATTTACCGAATGATTTAACGCGTGACGTAAGCAGTGTGACTTTT
Organism: Phenacoccus solenopsis; assembly: GCA_009761765.1. Taxonomy (NCBI): domain Eukaryota; kingdom Metazoa; phylum Arthropoda; class Insecta; order Hemiptera; family Pseudococcidae; genus Phenacoccus; species Phenacoccus solenopsis. Next base: position 30,170,693 of record CM019752.1, read on the forward strand.
ATTTAGGACGTATTGTGAAAGGGAAAAGAGAAGCAACTCGGCTTGGATTTTCGAAAGTTCTGATATAGAGTTCTAAAGAAATGCCATACACTTACGCACGAAATAAAACCAACTGGGTAAATTCAATTTGTAAAAGCTTTCTGGATACAGAATGGGGTTTCATATACAGAAAACGTAATTAAGACGAAATGCCGAGGAAGCTGTTTGAATTTATTGATGCGGTGACATTAATTTGATAAATTAGTGAATTAGCGGTGTAGACGCAAGGTGCGGTGCGTTGACGATAATAATGGTTTATAGATAGGGTTACGAAACGTGTCGTCGGTGCGTTTCGTTATCGAAGTTATGTTCGATATGATTTGGTGGCGGAGTCGAGCAAAATCCGAATCCCCGGGTGTTTATTATGGCATCGAAAGATACAAAGGAAATATGAAATTGGCTTTATTTTTCTGAAATTTATCGCGTTCGGATGTGATTTCGAACTTGTCGGGTGCCTGGAAGGGAGATGTTGATTGCAAATTGGATTTACTCTGTTCTTCGACGATGTATAAAGAACTGTTATGGTACGATCTCGTTGTAAATTTTGTTGGAATTTAATGTACGAAGAAATACTACTTCGATAATTAGTCGAAAATGACTTGTATCGTTAAATGTGGTAGTATTAAAAAATCCTTTCGAATGGTATTACGAAACTTTTTATTCTTGTTTGATATAGACTTAAAAGTTTAAAGCATGAAAGCAGAAAAGTATGGAAAAAATCGTTAATTATCATTTACGCAAGATTTTTTTCATGACCTTTTATTTTAGCGGTTTTTGAAACAGTAACGAGGTGCTGTTAAACATACGTATTGACGCACACCGTATTTATAAGCATGGGCGATGAACTTATTTGGGACAAGTATTGATGGATTTAACCGTGGGCAGAGATAGTGCACCAGATATTATTTGTTTTAGCAAATTACATTCGAGCAACGTACCTACTCTGAGTTCATAACAACGAACATAGTGTAAATATTACAGACCTAGTTTTTTTAAGAGGGAAAGGAGGGCGATTTATCAAAAATCGTGATTTTTTTTAGTTTTTTAAGAATGTGATCGATGTTGAAATGATTTCTAATTTCCATATCCGTGCCACTCTTTCAAAAATCATATTATAATTATAAGGTTTGACGAATTCAAGTGAAACTTGGCTTTCCTGAAAAGAACTTGAATTCTCCGAAAACAATTTTTTTGCATTTTTCTAGCTTATAACAACCGAACGAGAGAATTAGTTCATTAATAAATTAATCTACATGAAATTACCTACAAAGTTCTATATACTATTATTTTTATTAACGTTTGTCATCAGACTGTGAAATGGCTTTATTAAATTTTTTTAAATTTATTTTTTATTCCTTAAAATTAACTTGACATATACGACGACTTGATTATAGAGGCTCGTGATCAGTTGAGGATAAGGAAGTGAAGATAGGCGGACTTTTTCAACGAATTGAAGAAGAAGGGAAATAATGAATTCATCATATAGAGGCAGCTCAGGAAGAGCTGGAGGGAGTTAATAAATTTATAGGTACAAAGGGAGCATTCCTGTAGAATGTGACATTCGTGTATATTATTGAATAAATATGGGGTAAAATTTAAGAAACAAACCTTTATTCACTGCTAAAAATATTTTCAACTATTCAGCTAGCGTCACGTCGTAATTAGGAATTTATTACCAATCGAATTTATTAACTAATATTTTGCGGTAACTGGTAGTGAAAATAGTAATGAAGTTTTGTTTTCAGAAATTGGTAGTAGATATAATGAAAAAGTGTTGAGATTTGGCAAAAGTTGCTGAAAAGTGAGAAAAAATATCAGATTACATTTTTTAAATAAACTAGTGCCTCCTTGCTCCTTCGGGGCTCGCAATAAACATTAAATAAAGAAAAAAAAGTTATTTTATCAGACAAGTACTGCTACATTCCAAACTGCACAACCCAATTTATTCCTATTTGTTATCCCCACCAAGAGTTCTTCCTTTCAGGATGGGCTCTCCTCTTTATACCTTTGTATACCTGCCATTTTAAACAATTTTAAAACTTTACCCTCACTCTTGCTTATGTACAAAGCTTTTATTGAAATTTAACACCTTTTTCCCCTTTGTATACCTGCTATCCTTTATACTTTTTATACCTGCTACTCAAAACAATTTTATGACTTACCCTTGTCCATGTACAAGGCTTTTATTAAAATTTACAACCTTTTTTCCTTTGTATACGTGCTATCCTTTATATACCTTTTATACCTGCTACTCAAAACAAGGATGCGCGCGCATCTCAAAACCGATTTCATTTTGATTTTAATATATAGAATAGATGATATCTCTCTATATATTAAAATCAAAATGAAATCTGTTTTGAGATGCGCCCGCATCCTTCTATCTGCATATTGAAATAAGGGTAAAGTCATAAAATTCTTTTGAATAGCAGGTATAAAATGTATAAAAGATAGCGGGTATACAAAGAAAAGCGATAAATTTTAATAAAAGCCTTGTACATGTGCAAGGGTAAAGTCATAAAATTGTTTTGAATAGCAGGTATAAAAGATATCAGTACACAAAGGAAAAAAAGTGATAAATTGTAATAAAAGCAAAGAATTTCTATTCCTTTATTCCCTACCAATTCGAGGACCGAGGAGGCAATCCGAGCGAAGCAAGGAATGGTGCGAGGGTTGGGTCGCGAAGCGGCCAGGGCCCCCCCCCCAGTACTTATTAAAAATAAAATGTTGAAAGTAACAGTTTCGTTGCCATAATTACTTCATTTGCGATACTATTGTAGAAAAAGATCAATATCTTGGTGTTTTAATGTCGTATTGTGAATATGAAAAAATCTTAATGGGCGGAGAAAAAGTTGCGAAAATGTGGTAAATATGTCTCCGTAGTTGGACACCCTGAATTACGAGTATTAATTTTTGGTGTAGTTAAAAATTTTAAAAATCTTTTCATCTATGTAATTCGCATCTCCTGAAAATTCTTTGTTATTATCCGTCCTCTTTTTCACTCTTCGTTGAACCGACGTAAATTCATATTTCACGAACAATTTCGTACTTTCAAAGAGACGATTTTCGTCACATCACTGACTTTGATGTTTGTATACTCAACGAAAGGAATCGTTCTGATGGGATAGAAATTTGCGAGAACCGAAAAAAAGGGGAAACTGATTCACCGTACGGAAATTCGTCATGTAAAAGAGATTATTTTATGTGATATGTTCGTCTCGTCTAAGCTCGCAGTGATTGGAGCTTCTATTTTCTTTCAAGAGAATCTTTTAGAGATGCTGGTGTATGTTCAGTATATTAATGAGAATTAAGTACAGACGAGTATGTTTAACGTTACTTCGGTAAAGGGGTAATAAGTAGTGAACTGAAGATTTAGAATTTCCATTTGGTGTTTGATGGAGATGATTTCATTTTGAGGAAGAAACAACGTATTTGTAATGCTGAAGAGTAGATGAGTTGAAATAAAGTATTACATTTTTTTTATTCCAATTACTTTTAATTTTTGAAATGAATAATTGTATTCTGAAAAGAAATTAATAAGGACACGATATGATGATAAAACAATGAGGAAAAAGCATTATTGTACAAAATTATCATTATCTCCTTCGGATCTGGTATTTCAGTTTAATAAATTTTTTAAACAATACGTTCATGTCGCTCACATCAGAATATATGGGTCCCACATTGAAAAGAAAAAAAATCAGTAGGTATATACATGTGACTTATCATTTCATAGCCCTTGAGATCGCTAAGTACATACAAAAATTAATTTTTTTTCACTTCGTCCGTTTTGAAACCTCTTAGCCCACCTTTCTTGGTTTACGAAAATCAAAGAAAAAAAAAATAAAGATGTATTTTATTGCAATAATTTCGCTTTATTTCAATTTATAACGATACAACGTATTAAAATCAACATCAGTACACTCGTTAACTTATTTGTGCCTCTACCTAGGGCAATGGTTGAAGTATTCCAAAATTATGAAGGTGCGCGTGTCGATTTTTAGGTGTTTGAGGACTCTGAGTACAATAAAAACATATTTATCATCTCTTATCCTTTTGGTATTATTTAGCTCCTCGCTCCTCCTTTCTGCATGGGTCGCAAAAAACAAAAATTTAGGAAAAATAGGTTTTCTAACGATATTTTTTGCTTCATTTCAATTTGTAATGATGAAATACATTACGCCACACTTTTTATGTTACATGTTATGATTCGTGAACTTCCATTAACTGGAACTTGACGTTTTTTGCTCCAATTCCCTTCCTAATTTACTTGAAAAGTTGAAATCTAAAAATGTTGTTGCCCTCGATTCATTTTATTGTATAACACTATAGTGAAGAATCTTAAAGTTTTGGTATACCCTTTCACCTTCCAAAACTTGAACCCGATTAAAAATTTTGAGAAGTACCTCTAAATATTTATGTGTGAACCCAACTTCTGAATGAATTTGAACACTTGTAATACAACCCATATCACATAGATGTATTAAAAAGTTGGACATCGACTAGGCAACCATAAACGGTCTTAAACATAAATACGTAAAACCCACTCCTCTCATTCCGAACCTTACCTTTACCAAATCACGTGAGTTGTAATAACTATCAATTGGTCTTTGCTATGTTTTGTTCCGCGTTTTTATTTTATCTTATCTCATCTCGGTTGCGTTTATTTTGTTAATTTTATTTTTTTCTCGCTTTCATTACACTGTTGTGACTAACGGTTTTTTTCATTTAGATTTAGTCAGTTTATTTGCCTTTATACTTGTGGTAGTAGTAATCCCCTCTACCCCGCTCGCACGACCATTGTGCATAGAGACTGAGAGTACTAAAATTTTACTTTTATAGAAGTTGTTTTTATTTAATATAAATTATATACATTATATACATACGATATGTAAATAGAAATTATCGAGCTTGAGTCAGAAATTACAAAAAGTACCTAAGCAACCATGTTGCATTACTGAAAGTGAATTTTAATTGGGGCTTATTCAAGTTTTTTAATAAAGTTACTAACCTCATTACAAATGTCTACAGGCCACACCCAGTACCAAGTCTAAAAACCCCTCATGTGGGAAGTTTAATTTAGAATACGTAGTATTTCTTGCCTGTAATAATCATATGAGCCCATATTTTTCAAATTTTAGTAATTTGAGACTCCTCAAGTTATCCTCAAATTTTCACGATCCGCCATTATGAATCTATTTTGACACAAATTCAAGAGGTTGTTGTATTCTGCTCCTATATATTACTTCTCCAGACAAAGTTTGATATTTCTAGGTTGATTTGGTGACGTTATGTGGAAGATTTAAGAAATTTCATGACTCAGAACTTTCTCAAAAATCGATTTTTTTCTTCAACTCACTCCAAATGAGGAGGTTGAAATTTGCATATGTTACTGTCTTTGAGTTATTCTTTTGTATGAAATCAAAAACGAAAATGTTTAGTCTTTTGATTTCCATCCAGTCCCGCTCAAAATTTGAGTGATCCGCCGTTTTGAGTCGATTCTAAAATTCGAAAAGTTACATTTGCATATTCACATGGAAACTCTCTCTCCAAATTTTGAGCGTTTTTAATCTATACTCGATAGCAGTATGCGCGAGGGAGAAAAACATACCTAAATATACATATATAATTATATAGATACGGTATGGTAAAGTCAGACCCGATCTTGGAAATGCTGCTATGCTTCCGAGATCCGATCCTTCCCAACGTTTTGTGTGTATATTTGAACTTCAGTTTTATACAAACGTTGGGAAGCCCTGGATATCGTGCTATCTTGGGGAGACCCACCTCGGCATGACAAGGATAGTAATAAATCTGAAGCGTGTCTCATAACTCATAAGAACCGTTGCATATAATTTGTATACATGAATTTTGAATTTTTCTCACTTCTCTAAAGGTTCCTAATGTGCTATGTTCAAGTGGTTTCCAAAAAGCTCACGTCAGCATCTCTAGCTCTTTAAATAAGACCGGGTCTCAGAACGTCTGTTTGGTATTTACGGTTCAGGGCCTGACAGAGATAGTGGCATACATATATATATATGCATCTAGCAAAAAGTTGTACATTTATCTTATGACTACAAATGGTCTGAAACACAAAGATATGTAGAATGCTCCTTCCGCCGACTTGTCTTTACCTAATCAGGTAGATTATAATGACTATCGTTTTTATTGAAAATTTAGCTAATGAGGCACAGTAAAGTTAAAATAAAACATAATATAATTGAAAGTAGCGAGCAACCGCTGAAAATTTTCGTTCATTTAGTATTTAAAAGCATAACTAGAGATAACTCATACAATACGTACATTAAACGTTTTCACCAATACGTAGAACAACTGCTCTATGGTCTCGCAATAAGCCATAGTCCTTATAGTAGAAGTGGTCAAGACAAGTATTAGTCTACACATCGATGCCAATCATCTCTGGTCCCTTCTACTGTTATTAAATAGAATATTTTTCAATAGCCAAGTAAGATTATAACTCATGATTTGTTTTTTTGAAAAGGAGTTGCAATGGCAAAATTGTTAGCATGAATGTTGTTTTAAATATTTTTCGTTTATTACTGGCACCTCATTCCCCCGCCCTCTGGTGAATGAACCATTCCTTCTATAGCTAGAAAGTAGGTACCTCACATTGATGGAAATAACATTCCAATCCATGGTTAGTTATAGGTGTCGTATACCCTCAGGCTTTTTGATTGAGCGAAGAGATTTATCGCATTTGAACTAAATTTTACATCATCTGTTCTCTGAATCCTTTTTTCTGAGTAACTAATTCAATTTTCTTCGAATAGGTATTTCATTATCCCTCGCCAAATGATTCGCATAAGGAAGCGAAGCTTCATAACCACTCTCATAGAATCCTTTCGAATGTTGCGCATTTATACATTTGGACAAAATGAATTCAAATCGATCAAATAACTAATAAAAAATTATTGAAATAATATAATTTGAGTTACTAAAGTCTTAAATTATTCATTATGCTATACTGAAGTCAAACAAAATGAAATCGGTGATATTTTTTTCATGAAAGGAAATTTCGCCCTTGGAGGTGTTAAAATTAGTTAGACACAGTTTATACTCTTTATACCTGCTATTCAAAACAAGGATGCGCGCGCATCTCAAAACCGATTTCATTTTGATTTTAATATGTGAAGAGATAATGAAAATCGACTGTGAATTACTGCGGAATTATTACAAATGAATATATTGATTCGTAACACACAATTATGGTCATGTGGTGCATAGGAGAATACAAAAAAATCTAATAACGTGAAAGGGTAAAATGCACCGTGCATATATATTTCTCTAAATTTAAAAAAAAATGTTGAGTTAGGTATTTATTGATTTTTTCGTTATTCGTTCATTCGAGAAAAAAAAATACTACTTGGAATACATAAAAGGAGATAAATGATTCAGAATTTTTTATCTGTTATTATGAATCACCATTTAAAATGGGCTACTTGTACGTGTAAGTTTGAACTCGACAAATAACGATTAGATACGGTTTCTTTCTCGTCATTAAACGATCTCCTGTAAAATGGAGAATTTGCGTAATTTCTACGTCAATGAGCGATAGCCGAATGGAGTAAAATAGGCTCACGTTTAAAGTACAAGAGATATTAAAGGTTTTAAATTTTCAATAAAAGAGCTTTCTGTCGTCATCGCGGTTTAAATGATAAATGATTTTCATTGAAATATAGAAAGCGGGTTCATCCGCTTTTAAGCGCTTTTTTTCCCCAAAGTGTATCGAATCTTTCGAATGGAATTCCTTTACAACGATATTATTACGTGAAGAGAGAGAAAAAAGCCGAAAGAAGGCCGCAAATCGAAAACAGATAAATACAAAACGTTACGGAAGCGGAAAATAGGTATAGAAGCGCAGCGGTTCGTCATCGTAATAATGAAATTACGTCGATACCGATATCGTATATAATACCAAGAACCATAACGCCAGAATCGTACATCAAATAAAAGTGAGAAATGGCCTAAAAAAAAAAGGTTCAACGGACGTTAAAACAAACGGAAATAGCATAAAATATAGAGGTAATATCGTGCTGTAGCCTTTTCAGTTTTATACCGTAGCTCTGTGATTTTATATTATGCGAATTCTTGTTCAATTTATCGAAGCGTTTGCGACCCTTTTTAATATACGGTGTTCTACCGGTATACCTTTACGGTGGGCCGCATCTAGGCTTAAAATTATACATACTAACGGTATACCGTTTGTTGGAAAATTTTACTAAATTGTCACCTACGCAAATCCGTATTCGTATGCCCTGGTATTTTGAACAACGAATGGGTTCGGTGCCATTATAATAACTAATGAGTGTAGAAATATCGATTTAGTTGTTCTCGTACTACCAGCATTGCTAAGGTGAAAAACCTCGATAGGTTGTTTCGTACGAAATAACCTCCTACGATTTATTTTATTCTATCGCTCAAGAGCCAGGCCCATCAAGAGGGAGGGGTAAAGGAGGTATGTTGCCTCTTGCTAGGACTTTGAAAAGGTCAAGAAGAGGCTTTGTACTTTCCCTAGCGAAAAAAGTTCTCTAATTTTTTATCGCGTATTCGAATACAGAAAAAAATTTACGAAAAGAAAAAAATTGTTGAAAAATAGGAAAAGTGTCAAGATGAAAAAATTCTATTACCTACACAGAAATGTCCGAGAATGAAAAAAAAAACAAAAACATCAGGCTACCTATTGAGTTACTTTTTGTGATTTTTTGGTTGGTGGGGTGGGGGAGAGGATAGGAAATGAAGTAATCGATAATGTCTACTGTATAGAGGCAACTTGTTTCCAAGATTTTTGGGAAAGAGACAATAGGAGAGTAGTCAGAAAACGAAAAATTTATCATATTCACTGTTCAAAGGCTATGGATCATGATTTTTTAGAGGGACGGGGAAAATGATTGGAAATTTTATTAAATTTCACATTTTCTCGCAATCGTGTTGTATTTTCTAAAAAAAAAGGTATAAATGATCGATTATTAATTTTTTTTTATTTATATATTTTTTTTAGTATTTAGTTACGTGATAAATTTATATAAAATATTAATTTTGAATATTAGAGAAATAAAAATATGAATTTAATTGAATTTTAATAATTTTTAATAATTTTATTAATATTATAATAAATGCATGAAGATAAAGAGTAATAATTATTATATGTTATTATTAAAATTATTATTTATATTAATTAATTCAGGTCGGCTAATCAATGATATTGACAGGCCTATAAAAGCAGATTAAAATCAAAAAAATTTGAGCACTTTGTTAATCTCAATGAAATGGACATTTATAAGAATTTGAGAAAGGAGTAGAAGTTGTTATATTTTCTACCCTTTTAATTTTTTGTGAGGGACTGTGGTTCAAGTTACCCATGCAATTCCACTTTACGTTGCTACTATGTGCGCATGCTACTTTTTTCAGTTCCATTATAAAATCGAATAACTGAACCGTTTTCGCTGAAAAAAAATTGGAATTTTTTGATTTTTTGTTTAAATTTTTTTTATTTTTTTATTATTATTTTTTTTTTTATTTCTATGATTAAAAAGATGAATAATATTTCGTTGATTAAAAATTGGCAAAGCTTAAGCTTTCACGGTTGATGTCGCATCATGTTTAAGTGGTTGCATAGTCCCTGTTCGCCTTCAAAATGGGTGTTTACTTTGTTTTTGATTGCATACACTCAACATTGACTGCAAATTTGAAAATTATTTTTTTTGCAACCAGCATGATGATTTTGATGTTGTTATAAATCGATGCAATTTTCATAAATGTATTCCAAAAAGTACTGTCTTTTTTAATGGTGAAAATACAATTAATTACTTTCTAAAATCTATGTTATTTTAGTGGTTTTGCCACACAAAATTCAGGAAAAGTTAGACTACCACACTGTACAGTGAAAGCCTAATAGTGAAAACACAGTTCGTAAAAATTATTAGATTACTCAATATGTTGAGATTTATTCTTGCCCTCGCTCTTAAATATTTTACAGGGTTTCAAATAATTTTGGAGGATGGAGATTGGGGTGGGAGGAGCTGAACTTCTAAATGTTAATCGATTCGAAAAATTTTCTGGAATTGTGTGTTGACTATTCTACAATCCACAGTTCTTGGAACCTCGATATTTTTAGGTACTTTAGTAGTATGAACTTTTTTTTCGTAATCATTGAACTCGAATTTTTGAGTAATCGGTAAACGAAAAAACAGCAAATTGAGCTACCTTTCGTTTGCTTTTTTTCTATTGAAAATTTAAAGGGATAGTCTAAAATGTTGATATTTGAAAAAAATGTTAAAATTATAAAAATTCCCAAAAATGAAGAACTATCCAAGAATCTAGGATTTTGTAAAATAAAAATTTTTGTCAAAAATGAAAATATGACCAAAAATAAAAAACAAGAATAAAAAAGTATTAAAAAATAAAGAAACTTTCAAAAAATTAATTTTGTTTTTCTCGTTTTTTGCTTAGACACTAATATTCTGAAAGCTTCGAAAATTACTTCTGTACCAAACTCAGTTACAGTTTTTGGCAGCCACACCTCTTGGGTATAATTTGAATGACCCTATTACCATTCATATATTACCTACTCCTAAGCCTAGGTGCCTGAAACCGTTGAAATTGGAGTCGCGTAAGCGAACACAATTTCAACTCGTCTCGAGTTATCCGTTGGGTTTTAGCGGTGGCACTGTTATCCGAAGCAATTGCACTGTGATGTGCAGGAAATGAAAATAATTTTGAGCGGCGACTCGGAAAAGGAAGTCGTTTACATTTCTATTCGCGAACGAATATAAAAATTAATGACCTTAATTTCTGAGAGAATTGCGCTTTTTTTTCAACGACCAATGCGAAATAAACACTAAAATAACGAGCTAGACCTTCAAAACATACCAGTAATTACGGCGGCGACGAAAACTCAAGATTAAAGGCTCCGGTTAAACATGGAGGTTGAAAGGATATTAAATATTTCTTATATAGGACGGTTTGAAACTAAATAATCGGTTAACCGAAGATGGTACGAATAAACGTAAACGTTGCCATATTTATATGTATGCGTATGTGAAATTCTAAACTCGATGACGAAATTTTAATTAATATCTGGTGAACGTAAGGGTTTGAAAATATTTTACTGACTCACTAGTTACCCCATACGTGGTTAAATCGAACGACCTAGGTATTACCTTTTTAATTAATTTTTTAATCGTTCGCCAAGGCGAGTGTTAACTTTAATCGTGTTTATATAGTCGAAATAATTCGTACATAGAGTTTCTTTTCATTTGGCGTACAGGGGTTCAGGCCGACGCCATAAAATGTTATACCTATTAGCATTTATTTAGAAAACTTTTCATTCGTGGATGAGTAATGAGAGAATTCATTTTAATGGGACGAACAGCCGTTGTTGCGGAGACGAAAATAAAATGTAGATATTTTGTAATTTACATCAAAAATGTTCTCGGTTTATCGCTTTTTATTCGAGTAAAACTTTTTTAATTTCAATTCTTTACTCATTCGCTGAATACTTAGTTAAATTCGAATTTTTGAAATTTTAATCCAGCAACGTAATTCATTAATGCTCGTAAAAGTTAGCTCAAAGTGAAGGTATCGTTAGGTCGGAATTTTCGCGAGTTTGGACGACAAAATTGAAATCGGTGGTATAATCGAGCGAAGTTTTAGATAAAGGGGAGTGACCGCGAGCTACGAAATGGCTGCTGAGATGAGATTAAGCAAATGGAACGTTCAGACTTCAGTCTTTGTAGGTGTGGAATATTATGAAAAATTTTGCCGATGATGTGAGAGTAATTTGTATTTTTGTCTTTAAATACCATTTTAAAATTCAAAAAATATCAAAAAGATTTTTGAAACTTATTACAGCTATGAGTGTGCGTAGAGTATAAATAAAAAAAAAATTTTAAGATTGAAAATTATATGTAAAAATTTTTAGTTATATTTATTTCAATTCCTTGATAAGCATAGGAAAGAATAAAATAAAAACTACACACTTAAGAGAATAAGAAAAAAGTGTTAACTTGTAATTTAGTGTAAAAATGTTTACTGATCTTTTACAAATATATTGGAAAGGGGAAGACCTTCTCATAAAGAAATCTGAAACACGTTTTTATTCAAACTTCATTTTTTTTCAGCATGTTGCACCCCCTAAAGGGACTTTCAAAAAATTATATGTTGTACCTAAGTGTACGAGGAAGTTATGAAAAAAAATCAGCGATGGCACCCCTCAAAAATGAGGAAAAATTTCAAAAAATTTCCACTCGTTCTTTCTGGAAATATCGCGAATTGAATTTTCAGCATATAAAGTACGATAATTCTGGAAGTAGGGGTCAACAATTTAGGTGGAATGTTTTTTGGTCCCAAGTAACATTTGGAACCACTTTTGACCAAATTTGGGTCAAGGGCCGATTTCATCTACTTAATGAGGGAGGCCCTTTCATGTTCATTCATTAATTCATTTATTCCTCTTCGAGAACATTTGGTCTAAAGATATTTCAAATTTCAAAATGAAACTGATAGTGTCACACTAAAAGTTCAATACTTGCTATTTAGTGGGAAAAATGATAAGGAAAACTGAATATAAAATGATAAGAAAGAAAACTTGGTATATGTAATTTTCTGTGCTCAAAATGACAGCTAATGTTAACATTTTGAGGTATGACATATAAGGATTTGGATGGGGCAAAGTTGAATAGAAAGTAGAGCACCAAAACTCGCGATAAACATTCTAGCTGTCAAAGTATGCATGTAAAAGGCGAGAGAGGGCGTTTGACTGTGTCCAAATTCAAAAAAAAAAAAGACAAATGGCGAATTTTGAGAGAAATTTTTTTTTGTTTGAGAACAGTTAAAAGGACTCTACCTGAAATACAAAAAGGTATAGAATTCAATCGAGACCCTTTCACATGCTCAAAAAGGGCGTGGACTGCATATATGAAAGATTTTTTTTTCAGATGCCATATTTTAAATCATTATTTGCTTCGACACTTAAAAATTGCCATAGAATGGCTATTCTAACGTTATTTCAGTCATTCATCTCATTCATGGCCGATTTTGGATGTCTCGCCTCGTATGCACATATTGATTGGGGAGGGGGGAGATTTTCGTTGAAAATTTTATATTTTGAATCAGTATTTTTATCAGCAACCAGAAATTATTAAAATAGTTGTTCTAATGATTCTTTATCTCACTTTACGGTGAGTTTGGATGCGTCACTCCTTGCTATTTTTATGGGGGGAGGGGAGAATGTCTTTTAAAAGTTACATATTTCAAGTCAGTATTCTCATCAGCAATTAAGAATTGATAGAGTAGAATTTCTTAAGATTTTTCAACCGTCTATCTTACTTTTGGCTGATCTTGAGGGGATTTCTTTTCTGTTGAAAGTTTTGTATTTCAAGTCAGTATTTTCATCAGCAACTAAAATTTACCCAAATTTTTAACTTGGCGGTTATTTTTTTGTAAGTTTTACATTTCAAGTCAAGTGTTTATTGGATACTAAAAATTGTTGGAGTAGCAATTCTAAAGATTTTTTCATCTGTGTGTCTCATTTTTGACCTATTTTCGATGTCATGCACTCACGCAACCCTATTTTATTAATGGATGGTCCAATGTGATCGTAAATAATACTTTAGGTACCCATTTTGCATAGTGTACCTCTCGGATAGTGAAAAGTTGAGATCAAATTAATGCTTCGAATCAAGCATTAAACTATTAATTAATTACACTTTTGTTCCATAATTCGAGAAATTAACGCAATATGACGTTTTTCATATCATCAGTAAAAATGATCAAATCATTTGCGTATGGAAAAAATTGAATCTTGAAATTACCTACTTTAGATTTTTGATCTGCGATAAACCGTGAGACCCATTGAACTCCGTGCACAAAAGCATTAAATTACCTACTTTGGTTGAAAAACATTATGATGAGATGTTGGTAACACTGTTCTGTAGCAAAAAGCAATGAATAGAAGCAGAGTTGATTTTTAATTTCTTTTTTGCTAAAATTCGTTTTATTTTTCAAATTTTCATAACAGTTTTTGGTTTTTTTTTTTGAAAAATTCACTATGCAAATTCTAAGATTCATTTCTGTCTTAATCTATTTGAATTTATTACATAGCTTTTACGCAAAATACCATCTCAGTCTTTCATAATGATCGAAAGTCGTGTAACTCAAACAAGCTTTACTTTAGAAAAAATCGCGATTTTTCGCATTCAAACCCGATTATTTTAGTTGTGCAAGACAAAACGAGGCAAACCAATATGTTGTTGAAATCCTCTTAAAGCGAACCATAACTTTCATATAAGAGCTTTTTTCCCTAGAATGTATCGGTAAGCGGTGAAATTACTTCGGAGTTTCTTTACATAAGTCATTCTTTCATCGAGAATTTTTGTTCTGGATTTTATCTCGTTGGAAGACAACTTCTACGAATTATCATCAGTTATATCTACTCGATGATGAAACTTTTCTCGTTTTTGAAGTTTAAATGAGCCTCCATTCGATGTAATTTAAGCGAACGGTTCTTAGAGGTGGAGATTTTAGCATTATTTCGAATTTATCGTTTTACAGATTTCAATATATAAAATATAACGGCGTGAAGTAACCACTTTTTCCATCATCATCATCATCGAGCTATTTTCAGAGCGAATTATGTAAGTACCGATTTCACAAACTGATAATATAAATTAATTTTAATCAAAGAATAAAATCTATTGGACATTGAACCACAAAAAATGTGCATATCGAAGCAGAAAAAATTTCAAGTACTCCTGCTCTTGTAATGCGGGTGTTTGAAATCGAAAGCCGTGTAATTGAAGTATGGGAAAGTACAAACGATTGCCAAGTGACGAGGACGAGAGGATCGTTAATGCGTGGTTATATGCGTAATAATTACCCTTACCGATTAGCCAAGTTTGTTTTAACGACAATGGTGTGTAAAAATATCTCATATCGTGGGTTTTGAGTTTCATTTCTACTCCTTTGTGAAAATCCATCGCCATAATGGAGGTATAAAATTTTCAAAAAAACCTAGATAAAGATTACTTAGCGACTAGGATAAAAGAAAGATGTCAGAGGATGGTGAAACGATATAAGTTAATGGCTTTTGGTAGCTTAGTAAACACTTTCGGTCCTTTTGGCAACGAGGTAAAAAATTAGTTTTTACTTTATCGTTGAAAATTTACGACCAAGGTTTGTACTCTTCTTTGTATTTTAATTCGTTATTTTTATTTAGAAGTGTTAATGTTTTACTCGTTAAGTAAATAAGATAAAACCGCGGAAGGTACGAAATAATTGATCGCTGTGTATTATGATTTTTGGCTTTTCACTGGAGTAAAATTAATGAGTTTTGTTAACGCGGTCTGTTCCGTAAGAAAATGCAAACTATCATAAATACAACTCCAGAACGTAGTATCGAACCGAGTGAAGTTTCACTTATTAACGCAAAACAACCCGAAAATAATTTAAAACAGAAATTAATTTTTCAACGCCTTTGCTCATTGTTGAGAACAAAATCTCAATAATTACGAATGCTTGTTTCCCCAGCCAGTACCAAATGAGCATTTCGTACTCGAGTTGATTTACTCATCGAGTTGTTGAAATAAGCGAAATTTTCTACTACACGTAAACATAAGGGGTTTGAACTGAAAAAAACCTCTTTAGGTTTAAATTTGAACTGGAACACTGGAAGGGTTGGAAGAATGGAAAATAACCGCTCTCTAAATCCTATAGTGGAGTGCACGTTTAAGATATTAAAAAAAAACTTGGTTTCGCTTCATAACTGCGATGAAATTCTTATTCGGCGAAACTTGTATTAAATTTTTCTTTCGGCTAAATATAATCTTCTCGGGTAAATTAAATTTACATTTATAATGAAAACTGTTGAAATTAAAAATATTGTCATTTTATCTTATTAAACGAATAAAGTCCTTGTCATCTGATGTCAAGTTAACATCGTGTAAGCTACTAGATGGCATATTTTTCTAGTTTCATTAATCATGTGTTTTTTTTCCACAAGCGAAATAGCATAAGGTTGAAATTACAATGAAAAATTCATTTCGTCGAATTGAAGACCTATTTAAAGTTATAACTCGGTATTTACGCTGTTTTCATCGGGGAAATAGTGTAATGAAAAAAACACAAATTCACGTTACTCTTTAAAAAGATATCTCTTTTCCGTTCCAGCTAAAAGAAGGATTTTCGCGTGGAAATAAAGCGAAGAGTAACAACGCCGGATAGAGTATTTCATTTTATAAAATACGCCTTCTTTAGTTAACCGTACCCGCGTTTTTTTCAAAGCCTTACTCGGAACAAAAAAAAATAAATTAACTCACAAAGAGATTTTTTGCTCATATAAAATTAGCTAAAATAAATACGTACGGTTATATTTCGTTTATTTCGTTTTCTTATTTAAAACGACAAAATGATGGAAATTGTTTGCTAACGTGGCAAAAAACTCCGAAGTTATTAGCATCACTTTCATCGTTCTAAAGAAATAAACGGCCGGAAATTGAATGGGAATTTGACTAGTGGCGGCATCGCGGCGAGAAAGATTAAAAGTTTCTGTCTGTAGCTTTTCCTTAAGTGTTATTTTTTGCATTGGGTTATTGCTTAATTGTTAAGGCCTTTTAGGGATGGTAGATTTAATATGATTGAATTTCTTATTTATCGATGTTAGTGTATCGACCTACATCAAGTATTAATAATGGATATAAGATTTGCAGCCCACAAAATCCTCCCAAAATTCAAAGATATTATAAAAGATATGGGCACTCTGGAGCCAGTACTAGAGTCCGAACGGATCAGTGATATACTACTTGTATTCTCATATATGCTGAGGTTGAGGAGGGTGATGATCTTACCTCCATCATTTTTTATTTCTGCTTGAAATCAATCATACGTTCGGCAAAAAGGATAGAGCGCGACGTTGGTTATGAACTACATGGAAGCTGTTGCTTGATTTCCTTCACGAAAAAGGTATTTTCTTTGATTGTAATAAATTAGGACCCGATGTAAGAATTGCAGATCATGGCCTATGGGGTTAGATTTTTAAGGAGCTTTAGGAGATATTGACACTGGGTGCTGTATTTCGCAATACGAAAAGTTATTAGCTAGATTTTTAATAAAATTGGCATAAGGGGGTTTCTCGGATCCCTTGAAATAGGTGTTCGTATGTCAGGCGAGTGTGCCCAATCCAAAATTTAGTTGGTTTAGATTTTTGGTTCACCGTTTATTAAAAGCTGGTTAACTAAACCTGCACCAATCATAAATAGCACATAAAAATGTAAATTCTTTTCGTTCTCGTTGATATAATGAAACCGAATTATTCAAGTTTGAGTACCCATTCACAAATTACTATTGTAATATTAAAATGAATTAATAATAGCTTTCTTAAAATATTCCAAGTCATTTAACCTTGAGTGTAAAGTCTCTAGTTCATTGGTCTTATCAAAAATTCAAAATTTTGTAAAATGTTGTTTTTGCGAACATGGAGGGACTAGCGATATTTTTTCAGATTTTTGGTTCGACTTAAAATGGTGGTTCCTTTCAAATTAAAAAAAAAAAAGGCTGAAGGAATCATCAAAGCCTTGAAATTGTTGATTCACGTTTAATATGATTGAGTGAAATGGGAACACCTATATATCCATATTACAGCTCCCAAGTAAGTTTGAAGGGAAATTGGAGAAAAAAAGGATTTCTTGAAAGAAATTAACTTCGTTTGTAGAGTTACTTGGGAATTAAACCAAAATTTGAAGAAAGCTTGAGAAGGCTAAAATAGTTTAAATTAAAACAAAAATATAGGCTAATATAATTGCTAGATCATTACTCGAGTTTAACTTCATAAGTAGTGTTCTGGAGGGAAGAAAGAGAGTTTATCCACTCAAACATGTGATAGTGATAAATGAAAGATGGAAAACTTCAACTGTAGTTTCATGTAAGATAGTATTAGCTCAAATTATGAACATATTATGCAAATTTCAGCTCCTTAAGGGAAGTTGAAGGGGTGTTATAGTGGAAACAGTTTTTGAAGCTGTAATCAGGAATCGTTCATATCTCCTCACCATGAAAGCTCATTTCAGGGTTATATTGAAATTGACTCGAAACAATGAATGAACCGAAAGTTTGAAAATGTTTGACAATTTTCAGGAGCTTACATAGCTGAAATCTAATGAGTATAGGAACGCATAACTATTGTGGGCAGAATGTCGTACATCGTAAAATCTATCTAAAATTTAATATCTAAATAGCTTTGGAGGAATTTTTGTTCTTAAACGAGCAGCATTTGGAACTTACTCTATGCTGGAATTTGATTCAATAGTGAGCAAACAAAGGTAAAAAAATGCCTCATTAATTTTAATAGCTAAAAAACTTCGGTCTGAGTAAGGGATGTGTGTGTAAAGAAGTTGACATTATCTCTCAGCTCCAGTAATACGACTTGTGAGCTGTCTATTTTTTTCAATTCACATAAACATGAAAATGATCATTAAACACTTGAAATCGATCAAAATAATGTGCAACTTTTTACAGCTTTTATACTAGATGGTCCTTTGTTTTAGCTAGGTACTCTGATTCCACTAACCTCCTTTTAAATCCTACTCCGTTACATCAACAATAATGTTGCGTATCTATTGACTACGCACAGTTTGTGAAGAAATGTTAATTTTTACTTTTGAAACAATTTCATCTCTCGAACCGTAGTACGATTTGACGGACGTATTTTAACCCGTTTTTTTCTGTTGAGCCAGCTGTTACGAATTTAATTAAATCCTGTCCTAAAATTTTCTCATATTTTTTGAGAGTTGAAAATTGAGAAGAAAAGGCAATTAATGGCTTAACGCGATAAAAGTAATTATGAATGATTTTTTTTATACACAATAGTAGAAAATTAAATTTGCTTCTCCGACAAGATGTTTGAAATTTGTAATAGTAAGTAGTTTTACTGTCAAGTTCAGTGGTTATTCCAAGGGGTTTTGGATAGCCTTAAAAATTTCGCTAGGTTGTTCCAAAGAAAGTTAGGTAACTCCGAAAATTTCTACGATTTTTAAATAAATTTATGTACTTCCAAAAAAAGTCTTTAAAATTTCTCTTTTCAGCTACAATTTTTCGAATTCAAAACTAGCTCATTACAGTTTCAAAATAAATATCTAATTGATACAAGTTACTGAGTAGAAATATGAATCACGTCGTAGTTCATATATTTACTAGAAATCAGTTTCAGTTTGTTTGTTTGTTTTATTTTTTTTTTAATTTATGGGTTTACTCTTTGATTGCATTTTAACGAAAAGTTCTTTGTAAACTTGTGAACTTCAAATTAGATTCGATATTTTTCGGTGAAAAATGGATATAATTTATTCCAGCGTTTTTACTTTATTTGTTAAACCTCAGGAAGGCGCCATTATTGAGATATTTTAAAAACTTTCCTTTTTTTATTGAAAAAGGGTCAAGTGTAGGAGTTGTAGGCAAATTTTGAACGTAGTTAGGTACTCGTTTTAGAAATGACTTATCGAAATATCTGTCATATACAGGTTTTTGCCTAATTTCAACAAAGGCATTTAAAAAAAAACTTGTAATAGAATTGAAATTTCATCAAGAAAAGCATATCTAAAATTAGAAAATGTTTTGTTATCATTCCATCTCTTCTTGAATTCAGATCTTGAACTATAATTCATATTACACAGGTTCGTTCATATTGTCATATCAAAATATAAACATACTGGAAGTGTAACTCTTTAAGAAATTTGGTAATTATCAATTTCCTTGATTAATTAATTAAACTAAATAATTAATAAGTTCTTAATATTTTTTCAATACATTTATAAATTTACTTTATTTGAGATACAGACAAAGATGGCCGGTGAAAGGCGAGAATCATTTTGAAGGGCTTGAGCACCAACTGTTTTGTTTCTATGTTCAAAAACCTGATACCTGTTTCTTTTTTTTTGGGCACTTGAAATTTATCGATGCTCAAATCGAATAATTTTAATTTTTAAATTTATTAGGAACTGAGCTGAGAAGTAACTTATAACTTTACGGGGTAGTACTTTGAGTTTTGAAATGTTTGCTCGCTTACTCATAGCTCATACTCATGATCTCTACCAATGATTTATGCATAAAATCCAAATTTTTTATATAATAAGCTCAAAACCAGTTACTTCAGAAAATAATTTTTGTACCATAATCTTCTCGCAACACCTTTATTTTCTCATCAGCATGTTCTTATTTCTTGTTAAAAGTTTTTAATTTTTTTTTTTTAATAAAAAGTCTAGCTTTTAGATTTTAATTGAAAGTTTTCAAATTTTTGCCCTAAGGGTAAAAATTTTTTTTTAAAAACTACATATATCGTATGATGTGCATTTGTTTTTTAAAATTAATTAACTATTTAAAACATCTATCCAGAGGTTGAAAATACTTTTTTTAAAATTCATAATATGTTTTCAAGTCCTTAATCGTTCATTAAAAATTTAATACTAATATGCACTTCAGTTATATTTTAAATATAAGTATTTCAATGCATCAAGTCATGATGTTGTCATAAATCATAAATTAAACTCTGAGGTAAATAAATTTGTAAGAAAGTCACAAGAAAAAATAATTTTTTAGGCGAAAATCATGATAGGAAATTTCATGAATTGTCCATATCTCTTCACCAAATCAACCTAGAAACATCCAAGTTTGTATGTTGCGTTAGTTGGCGACTACAATGTAATTTTTTGAATTTGGGTCAAATTGAATACAAAATGGCTGATTGCCAAAATTTGAAGAAGGCTTGAGGTACTTCAAATAGCTAAAATTTGAAAAATATGGGCTCACATGATTAATTTAGGCAAGAAGCACTACATGTCCCAATTCAACTTTTTAACTCTGTACTGGATGTGGTTTGTTGACATGAAGGGGTTACCAACGTTATCTGCAAACCTGAACAAGCTCCAATTAAAAACTCAAACTCCAGTAATGAAGCATAACTGCTTACATTTTTTTTCTTTTTTTTTTTTACATAATGTACCATTTTATTTATTTGACATTTAAAAAATTGAATTTTCAAATTATTTATATTTTGATATAAATCTTTCATGTCTAGGTTTTTTCATATTCCCCGGCCTGAATGTCAGCGACAGTCGAAACGATGAAACTTAGCTACCCTTATTTACAATAGTATACTTTTAATTTAGCATTTCTGTGAGCACCACTTCAGACGGACAGAAAAGAATTTATCATTATTTTCGTGACCGATAGGAAAAAAAAAAGGAAAAAGAATAGTAATGAAACTACTTCATTGATTCGAACGAAATTGCACCGTTTTAATAAATTGGTCAAGGTAAATTTATCCTGGTATCTCGAAGTAAAAGGCGTTAAAACGATGAGTTTAATCATTTATCGCCTGAAAACTGTATTGTGGATAGGGTCACGAGTCATAAGGTGGATCTTTTTTCTACCTTTAATCGCATTAACTGTTTGGGCGAAAAATAAGGGATGATAAATACGCCATTAGAACGCATTTCATGGTAAAATACCATTGGAAGACGGTAATTAATTTTCTAGTGTCTTTGGTTATAAATTAATCGTTGTGATAGAATTATACGAACTCGTTTTAGTTTTTTCCTGCATTCGTGTTATTTGTGGAGTGTACGAGGCACAAGCGTGATTTTATTTATCGGTTATAACATTTTTAATCATAACTTGCGATTCTTTTGTAAGTAAATACGTAGAATTTCGCGATGCAAATTTTCTGTAATTGTATTAAAAGAAACGACAACACCGATGCGAGCAATGCGGAGGTAGAATAATGGAGAATATGTATAAGAAAATACGCGAGTGAATTTCATTTGCCGCTTCTTCTTGACAGCTTGTTTATTAATTTCAAAGTTATGTTTACTTTTGAATTTCTTATCTCGGAATGATTTCGGGATACCTCGCTTTCATGAAGTATGAAAAGTAAATGAGTTTTATGTTGTTATAAAAACGTTTTTCTTTTCTTTTTTTACGAATAACAAAATTTACTCGCGAAATAACTTACATTTATCAGCTTTTGAAACATTAAAGATTGTAAAAATAAACCGAAATATCGGTAATTGCTGCTTTCATAAATGAACCCGAAGATATTTGAAGAATACTCGAAGCCCCTTGATATTTTCAATGCTTTATTGAAGCGGGCCGCAGCGTACATTGTTTTATTCAACGGTTGTTTAACTTGTTCGCCTACGTTGGCGAAAATATCTAGAGCGTTCCCCAAGGGGGTTTTGTGTCTTTTTTCTTACATGTAGCTCGGTAGCTGCACGGCCATGTTGAATATTCGTAACTTGTGTACATAACGTGGAGGTAATGTTGCAGGGATTTGCAGTGGGTATTGGGTAAGCATTTATATAGGTATTATAGTTTTTATTTCGGATCGTTTTCATTAGATAAGAAAGGAAAAACGAAGTTTGGAGGCATTGGAGTTAATGTTGGATGATATAATCGTGTGTATGGAGTCTATTTTTCTTCATTTCTTACACCTACGACGTGCATCGAGTTAACTAAAAAGCTAAAAGCTTTTTGTTTCTCCATTCACTTTCGCTCTCGACCGAATTATCCGGTTGAATAATACGCTAATTCGTTCGGTTGCTTCTTTGGTAAGTACAAACTTTGATGGCATTGTTTTTTCACCTCATTTCACCTAAGGAGACCGTATTCGTTTGGATGCTTTCTTGAATACTTCACTAAAATTACCGAGTTTCGTGACTTGAAATTTAGCGGAAAAATTACGATTTGTATCAGACAGGTGCGAAGTTTTCGTATACTAAGCTCGTTTGGTATAGATGCGTGAATCTTTTTGAGCTTATAGTAAAGAAAAATGGCATGTGGCAAACATGTTAATTCGATTATGTTAGATTTTTATCGCTTGTATCCAGCGTGTGTTGAAAAGATTGGGAAATAGTAGTACTCTCGTATATGGAAATATGGCGTGGTGTGGCCCTTCTTCTCCTTATGACTTCACGAGTTTGTGGTTTATCGATAAGATTTTCATATGGATCATTCCCTCTCGTATTTGCTGTACTATCTTTTAATATGGAGAGGAATTTTTTGAGAAAAAGATATATTTTTTTGAATTAGGTAATAATTAAAATTATTATATGATAAAATCTGATTTTTATTTGAAAATTGTGATTCTATATTGTGATTATATAGTAATTATGCATAATTACATTGAATTTGAATCGCAAAAATTATTTAGTATCTATCTATTACCAACATTGATAAAAAAAAAAGTAATGAGGGTGTTGTGACTCCCAATCACCCCTTGCTATGGCCTTATCTTATCATCCACAATATTGTTAAAACAATAAAACAGTATTTGATGATATAATATGTGGACGTGAATATCGCACCCCTACTGCAACACCACATCTCAAAATTTGTGTTGCGAAAATCTGCCTATACCATTGGAAAGAACGTGAAAAATTAGTAAGGATAAATGAAAAAAAAATGAATTTGAATTAATATTTTGTTATTTACAAAGCAAATAAAAAGCAATTTTCTTGAGTTTCGGTTATTTGACCTATTTTGAGATGCGGTGTTTTTGCAGTAGTGGTACGTGCGATATGGAAAGCGCCCACCTTGTCGTTCTTAGTTTGGGGGTTTTTTGGGTGCTGAGGGTTAAAAATATATTAAATTTCCGAATTTTAATTGATTCTTGTACTATGGAACATTGGAACCTTCACTATCGGTTTTTGGTAGTTCTACCTCTCAAAGCTTTCTAGTTGTCCGCTGGGAGCGCTATCAAACTATCACGAATAAGGGACCACTTTGTCGTTTCATCTATTGAATCTTAAAACACAAATTTTTAACAATATAACGATCTAAAAAATTAGTAGCAATCATCCTATCAAAATCCAATTTTGTCTCCAGCGCATTCTATTTAGTCACTATCATTCGAAAGAGAAAATGAACAAAAAATTGTCTTTCAAGTTTGCAAAACTTGAAGTACGATTACCTCAAAAATCAAAATCAACTTTTTTATAACGTCAATTCAAAATGCATGTTTTTGGGTTCTATTATGTTCTATCTGACCACAATGACTGGAAATGGTCTTAATTGACTCAGAATATTGTCTAGTACAGTTTACAGTATATTATGAATTTGTTGCCAACTCCATACTGACAAAATGGATTTTTTCCATATGCACGTCCACATAATATGTAATTATAGTAATATCATTCATGGTAGTTGAGATTTCCTTAATGAAGCTCACGAAAATGTATAATTACAGAAGGGTTAGGGGAAGTAAAATGCAAAGCCTGTGTCTTTAGAACCATCCGTAGGTGTCAACTAGCACCACTGTTACCATACAGATGTAGTAGACATACACACAAAACGAACGCGCCTACTCTCACTTCCACTTTTTCCCATAGGTGTCGCTGTGTAGGTGATGACGTCATAAACAATATATATCAAAAATTTAAAATTTAAGGCGGTGGTTGGTAAATGCGAAAAAGTTGATTTTTTATTAAAAAAATGAAAAATAAATGCTAAATGCCCTAAAACGAAATCTCTAAAACAATATATTATAATTTCAAATCATTTCGTTACGTTATTTTTGAGAAAAACACTGCCAATGAAAATAGGATATAATTTTCATTGGCTTTCATTGGCAGTGTTTTTCTCAAAAATAATGTAACGAAATGATTTAAAATTATAATATATTGTTTTAGAGATTTTGTTTGAGGGCATTTAGCATTTATTTTTCCAATTTTTCCATTTCTTTATTTTAAAATCAACTTTTTCGCAATTACCTACTTATTTTCCGAAGCACCACCTTAAAAGAATCAGATAAATTTCATATAGAATGGACAATACTTCCAACGAGCAATGAAAAAAATTTCCTACAAAAATTTCGCATTTATTCATGGGGAGGAGTTGGAGAGGATAGAAAATTTGATTTTTTTATTTTCACAGATAGAGCATTTTTGTATGTTCGTATGAAACTTACAATATTTTATGTTTTTTGTTTTTTTTTGTTTTTTTTTTTTCGTTAAAAAAAAAAAGGAAAAATCCATCAAATTGTTCAACTTTTTTTCTACAAGTTGAAAATTATTTATATTGACAATTTAAAACTAATTCTAGCTTGCCGGGCAACATTTTTTTATCCTTTTTTTTTGTAGGTATTTATAATGCCTAGATCATGTACCTACCAATATATACTTTAATATGTCGAGTAAACATAATCCTAGAAATTTCAGTCTTAGATGCTTTTGTTTTTTATCTCAATACGCCTAAATTCATTGAGCAGGCTAAAGGCATTTAATAGATTATTTTGAAAGTATACTTATTTTGTTTTGAATTTACGAGCTTTACGAACTACTACGATGAAAAATTACAGAAGAAAGCACTTACTGTAAAGCATTATATTCATGTTTCAAACGGCAAACTGTAATCCATCTTGAAGTTTTGCGCGATCAAAAGACGGATCAATATTGACACCACATGCCATTAGGAAATTAAGCAAAACGCTCGTTTGGTTCATTATTTTATTCGTGGCGTATGGATGTATTCGAAAAAGAAGAGTAAATGAATAGCCATGAAAAGGTTCTCATATTTAAATTTCTAACGATGTTTTCATGGTGTAAGATTTTAAGTGATGAAAAATTTAGCAAAAAATTCTTTTTTATAAATAGGCTATGCTACTTGCTAATGCCCGAAGTCATTTAGCACAAGGCAAAAGAAAAATGTATGTAACTTATTGAACTCTTAGGTTTAATGTACGAATACCCATGGGATCTCAGATAAATTATTTCCAGTTCTCGTCGCAAATATATAAAAGAAGAGTTTAATCTATTCGCTTAAAATTTAACACAAATAACCTTGAAAATTAAAACGATACATTAATAATACATTATAATATAAAACCGTGCGAGATCTCGTTAAAATTAATGCCTCTGGTGGAGCGATAGAAGTTCTAAAATTTCAACCTCTGTAGTCATAAAATTTCAAAATTCTGCTGTCCTATAAAACACGACAAACACGTTCAAGAATCGTAAAAAAAAGAACCTAGCCACGAGAAGTCTTCGAGTACTACATCAATAATGATGAAATTGCCAGAAGCATTCGATATAGAAAAAGCGAGTTATCGGTGTAATTTAGCGACGTTTTTGTTGGCGGCTGTTGGTATTGAATCTCGTTTTACGAATGCCCTTATACTCGGAACGATTTATTAGCTTTTCCCAGTTTCCTTTAATTCCTATCGATGTGTTGTGTAGCGATTGTGTCACACCTGCTATGCACACATCTATTCTATAAATGGAAGTATGCGATTTTTGTCACAGCATCACGGCTAAACGGCTGAATGAAATTGATTGAAATTTTGACTATACATTCACGTCTATGTGTAGGTGGTCCACACGAAAGTGATTTTTCAAAATACCCTTTCGAAAAGCCGCAAACGAGTTTCAAAATTTTTATGACGTCACTGGACAATGCGGTGAGGTAACGAGTCCGAAGGCAAGATGAGGTACGATTTCGTTTCGAAGCGAGCGCGCTACGTTGGAATGAGGGTGGGTGCTGGAGGTGGTGGTGTTCCAACCAGTGTTGTTATTTTACGCAACTATCAACCGGTCTCATGTTCACCGAGATTAACGCGCACGACGATTCTAATCCCAAAAATTGAATTTCCCATTTATTATGCCATATTTTTTTTTATGTTCACTTTATTTTTCGAGTTTTACTTGGATGTCATGTGTTTAAGATTTAAAATATGTCATCTCCAAGAAAACGCAATCTTTCACGAGACTATAAAACATCTAAACGAAAGAAGAACGTGCACAGTGTATCCTAATCACAAAAATCATTGAGAATTCTAATCAGAAAATATTGAATTTCACATTTTATATGACATTTTTTTCTTTTTTTGAGTTTCACTTTATTTGTTTAGTTTTACTTTGATGTGCCGTGTTTGAGATTTAAAATATGCCATATTCAAGAAAACGTAATGTGCAAGTCGAAAGTGACGTAAATATGACGACTTTTATAGATGTTTCGGAGCGGTAACCAGTTGGGGAGTACGATAAAGTGTGCATTGCTGTGGTAAATAGATATGCAGAAAACACCATTTTGGGCTTATACATGTCTTATGAACATCTTATAGACATACTTTCGAGTTGAGTTTCAATTAATGTCAAATAGATATCAACATTTTTCGTTAATCACAACAAGATATTGATGTTTACTGACATCTATTCGATATTAATTCAAGTTCAGTTTGAAAGTATGTATATCTATAAGATGTTCGAATAAGACATGTATGAGCTCAAAATGGTGTTTTTCAACTATTTACTTACCATGTAAGAACAGAAACAGAATATCTATCAGCCAAAGTGTACAGTGTACACATAGGGATAATGTTACCAGAATGGTGAAATGTATTATGTATTGTGATTTAGAGCTGGTGAAATGTGGGTACTGGTGGGTAGCTCAGTCATTTTGCATACTGCATCCTTTCCACCTTTTAGTATTTAATTTAAATTACTATTTGCGTGTAATTTTGTATTGAAGTAATGGAGCTACAGGGTATTGTTTTGTGGTTTTCTATTTATACTTATACCTATATTACTAAACCAGTTTCTATACCATACCTGTTTATTTCATATTTTTTGTTTAATTTTTGGCTGAGTTTTCAACTTAGAAACTACATCTGTAACAGCCTACCTTATTTGGGAGGAGGGGTAAAAGGAGGATGGGGTTTTCAAATCTTTGCGTTTTAAACTATTTGTAATCATCTGGCAAATGCCCAACTTTTTGGTACGTATATTTTTTTCTCTACGCGTTGCGCAGGTGGGTATAAATAAAAATTGTTGAAAATTTGGCGAGAGACTCTTCATAAAAATGCAAAAAACGCCCATGACTCAAATTTTTTGTTTTTGGATCTCATATAAAAAAGTGAGTCACGAACATCAACGTAACCTAATTTCAACTTCCTAAAGGCATTTGGAGGAGAGCTGGAGCAAAAAACGGCTTTTTGAGGAAGTTTCAACTTATGAAATTTCTTAAATCTTCCATGTCTCCTCACCTAATGAACCTATAAACATCAAACTTTGTGTGTGGGATTCATTGGTAATCAGAATGTGACTTCTTGAATTTGGTCAAAATGAATCCAAAATGCAGTTTAATGAGAGATTGTTCTTAAAAATGCAACAAAAGTACTTTTTTGTTTTTTCGATAAAATTCAAAATGGCAGATCACTCAAATTTGGAGAGAGCTGGAAAAAAGGCAAATATCTCAAAATTGTTGTTTTTGATCTCATATAAAAAAGTGTACTCTTAAATTTGGGTCAAAATGGATCCAAAATGGCTGATTGTAAAATGTAAGAATAATTTGAGAAGCCTCGAATTGGTAAAAATTTAATTACATAATGTATAAACTTATATGATTATTGAAGAAAGAAGCATACAATTTCCCTAATTCACCACCATACATGATGTTGGAGGGGAGGAGGATAAGTTATTGATCTGAAAATTTAGTGTGTGGTGGTACATGAAAGGTCGGAGAATTTTTATTGTGGCTTCATATTATAAAATGAGCACAAGTGACTAACCTATTTTGATTTTTCCTTCTCAAGTGAATTTGGAGGAGATATGGGGCAATATCAGCTTCTAGAAAGGAAATTACTGCAGGAAATTTCATGGATCTTCGATAATATCTCCTCACCAAATCACCTAAGAGAGGGTAAACTTTGTATACAGGTTTAGTTGGTAACCAGAATATAACCTCTTGAATTTGTGTCTAAACCGATCTAAAATGGCGGATTATCAAAATTTGAGTAGGGAGGCTCAAGTAATTAAATTTTGTAAAACATGTATTATTGCATGGTAAGAAATACGATATTTGTCCTAAATTAGTACTATTTATAACAATGTAAATCTTTCATGATCTTCAGTTTTGCACATTTTTTAATAAATCATTACAAATTTACTTCTATATTCACATGTTATTCACGCACGAAGGGCGGGTGAGAACACTTGTTAGTTAATAATTCGAGTGAGTACTTTTATTTTTGTACTATGTCGTCACTTGCATCATCCATCGGAAATAGTACCTACATGAATGAAAACATGATACGAATAAATTGACGGGTTGAGTATTTAAATAATTTGTAGTGGTATTTTTTTGAAGTTATTGAACCGTTGCTTGTACTTACATCGATGAAGGAATTTATTATATGATTGTCGTGTTTCACTTTTGATTGCGGTGTATATCCACTTCAACTATTTCTGAGATTATGTAAAGTGCTGAAATTTGATTTGAATTTTCGAGAAAATACATGTTTCTCGAATGAAATGACAAGCTTATGGAAATGTCTCGTTATATACGACAGTTCAGAAAAGGATCTCCCTAGAGTTCAATGTAGCCCGTAGGCCTAAATCTGTTCATTTTTCGTGAAATACCTACATATAGTAAGCATATCTAAGTCTTTTTTTGTATACATGAGCGTAATTTCTGTGGGATTCGGTATAATTGTGTGTGTAGATTTTAACTCTTAATTTTTCTGATACTGTGTACGAATTTCTCATTAAATACAATTACTTATCTCGCGAAAATTGATAATTTTAGAATAAATTTTTAATTTTTGTGCAGACGAAGTTTAAATATCTATATATTTTATTCTTAAAAATGTATACAATTTGAGATAACAGTGATAAAAAAAATCATACGTATCTCTTAATAAATGAATATATTTGGACTGATAATAGACCTAATAAGCATCTAAAGATAGTAATTTAAACATGTAAGTTTTTAAATTTTCTATACTTTTTGATTAACATTAATGCCTCAATTAATAATGTATAAAAACACCTATTTTTTTGTGATTACGATTTATTTTTCGCACATAATTATAACAAGTAGTTGAAATTTCCTTTTCACATATCTGTACACGTTTCTCGATACCTTTCAAGGCTGAATAATTGCACGAACAATTTGATTTTTTTTCAATAGATGTGATATCCGCTGACATGACCACAATAGTTCAATATATTTTAGTTCGAGGAGATCTAATTAGAACGTTGAAGTGGCCCCTTGGGGCGGTGATAGCCCAAGCCTGTCACGCTAGCACCGCAGTAACTCATCTCTATTATAACGATGAGAGCACTCAGAAATACTTGGAAAATTTAGAACACATGCATAAAGTGGTTTTAGAAGTAAGATTATCTTATTTGCTTTACAATACATTAGAATGAAAAAAAATCATTTAGAAATTTACTCATGAGTAAACCAAATAAAGATGTAGCTTTTATATTAAATTAATGAACAGGATTATGAAATACATAATATTTAATATTGCCAAGTGAAAAAGTACACTATTTAATTATTAAATTAGAAAGATAATATTATATTCCATGAAATCTAAAGATCCCATTTCAATTTTGTAGATTCAGAATGAAGAAGAATTGAAGAAGTTATCTGATGTTTTAACAACAAATAACATTGCTCATAAAGTTTGGATTGAACATCCTGAAAATATTGCTACTTGTATTGCTGTGAAACCGTATCCTAAAAACGATATTCAAAAATATTTTAGAAAATATAAGTTATTGAATGTAGAATAGTTTGAAACATTATAGTTAATATGTTTCTTATTAAATTATGGTTGTATGCGTGTTATGATTATGAATTTTTCATGTATTCTGATTTTGTGAGAAAATAGTTTGTATTATGGTTAAAGGCTTAAAGTAAAAACTCAAGGGTGAATTACATCATCTATTCGGGTTGAATTGAATGTCTAAGTGAGAAAAGAAAAAAAAATCATCTATTTCAGTAAGATTGAAACAGGTTTTTTGTAATTATTCTAAGAAACTATATAAGAATATTAAAAATTGATTAAAACTATAATTTTCTTCATTAAAAATAAAAAATAAAAAACCAAGAACGATATGCTCTTATTAGCAATGACGTCATCAAGACATGAGCCAATGAAATTAGGATATTTCATTCTGCCATATCATAGGGGATTTGAGTATTATGCTTGAAGTACGAAGGCAATAAAATTACATTTTTGCGAAATTTAAAAAAACTAGTAGGCCCGTTGCGACATTGTCGCAAAATAATATTGTAAAGTTATGAAGGAATGAAGTAAGAACCAATGTTCTCATGTGAATATTAGAATACTGTCTTTCTGATATAGCTTGAGACTTTTCAATATCGCAAAGTTGAGTAAAAAGCGCAACAATTTTTACAATTCCATTATGTGTATAAAATCAATAAATAATACCTAGTGTTCATATTTAGAATCCTGATAGAATCGTTGAAGTGGTAAAGCATAAAAAAAATTCAGTAAAAAGTAAAATATGTATAATTAAAACGAATAAAATGGTCCAGTTGCGACATTGTCGCTACAGTACTTCGAGCATTCACACATGAAGGCCAGTCCAAAGTCCAAACAATAAAAGTGAAGTGGAATTATCATGTAACATTTTGAGAAAAATACTACTAATGAAAATATAATTTTCATTGGTAGCATCAGGTCTGTAATAACGGATCGTTTAACGTTCCGTTCTCGATCTGGTATCCATTCCTGGGTCATTCCATTACGTTCCAACTTTGAAGGTTCCGTTTCCTTACATTTTATTCTGTTCTTTACCTCCTTTTCAGTTCGAGTTGATAAAGTTATGAGTTTAAGTTTCGTCTTATTATTATTATTATTTTTTTATCGATGATAGACAAACAATCAAATTTCAATTTCACATCAAAAAATTCACATTGCACTGGACTTGTACGGTATTAGGAACAATTTTGCCAACATTCAAATTTCAAAAAATGAAAACAGTGTAAAATAACGGACCACTAACAAAATTGATCCGTTACGTTCCCTTACGTTCAGTTCTCAAAAATTTCGTTTTGTTATGTTCCATTCCATTCCGTTACTGAAATTAATAAATTGCCCGTTACGTTCTGTTATTCTGTTACGTTCCATTACCGTTATTACAGCCCTGGGTAGCATTTTTCTGAAGAATAAGGCAACGAAATGATTTGAAATTAAACATGTTTTAAAGTCTTTGTTTGAGGGCGCTTATTTTTCATTTCTTTTTTTTTATATCAACTTTTTCGCATTTACCTACTTATTTTCCTAAGCACTGCCTCAATGACAGCATAACTTTGGGTAAGTTTCCCCGTTGCGGCCAGGGCTCAAAATCCTTAATGCGAAAATCTGAAAGATTGAAATCCGAAACTGAATCTAAATCAGAAATGATTGAAAATCAGAAACGGAATCCAAATCCGTATCCGAATGGAAAATCCGTTTCATTTTGGATCGAAGTTTGCTCTTTTCAGGCTTTTTTTAAAAACGTTTTAGAGGGCAAATTTGTTACCAATTTTCGCGTTTTTTTTCTTATATTGCTAATATTTTATAATAATTGAAACTTTTTAGCTCTGCATGGTACAAAATTGTCAAATTTAATTTTCTGTCCCAGTTAAAATTTAAAAAATTGAAAAAAATCCAAATCCGATACTAATCCAATTTTGAATCCGAATCCAAAATGGAAATCTGAATCCAAAAAAATTGAAATTCGAATCTGATGCAAATTTGAATCCGTATCCAAATCCGAAACCGTATCCAAAATTCAATCGAATTTTGAGCCTTATTGAAAGTTGAAATACCAATACCAATGCCATACTGGAACAAATACTGAGGTATTGGAATTATTGCAGATTTAGCGATAAATGCGGACGCTGTATGTGGTATTACCAGTATTGTACTAACTGCTTTGGAAGGTAGGATACTAAATAATTATCAATACCATACCAATTGCGTTGAAAGTTGAAATACCAATACCAGCACTGTACCAATTAATGTAGGATACCGAATACCAGTACCATACCAACTGCGTTAAAAGTAGAAATACCAATAGTCCAGGGACTGCGAAGGGGAGATGGTCAAGTACCTCCACCTCCGCCTCCTACCTCCAAAAAATGTAGTACCTCCTGGATGTACCTCCGAGATACCTCTGCGGTACTTTCTGGAGTTGAGAGGTACCTCCAGAAAGTAAAAAGTACCTTCAATACTATTATAGAAACTTAGAAAGTATTGAAAGGTAATACAATAACATTACCTTTCAGTTTCAATACTTTCTATAATTATTGTAGGTACTTTTTGCTTTTCAGAAGTACCTCCTAGCTACAGGAGGTACCTTGGAGGCACCATAGAGGTACCCCTTTGAGGTACCCTCGAGGCACCTCAGAAGACCTTAGTCAAAGTGACCCCCCTCCGCCTCTTACCTACAAAAAATTTCATGTAACTCAACTTCTGAGTACCTCCATCTCCGGTAAAATGGATACGTCCAGGCGTCCTCCTACCTCCGCCTGCACCTCCACCTCCGCAATACTTGATAGGACACAATATCAGTACCATTCCGACCCCTTTGGAAATTGAAATATAATACTGATGCTATACCGACCAAAAAGAACACCGAGGTACCAAGCTCTGTGTTTTTTTACTCTTTTTCCAAAAAAAAAAATTATTTCAAAAAGTATTTTTTTCAAAAAAGAATTTAGTTTGAATCATGCTGAAATGAGTACCTATTAAGAAGATCATAGAAAGAGCTTTACCCGTTGTTCGTTGTAGAACCCATTTTTCTAATATCCGCAATAAAAAAAAAAGAGTTTTTCTGAAAAATAGTTTTTCAACATATATTTTGATGAAGAAAACCTAAAATAAATATAGAAAAATTCAAAATTTCAGAATCTCATATAGGACTCTGTTCGCACTCAAAATTCATACATAATGAAAAGGAAACCCCAAAATTCATATTTCTTAGTCTGCAAACTTTAAATAATATCATCAAAATAAAAGGCGAAGAGATGGAAAAATTATGAAATGGACACCTATTAGTTTTCATGATTCAAAATTTTGTTACTTTCGGAAATTGGAAACCGACGCTAACCAACGCTCTATCTCTTAAAGCAACAAAATGAGGATCCCACCTTAAAAGCCTCTAATAAAATTCATGTAAAAAATTTTATTTAGTTTGAAACATAAGATCAAGTTTTT
This sequence comes from Phenacoccus solenopsis, assembly GCA_009761765.1. Classification (NCBI taxonomy): domain Eukaryota; kingdom Metazoa; phylum Arthropoda; class Insecta; order Hemiptera; family Pseudococcidae; genus Phenacoccus; species Phenacoccus solenopsis. Next base: position 30,204,741 of record CM019752.1, read on the forward strand.
GAAAATCTGATAAAACATTTTATATGTTTTGAAACCTTTTTTAATACATATTTCTTTATCACACAAAAAAAGTAAAAAACAAAAAATGATTATGCTGCTGAAAAGTGTAGGTATTAAGAAATCTGTTTAAAAAAAAAATCGCTGAAATGGAAACTGATATTGGATATTATTTAGAATATTGCCAGCGTTGGAAAATAATTACAATAATTATACAAAAAAAAAAAAAGAAATTTAAAAAATGTAAGTAACAGCAAATAGAACACTTGGCTAAGAATTCAACTCATTTGAAAGATCTAACCTTGCTTTGTTTTAAAACAAATTAGGTAGGTATTTAGTATAAATATGAAGTATTAAATTCCGCAAGCTGTCATACCGTGCGTCCAAGTGATTCGTATACAATCAGCGAAAAAATCTTTTTCCAATTACTTAAAATTGATTTTTTCAAATGCAAAGAAATTGTAATGCTGTTGAAATGAATTTATCAGCCTTAAAATTCACTGAAATAATTTTAAAAATGATTTCTAATTTAAAAATTATAGTTTAATTCTCATTATGTTATCAACGAATCACTTGGACGCACGGTATAATATAATGTTTCAAAGAATCCTCTCTTCGCTATGTATGTATACTATAATAATACGATGAGAAAAATTTAATCAACATTTGAAAAAGCGTTAACCCCTTGAGTTCTAGTTTAAAGCGCTGATAAAGCTTATAAAAAAAGAAAAGAATAGAAAGAAAGAAATATCAGGGATATCAAACTTGAAATTCACTAATCCGTCAAACGTATATTAAAAATAACAATCCCTTCGCTAAAATATCATGTAGAATGGTGAGAAAAATAAAGCAAACCCTTAGAAAATCTCGTCGAATAATAATAGGTAGTTGACCAAAAATTAAAATGTTAATGCTAAAAGAACGAAAATTTTAGATTTACTCTTCATTTAACTTGCGTTGGACGCGAAGTCACGAGCTCACGACCCAATATTATTACCTGATTTTTATTGATCATTCTATCAAGAAAATTAATGGCTAGAAGAATTCAAAAAATTTTAATTCTCGAAAAAAAAAAAAATAACGAAAATAAAACACGAAAAACAAAAAGCGCGCCAAAGTCACTGAACCGTGCTATGATGCGCACATACGCGCGCTGTACGCACGCCACACCGACATACGTAGAGAATCAACCAATTAAAAATCGCTTCAAACGTAAGTAGGTAAAAAAAAAATAATGATAGGAAGACTAACGCTGGCTAAACTCGCGACGCCAAAGGTCGATGCTGCCCTAGTTTTCTTTATAACATTAGAAACCCCATCTCAGCGAGTCCCCATAGGAATAAAATTTCACAGAATTCTTTTAGTATAATAAGATTTTAGTATAATAAGATGTTGATTTTTGATAATTTATTGAAATCAATTAGTATTTAATTGAGAATAAATTGAAATTTTATACATCTCGTTGAATTATAGGTGAGTATGAGTTGTTACATACAAAATTCATTTGATTCCTTAATTGTATCATCATTTTGTTTATTTTGGAAACACGAAATGTTTTTCACTTCATCGCAATTATTCCTCCACAAAGTTGTAAATTTTCAAATACATTTGACAAAAGCATTAATATGATGGTTCTTACAACTCACAAAATTTCGTTTTATCGCCTCAACTCTACTATGCGTTGTAACAGCTCGCAACAACGCTTCTAAAAATGCAAACAATGAATGAAACTTATCGCTTGAATGGTCTCTGCTAAAACATGTTCATTTGAAAACAGAGTGTCGTTTAAAAAGAGTATTGTGTGCTCCTTTGTTGTTACCATTCAAAGAGTTATTTATAATTTTCGAATTTTTATCACAACGCTACAATGTTTCAGCCCGAAGATATGCCACCAACGATTCAAAGCAGTGGTAGCAGCGATCCGGATAAAAGAAATGTTCGCAGTGGTGAAAGAAGGTATGTTGCATCGAGATATCGTAATTTTCGTCCTTACATGTTGACATAATTCACCGGAATATTTTCAGATCGGATTTAGTGTGCCGGGTCAAGTACTCAAATACTCTTCCAGATATACCATTTGACGCTAAGTTTCTCAAATACCCGTTCGAAAACAGCCGGTAAGTGTTTCGATTAGTTTATTGGTGTTATTAGTTGAACGATAAAATGAGGATGCGGAATTTTACAGGTTTATAGAATACAAACCCACCAGTTTGGAGAGAAATTACAAATATGAAGTATTAGCTGAATTGGATTTGGGTGTTAATATCGATTTAATTACGCCAGATTTATATACTGTTGATGGAACCGAAGTTTTAGATCCAGCTGATGAAAAATTACTGGAAGAAGATGTTGTCCCGCATCAAGATTCCAAAAGGTATTTATTTTCAGGATAATTTTTGTTTTTCACGCTCGAATGATTCATTATCATTTATCACGATACAAATGATACAGATCTCGGCACCACGCGCAAAGTGTATCCTGGTTACGTCGGACAGAATATATTTCCACCGAACAGACTAGATTTCAGCCTTCGAATATTGAAAAAGTCGAAGCTAAAGTGGGATTCAGTATTAAAAAGAATTTCAAGGTATGAAGTAATATTTAATCGACAAATTATTTTTTTCGCAATGATTAACTCATTTCATTTACATAGGATAAAGTTTTATGTATGGACCGACAAGGCCAGATTGATGCCATCGAGAAAACCTTTAAAGAAGCCAAAGATCCGATTACAAAACATCATTCTAAACCGAATGTCCACGCTGTCGAAGTTCTTCCAGTATTTCCAGATTTCAAGGTAAGTTTTGCTTTTCTCGAATACTGATAAGATATTTCGGATTCACCCATGTTCGTATTATTTTAGTCTTGGAAGTACCCATGTGCTCAAGTTATTTTCGATTCCGATCCGGCTCCAGTTGGTCGACCAGTTCCTGCACAAATCGAAGAAATGTCTCAAGCTATGATTCGGTTAGTTCCGTTATCATTACTGTCGGTTACTTTTGAGCAAAATGATTATTTTTCACAATCCATGTTTTTTAACATTACAGAGGTGTACAAGATGAGAGTGGAGAACAATTCGTAGCTTACTTTTTACCAACGGAGGGAACATTAGAAAAACGAAGACAGGACGTAGCCGAAAATAGACCATACGAAGAAGAATTTGAGTACGAATATATGATGGCCAGGGAATACAACTGGACAGTTAAGAGCAAGGCTTCGAAAGGATACGAAGAAAATTATTTTCTAGTCATACGCAACGATGGGGCTTACTTCAATGAATTAGAGACCAGGTTGGTATCCGACGAATGGTCTCTGTTGGTGATATTCAAAAAAGAAATAGTAGATTGTAATTCATTTTTATTTTTGCAGAGTACGTTTGAGTAAACGTAGACAGAAAATCGGTCAGCCACAAAATATCACTCGTTTAGTGGTCAAACACAGACCTCTTGATGAACGTGAATTTGAAATGCATAGGCTAAGAGAACAACAACTTGAGGATACTAAATTATAAGTTTTTAGGATGGTAATTTTTTAAATTTTAAATCGTTTTATAATATCAAGTATTTTTTTTAATACGGGTATTTCTAATTTGTTACACATTTTTGTCACGTCGCTGTTGCGCTCTAGAGGTGAAATACATATATAACGTGAAACTGCGTTTGTTCGTGTCGTAGTTTTGAAGTATCTATGCAAAAATAAATTTCAGTTCGAATAATATCAAACTTTTTAACCGAAAGATAGTTTTAATTTCTCCTCTTTATTTTAAAATTAAAAATAAGTTATTTATTTAAACTTTTTCATACCTACAATTTTTTAATTAAGGAAAACGTATTCCTTCATATGGAATAAATGTATTTGTTTTATTGTGTGTGTTTTCATGTTCGCCAGATTTGTGATTAAATTATGCTTAAAAATATCAATAAAGAAAGAACTAAGATCGTTGAAAATTACACGTCACAGAAATAAACGCACATTTCGTACCTTCTTTTCGCTATTTTGAAATTTGTTGTCTCTCGTGAAGTCGTCATTCTTCTATCGATCTAAACGCAGTCTCGTCTTACACCGAAGGAATAGAATTAGTACCTTGTAATAGTATTATCGTACCTATCTTTAGTAACAATACTCATCGCATTGTAACTTCATTGATGATTGAAATGAATTCACTTCCATAACGTATCAATTTTCACGACATATCGATGGAGAGAAAAAAAAATAGAAACTTCATGAAAGTAAAAACGCGTTAAAAAAATACCACTGGTTTCGGCGAATCTATTTTCTTAACGGACGTGTGAGATCGTTAATTTTACCGAACTCGTTTGAAATACATCGGACAATAGAATTCTTTCTTAAATCTCTATCATCGGACGTCGTAAACACTTGAAATGGGTTATTAGGACGTCAGTTAATTTTTGATAGCGTTGTATTCAAACGAATTAGTTATTTAAAAAAATAAACATTAAAATCTAAATTTAATATGCTGCAGCCTGTCAGTGTAGAAAATCAGTTCGACGAAGTAATTACGTACCCACTACCTGCAGAATATAACGAACGTGTTCGTATTAACGAAAATTATTTCGTGAAGTTTTGTGTCCTATATTTGATGACAATGCTACGTGAAGATGCGACGATGGCGACTCGTATAAAAGTAATGGAGCACTAATGTTCTATAAAATTTGCGATTTTTTATATCATCATTGTCTTTTCAAGACGTCACGCGTATCATTCAAAATTACGAAGCGAAGGTAGTAAATCTGCGTATAAAGCGTCGAATGGAAACCGGATTTTTTATTAGGCCTACGGGAGGTATATAAGAGAACGTGAAATTTAAAATGATACTATTTTGTTGGAACGGTGCTTCGAAAGTGAATGCGGTTTGGAATTATTTTTAAGAGCAATGAACACATTGCTTTTATTTATAGTAAGTACAGTGATTTATTTTTGTAGTATTATATCCGATTAGATTTATAACGTATATGTGAAATTAGACCGTTATTGATTTATGGAAATTCTTGAAATGTACTGTAAGTTCACTGCTTTGATTTGAATGGTTCATTTCCATTGTGTGTAGTTGTGGTTATTATTCCCTTGAATATTAGGCTTATCGAATAGGTAAATTAAGAATTTATTAATGTTTGCCAAATACCAAACGTTTCACATATAGACAAACTATGAAAAATTATACATTATATTAGAGAAAATTTTGTGTTACGAACTCGTTCTATGTAAATACTAAGGTTTGTACGTTTTTGAATTAACTTTTTTTTTTTCAAACTTACATAGTTCTCATCATTTTAAAATTACCTAAAATTTAAGTATGGGTTGGATTTAAAAGTCTTATTAAGGTTAAGTGGAGAAGGAAGGGAAATGAAAAATAATGTCAGGTTTGAAATTAGCCATTGAACTAATTCAAATATTAATAAAAATCCATTTCAAGCTAGAGGCAGTATAGACATATGAACATACGAAGTAGTATACTATAGTTCGCTTTTGGTCTTTCTCCTCTATAGAGAAAACAAGTTTTGCCTTATAGAACATGTAATATGCAATTTTATTAACACATTCTGGTAAAATCTTAATTATTGAAAGTGCTCCGATTTTATCGGAAACGATTCGGTGGAATCATTGAAATTTCAAAAAATGTACGATTTGTAGGCTTCTTTGTTTTCAAGAAGAAGAAATGCAAATTTTTTTCGTGAGGTCGTCGTACTTACACTTTTTCCAAATCCTTTTTTTTTGAAAAACTAATAGATATACGACATGTATAAAACTTGAAGAATCTCACCTCTTTCTCCTAAATCAGTCATGAAGAGTTCTTATTTATAACAGCATGTTCATTTCCACTTCCCTTGAAAATCACGTAGATCTATTTTGCTCTTACTCATCACGAATTATTTTTTCAACTTGAATTTTGATAATTGAAATGCTGAAATCTATCTGTGATAATCATTAGAAAGCGTAGGAATTCTTCAATATTACGTTTACATTTGTTACTTTGTTATTTTTTCGTAATCGCTCTTCCTAAATACCACATCTCTCGACAGATTTTTTTCGTCGTTTCGATATGTAATTGCAGTACAACGAATGGTCTACCGAAATACAATCAAAACGTTACACCGAACAGCTTCCATCACCGAGCACTTGTTGACGGCGACATCGATCCATTAATCGCTGCATTAATCGTCGAATCTATGCATCCTCATCCACCAGCTGCCGATGCGAATAGAAGACAAAATTACATGCCTCCTCTCACTCCACCATTCAGAAACAGGATAATGACGATTAGTAAAATCATCAAAAATTAATCTCGTAATTTTAAGTTTAATTTATTGCCGTGTATAGTGTTAACCAAGATTTTAAGTTGAATAAATAAAAGTAAAAACTTGAATGGAATCGTGTTTTCGTTGAAGTGATAATTCAATGCGCACGAATTTCACGAATGTTCCTTCAACTTTTTCCTTAAGAGTTGGCTTTTAAATTAGAACTTTTTTCCGCCCTGTGTAAAACGCGCAGAAAAGTTATCAAAAGAAGATTACATTGAGAATGAAAAAAGTTAATGTACGGATAATTGTAAACTTGTTATTGTGGATGTATTTTCAGCCGAAATTCTCTGCTTTGGAAACAAAGTTGGGTCGTGTTTTGAGAAATTGTATTTAAAATGTTTTTATTGTTTCGTATATTTTTTGGCGAATTTTCCGATGGAATTCAAAGCTTTTACGCTTCAACAATTTCTCTTTAAGAAAAAAATAATGATAATAACAATAATAATGCGAATCATCTTCGTAGTAGATACAAGTAACTACTTAATATGATGTTGATATAGGTACCTTCTTAGTACGAACCAAATTCAAATTTTACAAATTCATATACCGATGTAAGGAAGTGTAAGTTTACCTAGCTTTTCAGAAAATGTAATTGGAATTCATGAAAAAGTTTCGATAATTCTCTTGAACATTTATGTAACAAATGAAATGTTTTATTTGTAAAACTGCTTATTTTTTATTCCATTTTGAAATATTAGATAATAATATACACTTGAACATGCTTAATAATATTTTTATTATGACTTATATTCCTTCGAGTGATCTTTCTAGCAAAATATAGTTATTTGAAGACTTGAAGTCTAAATAAAATGTATAAAATTGACCTTACAAAGTAGGTAAATTTATGATCTGTGAAAAGAGAGAAATGAATGTAAATAAAATACATTCAACGTATCAAAACATATTTAATAAGATCAATAATGACACAAATATATTTTTATTTTTACGTTCCAAAAAGGCCTTCAAAACGAGCCCAGGCTTGGGGAAAACCTATCCCTCTCTTTACTTGGACTTGGTTATATCAATTATTGCACTCAAAATTATAAAATATTTGTTATTGCATTCTCGCAATTTTTATTTTGTTCTGTTATAATATAACCTGCAGGGACGGACTGAGCGGGGTGTGTGGGGGTGCTCACCCGCTCTCAGAGGTTTTGCGCAGTCGGCAAAAGTCGACAAATCGACATCGATGAGAAAAATTCGACAATTCCTATTTCAATTGTCTCAGTAACAGCGAAAATTTGACAATAAATAATTAAATCAAACAAAAAAACATATGTATTTGCGCATTGTTTTGCTCACTCTGCTCGAAGCTTTTCTATTCCCGAATTTTGGCTACGCTAGGAGTGGTAATGTCGCCATCTGAGAAGGAGATACTGAATATCGGAAATGAACGAGATTAATGAAAACTGATGTTCCATTAAAATTAATATTGTTTAAGTTCAATTTCAGTTGATATTATATGGTTTAAATTCATCTCAAAGTAATGCTGGAGAATTGGAAACTAGAGAAGTACTCAGTCCCTTGAGTGATAACAACTTTTTTCATTCTCAACAAAAAAAAATTCTACTTACCTAATATTTTTGGATTTATTATTATTTTTTTTTTATTGAATTTATTTTTTAATCATAACTTATTGTTTTTTCATCATTTTAATAGTATATTACGCAACAAGGGAATAATCTAGCACATCATTGCTGAGTCGCGTATACTATTTTATTCAACTCATCACCCAGGTATGCTAAAACTCCTGAACAAACAAAATAAATTTAAAAATACGATAAAACACACAAACAGGTGCAGTGAACCAAGAAACATCTTCTCGCAGACTGTACACGTTGTTGTCACTCATAATAATCTTATTATTCCCTTATAAAAAGTCATTATTCCCAGTTAAATAAGTCGCCAATAAGACCCTATGTTATGCGTGTGAAAGTGTTTGAATAATGATTGGATTATTACGTGAGTTGAATAAATTTTTTTTATTGTTTTGTTTTAAATTGTTGAATATTTTATCGCATTGGTTTCATTTTTCCCTTATTAATTCGAATCTGGGTTTTCTATACTTTCTTAATTTTTAGGTTTTCATTTTTTTTTTCGTTATACCGGATGACTACTTGATTCGAGCACCCAAAGAGACAAAATTAGCTAAAGGTGAAACAATTCAATACATTTATGTGTATTTTTGGCAACAAAAGTATAATTTAAAATTTTGCATTTTATTTTACGATAGACGTTCCTAAGCATTAAATAAATTTTATTTATGCTATTTATTCTTGCTAATATCATTCAAATATATAATTTATTTCTATGAGGGTAAGATTTTTGCGCTTAGGGTGCTCCAATCAAGTAATCACGCGGTATTTTAGCAATTATCTTCAGTTTGAAACATCACTCCATTTTTGTACATTTGTTTTCATCTTATAATTTTTTCTTTTTTTATGATATCTTTCATTGTTGCATTTTTTAGTTTTCGGAATTTTTCATTTTTAACAATATTATTGTTTAGTTTTTAGACTTCCCAACTTGTTTGCTTTCTAATTTTTGGATTTTTTTTATTTATAAAAATTTTTCTATTTGAACTTTTTTTTAATTTATCCATTTTCCCATCAATGTTTTCTTTAATTCTTGAATTTCGTTTCGTTTTTTTTTTTTTTTAATTTGAAAAAAATCAATTTTTAGATATTCTTTATATTTTTAGTTTTGCATTTAAAAAACATTTTTGTTCTTTTCTGATTTTTGTATTATCTTAAGAAATTACTTCGTGACTTTGAAGGCTATAATGTGTGTAGCAGTTTAAAGCCATCATCCCAAACTAATGATTTATAATTTATAATAATTTTAAAAATTCAACATCCGTTTTTATTCACCAAAATTCAAAATGATGCAGAATATCCATTTTTACATTATCAAAATAATTAAACTTGTACAGTGTATCACCTTCCCAGGCAGTTCGAAAAACGACTGCAGATGTTGGCTTCTTTGATTTTTTCAATTTGCTTCTCTTTGTTCTTTGAATTCGTAGGTAAATATAAATGTGAAATTACTCGTACATCAAATTACAAATCAATCAATGGTAGTCGGAAAATTGAAAATAACAGTCGGCACTTTTAGATTTTCACTCCCCCCCCCTCAGAGTGCAAAGGCTCGTCTTTGAGTATTAATATTAATACTCAAAGAGGTTCATCCCGTCTCTGATAACTTGTTTAATTTTTTTCGGGTTTAGTGTATCTTTTTGTTGATTTTACTATGTGGCTTTTTTTTCACGGTTTATTCTCTTCTTTTTGTGTTCTGTTTTTTCACTGCTAATTGTTCTGTTATTGTCTTCATTATATTCTGTGTAAAATTCGTGTAATAATCCTTTTGCTTTGTTTTCGTCTGTTCTGTTTTTATTTTGTTTTATTTTTTTCAAAAGCTAATCATTTTGTTATTTTTTCTCGTAATTTTTGTTTAATTTGTTTTATCCTGCTTAACATTTTTCTATTTCATTTTGTTTTGTTTATTTTTTCGTTGGTTTCGGCGTTCTGTTCTGCTTATGCTCCGTTTTTCAAGGCTATAGTTTTGTGTTCTAGTTATTTTTGATTTGTTTTGTTCTATCTTGCTTCAATTGCGTTCTACTCCGTTTGAGTTATTTTTTCGTTATTTTCCTGTTTCTGTATTATTTTTTTATTTACTGTTGTTTTGCTCTTCCTTACTTGTAACTGTATTATTGGTATAAGTGTTATAAGAGCGGCATGAATATTATGTTTAAACCTTCTTCATCATCAGAATATCATGTTCCTTTTTTCCTCCCTGAAAGTTGTTATTAATTATTATTTGCAGCTTACATTTGACTGAAAAATAACAAATTAAAGATAACGCGACATCTCAAAAAATACTAAAAGAAAGTATTGGTATTATTTTTTTTTAGATCATTACCTTTTGTTAACTAAGAATTTATTTTTGGATTTTTGTATTATTTTATCTACGAAGTTATCGCTAGATTACCAGTTTACCAATAGTTTTTATTTAATGATTACATTCCTAGTATTACCATCAGTATATTGATAGTAGGTAATACTATTATGAACAATAACTAATCATTACTATCTCACCCGTATTTTAAGAAGTTCAATCCTATCATTTCATTCACTGACGTATTTCTTCACGTAAGTAATATGTTTCTCATTTTTTAAGAAGCCTATTGCTCGATAAGAATGGTTATATTAATTTGCCTCGGACCGATATTTGGTCAATACTTGAATAATACTTGGGTACAGTCAAGAAACAACACCCCTGACCAAAGTTTTGGCCTTTCCATGACTACTTGTTTTTGAAAATATTACTTTAAATGATATGAATAGAAATTCTTCTTGCAAGCATAAATTATTCGATTTGAACAATTTTTTGATATGCTGTAGATGCATATGAGAAGCATTCCATTAAAAAAATCAACGTTCCTGCGTTATTATATTAGATTTTGGTTCTCAAAAATAATGATGATGGTCTAGGTACGATAAAAGTAGAACCAAGTTTTTCGGATGTATTTTTTACCCCTTAGTAACACGTATATTTTGTTTGAAATTTTAGCATTTGCTGTACTTAGTCAAAATTCTCAAAAAATGAAATTGGGAACAAATAGATAGGGAAAAATGTAAGTTGATGAAGTAGTTTTCATAATTTGCATATTTGCTACGTGCATCAATATAATACCATCCTGAAGAAAAATAAAACTTCTCGACCTCTAATAGTTTATGTCACAGTGGCACCATCATACCCCTGTTTTGAGAGTATAGGGCTATAGTAAGTTGACGATATTACTGTCGTTTTCGCATAAATTGAACCCCCTGAACATGCAATATAACTCATTTGTGAGATTTTGGATCTAAAAGTAGTTTTACAGAAAGAATTTATGTACAATCCTGTATGATCTAGATACACGTTGTAATCATACTTAAACTTCCTAAGGAAAGAATAAATTTCGCGTTTTTGTTTTTTTTTTCTAGGAATGATTTGTTTTGGAAAGTTCGTTTGTTATGTTTTAGATTTTGTCGTAATTGTTTGTTCTACGCATGTTTTGTTTTGGTATTTCTCACTAAGACCGTTATCAAAGTACCAAAAAATAATATGTTATCTTTTCGTTTATTGAAGTAAGCAAGGAATGAAAATAGCATTAGGTAGGTGAAAGTGAAAATTCAGCTCTATCGTTTCGAACAAGGTTTCTTACAAACTTTTCTTTTCTTAAAGCGATAAGAGGAAGAAAAAACTCTAGAAGGCTTTTTTGTCGTAGGGAAGAATAATTACACATCTAATTTGTTCTTTTTTTGTTTATTTTTCAAACTAAGGACTTTCAGTTTGAAATTTAATTCCGCAATATGTGTAAGATGGTTGGCAATAAATTAAAACGATAAGAGAGAAGGAAAAAGTATATTTGTACTATCTTTATTCACTTCTTCCAGCTCATTATAAAAATAGGTATACTTGGTAGAAGTTACGCCGCAATACACGCGTGTGTTGCCGATACCGTGCGCAGCAGATGGTACCTCCACTGCGCTGGCTCCATTCGGAAGGGTTGCAAATTTTCAACTCGCTGAAAAGAATTTCAGCAGGGTGGTTTGTGGCTAAAGGCGAACTTGCTAAAGATACAAGAAAACGAGAAGAAAAAGCCAACTCAAGACGCTACGATGTGTTTTTATTAGGGTATTGTACCACAGTTGAATACCAAATATCTCACGAAGCGTAACATCGAACTGTTTTACAGGCACCGAAAGATTCTAACAAAAAGAAACTAGATAAAAAGTTTTTATTACATAAGCAGATATTGTCGGTTAAGCTGTAATATACTTACCCGGTGACGGTATTCGTTTTTTTTTTTCTTCAAAAGAAAAACTTCTATTCCGGAAAATCGTATCATTTTCACTCCAGCTTTTTGGGCGAATATGCGGAAAACCGCTTCAAAGTTTCCAATTCCGCGTACCGATCTGAGGCGTGAATTTTTTCGCTTGTCCGACGATTTTCGATCGAACTGAGTCAGCGAATTTCCAATTCGACGGGCGAACGAACGTCATCAGGTAGAATAGCCCTCGCGTCAAATGTCATTACCTAACGTGCTAATATTTTTCCACAGTTGAGGGTGGAAAGTTGGATAAACAACACGTGTTAACCGATGCGGCATGTGTTTATTGCTTTTAAACTTACGACTTAGTTCTTGGCTATTAAGAACGCTTTCAAAATTTCAAACGAAACTTTTTAAAAGCAGTTAGTGATAATAAGAAAAGGGAAGGGTTAACATCCCTTTAAAATCCATAAGTACAGAAGCGCCAAACTACCCTCGTAAAACGGCCAGTAACTTATCCCTGGAGCATTTCGTGTAGTTTTTAACTCTCGCGTCCATAATGGCAGCCAATCAACACGGATATTCAGAAATTTTCGACGTATCTTAGTAAGCCCTTTCGTTCGTGAAATAGGTCCAATAGGCCTCTAATGGGGCTTTTTTCGTCCAAAATGCTAACACCTATACAATTGGTTGTTGATTGGTTGCTCGAAGACGAGTGTTTTCTTTACCTACCGGAGAGAAATTCGTAAGCGTAACTTTTTGTCATCAAATTGGCCGTAAATTTCTTTGGTTACGTTTTCTATATTTTTGATTTCCGTTCCACATTTTTTTTCGGTGTACTGAGAAAAACGACGGTGTTTTGGGACGATTATACACTAATTAATTTACTCTACGCGGTGCACTTTTCTCGAATGTTGAACCGTTTAAATTATTGTTGTCACTACTAAGAACGAGCCGAGACAGTGGAGATACCTATATAAATTACACTTTTTTGATAATCTTTCTGTACTCGTGAAAACAAACACATGACTTGTCATCGCATGAACATCGGTTGCCTCGGTCTCGTTTCAACTTATTAAAAATCGGTAAATGATTCGTGAAAGATTTTTGGTACCCATCCAGTACCAGGTCGTTGACAATGAGTGACACGGAACAAGCCGGTACCGCCAACGTTCAACAGTCGCGTAGAAGTTAATTTGTGTTTTAGCGAGATGTGAAAATGATTTATATACGAATATATCGACGGATGAGCGCGGTGTTACAGACCTACGTAAAATTAAAACGTGTTAACATACGAAGGGCGGATTCCACGCTAGTGTTAAGTGGGAAATCGTTTTGGGACTTGTGACCCTCGATAAATGAATTTCATCGGCTATATCCTCGTCTAATGCCAACTGCCATATTCATACGTTTGTGCCGCTGTTTATAATTGGAACCGGCTAATCATTATAGGTCTTCCTTTTAACTGGCGAACGAATTGGTAAAATTTATTGGCATTATTTTCCTATACTATTAGGTCGCCAGTCTAATTTACTGTCTTATCTCCAGGCCATAAGCATATACGTATTTGAATGGGTGAATGGATTGTGGCTGTGGTTATTTGGGTCTGATTATATTCTGAATCGACGTTCGTTTTTCAACGTATGTGCGTTTCACTTTCGCTCCTAGGTCATCTTGAAAGTTATAGTAGAGTGATGACGTAGCAGAGTCTTCTCCCTCTTTGGTTGTACTTTTGTTTTATTCACTGTTTGTCTACTTCGTGCGATCGATTTCCATTCACCATAAGTTTTAAAAAGATGGCTAAAAAAATAGTGCACGGTAAATGAACTCATGAAAAACCAAAGTCAAATCAGTCAAAATAAATATACCGTGCGTCCGATTGAACCCCATAATTAATTATAGGCAAAGCGTAAAATTCCCTTTCTCTCAACAACCAACTAGATATAACATGTTGGCAGCACTGATTTCTATTTTCACAAGCAATCACAATGCATTTATAGCCACTGGGGTAATGTGAAAGTGTTTTAAAGTATTATAAAAGGGAATTTGTTGCTTTGCCTATAAGAGGTTCTATCAAACGCACAGTATAATGTACTTAAACCAAAATAGGCTCATGAAAGAGTGCAGGGCTTTCAAAAAGTCAAAATAATCCATAGAGATTTACTGTAACCAGGGCTCGAACAACGAAACGAAACAGAAACGAAATAACGGAATGAAACGGCGGCGTTTTGCACATGAAAACGAAACTAAACAAAAATCTGGAAACGAAACCTCACAGAGATGCTTTAAAATTAGTATATTTCATTTTTTGGTGCTGTATTTTACCATTATCGTTAAGGACTGGTGGTTAAAGCATACTTTTCTTGTTTTCTTTTTCTGTGGGTTGATTATCCGTATTATGTAAAATTGTATTATACACACGTGCGCTAGAAGAGAGGAAAGACTTTTAGTTTGAGGTGTGCATTACTAATTTACTATTTCTACTTTCTAATTTTAAAAAAATTGATGAAATTGAAAAAAGATTAAGGTAAGTCTTCAATACAAACTACTACAGAGGTAATAAAACTGCTGCACGTAAAATGTAAAAAAAAAAAAACAAAAAAACAAAAAAACGGAGAAAACGAAACGAAACGATTGAATTGATACATGAGAAACGAAACGGAAACCGAACGGAATGCGTTCCGTTTCTAAGAGCCCTGACCGTTATGTCACATGTGTAACGACCAATCATAAGCCTAGAATGTGATGGAATCTAGGATATTTCGTTTCTACCTTCCTAAATAATATCGTTCAGTTTTCATTAAAGATGAACTGAACGACTGAAATTCGTTCGTGATTTGAATCATTAACTGATTCATGTTTTCATTTTGCGAGGAAGTGGAGGTAATTTACCACTTTCAAATTTGCTGATCTGCTGTTACACACGTGATGTACAATTATATGCATTACGCTATTGAAATATTTCTTTGTCCTAGAGAAATAAGGCTTCCAAGGGCGTTAACTTTACATTTTTTTTTTTTAAATTGGAAAGTAAATATAATTATTCAATATATGTATATTAGGTAATAAAATTAAGTATTATTTTTAATAATAAATAAAATGATAATGAAGAAACCTACCTATTCTATTTTCAATTTTGACCAAAAAGTCTTAATCATTTTGCTGGAAAACTATTCTCAAAGCCAAAAGAGCCTCTTATATGTCCATTTTTCGAACTTGGTAGGTCAAAATGTTCATTTAAGGTGATTTTCGTATTTATTTCAGTTCATATGACGCTTACAAGAGAAAATTTGTTAACAAAATGATTTTACTTTTATTTTTCCACAAAAAAGCCAAATCCATTTTATACCTAAGACGTACTTGATTTAGGACTTCAGTGAGCTCGTTTTTCGTGCATAACTTTTTAGCCATCTTGAACGGGAAAAGTTCGTTTTCAAGAGCATCTTTTGGTACACGGAAAGTAGACTATGAAAGGTAGGAAACTTATTCGGCAATTCATCTTAGTGTCTTTAATTTGAAAGTAGTCAACTTATTTGACACACAAAGACGGTAATTACGGGAAAATGATTTAAATGTGAAATAAACAGAGAGTTGACCATAAATTTGACTCCAACTCCACACTGACAACGAAGTAAAGTACTTTTCAATTTTTCATTTTTTTTATTACTTTCACTGCGAAGTCAGTCAAATTTTCCACAATTTCAGAAATAAATGATCAACTGGAGAAGAACTCGGTCGGAAGTCTTAAAAACTTGGTTTTTGACTAAATCACGTCGAAGCAATATTTATTCCATGTCTTGGTGAAAGAAAGAAAATTAAGGGCAACCAAAACTGACTCCAACTACGAACTTACTTCGGAATCTCTTCTAGTTCAACTCCGGAGCATTCCTCCTTCTAGAATCCGACTCCATCCTGACTTCAGAGTCATAGCTACGACTTCCAAGTCGACTCATGGTTCTTGAAATGAAGACGAAAAGTTTTAATATTGATCTCAATTTCATGCCTTCAGTTTATAAGTATATAACTTATTCGACACGTAAATTTTAGTGCTGAAAAAGTTGCCTACATTTGAAAAGAGGGCATAAAGTTACTAACTATGTTATTTCAATATTATTAGACAGGTAACATGATACTCCTAGGCCCGTAACCAGCCTTCATTTCAGGGGGATGGGCTGACTAAATCCTAGATGGGACTTTGACGTCTTGTTTTGTTGGTTGTCGAGAGGCGTTAAGTTTTTCTAGGAGAGGCTCAGGCCTCTGGCCTCGTTTTGGCTGCGGGTCTAAATACTGAAAAAATAAAATTCGAAATTTTTCCCTCACCCGCTAACGTATACCTATTTTCTTTCTGGATTTAATTAAGAAATAGATTTCGTGAGATTTTAACCTTAGTTTTCAGCAGGTGTTCAAAAAATAATCATATTTAGGTACCGTGAAGTCTCCTTCGGCGAAATATTCCAAATAAGCGTTCTTTATTAATGCACAGAATCAGCAATTAAGGGTACCGTAATCCCAGAATTTAATTAAATAACATTGGCCAAGCGTAGGTATTTATCCAAAACTTTGATAAAATACTTCAACGAAGATTATTTAGAGTAGATAGATTAAAGGTTAGTATAACGTATTTACCCTTGTTGATTATATTTCGTGAAACCGCAGAGTAGAAGACAACGATTTTAATGGATTTTGGTTTGAAGGAGAACTCAAACTAAAGGTATGTAAAGTTGTTGAAGTGCGAAATCTCAAAGATTTTAGGAAAATCACTGCTATATGGTGTACGTGTAATGACGTGTTTCAATAATTATTTCTATAGCTGTGATGAATTGCTTCAAGAATTTTATCATCTTACTTCATTTTGCTTGCTTATTTTAGTTCGATGTAAGCTAATAACGAGGTTTGAAAAACATGCTGAAGATTTAACTCAAATGCAAATATGGGCAATAAAATGCTATTTCATCGCGAAACTTCCCAAACTGGAATACAAAGAATGAAATAATTAAACAGTTATTCTCATCACGTTTTTCAAAATTCCATTTTTTATTCAACGTTATATAGCGCTGCTGGTACCGAGTAAACGAATTATTATTCTTTATTTATATCACAGCTCGCAATACGCAGTAAACCCATGAAAGGAACTTTTCAATTATCGCGCAAAATGAAATACAGAGAAAACTCGGCAACTGAAAATTGAAAAATTTTAGGGTTTTCAAGTTCTTTTAAATTGAAAAAGAAAAGTACAATTATAACCGCATGTACATGAATCAATTTAAAAACCAAATACAGGTTTACCTGTTAAAGAGCTGAAATAAATAATTTAGATCGATACAAGACTACACTATATTTTAAGAAAATAAACATACACCGCAAAGTTCTAAAGTTTTATTACTAAAATAATTTAAAAGTTGCTCTGTAGAATAGCTAACTTGAAATTTTAAGTTACTTTAAATTCTTGTTACCTGTATATGTTTATTCTTAGAAATCTGTTGTAGTATATCTAGCACCTATATTTGTATACTATGGTACATTTGTAGTATTAGGTTTAAATTATATGAATTTGTACATAGGTATGCTTCAATTTAGCCAAAGAATATTTTCAAAACTCTGACCTCACCCATTATCTGCACGTACTTATTTTTGGAAGTATTTCCTTAACGTTTTATGTAAAGAAATAGAGAATGAAATGAGAGTGATAGAAGTGAACAAAAGAAATTCTCAGCTTTATACGTACTTCCAAATGTTGATAAATTAAATTAAGAAATTTTTTATGGGCTTTAGTTCAATCGAAATAGGTATTAGCTATCCATTAAGCCGTTATAAACTTTGAATTTGTTTAGAAGAGAAATTTTATGTTAAAATTTTGTAAAACTTTCTTTTTAGTTGTTAAGTATGATGGGCGAAGTAAGACTTTTCTCTCTACAGTTTTCAATTAAAATATAAGAATGTGTTTCCATTTTTTTTTTTTTTTTTTTTTTTTTATTAATATAATTACCTATGATAAAAAGCATAGTTCTATCAGCAACATTCCACTTCATTATATTCGATTTTACACAATGCTCCAACTGCCAATTCCATTTGAATGTCCCATGCTTGATTGAGTTCAGTCCATTTCATTTATGGAAAATTCAAGGTTAATCATTAATAAACTTGAATTTAATTTTTCGTAAGAAGTAAAGTTCATTTCAGTTCATTTTCAATTTTGAAAAAATTCAGCGTCGAGTTCTGTTCAAAAAAAGTTCAAAATGACAAATTCGTTCCATTCCATTCATTTTCAAAAACAAAAAAAGTTCAGTTCAAGTTCAAATTCATTTTGAAAAAACTCAAGTTCAATCCAGTTTATTTATCGAAAATTCAAGGTTTATTAGTAAATTTGAATTTGATTTTTTCGTAGGAAGTGAAGTTTGAGTTCAGTTCAAAAAAAGTTCACGTTGAACATTTTGCTGGATCCAATTTATCTTCAAAAACAAAAATTTTCAGTTCAAATTCATTCGAAAGAACTTAAATTTTTATTCAGTTAATGTGAAAAAATTCAAAGTTCATTGTTGAATATGAGCTGAACCTCAAGACACACATTGTTTGAGGTTAGGGGAGTCCCTCCAGTCGTCCTCAAAGTTTGAGTGAATCGCTAAGCACATCTAGAACTTCACAAGAACAACCGCCTACAGAATAATGAGGAATTTCTGCGCACAAAATGGCAGACATGTGCACCCCCCAACTATCTTAACGATTCTGTTCAAATGAGATAGGTTTGTAAAAGTTCTCGTTTACTTTTTAAACATCAATAAAAAATGTACGTAAAAGCTAATGAAGTAAACAATTAAAGTTCCTTTTACAAGTTCACAAGTGTGCTTTGGCCATTTTTGGTTCTAAAAAAATTGTAACTTGTTATTTGTCTTCAGAATTCATTATTTCTTCATAGAAGAAAAATATATTCAAGCATGCGCAGAAGGGTTTTTCACTCTCTGATCTTAATTTTTGGTGCTCAGTGTTGGAAATTACTTGGGCCGAGGCAAAGGAAAGGCAAATGAGGAAGGTTGTTCTTCACTTCTGTTACCTGAGAACGCATGGAAATCCAAATCTTAGGTTTTAAAACTTTTCATAATTGTAATTGGATTTTTCTTTCAATTTTCTTCGGTAGAAAAAAATTAAAAAGTAAAACTCAAAAAATTATATGTTCTCTGTGGCCGATTCTGCCTCTTTCCTGCCATTAATATTAGTGGTATAAGAATCTATGTATACTATAAGCTAGACTATTTTCAATTTTATGGAGACGTATAAAAATTTATTAACCGACTGGCAATGTACTTAAAGATGCAAAACGATATTTTAGTCTAACATAAATATGGTTCTTGACACTTGAAGTCACTTAAGTTCTTGCCTAATTTTTTCATCCTAAATCAAAAACTAATTACAGCAAAAATTTAGGCAATATTTGTAGGTTACGAAAATTATCATGTCAGAATTCTAAAAATCTGATTCGACGAGATATTTCTAAAATGTCAACGAAGGCCCGAAGGCGCGCATCCCTTCGAACAATATCGAAAATCAACACTGCGTACTCGTGTATACAATAATGGTAACACTGTAAATAGCAAAATGCGTGAGAACCCAACGTGTTTTCCACCACTACGTCATACGCGGTTGCTTATGAAGACCGGTGTGTTGTGTGTTTCAGTTTCCTCTACATGTAATAATGTAATTTCGTAAATATTTTCTCTAAATAATTTTTCATTTTTGTGCTTACAATTTATTAAAATCGTAATAACAAAATGTGGTGTCATGTATGAAAAATTTACCCATACTTTACATAAATATCGTTCCGATATGTAATGCGTGACGTGATTTAAAAATGTTTATCATTGATAAGCGTGTGCGCGAATTCATAATCACAAAAAATTAATTAACAATGGATAAAAAATCCAAAGACACGTCGAGTGGATCCGAAGCCCTCCAAAATGCAGCTCTACATAGCTGTCGAGGTGGTGGCAGTTCGACGGCCACCAAGGTGTTTTGTTTTTTAAGTATATCAATTTCGTGTTATTTTTTTTACCGTGTTACCGCGCTCGAATCGCGTGTTAATTATTTAGAAAAAGAATTCGAAAAAATATCCAGTCTCTTAAACAACGAAGAAATGGTCACCCCTAAGCTATTTGGATTATCCCAAGAAGACGGTGTGTTATCCAGGCGTCGAAGGAATACGCCGGAGTGCGTTTGTCCACCAGGTAATCTTTTACAACTGTACGTTCGCCGCGAAATTTGGGGTGCGGATCCCCCAACTGAAAAGGTTTTTTATTTTAGCATTTTTTTCGCTACCTTCGAAACAATAAAAGTCAAAGGGGATGATCTTTATCGGCTCGTTGCTAAAAATGGAAACATGCTTTTTTTAATGAAGGGATGACTATTGTGGATTCATTCAGAATTTAAATTAACTTGTGTAGGGGGCATTTGTATTATTTTTTTATTCCCAGTGATTGACATTTTCACAATGAAAAATGACAAAGTTCGAATTTCAATACTTCGTTTCGTTGAAAAAGGCGATAAAGTATGTTTCCTATCTAGTATCTACGTCGTTTTCGTACCAACGAGGAAATCTTCGATTTTTATTATTATTCAGTATCGTTGGTACCTTTTTCGTTGTAATATTTTGTCAATACGAAAATATTTGGACGGGCGAAATTTATTGTGATTTTTCTTTCTTCAACCGCGTGTATAAATCGTGCGTGATTTTTTTAACACACTTATGGTAATTCTCAATTTCCATGAAAAGAAATCAACACAGCGAAATAAGTGTGTGTAAACGAAGAAATGTTTTTTCTAAGTCGTTCAATTTATATTCAGTACTTATGAAATAATGAAGTTAAATTAAATGATCTAACTTCAACTCTGAATGAAGGAAAATAAATAATGGGTAAATTGATTCATTAATAACTCAGCAACCTATTCTTAGTGCATAAGAGAAAAATTCATGCAAGCGAATGGTAAATGAATAAATATGAGAAATGATTTTGTAATATAGGTACTCAACATTATGAATATCTTTATTTTTATGCGCTGGATATCGTTCACTCTTGTTCATCACTCGAATAGTCTTAGTATGTAGGTACCTTAAATTTAGAAAAACTCTAAAATAGAAAAAAATGACTTCAAATTGTAGAAAGCGATCATTCTAGTTTTCAACACTTTATAGCTCATTCAATTTTGAAGATGAGTAATTGATGCAAAGGATTTTTTGTCAGCATTGATGAACATTACCTGTTCCATTTAAAACTAATTTTACAATTCATAATTCGTACACCTTGATTGCTCCCAGTTCCCTCTCATTTGAATTTTCGAACGACATGTAAACGACATCCTATTCTCTGAATATTGTTCACTACTTATTGAATACACGTGTGTAATAGGTACATAATTACATATCCATCACGATGATGTGTGACTACCACGTTTATGGAGAGTATTTCTTCCAGAAAGATTCCTTTTTTGAAAGCTTTTCCTCCATCCCTTGAAAAAAGTGAAGAAGGATGGATGACAAATTGTTTATTTCTTTGTGACTGTTTGACGTGCTTTCATTTCGTCACCATTGATTCGAGGATTTGTAGGTATGGAAGGAAGAGCAATGTTGAATGAGATTTTAATCTTTTTCTAGCCTTTGAAAATCCCTGAGCAAAGAGTAAACAGTTACACGGAAACTTTGACGAAGGATTTCAAAAATTTTGAAAATTGGCAACAAATTCGATATTTTCTGGTAACGACGTTTTTTTATCAATGTTTTTTCTCCACTATATTGGAACATGAGTAGGGATGGTATCAATTGCCACTCTAAGAAATTTCTGCGGAACATTCATGCTTTGTTATCAGTTATAAACATTTTTGGGCTTATATTGGTAAAGAACAGTGGATTTGAAATATTTACATTTTTACATTTCTGTAAAAAATTGGTCAACTTGAAGTTGACTTTTTGTACTTTCTATCTAGTCCATAAGAAAAGTAAGTATGAGGATCAAATTTACATAGGATAAAAATATTCTGCTACTTCACTATTTTTGTCCTAGGAACTCTCACCACAAGATATTGACAAAAGAATCTTTTCTTTAGTAGAGGTTTAAACTTGAGAAAGAAAGGAAGCTCCAGGGAAAATTTCAGCGATTTTTAGAAGATCATTCTGGGCAATTTTAAACCATTTTCAGCATGTTAGATATTTATTTATTTATTATTTATTTTTGAACTACACATGGACTGAAACGTGTTCGTTCTTCTTAATATAGAAATAAACGACTAAGAAAATCGTATTAGGTGAGCTATTACTTGAAACCACAGACTTTTTATGTTATTAATGTCGTTGATAAAAACGTTACAGTAATATATCGATTAAGTGAATAGGTAGCTGTTTTACTATTTCGCGATGGTTTTAAATCTTATTGTAAGTAAGCTAGTAGCTGATTTATAACCCATTTTGAACACCGGCTAGAAATTCCACTATAGCGATTTCATACAGATTAATCCTCCATTAAACAGTTCACAGGTCATTAAAACATTAAAAGTCGAACAATAGTGAAAATACAACCTTCACCGGTGTACCCGGTGATGCTGTACGTTTCAGCAGTGAACACGGATTTGAGAAAAAAAAACATGAAAATATGTTTCAAAAAATACATGTTGCGACTTGGGGGTGGTTTTCAATTGTTGGCGGTTTTTTGCGATTTTTTTTTCGTTAGCCCATAAATTTCACAACTCTCCGACACTTTTTGCGTCAAGAGTTTTAAAACAGGGAATTTTTTTTCCTCCAACCGTACCATGTATGTAATATGTTTTAGGTGAGTTTAAAACCAATCTAAAATAAAGTTGGTCCATTTAACAAAGTCAAGTTTTTACACGGTCGGTGAGCATTGGAAAAATGCTTCTCGCCGCCGACTTTCGCGGTGGTATAAATTCTCAAAGTTGAAGAATATTTTATTAAATGCGTGTTTATATTTACGAGATGTGGTTAAATTTTTAGCAATTTTCTATCCCCATGCTGAAGTTGTTAATGGAAGTTCGTTTATGAATAAAACATGCCAACGAAACGCTTCGTTGGCGTGTTTCTTCTTTGTGAAAATTCGACGAGTCTCTTAACAGGTGAGAGGCTACCGACTGCGCGTGATTTGGATCAGTGTGGTGTCAGAATTTTCTTTTTATAAATTACTTTTTATGTGGTTTGCATTTTTTTTCTTCACTTATCTTTCAATCCGCTAGGCACCCTTGACGTAACAAATCTGAAATTCTTATTTTCCGATCGAAGTTTAGACCGGCGCGAATTATTTATGACGAATGTGATAATACGACGGTCGTAAATTTGCATTTTATAATTTTTCTTTCGTGAACTTCATTTTTCGTTGATATCAGATTGGATTTGCATTTAACGTCATCGTTGATATCATCATTATTATTTTCAAACAAAGAAAGTTGGTAAACAGTAAGGATTTGTTGTAGAATTTCGGATTCCGATTTGATGATTTTAAGTTTTCATCATTTCACAGAGTGGATTGTCAGTATTTGTCTTCCTATTGTGTAGTAGTCTGTAGTCCTTCGAATAAGTAAAAAAGCTCCTGCACAAATTATGACCTGTCTATTCATGGTGGAAAGATAGGCAAACATGAAGTATAGATATAGTACCTATCTACGATACTACTACAGAAATGTTGAGAAAATTAGCATTTTCTAACAATGTGATTATGTAATATTGTTGTATCATGATTATTATCATGAAAAAACATCATATAAAAAGTTACAGGAGTCTAGTATGGAGTAGGAGTTGGCTTTGAGAATTGCTTAAAAACTCATTAGAATTATGACAATAGCGAGGAATTTATTTGGAGTTAGCAAACGATTCGATCTGCAATGCTTTTTTAAGTCCATACTGAGCTTACTTCATGAAGAAGTAAAATAATTTTAAGTTTTAACTATGATTATTTTGAAAAAAAAATTGAACCGAATCATCCATAGGATCCATAGCTATATTTTTTCAAACCGTCGTTAGTAAAATTGAGTTGGGGTGTTGGATAATTTAATGAGTTTAAATTTCAATTTGAAATGTGAATAATTAATAATATTTTTATTCTTTAAAAATATTTTCATTGTTGTTTCGCCTTTTTATTTCTTAAAAAGTTGACACTGTATATTCAATTTTATGCTTTCCAAAATAACTGTTGGCAATACTGATTTTCAGTCATCATTCTTCCTTGTCTGATTGGAGGATAATCTCGTGTCAATCTCGTGTTGTGTTTCCATTTGTTTACACTTTTTTTGCAGAATGAAGGAATAATCCTTTGAGTATATATCTCCTGGAGTGATAGAAATGCTAGTTCAGTGGGTATAGCGTTAGAGGGCGCTTTTCAGTTGTAGTTGATGCCCGAAAGATCATCAATAGTCATAATATAATATCATTATTGTTTTTTTATCCGCGTTTTTACGCGAAAAAAATTATTTTTATAACGTGAATTACTTTATTACTAATTACTAATGATTTATAAACGGATTTGTTTACTTTATCGTAAAAAAGAAAATTTATTCAGGGTTGCTAAAAAACCGTTTTTTATAATAAAAAACACAAAACGGTTTTTTATTGTTTAAAAACAGATTTTTCGTTTTAAAACAAAGAACCTCCATGAAAAAAAGAACGTGTTTAAAACATTGTTTAAAACTAGTTTTAAACAGTTTTAAATCTGTTTTTTGTTTGTTTTTTGTTTTGTTTTGTTTTTTTTTTTTTTTTTTAGTATTCAACTATTCTAAATTTATAATGTTTATGCTCCTCACAGTAATTTCATAAAATTTCATAATTGAATAAGAAAAAATTAAGAACCATAGTTGTTTAATTTTCACTTGAGCCCTAAGCACTACGAGCATGGAGAATCCAGCAAGCATTCCCGGAATTCGTTTAATAATATTATCGTCTAACACTGTCGTGAGTCTTGACCAAATTCAAATAAGTCAACTTATTTCATTCCATAAAAATTAAATTCAAAATTTCACATTTAGCCAGCCATTATACCCTTGATGACCTTGATTTCTCAAGTTCTCAAAAGTTCAAAACATTTGAAAATGGAAAATGGAAATTTGAAAAAAAATTTGAAATCTAGAAAATGCCTGAATTTTGTTTTTGTTTTTATTTATTTTTTTTAATGTTTAAAACATGTATCTGAAATAAATAAATAAAAGAAACTCAAGTATCAAGTTCAGAAATAAAAATTTTCAACTTATTTATTTAAAGCATGAATATTGAATACTTCCCGTGATTGTTTGGACTTCAGTGAAATGAAATATAATTAATCAATAAAAACAAACTAAAATAATTATGAAAACAAGAAAATTTTGACAAATAAAAGTCTTTACTTATAGACTTTTACTTCAGTTTTTAAGGATTTTTCATTAGCTTATCAAGTTATCACACCACTCCGGGCATCAACTATAACTGAACAGCGCCCTCTAACGCTATACCCTCGCATATAGCGAAATCAGCTATTTCTATCACTCCAGGAGATATATACTCAAAGAATTGATCATCATTGTCTGATTATTCCTTTGAGTATATATCTCCTGGAGTGATAGAAATAGCCGATTTCGCTATATGCGAGGGTATAGCGTTAGAGGGCGCTGTTCAGTTATAGTTGATGCCCGGAGTGGTGTGATAACTTGATAAGCTAATGAAAAATCCTTAAAAACTGAAGTAAAAGTCTATAAGTAAAGACTTTTATTTGTCAAAATTTTCTTGTTTTCATAATTATTTTAGTTTGTTTTTATTGATTAATTATATTTCATTTCACTGAAGTCCAAACAATCACGGGAAGTATTCAATATTCATGCTTTAAATAAATAAGTTGAAAATTTTTATTTCTGAACTTGATACTTGAGTTTCTTTTATTTATTTATTTCAGATACATGTTTTAAACATTAAAAAAAATAAATAAAAACAAAAACAAAATTCAGGCATTTTCTAGATTTCAAATTTTTTTTCAAATTTCCATTTTCCATTTTCAAATGTTTTGAACTTTTGAGAACTTGAGAAATCAAGGTCATCAAGGGTATAATGGCTGGCTAAATGTGAAATTTTGAATTTAATTTTTATGGAATGAAATAAGTTGACTTATTTGAATTTGGTCAAGACTCACGACAAGTGTTAGACGATAATATTATTAAACGAATTCCGGGAATGCTTGCTGGATTCTCCATGCTCGTAGTGCTTAGGGCTCAAGTGAAAATTAAACAACTATGGTTCTTAATTTTTTCTTATTCAATTATGAAATTTTATGAAATTACTGTGAGGAGCATAAACATTATAAATTTAGAATAGTTGAATACTAAAAAAAAAAAAAAAAAACAAAACAAAACAAAAAAACAAACAAAAAACAGATTTAAAACTGTTTAAAACTAGTTTTAAACAATGTTTTAAACACGTTCTTTTTTTCATGGAGGTTCTTTGTTTTAAAACGAAAAATCTGTTTTTAAACAATAAAAAACCGTTTTGTGTTTTTTATTATAAAAAACGGTTTTTTAGCAACCCTGAATAAATTTTCTTTTTTACGATAAAGTAAACAAATCCGTTTATAAATCATTAGTAATTAGTAATAAAGTAATTCACGTTATAAAAATAATTTTTTTCGCGTAAAAACGCGGATAAAAAAACAATAATGATATTATATTATGACTATTGATGATCTTTCGGGCATCAACTACAACTGAAAAGCGCCCTCTAACGCTATACCCACTGAACTAGCATTTCTATCACTCCAGGAGATATATACTCAAAGGATCAATTTAACTTTTCCGATTTTCTGAATGAATAAGGATTGATAATTCGATATATGTATAATTTTTTGTTCTATGTGTGATTACATAATGCCTCAGGGAAACTTTCCTAATCATTGAGGTAGTTTTTAATGTGTATCTATTGTGAATTTTCTCTCGCGCATGATTACACTTAGGCAATCCGGAGTAGTGAAAGCCAGTGTTTCAACGTTATCGAAGTACTGATGAGATGTGAGTATTCACAAATATCACAATAAAGCAATTAAATATATATTCGTAAATATCGCATTAACGAAACCAATTACAACGTATTCATTGCCAAGAGTGTAAAAAGAATTTGAAGTTGGGTCTGCCAAATGTGTTCTGTTCGTTTCATGGGTTTCAGTTTCTACGAAGTATTATGCTATGTGTAAACTGTCGTTTATCCAGCACGAAATGGACTTGGCTGACAGATTTCCAGTATTGATTCTACTTAATTAGTATATCTTGAATTTGAAATATGACTCAACATGTAAGGAAAGTTGGTCGTGTTTCGGAAATCTTTCATTTCTTATATCACTGGAAGCAATTATGTAAATGAAGTAGATAACATTACATCATTAAAATATTAATAATCATACGAAAATTGGCAAGCCATTCTTACGCTCATGGGCAACAGCCAAATATAAATTACTGTGAAATTAATTTTTCCTTCGAAACATACATTCGATCAAATCATATAACAAACTCGAATTCGCTTGTGTGTAATCAGGTAAGTAGAAATTTTTCATAACCCGAAACGTCCCTCAGCGACCATCCGAATAACAGACATGCTGCGACAACCGGCGTAGTAATCAAATTCCTACACAAATTTGTTAACACAATAAGTAAATATTTTCATATCGTGTCAACACTTTGAAGAACAAAAATCTTCCCGACAAAGAAACGCGTTTTAGAAAACGAAAACGTCATCGCAACGGTACGTAGCATGTA
Organism: Phenacoccus solenopsis; assembly: GCA_009761765.1. Lineage (NCBI taxonomy): Eukaryota > Metazoa > Arthropoda > Insecta > Hemiptera > Pseudococcidae > Phenacoccus > Phenacoccus solenopsis. The sequence goes on from CM019752.1 coordinate 30,232,620, forward strand.
TAATCCAGTTTCTAAAAATCACCAGACGCATGAAATGGACGCAGATGAACGAAGATTAATCGATCTGGGTATCATCAACAGTTCAGACAGATGGAAAAAAGAGCTTAAATACGATAGATACGACCGAATATTTCATACGTATGGGTTAACAATAAACTATGAGAGGTTAAACGATAAAAGTACTTTGAATCGTTCTTAACAAGTTAAATCGCTTTAAATGCATTCTTTTTTTTCTAGTGAGAAAGTTACCTGAAACGATTTATTCCATATGAATACCTATGTAATTTTCGTATTCCATGTGGATACCTTTAGTTTTTGTTTTTCATTTAGTAATTTCATTTTAGTATTCATAGGAAGCAATCAAATTTTAATCAAGAACTTTGATGAAAAGTAGAAGGAAGTTTTACCATTCCTGAATACCAGATCTTGCAGAAATTTCATCTGGTTGCATCCTGCTTTATATTTATATAGTTGCCTCAAAGCCAAGTGCAATGGTCTAGTCACCTTCACGCACTGTAAAAAGAAAAACTGATAGTGTCTTCAGAAAGAAACGGAGATCTAAGTTGCAATTTTAGTTTTTGTATCCTCTTTCACACTAGAAATCACTTGATTTAAAACGTTTTCTTGCCGTGTTGAATGGATCGATTATGCGTTTCTGTCTACCATGGCATGATCTGTTACTAAAAAGATTAAAATTCTCATGGTCACTATAGAAGAGAATTCGTTGGGGCTGAATTCCAAGTATCGGAACCGTAAGACTCAGATATTTTATCACCATATTTTTTACCCCATATAGTCTGTGCTTAAATCCGACGTGGCTACGTTGACGTTGCTTATGCATCTAGGATGTTGAGTATTTTAATTTTTTACACGCGCAATGAAATGCTAGCGAGTAAATTTGTACATCAGGTTGCAATAAGCGCTGGTGCGGAAGAACGAACGCTTTCTTTTTAATTTTTGCCTCTTTGGAATAAAACACCAGCGATAATTCTACTCACTGAGCGCCGATTCTTCTGCGTAGGAATAAGAAAATGGATACTTTTAATTTCCGCGTACAGGCGTCGCGTCGATGAAATATTGCGTAATTTTTAAATACTCTTCTAAGCTTTCATTTCGCAGAACCTGATAAAGACTTTAATTTCAAGCTCGTCGCAGACGTCGAGCAACCGAAAAGGATACTTTTATGTCATACGTGCTTATATCTTTGTCAGTTTGTCGTATGAAATCTCAGCCACTGTTCATTAAGACAATTCATACGATGCGGATCCCTTTTTACACATCGGTGCATCCACACATGTCGAACGTATGTTTTCTATTATGTAGGTTTTTTTTCCTTCGCATAAACCCATCTTTTAGCCCCGAAAAACGAGCAGTTTTTCACATGAAACGGAAACTCGTCCGCGTGTATGAAGTGTAACTTGATTATCGTGTAGGCACGGTCACCATATTTTCATATTCAAAATATACTAAAGAATAGCCGTGCCACGGTTGTTGAACTCATAGCGCAATTTAAATCACAATATGCTGAAATTTTCGTCCCAAATATTTATTTTGAGGATTGATTTACGACTTAAGAATTCAATTCGCCGGTTCGTATATCTTTCGGTAATTCCGTTATTTTCACACAACAAATTAGATAACTGTGTAGGTAGGATTTGTCGTCGTGAACTATGATATACGACGTTAGTGTTTTTCGTGCCGCTTTATCGAATCTTAACCGCTGTGTGGTTCAAGATGCGCTAGATTTTATTGTTCCGATTTCCTATGAAGTTATGACCGCGGGTACCGGGTAGTGTTGGAAGTGGAAGTAATGAATTACTGGGCTCTAAGTTTCCAACTTCCTATCTTCCTTTCAACGAAAGAGAAATTTTGATTTAAAATTTAAAACTCATTTAAAACACATATATAAGTTGTTGGTGTTTTTTGTTTACGTTATTAAAAAAAAAAAATCATAAAATTTTCTAATCTGTATTTTTTTATAAAAAATAATGAGACATGTTCTTACGCAAATTATAAATAATTCTTCTGAAAAATAATTTGATGATTTTCAAGAATAAAAAATTGTAAAAAATTTTAAAATGAAAAGCAAAAATTTCGAGTTTAAATAAAATAATATGGCAGAATCTGTGACAATAAGAGAAACAATAACATACCTTGGACTAAATCGTTCAGACTAAACTATAATCAATCCATAACATGAGTGGCAACTTGAGTATTTTAAAAGTGTTGCTCATAGAAATTACTGCAAATTTTACTTGTATAAAGCGAATAGAGCCTCTCCTTAAGGTAGGAAAATGTTAAAAAGTGTAGTGTGAGAAAAAATAGTTTAAATATTAAACTACTTTATATTGGCTATCACTTTCTACAGAAAAAATTTGGCCCCCACTTAGTCCCACTTATATCATAATTCGACTGGACTATTAAGCTATTCTTAAACCTTGACCATAATTCATTTTGTATCATTTCAATCCAAATTCAAGGAGCCATACTTTGGTCTCTAACTTACGCCACATACTAAGTTTGAGATTTTGGAGTACAGTTGATAAAGAAATACGAACGATTCAGGAAATTTCATTGGTCAGCATTTCCTCAGAAAGACATTTTTGTTCCATCTTCTCTTAAAATTTAGTTGGGATATTGAAATTTAGATATTTTAATTTCCTTATCTTAGTCTATCATATGACATCAAGATGACAAATTGAGTCGTATAAAGATATTGGGTAATTTTTATCCTTATATCTACTGTGCTTTCCTAGACTGGTAATAAATCGAATACATTGCCCATAATACTCATAGGTGCATACAATACATATTTTCTTATCGTAATGGGCATTAGACAATGAAGTACAAATTGTTCTAATATCCTCTTCCTCTTGCTTCTTTCCTACAATCAATTGGATTGCAATGGTTGGTATATTCGGTTTGGGGGAGGGGGGTTAGGTGTCCAACTTCCCAAGCGGTATTTTTTTTGGTGTTTTCTTTAATTAAAAATATAACGAGCGGAAAACCTCTACACTTTTTTTGGTACATATCAACTTTTAGGTAATGTAAACAATTTACTATTTTTCCCGCTTCACTTTATGGAACTTATTCCCCCCCCCCCCAGCAGTGATCCTCAAACTGACACTGATCGTAATAGTTGACCAAGTGTCTATGTTTTCATTGTAATGACTTGTAATGTGAATTCTTCATTATCTAAGAGATGGGTGTGTAGTGTTCTCGATATTTCAAGTAACCCCCCTCTCATTGTTGGAAAGGTTTCAATTGTGTTTGACTGATCTTCACTTATGAGTGTCATATTTTGGTAGTAGTTTTGAAAAAATACGATAAGTCGGTCATGTGTCCCAAATCTTCCACCTTAGGAAGCTATGAGATTTTAAGAAAAAATTTTCAGCGTGCTGTTTTTGATTTTTACCTACTATGAACTGAATTCAGTCGTTCCAGTATATTTGAAAAGGATTCTCGAGTGGTGGTTTTCGATTTTTCTTTACATTCATTCTCGTGATACGATCATGAAGTTTTCTTTCAAATATTTAACAAAATTTTAAGGCCATTAGAATCAAGAACATGAAACTCGTTGAAAGGAGATAAACTAAAACTATTAAACAAGATACTGGCGAACATTGCAAATGATAATTCAGTCTCATATTAATAATGATGATGAAAAGTCATGAATGATTAAGACGTAATGATAAGTGATAATAAATCAGAATTAGCCAACAAAATAAAAATTATGTTCAATTTATTTTAAAAATATATATTTTTTTTTTAATTAAAATAAAATTATTTACATAATTATTATAACGTGAAGAATGTATGTATTTTGTAAGGCTTCAAAACTTATCGCTAAATTCCATTCGAAAGCATTTGAAGTATAACGAGCACGTCCGTCTACCTCGAAGGAAACTCCAGCAGTCAAGAAACGAAACAGAATCGTCGCCTTAAGCGCTAAAGATATAGATGCCGACTAACCCGATGATTACGAGGCTTAATTTGAAAGTCTAAGCCGACTGATATATGTACTAAATTAAGTATAAAAACATCTCGCAGCTTTAACCTCGCTACCATGTCTACACCACATGCCAGTTCCAGCAAACGAAGAGTATTTCGCTTACCTGTTCTCGTAATCAATTCACGTTTCACGTTTGCGTCGGAAAATTCACCGGCACAGCATCGGTTTCACTTTTGATTTCGCCGAACATCAAGCGAAGGCGAACAAAACACCGGAGCAAGTTAACTCGGTAATTCGTTGCGTAAAGATTGAAAGCGTCTTTTGGGTAATTTTGTCTCCATAGCAACGTTTAGGGATCGGGCGAAGCACGTTGGATAAGTTACCCATCGTGCACCCAACGTATATAGAAAAACAAACGTATAGGAAATTGACTTGGAATGGAAATCGCCATATATCTGACACCATATAGGGATCAATGGGAAAAATAATAGGAAAATTTGCTTCGTCGGGTATTTCCTCTCTACCTGGATTTTTCGTCGTACCTTGGGTTTTATTTTTTAATTTGAAAATCGCCTTCTGGTAATTGAATTTACAACCGTAATTAATTTTACGCCAGTGTAAAAGTCAAACATTACAAGATTGCGGAATTGAATGACGGTGCTCGCGTTTGGGCCGTAGAAGTATCCCTGGGGAATAAAGAGCTAAACACTTGTTAAGGATTTTTAATTGAAATTTCACCGTTTCGTATTAACGTATCGCGAATTTTACTTCTGATTGAATTGCGGAATCGTACAACCAACTGCCCCTAGAAGTGCAATGAAGCGATTTAATTAACGAGAATTGATTAATGTTTTAGAAATATTTTTCTTGTTGATTTAGTTGACGAAGTTTCCATTTGTTTTTTACGTCTTTTTAAACATCCATTGATTCTGGCGGAAAATATCTCTTTGATCGCTTTACGAGTGTTGGAATGTAATGGTCATTGACATATCTTACTCGCTGAACAGAATGTATTCGGGTAAATCGAATATCTATTTTCGCTGCTCTTGTGGTCGCAAAAATCGATTCGCTGGAAGAGTTGTTTTATACTACTTTAGACGCTTGTACAGTCATGTTTTAATTTGTGTGAACCAAAAAGTGCTGTAGAAATTTTTTTTTAATTCAAACAGTGACTGAAAAGTAATACGCGAAAAATGAATTCATGCAAATCTTGGAAGTTAAAATATACCATGTCCTCAACTTCAAGCGTGTTTGATAAGGAATATGAGATTGTTTAAGGGTCAAAATTTGGTTCCATAAATAATTTTTGGTGGCCATAGAGACAAGAAAATTTTCGGCTTCTTATAGATGAAAATTATGCAGTGTTTCCAACCTCACTTGTTGTTAGTAAGTTACCAAGTTCCATCATAGATGTAAAGTGAACGTTCTTGAATCTTCAGAAGTGTACGAAAGAATTCTGTTTTAGAAAATTAATCAAGAATACTGCCGCGAAGGATGTGCTAAAATTTGGCTATCCATTTCTCACATGACCTGTAAGTCTTCTATTTATTAGTTATTCGTTAATATGTGGCCGTTGTGATATGCACATTATCGCAATTATCATCTTACTTATTATATGTATTAAAGTGGCCCTTCTTCATACTTGGTGAGAAAAAAAAATTCAAATTTTTTTTCGGAGAGTCCCCTACCCAGTTTGGTGCCAATCTTTGAGAAAATTATGCATAAAAAAATTTCAGCTCAGTTTGTTAATATTAACCCAGTGCGCAGAGGTTATATTTGTAAAATGACCAACCCGTCTGAATGCAGTATTACTCCACCGCAGCGCATGATAAAGCATATCATATTCTTACACTTTATTGACTACATTACATTGTCTCGACTTGATCGCTTCTGTAATCTTCAACAACCGCCGGCTTTTACAATTCATGGCTGCTGTTTACAAACATTCCCCTTCCCGTGAATCCTGCGATTATTAAACTTTATTCAAAAATTTTCTTCATTCGCATAAGTGTTCATTTCCAACACCGCTTGTTTTTTCGTGATTATATAGAGCTTGCATCATATTAGAACAGAAGGTGGAGAAGGAGCTACTTTATTTGCCATATCGTCGTCATATTTCAGAAGTCGTTCTTCGAGGTATGTTGGGGGAAAAATTTGAAAATACGACTTGTCTAGGTGTGGCAATTTTTAAAAGATTTTAGAATGTCTAGCTACAATTGACAGAAATAGTTTACACCTAGAAAAAGAAGATCTATTTGTGCATCAAGTATTCTCTAAATCAGAAACTCAGCATATCATTGAATTTTGTCGAAATGAATTGAGGAATCAGCAACCGAAGGAAGATTATGCAGAATTACAGCATCTAACGATAACGTTTTCCTGGAAGAGAAAAAACATTGCACATTTCTGGGGCATTTTATCATGCTAGATGGATGTCAAAGACAACATATTGATTAATAGTATATTTCACAACTAGGGAGGTAAAAGTGATTCTTGACGAGTGTGAGGTTTGTTACCTGAGTAAAGGTAGGGTGATAGGTCACACGAGTTTAGAATCAATTTTTCTCCTGAGTAGTGAACGAAATTTTTCCTAAATGCTGGAGAAAAGCGCTCGTTTAAGACCCAAGCGATTAGCGAGCGGGAGGTGAAGTAGCGCTTTCCTCCCGCAAGTATGAAAAAATGTTTATTTGTAGGGCCAAAAAATTAGAAAAAGAAGGTATTCGCGGTATCTTCATCTTTATTGTAAAAGTTTGTATAAAGTTTCGGTATCAGGTTACTTCTGCCATCAAGGCGCCACGATTAGATTTCGAATTATTAAAGGAGTTGTCAGTGTATAAAGAAACTGACTAGGAATTGGGGCAATTTTGCTTAAAAAAATTTAGTAATCATCTGTGGTATCTTTCTCTAGAAAATGTTGTGGTATCGTTTTTTGACGAAGAAATTCCAGTGGATGTTCAGAGATTAATGGTAAATGCTTTGAGGACAGAAGAAGAAGATGATGATTTATTTAAAAGAATACCTGTTCTCAGAGATGTAGAAAAGGGAATGGATTAACTTATTAATCATTCTACTAATTTCTTAAATCGTTTCGGAATTTCAACCAAATTTTTCAAAAATGATCCCAAAACATATAGTCCATCTCAGCAATAAAAAGAAAATAAATGAAAACCTGTTTTTATTTTATTTTTTTTTTATTGATGGAAAATAAAATTTTCTCAATAAATACTTTATTGTGTATTTAATTTTTTTGATTTTTTCAAAGTTAAAATGTCGTTAGAAGTTGCGAAAAGGATCTTATATGGTTTCAATACTTACGGTGAATGGAAATCGACCACAGAAAGGAGACCAGTAACGTCATTTAGAGAAGAGAATAAAACAAAAAAAAAAATCAATTCGAGGCAATCTCAAAAGAAACGTAGAAACTGATTCCTCCGCATGACTGAACTAATACTGCAAACTTGACCGAGTATAATGGTCGCTTCTCAGATCCTCATACAGCAAGATAACCACTCCCGACGACGTCACGTATCGTAATACGAAACCGCAACCGTGGAGGCGTCGAGAAAAATAGACTACAGGGAGCGGAGACGAAATAAGAAAGTGGAAAAATTACTCAAAGGCGGTAATTTCAATCAAAGATCACGGTTGAAAGGCGGAATCCGACCAAACGTAATGGAAACACGGCTGATTGAAAAAAACCGTTGACAAGTGTTAGGGTTGGCGCGTCTGTTTGTGAATAGCATCCGCTTACGGGGCGTCTAAATAACGAAAGCGGGAAAGCTATACGCGTAATTCCGGCCGAAAAAAATGTTTACCCTAGTCGTCTCTAAATACACAATATAATTTTTCAAACGTGTCACCGGCAAACCAAATTTCCAGTTTTTTTACCATTCAAGCACCGGCTCGTTATTTCGCGCGACTCGAAGCCGTCGTAAAGTAACAGGTATGAAATTTGCATTTTTCTCGCCCCTTATTCGGCGCCTTCTTAAATCTTAATGTAATTCCAAAAGGTACGTGAAACGGGTGCCAAAGGTATCCCTTATAATCGAGCATTTCGCAAATTATAATAACCCTTCGTCCAAGTTGATAAAGTTGTAACTACGCACAGCTTTTCCAAGTGAAACTTCAGCAATAACTTAGCGAGGATAAAGTGTAATTACCGCTTTCAGTTAATAACACAAATAAAGCCACGCACCGAATGTAGACTCGATGAGGGAGAGGAAATAGAGAAAACCGTTAATATGCTAACACCCTATAAATAAAGCACGCTCGCCTCCCCAACCATCTCTTTCCAACGATGATGCATTTTAGACTCTCTCGATGTCCTTTTTCGTCATCGTCATGAGGCGAAACTTCAAATCAACCAATTAAACGACGATTTACGAATACGTGAGGGAGTTCTATACTCAGTGTTGTGTTCCATTTTGCGAATTTCTCTACATTCATTTGATGCAATCGTGTGCAGTTTGGGTAAGATTGAAGTTCACGGGATCATCGCACGTCTCACAGATTTCATTGAAATAGATCGATTTTTATAGCCAAACTTCTGCAATTTCGTGCCTCACAATTCTCAAACCATATCTCACTAGTACCAGCCAGCTCTGGTTTAGAGACTGGATGATTTTAAATTTAAATTGCCTCAGGTAATTACATTTCATCGTCATAATATCCTCTAAAATCTCCTCGGTTAGAATTTCTCCTCCGGTGTTGCAAAATTTTGATTACTGGTAATTTCTTTTCCACCTTTATTACCCCCTTTTGCATTTGAGTTTTGAAAATTATTTTCCCTTTGTAAAAATACCAACATTGTTTTCCTTATTCGCACTTATTCTCCGCAATACCACTAACATCAATTTAACGACAGTAAGGGAGAATTTTTCGCTTCCATTAGGGTGCTTAAATGTATAGGTGGTGGCGTAAGCTCTTAACTAGATGCAATTTACCAAGATTTCTACTCACCTTGTGTGTAATGTTTTGCGGATTAATAAGAATTACGATATGGAAATGCTAGTTCCCTCTTCGATGCTTCGAGGCTTTCGAGTATCCGCTTAAGTAACGATGAAGTTTTGTGTTTGTGGCCTTTCAAGTTTTGAGATTGAAGTATTTTTTGTTAGCGTTGTGGGCTTAGTTGAGATTATTTTTGCACCATGTTTAAAACCGGTGATAACATTGAGGAAATTTTCAATTGGAAATAGAGAATCTAGAATATTATTACGAGTATATTAATTTATGGAATTTATTTGAAGTGTTGACGAGTTTAATGTTTTCTTTTTGGAAGATATTTGAAAGTTTTTTTAGTATATATATTTTATTCATTTTATTATACAGTTGACACTCAATATAAGGAAATCGCATAAATTTGTTTGTAGATTTTTATGACTAGTGTTTTAGTCAACATTCATTCATTGTAATAAAATTGTGATCTCTTACTTACTTTTTAAAAATGATTTCGTTATTCTCCATCCAGTAATGGATTTTCTGAGTCTGTGGTAGCCTTCGATTCTGCCTACATATTATTCATTAAGAAGAAAGCAATTTAAACAGAAGAAGTTGTTTTTCTGTTTTTATGTAGCTGAAACCAGTTTTGATTATATGTACAACTTTTTTTTGTAGCAACTCCGAAGGTTCGGTCTTTTTAGAGTTTAAAATCCCAAGTGAACTTAATAAAGTACAAATTTAAGGAAAAGAGGCCTAAACACATGTAAAACCGTAGCAAGGTGTTTTCGAAGTTTCCTTCCCTCTTCCCCTCCATCGTATTTTGATGTCTGAAATCTTTCCTCATTCCCTCGAAAAGCATGTGAGGTTGGATTCGAAATATATCGTATTTCATGGCCCTATTAACCATATGAGTTCGTATTTATGAGAGTTCAGCTATTTGAGACTGCTCAAGGTTGCTTAAAATTTTGAAGCATTCATCATTTTGCGTGCATTTTAATAGAGATTATTCAAAGTATTATAATGTGGTTTCCAAACAATTGCTCATTCAAAATTTGAAACTTGTGGGTGCATCGTGTATGAGGATATAGAGCATTTAGGAAATTTCATGACTCTAAACTTTCCCCAAGAAAATATTTTTTCGTCCAAGTCCTCTCCAGTAATACACTTGAGAAGCTGAAATTCGGATACTTTAGTGTACTCAATCTACTCTATCATATAATACCGTGATGGAAAATTTTGGGACTTTAAAAATCCCTCCATTCCCCACGAAATTTGAGTGAACCGCCATTTGGAGTGATTTTCATGTTCATGGGTTTCCCATACGAACCAGAAAAAATATATTTTGTTAAAAAATTGAAACAACGAATTTTTGAAAAATGTATAAAAATGAAGCATGCTCTCTCTCTCTCCTCTCCAATTATCTCCTTCCCTCCTTCCCTCCCTCCCTCTCACCTTATCGCATTCTAAAATAAGGTAGATTGTAATAGCTTACTTGCTTTACTGAGGAAAATAAACTATTTAAATAAAAAAGATGAAGTCACAATTTCCAGCAAACCTACTGAGAGAAACTTTTTTAATTTTGTGTAGAGAAATTAATGTTACTCGTTGTATTTCCACCATTTGTTTTTGGCAATGGAAAATTTCAAAGATGTTCCAAAATCTATATTCAACATGACATTAACCCAACCAAAGATAAGTGAAGGTCATCGAACTTCCATATTTTAATAGGCTCTATAATTACGGCATACTTTTCTTCGTCGAATATCGTATACTCAACGCAAAAATCGTATCGTAACAGCTCTCATTCGCAAACATCGCGCCAGGGTTAAACGACCTCGTTATGAAATTTAAAATCGGATAAGTCTCGAATCAGCGTTACGACGTCGGAAGTATTTGAGAAATAAGTTTTTATTTCCTTCATTCCGGTTTATTGGATCATCGAGATTGTAAATTTCAGCATTTTACCCGCAGATTCGTTGGCGCAATTTACGGCGAGAGTGTGTATTTTTTGTAAAGTATTTTTATCGCGGTATAGAATACTGATCGCATCCGTACAGCCGGTGCGCGCTAGAAGTAATATTTCGTTGCGGGTGTTCGTGTCTTGAAATATATATGGTTTGATTTATCGATTCCGAAGGGATGAAGATTGGAGTACAGAACGCCAGATAGGTAGAGGTTAATTTCAAGCTTTCACGATATAATTAGAAGTGATGAAGATGTTTTTTCATCGTAACCCAGCGGCCGAATAAAGAGATTTATTGAATTAGCCCGAAAACGAAGTATTTTCTGACCTCGATTTTTGGACCACCGATATAACGAAGCTTTTCAGCTGTCGTGAACAAGTTGAGATTGAAAGCGATGATGGAATTCTATGTTTAGAATACCTGGTTAATAATTCAAATTAACGATTTCGTAAGCGTTACGAAAAGTGGCGAAATTAAATTGATACCCTTGATAAGCTCGTTAATGTTTCCGCCGTATGTAGACGAGATATTTTATTCATATGTTTGCGGTACAGCGTAGTTATTGTGTTCGCTGAGTTTTGAATGAAAATCGTAACTATTGCAGTTCATAGCTGGTTTAGGAACAAATCGAAGGAGAATGTAAGTCTTTGTATCGTTGCATTTCAGATCATTAATGCAGCCATGTGATCAATCTCGAACATTTTTGTACATGTATGTACATAATAACTTGGTCGTATGTCTATTATGAGCAAATACTTATTAGTTCATTAGGGAGTCACCTGGAGCGCTTCAGATGTACAACAAATAGCCAGTATTGGAGTAGTATACGAAGGGGACTTACGAGACACGGTTTCGTCTGTACAAATAAAGGCATCAGCACGTGTTGTGATGCGTATTTCTATTATGGCATATTCGAGTTGATATTAAAAAAAAATTAGTTATCCTAGAAAAAATCAATTATTGAATTAAAATCAATCAAAGTAGTAATAGTGATATAATAAATCTGTCTTTTTCTCATTATTTGGAGACAAAAAATTGGTAGTATAGGTAATTAGGTATAGATGAATATACATAATGTTATACGACATTTCTACCTCCAGCTTTGAATTTGAGGTGACAAACTGAAAAAAAAATTATTCTGAAAATTTTTAAAGAAATGATTTTTTTCCAGCATATAGACCTATTCAGGGAGTTCAACCCAAGAATGTGGTCTAGAATATGTGGAGTAGCTTTGTAAAATACAAATCATAAATTATAGAGTTGATGGGGCATTTTTCAAAATTATCTGAAACAAGTCTATCTACCCCTTTCCCTGCAATCGATTTTCCCTCTGTAATATTACATTGCATACTCTTATTTGTCTTGGATGATGGAATAAAAATCCTCAAAGTTAATCATTATTAAGATAGTAAAATTATTTTTCACCTTCCAGCAAATTTAGAAGGCAAAATGTCATATTAAAAAAATTAAAAATTAAAATAAAATAATTATATTGATATAACTTTCATATATAAAAATAACTATTAATAAAATTAATAATAAAAATAAAAAAAAATAAATAAAATTTAAATAATCATACATCAGTGTAACGTGAGTTGCCCTCGAGTGGTTATGACGGACATTCCATTGAGGTGAAACACACTGTAAACATTTTCTTCAATCTCCTTCTGCCAACGAATTAGATATGCATGAAAATCGTTCAAAATTTGATTAGAGGTTGAAATCACGTGTCCTCTGACGTCAAACTTCCCTTCTCCATCGCTTATATTTTATGACCATAAACAGGAAAAAATGACATTTGAAGTGCCATAAATTGCAATTGTGCACATTTTGTAGAAAAAAATGCATATTCAGCATATTGGGGCACTACTCTATCAAACCTCGCTTGAATTTTTTTGCCCGGGTCTAGGTCAAAAAATACCCCCTTTTGACTTCCCCCCACTCAACGTGCAGAATTAGAAAATTTTTTTCACCATTCTTGGGAATGCTGAACAGGTACCTTCATTATGTCCAGTAATTTTTTCGGCCCCTAAAAAAAAACAGTAAAATTAACTTCTAGAGCACTTTTTGCTAGTTGGTCCGTAGACTATGAGTCTTTGTGACGAGAAGTATTATGTATCCTAAATTCAACTTCTCAGATAGCTTTGGAAAGGATAGATGAGTATTTTGAACTTTAGTACTCGCCTACTCGGTGTAAATATGAAAAGAACACCATTATCTAGAAGTCTGAATATACCCCATCATTAAAAACTCAGCTCCTGGCTACTTGCAATTTTTTTGAATATGCGGACATATCGCTTCGATAACGAGACTCGATCGTCTGTTGTAAAAATCTAATTCGAAAAGAAGCGTTATTTTTTCAAGTCGAATACAATTTGAAAAGCGTCAAGACGCGTTTGTGAATTGTATTAAACGGGCGTACAAAGGGGCCAATATTTTTCGCCATATAAACAAAATGAAAAATTGCCGCAGGCAGGCGAGCGTGAAAACAATCATTCTTAAATGGCGCCTTTTATAACGGACGTCGGGGGGAGTAGGAGTAGAGGGGAGGTATTGATTGAAATAAATGTTTTATTTTTATATCTTCTGCTTTCGGTAGATAAAAATAGGTGTTATAGGATGATGTCGCGCGGCGGCGTGCCGTTTTTAAACGCAATCGTACGCTTGACTTGACTTTATTCTGGCTTAGATTCGTAACTTAAATAAGAGGAATTGAATTTTTCCTCTTTGCGGCAATGGGATCTATATGAAAGGTATATTCACACTGGACAGCTTCTATGAGTAGCATCCCGGATGCGGCTCATCAACTATGTCTCTAGCTGTACCCCTCCTTCCGAGTGAGCCCGACCCCCTCGGAATTAAAATGCTCCGAGACACGAACACAGTTCACACGCATATGATTGCCGCGTATATACATGATGTCCCCGATACGTGAAGAAGATTTTTTCGGAATTTATCTCATTGTAAACGGTCATTCATCTTAAACGGCTATGCTGGTATTCTTATTTAACCAATTGCGCTCCATTAACTTTTTCCATTTAAACTGAAATTCCGATCAGGATCAGGTTCCGGTATTAATAGTCCTACTCGACTGTTTGTCTCTTGTGCGAGCGTGGTGTGCTCGGACACCTGTTATGAGCACCGAAACTCGTATCGCATGACTTAATCCGATAATCAAGTGAATACTGCCGCCTTCTATTGTAAATTGAATATTGTCAACTAATGTACTCGTATATCGACTCATGTGTGTATTGGAAAAGCGTATATAGCGTGATGGTAAACTTACGAGTACACGAACTACCTATGGTTACGAAAATACATGTACAGCCAGATAGGACCGAATAATCGAATAACTTCTCAATTATTTTCTTAAACAATATCATCACGCGATCGTTATTCTTTTGAGTAACCGACTACTGCACGATATTCGTTTTATAGTCTCGCGATAAATTATAGCGAAGTCTGGAATAACGTGGAAATCTATTATCCGCCGAATAAACGAGAGAAAATCGTCGACGCGACAATTTTTCTTAATTTTTTAACCAATTTTCGTCGAAAGCTCGTAACCGAACGAAATGACGTAATAATAGCCACCGGCTATCTTAATTTGATGGTTATTTCCAACCGTAAAATATTTTCGTCGTTACATTTACCATTGACCGACTCCGTGTACCATAATCCCTCCTAAATTGCGGGATAATTGTACAACGGTGGTTTGTGTTGGTCATTTACACGCGTTTAGTGGATTCGGTTTACGCGTACGAGGTATTAACGTAAGGGTGAAAATACTCCGCGTTGATACATTATTAGCTGCACTCTTATGAACATCGACGAATTGCCGACGGCGATGAGTTTATGAAGAGGGTACACCGATGTTTTTCACTTCTCGTTATTTTAATCGAAAACGCAGTTCGAGTACTTTTAGGAGGGAGAGTTTAATTTTTATGTCATTGATTATAGGGTTCGTTAATTAGTCTTTAATGAGTTCGTATCTAGAGAGCCCCGAAAATTTCCGCAGGCTATTTGATTTAAGTGATGTCATCTAGGGAGTTCATAAGGATTAATTTTTCGCGAGAATTTAAAATGAGGTATCTATGATTGGATATATTATTAGAGAAAGAAAATGAGAGAACACCATGATACGAACTCTCTTTAGCCATTGAACTATCTATATTAGAATTTGGTAAATATTTTTCATCCTTTATAACTCAACGAAGACTTGGTGAACTCTCGTCAAAATATGCTGACCACGTAAATACTTAAGGAGTTACGCTGGTGAATCAAAATCTGGCTCCACTCGCTGTTCAACTGGATGTGCATCGTCGACGAATACATTTAAATTATTACTTTCATAAACAAACTGACGAATGAATAAAGCAGTTTTGTACGATCTGTCTTTATTTCACTAAATTCAAAAATAGAAAACAACAGTTTTAATCTTTTCTCTTTCCTCCCAGAGTTGCAGAACCTATTAGGCATTTAAACAATATACCGACCAACCTGGCTGTTATCAAGTTTGTGGGTAACCTTATCAGTACTTTGCATTGAAAAGCATTGAAGTTATAACTAAGTTTTTTTTTTTTTTTTTTTTTTTTTTTTTTCTAATTCTATTAGGCAAATTTTTTATGGTCAAGTTTGACAAAATGCGAGTTTATATTAATATGTAAAATTTTCCGATTAAGGATCAATTTTTTCAGTTTTTAAAAACATTTTTTTGAATTTCGTTGAACATTTTAGCTATTTTCTCCAAATATCCAGCTGCTCTGTTGGAAGAAAATGGTTTCAGTTATGTGTTTGAACACTACATGTGAAAAATTTTTAGTATTTCTTTTGACCCTTTCTCAAAAAAAGTTGAAGAGTGGCTTCCTGTGTCAAAAGTATCAGATTTTTCCAAAATTACTAGAGAGCAAATTGTAAACTACCTCATCCAGGGAGTTATTTTCTACATCAATGAAGAGATGGAGGTTCACAAGAGCTTGCTATGTTTTCATATTGCTGCTAGTGGCTGGATTAGAGAAGTATTTGGAAGAAGATGTTAAAAGGAGAAGAAAGACTTTGTTGTTAAATGTGAAGTAAGAATAATGAATGAATGGTATTACTTTTGCCTGTTCTTCAGTAACATTAGGTAACATCATCTTCCAATATCTTAGGTCGTTTTGGAACGGATAGAGTGGAGTTTTCAGACTCTACAGGGTGTGGCCTTTAGGCATATAGTGTTTAACAGTGTTTTTTACCCCAATTAAAAACACAGCTTCATTAATGCGGCTTGGCTGCTTTCATTTTTTTTTATTCGATGTAAATTAAAAAAAAAAAAAAATTGATGAAAAATTTCAAAAGATGCAAGTGAAGTTTTAAAACCTAAAATTTGTATTTCTTGTTCTTCTCAGAAACTTGGGCCGAGGGCAATTTGTCTAACCTACCCCTCCCTCTCCCCAGCCATATATTCCATCAGACTACGTAGCGGGACTGGTTTTAGGATTTCTGTACGGTGGGAGAGTAGGGGTCGGTTGAGGTTTTGATGGCAAATTTTCAGAACTGGTTTTAGAATTTCTCTATTGGAGTGAGTGAGGGGGGGCAGTGAGTCGAAAGTTTTGTCAGTAATTTTCCGAAAATTTCCAATCAATCAATCATAAAAAAAATTTTCACTTCGATAGTTTTGATTAAATTAGAAATTTAAAAAAAGGAATTTTATTTCCAAATCAATTTGGCCGGCTTCTCTATAAATTTTTGTAAATTATTTCTTGATAGATGTTTAAGGAGGCAAGCCCATTTAAGCTCTCTTCGTTCATTGATTTCTCAACTACGTTTTTAGCCTTTTTAGTGTGCTGAAACTTCATTCGTAGTCTTTGTCACTGGTATGGTAGCAAATATTCCAAAAATGTAATTTATATTAGAAAAACATGATTTGGTCTCTCTCTAAAAATTTCTCGTTGTAAATTCAAACGTTTAAAATTTAAACAAAATTTGAAAACCTAAAATTATAAAACACCCTATAGCTAAACAAATTGTTAAACTTCTCTTACACGCCCCATCTCCAGTACATTTTGCATGGATACCTGGACATAAAGGCATTCTCGGTAATGAGAAAGCTGACCACGCTGCTAAGGAAGCTGCTACTTTTTTCCCAACACCTTACTTACCAACACCCCTAAAAGATGCGGCCAAACACGAACTAAAAAAAACGCAACAGAAATGGGCCGACATGTGGCAAAAAATTCCCACCTCCAACAAACTAAGGAGCATTAAATCAACTGTAGAGACCTGGCAAACCTCTACCCGCCAGAATCGAAAGGAGGAAGTCTCCCTGTGCCGCCTGCGCATCGGCCATGCACTTCTTTCCCATTCCTATCTACTGTCCAAAGTTCCCCTCCCAGTATGCCCAACTTGTTATGTCCCTATCTCAGTTCAACACGTCCTCACAGACTGTCAAAAATTCAAACATACACACCGCTCCCTCTCTCTTCCAACCACTCTCGCTCACCTCCTTCGAGATGACGAATCCACTATAGTCGGGCTGTTCCTCTTCCTCAGAACAACTAACCTCCTATCCCAGATCTAATCTACTCTTCCGTGCCTTTGGCCTTTGTTGCAGTACATGGCACGTTAATGAAGATAAGTAAGTAAGTAAAATTATAAAAATTACTTATACTCCATCCACGGCATTTTAAAAAAATTGAGAAACTATATTCATTTTAATTTTTTTTTGCAAAAAATTTGAAGTCTCGATTTTTGAAAAAAAAAATGCACGCAGTTCTCAAAAAATAAAATAAAAAATCATATTGAATTTTTATGATAACATTCTGCGAAAAATATTAATAGATCTTTTGGAAAACAAAAAATTGAAGCATCAAAATTTTTGGAAACATACGATTTTCGCTTTATGTCGCGTTTCTAGAAAAACTATGCCACCAAGGAGGATCTTTTTTAATAAAAATTATTCAGGAGTACCTGGTTAATGATTTAATGGGAGGATTTTGTAAAAGTTTAGTTTGGTGGTGGTTTTTATGGATTTGACCGAAGTAAGATGACAAAAATTATGAGAAAGTTGAACAGTTGTTGAGATGAAATAGGAATAAATTTTACATATAGAAAAAAAAAATGCGTAATATAAAAAAGTCTTAAAAATGTCCGCCTGTGTACTGTATGCATTCAACCAAAAAATGTTATATCCTACCCCGCCCCACCCCACTTAAAATAAAAGAAGTTGTTAATTTTCTTTCATTAAAAATG
This sequence comes from Phenacoccus solenopsis, assembly GCA_009761765.1. NCBI lineage: Eukaryota > Metazoa > Arthropoda > Insecta > Hemiptera > Pseudococcidae > Phenacoccus > Phenacoccus solenopsis. The sequence continues at coordinate 30,250,704 of CM019752.1, forward strand.
CCATTATTTACTTGAAAATTTTTGATATTTTTTAAATGAATGAGCAAAGTTTCAATAAAAATTTAAAATATTTGTAATTCGTATCGAATATAATTTAATTTTTTCGGATGAAAGATTATTCCATTTTTTTTTTTTTTTTGGAATATTACATTGAAAACAATGATGGAAAAAATTCCCTTGAAATAGAAAAAGGAAAAATTTCTCATGTTTTCTTCATAATCTTTCAGTTGAAAATTTTCGCAGCGAAACTGAAATCGAATAAATGGTAAAGACTTACGCAGTCTAAACATCAAAATGTTTTTTCGTTAGAAAAATAATACGAGCTCATTCAACCTTAAACTAAAATTTAAGCAATTCAATTATGCTGTAAGCTTTCAAAGTGAAGCTAAGGCGTCGTAGCGATATGTTTTCAAAGCTCAGAAATTACAGCTCGTACATAAAAGTACAAAATTCTGCTTCAAAGACATCCATCCGTGAATAAAATCAATTTCATTTTCATTTTTAAAAAAGGTTAAATCCTAACCTAACTCGATATCGTTGACGTATGAAAAGTCCCGCTGGGGCCAAAATATACTTATTTTATTCATTATTTGTATTTGTTTTTGTCATGCATACCCTGGTAAAGTGCACAGATCAAAGAAACGACGTTAATATAATTTTCTGTGTATTTCAAGGACAAGATTTTTCTCCATACATATAGTAAAAAAAGCTGTTTGAGAAGTACATATTAAACGCTGTCTGAAAACTAAAAAGCACGACGAAAGACGTTGAAATAAATTTTGCTCGGTTATAGAATGAAAGAAGTGGCGGTCTCGAAAGTGGCGAAAATTAAAAAGACCTCGGCCGATTTAGCGGCGGATAATAACTTAACTTTTTGACGATAGTAGCTCTTGAACTTTCACAAACAGCGAAATGAGCCAGACAAGCGAAATATATTGAGCGTGGTAATTGCGTCGGCGAGATTTGCTTTTTCTTTAGTTCAGCGACGGCTTCGGAAAATGTGTCGGTATATTTCTTATATAACGTGCCGACGAAATTTATAGCCTCCGAATAAAACTCGGCCGTAATTTCAATTTTCTCCTTTGGTAATTTGAGAAAAACTCGATAAATGGAGATTTTTCTATCGTGGAATTTGGCCTATGCTTCAATTAAGCAAATCTACTGTATCGTCGAAAGTTTTCGAACTCAGGATTGTGGGACTCATTTAGGCATAAATTATCCTCCGTATCCTTTTGTCCTCTCATACACACGCTCGAAAATTGCATCCGAGCCTATGTGACCGGCTCCCAAAACCACCAACCGAGAAAATTTAAAAGAAAGAGAATTAAATAGATACGAAGTAGGCATCGCGAAACATCGGTTGCCTGCGTCTTACTGCTTTTAATCCTTCGCAGCACAATAACCCCTTTATACAAGTGGAAAGACTTTATTGCAGCTAAAAAAAGTAATAAAACCGAAGACTCGAAATTATAAACCTAGCAATTCGAGAAGAAAGTAAAAGCATTGTATGGCGGCGTTTTAACAAAAAATAAATTACCCGATAGCTTAATGGCCCCTGAAGGAAAGTAATTTTTACTAACTCACGCAGGCGTTTATCCGGAAGCCTATCTGCCTCCGTAGCCAAATTCGACGACATATCTGATACTAAAAAGCCTGCCTTCGATGATAATTCAAAACGATATAGTTTATGGTCGAGGAAGACGACTGGGGTTATACGACTTAATTCGAAAATTATTGCCAAACTTCAATCTTAGTTGTCGAAAATTTTGTAACAATGGATTGGTCTTATGCGCCGTAAAGAATTAATGTCGCTTACAAATTGCAGAGACGGTAGAAAAATTGACGAATGCATTACATTAATTTGATAATGATGAAACACCAGATAATAGATATCTCAAACTGTCTTCATGGGTTTATTCAGAGCGAAGTCTTATATTTGACGAATTGACTGCTCTCATTCGTCTAATCCTCTCCTAAAGTGATTTAGCTCTTCTTGCTCGTTGTAGTCGCCAGTATTTTTATTATTATTATTTTTTTTTTAAATAAACCCGATTTAAGGTTTGATAGTTTTAAATAAACTCTGTAGAATGTTGAAAAATTTCACCTGTCCAAATTGATGTACATTTTTGCCATAGCTTGGTCAAAATTTTTAATTTAATAATTGTTTAAGGAATCTTAAAAATTGAGTTTTAAAGTTAGAAATTTTCACATCCAAGAATCATGTTTAGTTGTACAAAGATTGAACCAATTTTAAGCTTTCTTTTCTTCCAGGATTTTTATACTTTTATATAATTTATTTTTTAATGGAATATCTCACATATTTTCAAAAATTTTAAATATATTTATGAATAATTTATCGCTGACGTGTATAGTATGGGCTTGATTTTTGCTAATGCACTCTAGAGTAGGGATATAGCAAATCACTTAGCTTCCACCATAAGATTTGTAATATTCTGTAAAAAAACTCGGGAGATTATGGAAGAGTTGCGAATAGTCGGTCAAGTGATCTAAGAGTAAGTAGAAATACACTTGGTAAAAGTTAAGATAGGAATGAAATAAAACATTGAAAACGTACTTCCTGACTCTTGAAAATAATTTTTTTTCCTTCAAATTTTACCCTCATTTCACAAGGATATATTCAAACATTTCTTCAATTTCAACTAATGAATATCTCTTCTGAATCATTTTTGCTTTTTTATGCAACATTAACGTCCTTGAAAATTTTTTGACTCTCCAACTTTCACACTCGAAAAGTTTTGATTTTTCATCCTTGAGAAATTCTTAGCTTCACTAATGACCTTTCTTTTATGTAAATTGTGAGCATTTTTTTCATGATTAGAATCACAATTTCTTCAATTTCATTCTAATTTGAAAAAAAAAAAAAAAAAATTGTAAAAACCTCAGAGTAATATTTTATGTCACATGTAATTCTCCCTTTTCACTTTCCTGGAAGAGAAAAAATAATTTTTATTTGGCAAAATTTCATTTTAAAACAATCACATGGTATCTCATTTTTGTTTTTTCGTATCAAAAAATTAATTTACCCAGCCCTCGTATTAAGAAAGATTTTTTTTTTTTTTAAATTAAGTAGGCAAAATTGATTTTTTCACCTCCCCCTCCCCCCCAAGAAAACATCTCTTCCCTGTGCTTATGATTCAGAGAAGCGTTATGTTGAACTTTTACTGTTCAAGAGTTCTGAATTCTTCTTTCAGTACTGTGATGAAGAAAAAAGAAAATTTATGTTATTTATAGTAGAATTTACGTTATTTTGAGAACCCTTAGAAGGTAAAAATCAGGTATGCCACATTTCTTGAGTTCATTGAAACAAAAGTCAAGCCCATATTATACATGTACTACATCCCAATAATAAAATATGTATTCTGATTTTAAAGAAATTTCTAAGTAGAGTAATTTTTGAATAAACTTGAGAAAAATTTTTGTTTCCATAAAATTCGAAAAAAATGACCGACAATTTTTTCAAAGTTTTGAGCAACTAAAGATGATTTGTAAAAGTTAAAATATATCAAAATGCCTATATATTTTTATTTTTTTTTTGTCGAGAAATATAACATTTTCAAACTTTGACCGAGTTAATTTAATGCTGATTTTTTAAAATTTTTCATTAATTTTTTTATTTCAATTTTAGCAGTTTAGGATTTCTCAGTAGGTTGGAACGAAATTGACTGTATTTTTTTTTCTTAATATTTGAAAAAAATCCTATGAAATGATTTTTCATTTTGAA